>CM042385.1:11643754-12243754 GCA_023634145.1 Thymallus thymallus
GATCTGCAGGTACTAAACAATCAACAAACTATCAACTGCAACAACTTGCTGGGATTAGGATTAGGATTAGAGAAAAGGTTAAGGGTTAAATTTGTTTATTCTGATGTGTAACTCTGTGTTGTTTTTTGTCGCACTGCTTTGCTTTGTCTTGGCCAGGTCGCAGTTGTAAATGAGAACTTGTTCTCAACTGGCCTACCTGGTTAAATAAAGGTGAAATAAAAAAATAAAAAATAAGGGTTAGGGTTATCTGTTAATATCAGTCCAGTAACCCCTTAACCCCAGTAGTTCAGCATATACCCAGTTCATACAACAGTCTAAACAAAATAAATACAACTGAGGTAACTTTACTTTAAATCAGATGAAGTATTCAAATCCAGTGATAGCCAATGAGACATCACCATTTTGTTGATATGTTTTGGTAACTATATCTGACCCTATGATTCCTCTTTTGTACAGGTGCGGTACAGCACTACTACTGTACAATAGGTTAGTATACAACAACAAAAAACACTATCATGGCATTTTATATATGTACAGTATAAGAACAAATCCACACAAATAATAATTTACTATTTAGATCAAGTCAATGTTTCCGCCCATGTCAGTGCAGTTTAGAGATTGGATTTAGACTCTTTACCCATAATGCCTCCAGAAATACCTTGCATTGTAAATTATAGCCTAAACCAATCCCACTTTTCCCGTTTAATGTTTTGGCTAGAACATGACCACACAGAGCTTGGACTATGTCAAATCTTTCAGCATTCAGTTTTGCTTGCTCTGTTAACAAAGACTTGGAGCTCCTTTGAAAGAAAACACTATTAGCACAGGCGACTGAGAGGGTCTCCTCTTGCCCATGCACTGTAAGCATTCCACTTCAAAAAAGATAATATTTGCTTCTTGAAAAAGTGAGGTAATCCGTGGAAGCAGAGTTGATCCGCGACCGATTGCAGTGAAACTTTAATGCCATACATCACCGGGTTCATTTATCACAGTGTTTTCTAAAGTGATCTATCAACACGACACGCTGTTTGGCACCCTCCTGTTATTTCAGCTGATTACTAAATCAAGACTCAATTCAACGGCCAAATCTCTCCTTTTGCTTTGTTGACGACTGACTCTTCTGTATACCGTTGAGGCTGCTAGTGGTTTGTCAAGACTCAAGACCAGTAAAGTCATAGTGTGTCTTTGCCACCAAGTCAAAGTGACCTACGTAGCACAGATAAATCCTTTCTGATGCTCCATTAATATTAACAATGCCCCAATTTTCAAAAATATCACCAATCGTCACTGTCTTTCTTAAGGGGCTAACTTTGACGTAGTTAAAACATTAACAAATGCAAATCATCCAGTACATAACAGATTATGTGGACTTCAATCTTAGTGTAATTAGATTCAAACAACAACAAACTGGAATACCCAGCCACTCTTTTTTGGTAAACGGGGCTGCAGAAACGTAATCACTTTCTAATTCATAGACAGAGCTATGGATGCAAGCATTGACCATCCATTTGATCAAAATGAAAGTAAACAAATTTAAAATAACATATATGGTGTAAGCCAAGGTGTGGGAATTGTTTATTCACCTCCTTTAGGAAAGATGGTATCTAGTATAGCACAGGGCAGCTGGTTGGATATTATACATTCATGTTACTGTTTAGTTTATTTGCTGGCTTCCTCAGTCTACGGTTGTGATAAGAAGCTAGCATTTTCATGTTGACTTAAAGAAGCTACGCTACTGAGCATAGAAAGAACGATAAACTCTCTATAACTGTGCATTTCCACTTCCTGGTCACCTGTGTGCCAATGTACAGTAAATGACCCAACATATAGTGCCCTCTAGTGTACAAATGAAGTGGAATATACAAAGACAGACAAACTATAGACTACACCATGGGTTCCCAAAGTGGGGGTTGCAAGACACCGTTGAGGGGTCGCGAGATAACTTCCAGAATGTGTGAAATACAATTTTGAAACGCTAAAAATAAATTTAACCATAATTGTTACAAAATGAAAAAATAGTATTTACGCTTTTAAATAATCAGCCTACCGATTCTTCTTTTCGCAACCCGATTAGTGACAGCATCAGTTTAGGTAATTTCCGGCGCCAAAGGAAACATAGCGAACACTTAACTAACTAGCTCAAATCAAAAGGCTTAAGCCTAGCATATTTTCGTCAACATGAAACGTTGTTTAATACTGACCAAAGACAAAGCAGAGAGGCCAGCAGAGGAGAGCAGAGAAGCAGTTCCACCGTCAGAAAGGCCATCGACCTCTGGTACCGGAGGAGGCCGCCGTGTGGGTAAGCACTGAGGTGCTTGCACATGAAAGCCTAAAGCCCGTAAAAATGCACTTGAAAACACTTGAAAACCAAGCACTCCTCCCTCGCTGCGAAAACAGTAGACTTTTTCCGCCGAAAGGAACGAGAGTTGCTAGGCAAAACAAACAACAATCCCTGCCAAAGCTCAAAAGGCAATATATGAGGTGGCATACTTAATTGCAAAGGCAAAAAAGCCACACACAATCGGGGAAACCCTAATCAAAACCGCTGGAATTGCTATGCATGGAGAAAAACTGGCCTGTGAGCAAGAATCAGTGCCGCTGTCTAACGGCACCATTGCCCGGCGCATCACCGATTTTGCCCAGGACATAAAGTGTCAGCTGATTGACAGAGTGAAGAAAGGGAAATATGCTTTGCAGTTAGATTAATCCACAGATATATCAAACTATGCCCAGCTGCTTGTATTCGTCAGATACAGTTTTGACGGAAAACTTGAGGAGGACATGCTTATTTTCACTGCGCTGGATGGAACGTGCACAGGCGAGGACATTTTCACAAAACTAAAAGAAAAGGGACTGTCTTGGGATGGGTACATTGGTGTTTGTACAGATGGTGCTGGGCGATGCTGGGGGAAAAGAAAGAACTGAAAGCAAGAGTCTTACAAGTGTCGCCTCACGTAAATTTCACGCACTGTATTATACATAGAGAAGCTCTTGCAAGCAAAACACTCGACCCAGTGTTCTTCACACTATGATAAAAATGGTCAACTACATAAAATCGCGCCCACTCAACACCAGGCTGTTTGCCACTCTCTGCAACGAACTAAGCTCAGAGCATGAGGGCCTGCTGTTCCATAATGAGGTGAGGTGGCTTTCGCGAGGAAATGTTCTCACCCGCCTGTATGAGCTGCGGGATGAGATGCGCTTATTTCTGTTGGAGAATGGGTCACAGCTCAGCTCGCTGACCACCTGACTGACCATGACGGGTTAACATAGCTAGCATATTTGTCTTGCATATTTGATAAACTCAATGGACTTAATATGTCAAAACAAGGTGAAAACACAAGCATCCTGTCGCTGAATGATACAATCCACACATTCAAGAGGAAAGTTGGACTGCGCAAGTTGAAATGGGTAGGATGTATACGTTTCATTAGCTGGACGAAATCATGAAGGAAAATGAACTGAGTGTTAACACTGAAGAATTCTATCACTACCCACCGTCAAGCCCTCCTGGAACGCTTGAATAAGTATTTCCCAGAGGATACAACTCTGGAACAATACGACTGGATAAGATCACCATTCAATGTAACGACCGTAGAACACCTGTCATCTGACCTGGAGGACGCACTGGTGGAACTGTCAAGCGATCGAACCTTAAAGACAGCGTTTCATTCCAAGACGCTGGCTGAGTTCTGGATTTCAGTTGAGAGGGAATACCCACAGCTATCCACAGTGTAAACTTCTGACCCACTGGGAATGTGATGAAAGAAATAAAAGCTTAAATAAATCACTACTATTATTCTGACATTTCACATTCTTAAAATAAAGTGGTGATCCTAACTGACCTAAGACAGGGAATTTTTACTAGGATTAAATGTCACGAATTGTGAAAAACTGAGTTTAAATGTATTTGGCTAAGGTGTATGTAAACTTCCGACTTCACTGTCACTTTAAGTATGCATTCAGCAACTAGTTGAAGAATGTAGAGATGCCGTTTTGCATGTACATACTTATGTGAAAAGACTATCTCGGCACTGACATACATTAAAAATAATTACAGATCGCGATTGAACGTGGAGGATTATCTTCCGAGTGGCAGTCTCCAAAATTAAACCAAGACTGGCCTTGTTGTGCTCCAAGCATAGTGCCCACCCATCTCATTAGGTAAGTTTAATGTTACAAAATAACTATATTAATTAATATTATGGTTGTTAAGCTATTGCGTTCTTTGTGTTTGAATAGCCTAGGCCTATTAGTGTGTGTGCGCGCGAACGTTTGTATGCTTCAACCCCCTCCGGGAATAGTGGGGGTCACTAGTCTCTGGCACCGTTATTTGTGGGGTCGGGGGCTGAAAAGTTTGGGAACCCACGGACTACACAACACAACCCACACATAACCAGGCCAAACTGGATCCTACACAACACAACCACAACATAACCAGGCAAAAATGGCTCCTACACAACTCAACCACCACATAACCAGGCTGGCTCCTAAAGAAATCTCTCCATCAATTTACAGTTCTCAGCTTTAGGGCAGCAGGTAACCTAGCAGTTAGAGCATTGGGCCAGTAACTGAAAGGTTGCTGGTTTGAATACACTAGCCGACAAGGTGAAAAACCTGTTGATGTGTCCTTGAGCAAGGCACTTAACCCTAATTTGCTCCAGGGGCTGACCCTGTAGGTAGGCCGTCATTGTAAATAAGAATGTGTTCTTAACTGCCTAGTTAAATAAAGGATAACAAAAAATTATTACTGCATTCTCCTAACCATGGACGATTTAGCCATTTTGCATGTATTAACAAAAAATCACACATTTATTTGTATGACAGTACATCTTACAAGGATCTATCGTTAGATTATACATCAGAGAATCCTGGATAGAATAGAACCTTATTGTTCATCAAAAAGGAAATCTGTCTATTTGCTGTCAACACACACAAAAGCAGCAGATGGTTAGCAACAGAGCAGAGTAGCTGCAGCAGGTTAGGGGTTAAGTGCTCAAAGGCACAACACCATGGGGGCACCTGAGCTTCTGATGCCAGCAACCCTCTGGTTGTCTGCTCACACCCACTAGACTTTCCCTGTCAGCCCTGGGATTTGAACCAACAACCCTCCGGTCACTGGCTGCCTCCCCAACCTCAAGGCTACTGCCACCCCCAATCCTGCAGCGCTGATACTCATTCCCGTAAATGTCTGCTCAAGAGCAATATTTGGAAACCACCATGATCTCTGGGACACGCACCAAATACTCAGATCATATTCCATCAGAGCGCTACAGACAAAGGATTAAGCCACTTAGCATCTCCACTCTAAGCATTCCTTCTCCTCTGCAGGGTTACACAAGTTCATCACCAACACATAACACTGCTGGATTAGGAGCGATGGGACTCGCAAAACGACTCCCATATCCCCCATCTGTTATCGCTCTGGACGTGTTGGTGTGTTGGTGTGCTGGCTCTCTTGCGGCAGTTCAGCGCAGTGTGGAGGGAGCCAGCTGTGTGGTATTTGGTGGGTGGTATTCAAGTGCAATGACTCCGATCACTATGACAGCATCTCTCAATGCAGTCGTCTCCTCCTTAACTCCTTTCCAGAACTAAGCACTCAGCTGGTTGAGTCCAAATCAGCATCTGCCCTGGGAATTTTGGTGGAGGATTTCACTTTTTCCATGTTGAGAACAATGTCAAATGGTAGCACAGCCGTCCCACAGGGAAAATACATCAGTTCAATGTCTACATTTGATTTATATTTGATTTGAGTAGAGGAAAAGTTGAAATGCGTATAGATTGATTCCATTGCAAGTCTAATCATTTTCCCACATTGATCCACATTTTTTCTTTAAATTAATGACGTGGAAATAACGTTGATTCAAACAGAATGTGCCCAGTGTGATCTTTGGCTTATCGTCCACTCTTAGGGAAACAACGAATGTGTGCATTTTCATAACAGATATTTTTGATGAATGTGTTTGCATAAAAACATGTCACATCCTGGAGGTGGCACCAACAGCTATAATGAGTTGTGCCCACAATAAGTACGGTGGTGTTTTTGTTTGCTCAAGCTAATCCCACATGAAAAAATACAATTCTGTAGTAAACTGTAATATACTGTAGAATACTATACTACAACCTGTAGTATCCCTCTAACATGTCCTCCTTAAAGGTTGTATAAAATACTGATCTATCTATCTATCTATCTATCTATCTATCTATCTATCTATCTATCTATCTATCTATCTATCTATCTATCTATCTATCTATCTATCTATCTATCTATCTATCTATCTACAGTTGAAGTCATAAGTTTACATACACTTAGGTTGAAGTCATTAAAACACATTTTTCAACCACTCCACAGATTTCATGTTAACAAACTATAGTTTTGGCAAGTCGGTAAGGACATCAACTTTGTGCATGACACAAGTAATTTTTCCAACAATTCTTCCAACAAACTTATAGTTCACTATATCACAATTCCAGTGGGTCAGGCATTTACATACACTAAGTTGACTGTGCCTTTAAACAGCTTGGAAATTTACAGAAAAGGCTTTAGAAGTGCCTCTTTGATCGACATCATGGGAAAATCAAAAGAA
This sequence comes from Thymallus thymallus, assembly GCA_023634145.1. Taxonomy (NCBI): domain Eukaryota; kingdom Metazoa; phylum Chordata; class Actinopteri; order Salmoniformes; family Salmonidae; genus Thymallus; species Thymallus thymallus. Next base: position 11,650,342 of record CM042385.1, read on the forward strand.
ATCAGCCAAAAAATTCTAGACCTCCACAAGTCTCGTTCATCCTTGGGAACAATTTCCAAACGCCTGAAGGTACCATGTTCATCTGTACCAACAATAGTACGCAAGTATAAACACCATGGGACCACGCAGCCGTCATACCGCTCAGGAAGGAGACACGTTCTGTCTAACTGAGATGAAGGTTCTTTGGTGCGAAAAGTGCAAATCAATCCCAGAACTACAGCAAAGGACCTTGTGAAGATGCTGGAGGAAACGGATACAAAAGTATCTACAGTGGGGAGAACAAGTATTTGATACACTGCCGATTTTGCAGGTTTTCCCACTTACAAAGCATGTAGAAGTCTGTAATTTTTATCATAGGTACTCTTCAACTATGAGTGACGGAATCTAAAACAAAAATCCAGAAAATCACATTGTATGATTTTTAAGTAATTAATTTGTATTTTATTGCATGACATAAGTATTTGATACATCAGAAAAGCAGAACTTAATATTTGGTACAGAAGATCATACAGAGATCATACGTTTCCTGTAGTTCTTGACCAGGTTTGCACACACTGCAGCAGGGATTTTGGCCCACTCCTCCATACAGACCTTCTCCAGATCCTTCAGGTTTCGGGGCTGTCGCTGGGCAATATGGACTTTCAGCTCCCTCCAAAGATTTTCTATTGGGTTCAGGTGTGGAGACTGGTTAGGCCACTCCAGGACCTTGAGATGCTTCTTACGGAGCCACTCCTTAGTTGCCCTGGCTGTGTGTTTCGGGTCGTTGTCATGCTGGAAGACCCAGCCACGACCCATCTTCAATGCTCTTACTGAGGGAAGGAGGTTGTTGGCCAAGATCTCGCGATACATGGCCCCAACCATCCTCCCCTCAATACGGTGCAGTCGTCCTGTCCCCTTTGCAGAAAAGCATCCCCAAAGAATGATGTTTCCACCTCCATGCTTCACGGATGGGATGGTGTTCTTGGGGTTGTACTCATCCTTCTTCTTTCTCCAAACACGGCGAGTGGAGTTTAGACCAAAAAGCTCTATTTTTGTCTCATCAGACCACATGACCTTCTCCCATTCCTCCTCTGGATCATCCAGATGGTCATTGGCAAACTTCAGACGGGCATGGACATGCGCTGTCTTGAGCAGGGGGACCTTGCGTGCGCTGCAGGATTTTAATCCATGACGGCGTAGTGTGTTACTAATGGTTTTCTTTGAGACTGTGGTCCCAGCTCTCTTCAGGTCATTGACCAGGTCCTGCCGTGTAGTTCTGGGCTGATCCCTCACCTTACTCATGATCATTGATGCCCCACGAGGTGAGATCTTGCATGGTGCCCCAGACCGAGGGAGATTGACCGTCATCTTGAACTTCTTCCATTTTCGAATAATTGCGCCAAAAGTTGTTGCCTTCTCACCAAGCTGCTTGCCTATTGTCCTGTAACCCATCCCAGCCTTGTGCAGGTCTACAATTTTATCCCTGATGTCCTTACACAGCTCTCTGGTCTTGGCGATTGTGGAGAGGTTGGAGTCTGTTTGATTGAGTGTGTGGACAGGTGTCTTTTATACAGGTAACGAGTTCAAACAGGTGCAGTTAATACAGGTAATGAGTGGAGAACAGGAGGGCTTCTTAAAGAAAAACTAACAGGTCTGTGAGAGCCGGAATTCTTACTGGTTGGTAGGTGATCAAATACTTATGTCATGCAATAAAATGCAAATTAATTATTTAAAAATCATACAATGTGATTTTCTGGATTTTTGTTTTAGATTCCGTCTCTCACAGTTGAAGTGTACCTATGATCAAAATTACAGACTTCTACATGCTTTGTAAGTAGGAAAACCTGCAGAATCGGCAGTGTATCAAATACTTGTTCTCCCCACTGTATATCCACAGTATAACGAGTCCCATATCGACATAACCTGAAAGGCCGCTCAGCAAGGAAGAAGCCACTGCTCCAAAACCGCCATAAAAAAGCCAGACTACGGTTTGCAACTGCACATGTTGACAAAGATCATACTTTTTGGAGATATGTCCTCTGGTTTGATGAAACAAAAATAGAACTGTTTGGCCATAATGACCATCATGTTTGGAGGAAAAATAGGGAGGCTTGCAAGCAACATCTCAAGACATCAGTCAGGAAGTTAAAGCTTAGTCGCAAATGGGCCTTCTAAATGGACAATGACCCCAAGCATACTTCCAAAGTTGTGGCAAAATGGATTAAGGACATCAAAGTCAAGGTATTGGAGTGGCCATCACAAAGCCCTGACCTCAATCCTATAGACAATTTGTGGGCAGAATTGAAAAAGCGTGTGCGAGCAAGGAGGCCTACAAACCTGACTCAGTTACACCAGTTCTGTCAGGAGGAATGGGCAAAGATTCACCCAACTTATTGTGGGAAGCTTGTGGAAGGCTACCTGACACGTTTAACCCAAGTTAAGCAATTTAAAGGCAATGCTACTAAATACTAATTGAGTGTATGTAAACTTCTGACCCAATGGGGATGTGATGAAATAAATAAAAGCTGAAATAAATAATTCTCTCTACTATTATTCTGACATTTCACATTCTTAAAATAAAGTGGTGATCCTAACTGACCTAAGACAGGGAATTTTTACTAGGATTAAATGTCAGGAATTGTGAAAAACTATATTGTGAAAAATGTATTTAGCTAAGGTTTATGTAAACCTCTGACTTCAACTGTATATTCAGGTTATGACATTTTTAGTATTTCTCCAGTAGGTTTCCTCAGGGAGAAAGCCTCCACTTCTATGTCAAAGATAATACAACAGAAACACTATAGTAAATACTACAGTAATGTCTGCAAAAACACCACAGTAGATACCACAGTCTGCAAAAACATTACAGTAAATACTACAGTATACTACAATCTGCAAAAACACTACATTAATTACTACCGTATTGAGTGTAGTGTTTTTGCGTGTTTTTGTTTACTTTGGTCCACAAAAATGCAACAGTGAATACTGTAGTATTTATATCATAGTATACTCTAGTATTTTGTCATGTGGATAAGTCATGATTACGGAAAACCTAATAAATAAGTATGAAAAGGTTGACAGGTTTGGTGACAGTTTCCACACATTGTTTTACCCAAGTGTGTATGCACTCTTCTGTTGTGATACACAGTACGTTTGGTATAACCACTCTGATAAATGCTTTGTACGTCCGTTTGTTCACCAACTAAGCGGCTATAGTGTTCCCATGACGACTTGAGCTTCTGACGTGGGTATAACAAGGAACGATGCCCAAACCAATCCTGAAAAATACTGTCAGGTTTGTGTCAACATGGCATTGTAGATAACATCCATAATAAACATACAGTACTTTTCATTTGAGTCTACAGTACATCAATGCATAACTAAGTGTAAAATTAACACTAAGATGTCTTATTTGTGCTTGGTAATATTAATGCAGAATTCTCTCTGGTACAAATCAACTTGTAAAAGCTGAGGTAAGGATAATCTGGGCACTTGTTAAATTCCACTTTCTTTTCCTTAACATATTCCAGCAGTTACAGTAAGAGGTGTGGTGCAAAACATTTCTTGCCCCTATGATTCAACTCCTTCAGTTCCTCTTGGATGAATGGGCTAGTTTGAAAAAGGGTGCACTGAGGCATTGAGCATAAATAACATATTTAAGTAGGGTATGTTATAGTGGCTGTGGGCTACTTTGTCTATAGAGACAAACACCCTGCAATGATTTAGTGGCTCTACATCATACCTCAGCCAATATGGAAAACAAGATGACTTAAAGTGTTCAGCCCTTACTATATTTGATTTTAGAGAACACATAACGCTCCAACTTTCCAGGACAGAGCCTTTGAGAAATTCATAGGTGTGAAAACACTGCCTGTTTCTTTAGCCCCATTCATTGCAAATGCTCTCTGAAGTGCTCTTATTCAAATGTATCATTGTCAAGACATTATCCCATATCCTATCTTCTGGAAGAAGATCCCTGTATTTGCTGAAACCTGTTCAGCATAGAGCCAGTGTTGTTGACATTAAAAACAAGGGGTGAATTTTAACCTTCACCTAGAGCACTGTTTTACAGTAATGTCGTATGATTCAACGGTTACTGACTAATCTTTTCAATTCAGTGGAATAGTTTTATAAGACAGCGGACCAAGGAAGACATCTTGAATAAACTCACATTAGAGCTTGAATAAATAAATGTATAATAAAAGAATGTCTGTCTCTTGACGTCTACTCCGACATTTATGGGTGAGAAACAGAGAGACTTTATTTATTTCCAGTTGACCGTCTCTCTGCACCTGCCTTTAAAGGTCTCCCAGCTTGTCTTTATGAACCCGTATGAAAATACACTACGATTTGCTTAATCATCAAACAGCCAATGGAGAGGATTCACTCTTGTGTGTGGTCTTCAGGTCAGTGTCTGAGAGCCCTAGCTTCCCTCAACCCCGGAGAACAGTCATCTCTCTGTGTGGTCTTCAGGTCAGTGTCTGAGAGCCCCAGCTTTTCTCAACTCCGGAGAACAGTCATATCCTTGGCGGCCACACCTCAGTGCACTTTAAATCACTCTCCTCCTCATGGCGCAGCAACACATTTCATTCTGGCTGACGCTTCCTCTACACCCTCCTCACTCACAATTTTTTTTTATGTGACTGTTTATGGGGTGTTTTTGCGTGCCCTGTGTGTGTGTGTGTGTGTGTGTATGTGTGTCTGTGCATGCATGCATGCAAGCATGAGGGTGTATATGACTGCATACGAGTGAAAGTGTGAGAGAGACTGTTCCTAGATCTGTGAGCACATGGTGTTAATTTAGTCTCAATCACTTTTATTAAGGCTTTGTCCAGGCATCTCTATCACAGTTTGGATTAAGACACCACCCTGCTGGCTGAGATTCGAACAAAGTACCAGTTATGAATTCATGCAGAAATCAGGAACATTCCAGCCTGCCCTTGACTTTGTCTCCATTGGTTTTCATTGATCACGTCTCATAAATTAGCAATGACGTGCATCTGCGGGTGTGGTTAGTATGTCTTTATGACCATAAGTGGGCAGCTCTAATGCACATGCCTTGCATGCACCACACATACTGAGAAGATTTGCAAAGCCACGGCAAATGTCTGTCAGAATTGCTTTGTATGGCCCCAATGGCAAATGCATTGGCACTTTCGCTTGCATGTACAAGCACAAGAAACAGGCAATATGCGGGTCCCATATCCCAAAATACCTCCATTGAATGATAGATTTGTGTTTTAGGATTCAGCAGATATAATGTGTGTTGGGATTGAGAGGGTGCCAGTTCTTAAAGTGATCATCCAGAGGTTCAGAGGTTTTTAATGAAACATCTGATACATGTTGTGTTGACAGAGGAGCTAGACTAATTTATCCGAACAATCAGTCTTGTCACCTTTATATAAAATAAAACATAACTGTTTCTACCACCTTTCAAATCAAAATGTAAAATGTACTCTCTCCTCTTTAATAATAAACTATCCGGGACACATCTGCACCTCTACTGATATGGAAGAAAACATTGCTTTATTCAGTGAGTTGCAGTAACATTGCAGATAGAAAGTAGAAGTAACAAGGAGTCCCTATTTTGCAAGATGGGGTAATGTTTGCTCTACTTCGTCCATTTCTAACTGGAAATTCTGTAGGCCTATTGCTGTGTATGAAACCAACCTGCACCCGTGAGTCTGGATTCAATAGCACTGACCAATACGCATTTTTCACATCGCCTTAACTGACACTTCATTATGTTTAGGTCGCTAATGTTACTTCAGGTTGCTAACGTTACTTCAGGCCGCTAACTTTACTTCAGGTCGCTAACGTCACTTCAGTTTGCTAATGTTACTTCAGGTCGCTAACGTTACTTCAGGTCGCTAACGTTACTTTAGGTCGCTAACATTACTTCAGCTCGCTAACGTCACTTCAGGTCGCTAACATCACTTCAGGTCGCTAACGTCACTTCATGTCGCTAACGTTACTTCAGGTCACTAACGTAAAGTTACTTCAGGTAGCTACATTTTACTTCAGGTCGCTGACGTTACTTCAGGTCGCTAACGTTCCTAATGTTTGGTATACTCTGTGTACGTATAAAGCAGGAGGTTGGTGGCACCTTAATTGGGGAGAACGGGCTTGTTGTAATGATTGGTGTGGAATCAGCGGAATGGTATTTAATATGTTTAACACATGGTATTTGAAGCCATTCCATTTTCTCCATTCCGACCATTATTATAAGCCGTTCTCCCCTCAGCAGCCTCTACTGCTGTATATAATGGTATGAATAGACCGTTTGGACAGTTTATTAATAGAAAAGGTGTGTAGTGCAGTAGTTATATAGGATGATCCTTGACTAGAATACACTATATACAGTGCATTCGGAAAAGTATTCAGACCCCTTGACTTTTCTACATTTTGTTACGTTACAGCCTTATTTTAAAATGGATTAAATAAATAAATCTCCTCAGCAATCTACACACAATACCCCATAATGACAAAGCGAAAACAGGTTTGTAGAAATGTTTGCAAATGTATTAAAAATAAAAACAGAAAAACCTTATTTACATAAATATTCTGGCCCTTTGCTATGAGACTCGAAATTGAGCTCAGGTGCATCCTGTTTCCATTGAACATCCTTGAGATGTTTCTATAACTTGATTGGAGTCCACCTGGGGTAAAGTCAATTGATTGAACATGATTTGGAAAGGCACACACTTGTCTATATAAGGTCCCACAGTTGACAGAGCAAAAACCAAGCCATGAGGTCGAAGGAATTGTCCATAGAGCTCAGAGACAGGATTGTGTCGAAGCACAGATCTGGGGAAGGGTACCAAAAAATATCTGCAACATTGAAGGTCCCCAAGAACACAGTGGCCTCCATCATTCTCAAATGGAAGAAGTTTGGAACCACCAAGACTCGTCCTAGAGCTGGCAGTCCGGCCAAACTGAGCAATTGGGGGATAAGGGCCTTGGTCAGGGAGGTGACCAAGAACGCGATGGTCACTCTGACCGAGCTCTAGATTTCCTCTGTGGAGATGGGAGAACCTTCCAGAAGGACAACCATCTCTGCAGCATTCCACAAATCAGGCCTTTATGGTAGAGTGGCCAGAAGGAAGCCACTCCTCAGTAAAGGCACATGACAGCCCGCTTGGAGTTTGCCAAAAGGCACCTAAAGGACTCTCAGACCATGAGAACCAAGATTCTCTGGTCTGATGAACTCTTTGGACTGATTTGCCAAGCTTCACGTCTAGAGAATACCTGGCACCATCCCTACGGTGAAGGATGGTGATGGCATAATCATGCTGTGGGGATGTTTTATAGCGGCAGGGACTGGGAGACTAGTCAGGATCAAGGCAAAGATGAACGGAGCAAAGTACAGAGAGATCCTTGATGAAAACCTTCTCCAGAGTGCTCAGGACCTCAGACTGGGGCAAAGGTTCACCTTTCAACGGGACGACCCTAAGCATACAGCCAAGACAACGCAGCAGTCTCTGAATGTCCTTGAGTGGCCCAGCCAGAGCCCGGACTTGAACCCGATCTAACATCTCTGGAGAGACCTGAAAATAGCTGTGCAGCAACGCTCCCCATCCAACCTGACAGAGCTTGAGTGGATCTGCAGAGAAGAATGGGAGGAACTCGAGGCTGTAATCGCTGCCAAAGGTGCTTCAACAAAGTACTGAGTAAGGGTCTGAATACTTATGTAAATTTTATATTTCAGTTTTTCATGTTTTATAAATTGATAACTTTTTTTTTTTTTTTACGTTTTTTTGCTTTGTCACTATGGGGTATTGGGGTACCGGGTGGTAGCCAGCTAGTAACAGTGACTAAGGTTCAGGGCAGGGTACATATTAATATTCAGTGCAAAAAAAAAAGCTATAAAAGACATTGCATAGTATGGGTGGATGGCTGAATATGTACACTATACATTGGTGGATGGTGCATGGTTAACTATACTATACAGGTCGATGGCAGAGAAATACTTAAATAGCTAAAGGTGTGTATGATATAAGTGAGGGTAATAATAGTTTACTTAATATACAGATTGGTTAAATTAACAGGCAAGTGAATATTTTGCATGGTTAAATTAACTGTACAGGTAAATATACAGTTAATTTTACAGGTAAGTGAATATTTGCATGGTTACATTAACTATACAATGGTGCATCTGTAGTAGTTTGTTAGAGTCTACGGGGCCAAGCCAAATTTCTTCAGCCTCCTGGTTGAAGAGGCGCTGTTGCACCTTCTTCCCCACACTGTCTGTGTGGGTGGACCATTTCAGATTGTCAGTAATGTGTACGCCAAGGAATTAGAAGCTTTTCGTCTTCTCCTCTGCGGCCCCTTCAATGTGGATGGTGGCGTGTCTCCTGAAGTCCACTTTCAGCTCCTTTTCTTTGTTGACGTTGATGGAGAGGTTATTTTTCTGGCACCACTCTGCCAGGGTATAAGGGTCTTGAAATGAAGGCAGTGCTTAATTTGTAAATTGGGAGATCCCGGAACATATAGTGAGCGCAAGAGGGGGATTGACCGGTGGCTCTTAGGTACCGGAATGCATGAGAAAAAAGTGACAAACACAATGTAGCAGTGCAGCAAGCTGAGTAAACAGCCAAGTAGCCTCCTCTCTATGGTGGTGAAATGGACAGCACTCTCCAAGTAGCCTACCATCTATGGTGGTGAAATGGACAGCATTCTCAAAGTAGCCTACTATCTATGGTGGTGAATTGGACAGCACTCTCCAAGTAGCCTACTATCTATAGTGGTGAAATGGACATCATTCTCCAAGAAACCTACTATCTATGAGGTGAAAAGGACAATGCTCACCAAGTAGCCTACTATCTATGGTGGTGAAATAGACAGCGCTTTCCAAGTAACCTACTATCTATGGTGGTGAAATGGACATCATTCTCCAAGTAACCTACTATCTATGGTGGTGAAATGGACATAATTCTCCAAGTAGCCTACTATCGATGGTGGTGAAATGGACAGCGCTCTCCAAGTAGCCTACTATATATGGTGGTGAAATGGGCATCATTCTCCAAGTAACCTACTATCTATGGTGGTGAAATGGACATAATTCTCCAAGTAGCCTACTATCGATGGTGGTGAAATGGACAGCGCTCTCCAAGTAGCCTACTATATATGGTGGTGAAATAGACAGCGCTCTCCAAGTAGCCTACAATCTATGGTGTGAAACAGGCAGCACTCTCCAAGTAGCCTACTATCTATGGTAGTGAAATGGACAACACTCTCCAAGTAGCCTACTGTCTATGGTGGTGAAATGGACAGCACTCTCCAAGTAGCCTACTCTATGTGTCAGGCTCTGGCCATAGAGAAGCCTATTTGCTTCTCTATGTAACCATGGTCAGAGTCTGACAGGTCTATTCTTTCTGTATCTGGTGGTGGTTTGTGTGGGATCCCTAATTAGAGGCAGCTGCTGCGCATTGTCTCTAATCAGGGATCCTACATAGGTTTGTAGGTTTTACACTGGGGCGTGGGTCGTTATATCTCCAGTCACGGTGAAAGTGTGTTTCAGTTTTTGTCATTTCATCGTTGGTTTTGCTTGAATAGTTCGTAGATTTGAGTTTTAAGTGAATAAAACTATGTAGAACTATTACTGCGCTGTGCCTTGGTCTCTCCATGCACCCACACGTGACAGAACGACCCACCACAACGAGACCAAGCAGCGCAAGTGGGGAGAGACGGAGAGAGAGAGAGCCCTGCGTCGTTATACGGACACGGAACTCCTCGGAGGGTTCGAGACGGACTTGTCGGAGGAGGACGACAACGACGACGTGCTTCGGTTCCCTCACTCGTGGGGGCTCTTGGAGGAGACCTCACCGGAAGGGGATAGGCGATGGAGAGAGGAAGATCGGGGCAGTCCCAGCCCTCCAACGCCAGTTCCCAACCCGGTGCCTCCAGCGCCGTTCCAGAGCTCGGTACTGTCCGTGCCGACTCCAAGCACCACACCATCGGTGCGCTCTCAGCACCCGGAGAGGCTGGAGGAAGAGGATCGCCCACCACTTCGTCTTTCCATGATAGGGAGAGACCGGAGGGATTTTTTAAGAGATCAGAGGAGGAGCAGACGAGGTGGTGGAGAGCCTGGAACACTCTTCCTCTGGAGGCGCCGAGGGATCCACGGATCCTCCAAATACAGGAGGAGAAGGACTCCCAGCGCCGATGTGCGCTAGTGATGAGGCTTATGGCTAGACCGGAACCTCCAGCGAAGGTCAGCAACCCGGAAACCTCCAGCGAAGGACCGTAGACCGGAGCCTCCAGCGAAGGTCCGCAGCCCGGAACCTCCAGCGAAGGTCCGCAGCCCGGAACCCCCAGCGAAGGTCCGCAGCCCGGAGCCTCCAGCGAAGGTCCGCAGCCCGGAACCCCCAGCGAAGCTCCGCAGCCCGGAACCCCCAGCGAAGGTCCGCAGCCCGGAACCCCCAGCGAAGGTCCGCAGCCCGGAACCCCCAGCGAAGGTCCGCAGCCCGGAACCCCCAGCGAAGGTCCGCAGCCCGGAACCCCCAGCGAAGGTCCGCAGCCGGAACCCCCAGCGAAGGTCCGCAGCCCCGGAGCCTCCAGCGAAGGTCCGCAGCCCCGGAACCTCCAGCGAAGGTCCGCAGCCCCGGAACCTCCAGCGAATTCTCCCCATGTCAAGTCCATTTAACCCCTGGCAGTCAATTTCTTGCTCAAAATCATGAGAGGGCCTGTTATGTTTTTATTTTGAGTGTAAACTATTACCTGTACTAAGGTGTACTCTTTAGCCTTGTCTACAGTGCTTAATGGTGCTAAATGGGCCTTGGTTCGGCCATGTTCAAAAACCTATTTTTCAGAAGGCTCTTTGTTGTTTTTCTACGTCGGAGGCGAAGGATGTAACTGTACATTCCGCCCAATCTTTTGTTAGTTTCATCCCTCCAGTTTTTTCTGGACCCATGCTACCTACCTTTTTGCTTGTATGGCCCAGGGGTTATAGGTTTGCTTGTTCTTGAACTGAGCCTCCGTCCAAATAGCACCTGCTCCGGGCACTTCATCGTCAGTGCCCCCCCCCCCCCCCCCTCCCCCCACCCTCCTACCGACCGGCTCCCCACATTCGATATACTAAAAGCAATGAAAAAAGATACAACTGACAGGATACTAATATGCATTCCTGAGTGAATGACTACGTAAGTTAAGTCCAAGAATGACTTACAAAATTGCACGTGATATGATATAACAACTGTACATGAATATGTATATACAGACCTGAATGAATAAATAAATAAGTCCTGAGTGAATGAGTGATTACAGACCAGAGTTACTCACGGATGGATGCATAATTGTTAAACTAGGTCCTTTATAGATAAGCAATGTGCTTAATATTAGGAAAGTTTAGAAATAAATATAGTAGGCCTAGCCTATAGAATGCTGATGGCATCATCCTCTTTTTAATAGAGACCATCGCTCTGTTTTCTGGCACAATTGCATAGCCTATAGAAGCTCATGGACTCTCATGAAGTGTTTGATTAGATTTTTGATTACATTTCCATTGATCTCAGAGTTATTAGAGGGTCAATAGAGTGCAATAGAGTGTGTTTATAGAACTTCGGTAGCGTTTTCCTCAGATCTGCTTTATTACAGTCCCCAGCTGCAAAAAATGCTGCCTCAGGATATGCGGTTTCCAGTTTAAACAAAGTCCAGTGTAATTCCTTGAGGGCCAGTAACCAAAAGGTTGCTGGTTCAAATCACTGAGCTGACTAGTTGAAAAATCTGTCAATGTGACTTTGAGCAAGGCACTTAACCATAAGTCCCTCTGGATAAGAGCATCTGCTAAATGACAAAAAAATAAAACATGTCAAATTCTAGTTGGCAGTTGGACTATGGTTGAGAGAAAAAGTGACCATTCTACCCTTCTGAAGGACTTATTGAAACATTACAAAAATATATTCTTCATGGCTTGACTATCAAATTTGAAGCAGAATGTTCTATCTATCTAGCTACTAAGCTAACATATGGAATGGTTTTAAGATGGTCACACCATGGATCATTTAGCTATTTGATTTTGAATTTTAGGATGTATCCCCCAAAAATATTTAAGAATTTTATCAAATAAATTATTTGGCCTTTACTACTATAGACCATAAAACAGATTGAATAACACATTAATAAATGGCAAAAAAGACAGTTAAAAAATAAATCATAAGGAATAAGGTTTTGAAGAGTCTGTCTATCTAGGAGATAGAAGAAAGCTCAGGAAATAAAACATTTTTTGGGACATTTTTGTAGGCACAAAACTACCTCCATAATTCTATTAATTTTTATGGGTCACCTTCCCGTGACACTTGTGGGGGTCGTAGAGCGAAGCAGAGAACATGTTCGTGAGAGTATCATCTTTCCATAGAGTGGTCAAACCATTCGGACACTACAGATGTTTCAGACACTACAGCTTGAGCTAACGTGCGCTAATGTGATTAGCATGACGTTATAAGTAACAAGAACATTTCCCAGGACATAGACATATACAGATTTTGGCAGACTTGATACAACATTTTGAACAGTTCATTGGATATGTCTAAAACTTTACACATACACTGCTGCCATCTAGTGGGAAAAATATAAATTGCTTCTGGACTCCTAAGTAATATTATTATCTTTTACCAGATCTAATGTGTTATATTCTCCTACATTCATTTCACATTTCCACAAACTTCAAAGTGTTTCCTTTCAAATGGTATCAATACTATGCATATCCTTGCTTCAGGTCCTGCGCAACAGGCAGTTAGAGTTGGGCATGTCATTTTAGGCGAACATTTTAAAAAAGGATTAAGGATTAAACTCACACTTGGAAACATGGTCTGGGCCGTGCCATAAAAGCCAACCCACTGGGCATAAACTGGTTGAATCAAAGTTGTTTCCACACCATTCCAGCAAAATATTCAATGTGATGACATTGAATCAACACGTAAAACTGATTTGGATTCGCAAAACGTCATAGGGTGGGTGGGTGGGTAGGTAGGTAGAAATGTATTCGTCAAGCAGCTATGAAAAAACACAGGGCAGGTGCAAAATGCCAGAATGATACATAGAGCGGCAGTATGAAAAAGTAAAAAAAGCTATTAAAAGGCATTGCATAGTATTGGTGGATGGCTGAATATGTACATTCACTATACATTGTTACAGAGTGTTAGGTGAAAGAATTTTATAAAAATATTGCAAGTTGATATAGATAAGGAACATTTGCATGGTTAACTATACTATACAGGTCGATGGCAGAGAAATACTTAAATAGCTAAAAGTGCGTATGATATAAGTGAGGGTAACAATAGTTTACTTAATATACAGACTGGTTTAATGAACAGGTAAATTAATGTAAAGACATTTTCAAAATGTTTGTCTTTTGTTTTCCATGCAACGTTTAACCTTGATCCAATGACATGGTTCAAATGTTTGTTGATTTCATGTTGGCAACTCAATCAAATATAAATCTAAACTTTGAACTGACGTCTGCTCACAGCTTGCCACAATGAACTGAATGAAGTATTGATGCATTCTACTGTGAGTGTTTGGAGGTATCATGGTGGTGGTCGTAGTGCTAAATGATGTGAAACTGTAGCTGCATGTCCGCTGTGACTCGCTCCTGAAAAGCACCAACCAGCAAAGGGTGGAGTAGGAGTAGTAAGAACAATATTACCCAACAGAGGGCGCAATTCAGGAAACGGTATCACACAATTTCAACATTTTCACATTTGTGAGTGTGGGGTTGTTTATGTTGCTTACATCATGCTGTCTTTATTTTTTATTCAACATCTAATCATTATTATACTTGTAATAACTGCTGACACACCGTTCACTGAAAAACCACAGAGAGCGAGAGACAAGAGAGAAAGACTGACAGACGGTCACGCTGGAGTATCAGTTGTTATATTCCTCCTTTACCTCAGTGTGTGTGGCATGGGCTTGACCATGTAGAATAGCAGCAAACGGCGTGGAACTGGAATCCAGTATGTGCCTGAACTCCCAGCACTGTTGCCACGGGCAGGCCAAGCTGCAGCTGAGTACATAAAAACCCTCCTGAAGATATCCAAAACAATGACATTCCCCACGGCGAGTGTTTAGTCTCTCCCCGAGCTGGCCCCGACTTATCTGTTTCTTCACATCACTTGACCCTGAAGCGGGAGAGCCCATCTGGGGGTGTGTGTGGAGGAGGGGGGTGGGGTGCATAACAGAGCTCCTGTAGGTTTACACCATGGGGGGCCAGGGTGGACCAGGTTAGATCTGGGCCAGACCAGGGTCAGAAAGGGGGTCCTCTTACTCTTTCTGCGTACCGTTCCAAAAACATGGTGGGCTGTTTGTTCCCCAACCCTGTGACTAAGGGTGCAGCCTCATTATAATGTATCTTATTTCATACGTTACCCAGTGTTGAGTGCAGGTCCTGTGAGAACCCAAACATCATGTCACCGGGTTATTGTTAGGTTTAGGTTTTGGTTTAGGGGTTAGGGAAAATAGGATTTTGAATGGGAATCAATTGTTTGGTCAACACAAGGATACTAAGAACGTGTGAGTGTGTGTGTGTGTGTGTGTGTGTGTGTGTGTGTGTGTGTGTGTGTGTGTGTGTGTGTGTGTGTGTGTGTGTGTGTGTGTGTGTGTGTGTGTGTGTGTGTGTGTGTGTGTGTGTGTGTGAGTGAATGACAGTATTGATGGATTCCCTCTTCACGTTCCATTAGCTCTGTCCATGAAGAACACTGGAGCAATACAATCATTCAGCCCAAGGAATGTTTTCATGATGAAATATAACCTAATCTCTCTCTCCCCTTTTCTCACTCTTTCGCTCTCTCTCTCGCCCTCGCTCTCGCTCTCTCTCTCTCTATCCCCCCACTCTCTCTCTCTCTCTCTCTCTCTCTCCCTCTCCTTCCCCCTTCTCTCTCTCTCCCTCTCTCTCTTTGTCCACCTCTTAATTTTAGGTGTTTAATTTACGGCCAATTTATTTCCATGCGGTAGACATGTCATTCACTTTTCACTGGACCTGACAAATTATGTATTGATTACTAGATATTGATAAATGTTGAGAGGATACCAACATGGTTTTGGACACAACATACACATGTACTGTAGCCACTAAACCCAAAATGTAATACTGTAAATATATGTTTGAGAGTGTCAACTATGCCCTTGACACACACTAGCTAAATACAGTTGTTTGGTCTATCCCTTCCCACTGGGAACCTTGGCCTTCAGTGAGTGATTCTGCGGGTGAGTGGGGCGTGACAGGGAGGACCCTTTTCACTGCTGCGCCCAGGCCAACCAACACAACTCAACTCTATCTTTCAGCAATTTGGAGGCATTGTGCAGATATGAATAGGCGGTTGTTGTTTCTTGTTGGGCTGCCCTGCGTCTACCTTGCTCTTTCACACATCCCGAGGTGTTCCGGGACGCTGTTTATGTGTTGAGTGCAGCACTCCGTGGAGCTTAGGGCCTAATGGAGTGTGAGAGAGGGGCCTGGGCTTCTTCAGCTTGTGTTCAGCTGTACAAACACACCACACTGGCGCTCTCTCGCTCTATCTTACTCTCACTCTCTCTCTCCCCCCGTCTCTCCATTCAACTCTTTCTTTCGGCCCTCTCTGTCAAATAAAAAGTTATAATGCCCCCATCAACTTGCTCTCCTCGCCCTCTTTCCATCTCATCATCTGTCTCGCCCCTGTTCTCTGCCCTTACCTGTCATACCTACAGTCTGTCCTTAATCACTTTCAGTTATTGTCCCCATCCATTATCTTCCAGTGTGTCACTTTCCTCTTCATCCATTATCTTCCAGTGTGTCACTTTCCTCTTCATTCATTGTCTTCCAGTTTGTTACTTTCCTCTTCATCCATTGTCTTCCAGTGTGTTACTTTCCTCTTCATCCATTGTCTTCCAGTTTGTCACTTTCCTCTTCATCGCTCAACTCCTCTATCCCTCTCTTACTCCTTCTTTCTCTTTTTCATTAATTCATTCCTTCCCTGCAGTCTCTCTCTCTCTCTCTTTCTTGCCTGCCCTCTTTCCCTCCATCTCTTTACCTCCCGTAAGAGGGTGTTTGACACTCCCCAGGCTGACTGCACCAAACACACCCTCTCCCTGAGAAGGAGCCTACTACTGTATCCCATCCACTAGATGTATGTTCCTCTATCCCCCATGCAGCCAGATGGAAAACTACACATAGGGGTGGCTGGGTAAGACAACAGCAACAACAGTGTCATTTCCCCCTGCCCCGTCACGCTGCTTTGTGAGTAGGAATGTTTACTCTGCTGAGAGAGCTCAGTGGCACAACTGTTTGTTTGAAAGGCAGCTTTATTTGTTTGAAGTTCACATGAAAAGTGAGGCCTGAAGATGGAGTGAGAGAGAGATCTATTTGAAAACATCACGTGGGTCTGGTGTAATGTAGAAATTGTAGGCCTATATTTCAGTTTCGGAAGATCTTGCTTGAGGATGCCACGCTGCTCTCATCACATTTGGCATTTTAGGCATTTAGCAGACGCTCTTATCCAGAGCGACTTACAGTTAGTTAGTGCATACATGTTCATACTGCTCCCCCGTGGGAATCACACCCACAACACTGGCCTTGCAAGCGCCATGTTCTACCATCTGAGCTACACAGGACTACTCATCACGCAGTGGCCACTCCCAAACATCAACCAAACATTTACTTATTTGTCTGATATTTGGACAATAGGCAATTTTTAAAGGTCAATAGAATGTCATAATGCATCAGTAATGACTACAATAAAGCTAACACATCTGTGGAAGCAACATCGTCATCAATACATGCAGATGGAAAAGAGAGCATCTGACAGGGTGAACCATCAATGTAAAGCCCATCTCAAGCCTCACTGAGTCCCTTCTTGATGACATCATAGGTGTTAACGAGCATCTATACAGTAAACGAGGAGACCATGAGCGGCTACGCAATGGGAACAAGCGTTTCCTCCGCCTCTTTCATCCGCTACAGTGCGTCAGCGCCAACGAAGCATGCCGTGATTAATTCCTGCAGCATTATCCACCATCCATCGCCAAACTCACCGACACACCACCTTCCCTTTCCAGCACCGCTTGCTTCAGCTTGGCTCTGGCTCCGGTCCTTCTACGTGCAAACCTCCAAGGTTGCGGCTCAACGTCCTCCAAAGTACCAGCACCTGAAAAAACAAGTTTGCCTCGGCTGACTTGTCCAAGCAGAAACACTGTCTGGTTATATATAGATATAATATCCCTCCTATTCTGTGGAATCCAAACAAATTAAAGATGTCTTTCTTGGAGGAGGGCTAACAAGGACAATGATAATAAAATAGAAGTGAGATGTGTAGAGTTCACCACTGTTTGGGAAAGGCATCACTCACTCACACAAGTGGACACTGGCCTAATAAAAAAGTAGCCCTTTATTGTGTTTTTACCAGATATTAATTTCAACGCTAATTAGCTTTGATGCATTGAGGCTTGAGATGATTGACAGGTGTAATAACTCTGAAAGATGCAAGACAAGCAGAATGTTTTCACTGGAGCACTTAGTGGGTAACCAGGGGAGCTGGCTTTTAGTCGCATGGCGGCCAGATTGGGCAACAGTAGTGCTGTTCAATATCCAGTCAAACCTCAATGAATGAACCAACACAAAAAACTCACAGTGGAACAAACAGCCACAGCCCATTATAGAGACAAATGAACCCATGGAGTAAACACGTACAGGTCAACGACTACCAGGCCCATGCACATTTATGTAAGCACACAAAATGTGAACTGAGACACACACAAACACACAAACACACAAACGCATACACACATACAAGTACAACTACAAGTATACACAGACATTCACATAATAACACTGATAGAGTGGAGCCAGAGTAACTGGGCTTTTAGTAGTTCAGTCAGTGCCTTTCTTTGTGCTGTGTTGGATGTGGCCGGTCTTCGGCTCTGGATCCTGCCTGTACGGCATCCATATTAGGATAGCTTCAGTCACAAGGGAATTGGTGCCAGTCACTTGTCAGCGTCATAATGAGTTGGTGTCAGTGTCACAAGGAGTTGGTCCTTGTGACTCTCAGGCTGTCCTAATATGGACACTGTATGTCAGAGCATCAGGCTCCCACAGGATCCTTACTGCAACGGTCAGCATGCTGCTCTATTCTCGACTACACCTTGATAAGCAATTTAAAGTATGATCCAGCATTAGAAGGGTTCTCTATAGCATAATTACGGCTGTACCCACTGGCTACATGGTATCAGATAGACCACTATGAGAGAATGCTGACTTGGCAGTCTGTGGTGTGTATCTTCTGATGGAACGGCTTCCCTCTACGAGTCTTATCTAAACCTAGAACAAGGATTTGATGAAGTAATAATGTCACATAAACAAAATGTTGTGCTACATCTTCAACTGAATAGAGTAGAAGTGAAACAAAGGCTGGACAAAACACTCAGCTTTGAAATGAGCTTTGAATAGATTGCATGGAAAATGAAATAACCAAAAATTACTTAAACTGACATTCTGATCTAATGTTACTTAGGCCTTCCATGATGATGTCACAGCAGCAAACCAGCATTGTTAGTTGTTATCGAATCAAAATCCACAAAAAACATGATCATATCTACGATTGACCTACCTGCTGCACAGACTCGTCTTGTATCTGATGCCCAATGCTTATTTTAAACAACATTATATAGAAGCATGGGTAGGTACCTAGATACATAATCTAACAAACAGCTGCAGTGTGGCTAGCCTGCTGCTAGCGAGGTAGTCTGTACAACTACATAGACCGCATACTATTTGCGAGGCCAACTTGGTGACTAGAGCACATGGAATCGGCCGCTGACAGATTCACTACTTCATAATGATGATGCGTCTCAAAAGAAAAACACTTTTTGAAGTTTCATGGCCATTAATCCTCTACATGCATGTGAGTCATTTCAAAGCGAAACCATCCAAAAATATATTTCACTCCCAATATAGCGCAAAGTGGTGTAATTTATGAAAAAAAATGTGGTCCTCATTAAATGTTTTCCATTTTGCGTGTGATTAGATTTTTCAAACTTCATATATTGGAAATGTTTTGCTAGGATTACATGCAGCGGGGGCGGCTGAAATTAATGTTTTGTGAAATGGAATTTTATTTAGCAAATCACAACTTTATGAGAAATTAAACCAGGGTGTCCCTTTAAGATGCTGAACAGCAGTCATAAAGTAGTCCCAAAAGTCTATTAAGATTCTCTAAAATTATCAAGAATATTATGGTTAGTACCAGAAAGAGAGACTTATTCCGAAGAAGAACCTGCTTGTCATGAGTGATGTTTCCAGGGAAGTCACGTTGAGATTGTTATCTCTTTTTCAAGTAAGCAGTGGAAATTAAAGCTATGGAGGGTTTTTGCTTCAACCTCTATAAACAGCAAGATGACCTATACGCATGTGACATTATATAATTTAATTTCTACTGATATATTTAAAAAGACAGTTAAACCTAGTTAAGCCATAATGTATTGTTATCTTTCCAGCCTTTACCATGGAGGACCACTTAGCAACGTTTGAATCAATGTTATCTTTCCGAGTTCGGGAGTTTTGTCGTCGCTGGAGCTAAGCTGGGCTCGTGGAGACTGCTGGCTGTGGAAGAACGGGTACAGAACGTTGAGGATCATAGGCAGGGCGGTCAGAGGAGAGTACGGCAAAATAGCCGGGCCCTTATTTCCAAACAATAATAATATACATACCCCTTTACTACCCAGTCCGAAACTCTAATGCCAAAACTCAGCATGAGACTTATTTAACTGCATATACATGTGTTCTCTCAATGCTGTTTGTCCAGGTTGAAGCAAAAACCCTTTCCCAGACCACACACAAAACTTACCCTTGTAAGACAACAATATGAATGGTCAATGTGGCAGTGGAGAAATTGCAATATGTTATGCTCAAATTTTTTATTCTATTCTACTGAGTCATTTACTTTATGTTAATATTCTTATCTTTTATTATTTCTTATTGTTGTTGCATTGTAGAAGGAACCAGGAAGTAAGCATTTCGTTGGACGATGTATACCGTGCGTATCCCATACATACCATGCGTATCCCCCAAAGACGACTAATACAAACTTTGCATTTGAAATGTGTCATGATCATTGAAGAAACCTGCATTTTTTTTAACAGTATAAAACCTGCTGCACCATCCTAATGTGTTGCTACCTTGCTTCAAATAAAGGCTTTACACAGAGGATGTAACTGGACACTGGATGTTAAAGAATGTGTAAACGCGTAACACATGGCCTGTTAATGCCAGCTTGCTGTGCAGGATGCGGGGCTCAGCAGTAACTCGGGGAAAACAACCACAGCACCCATCATAACGTGCCAAGCCAAAACAATACCTCTTTCTTTGGCCATTGTCTTAACAGGGATTTAACAATGGTCTTACAGTGATACACTTGGGTTCTACGCCTGAGCTGCTGAGTAACATTGATCATCTCTAGGGTACCAGCAACTGTATATGAGTTTATTTCCAAAAACCCAAATCCACAAATTTTTCACATTTGTGTTTTTTCATCATTTTGGGTACCTTCATGTCTCTGTAAAATATTACCTTTCTCAGATTTTTTATTCATAGATTTTAGTAGGAAAATATATTTTTTTTTTTTGCAAAACACTATATATACATTGTTTAGCTGGAATGGAATGTTCATATCCTGCCTATTTGACTGTGATATATCGTTTTCTCACCTAGTAAATGTTTTACATACATAAATAAATATTGATGTCACAAATGAATGATTTGTACAGTTCTTTATAAAAAATGTAATGTTATGTGTTACATTTGACAGTGTAAAAACCTTGCAGTACTACTTATTTCTCTGAGAGGGAGGTGTTTATACTGCATTTAGCTAAAAAAAAAAAAAAACTTAAAATGTTTCTCTCTGAAATAAAAAGATTTTAAACAACTCCAATGCTACGATTAGATAGTGAAAAAACACACCGATCTTGTTCATAATTTATTTAAACAATAAAAGCTAATTTACCAATGTTTCTGAAAATGGATATATAGTGTTTTGGAATTAAAACTCTTCATATTAATGCACCTTTGAATAACAATTGATGAGCAATGTTCCCCGGGCGCCGAAGAAGTGGATGTCGATTAAGGCAGCCCCCCGCACCTCTCTGATTCAGAGGGGTTGGGTTAAATGCGGAAGACACATTTCAGTTAAATGCATTCAGTTGTACAACTGACTAGTATCCCCCTTTCCTTTCCCTTTCCCAATCGTCCTGAGTTTCCACATGGAAATATATGAAACATGGCAAAATCAATATATCAGTGGTTGTTTTTTTCATTCTATTTCAACTTGGTAGGTTTGTAGTGTACGGAATGTTAATGTTAATTAAGTAGGGCGTTATTTACTACATGCAATGAAGCATTACAGGGAATCTGGAAGGAACATCACTCAGATACCTTGTTTAGCAATACCCCCAGCAGAGGGCACTAGGTCTCTGTTGATATAGAGTTTAGAAAAGTATGTATCTCTCTCCTCTCTCTCCCCCCCCCCCCTCTCTCTCTCACACACACACACACTCTCTCACACACTGACACACAAACAGCATGACAAATTTACGCAGACCACCTGTACACCTCCGTTGAATCATAAAAACACAGCTCACGAATCTCGAACATCCTACTACATTTATTGACCTCAAGAAAGGATGTATACAGCTAGTGGTGTTTTGTTTAGAGTTGAAACACTGTATTATGTTCTACCATCAGATAATTTACTGTTTACAAATATCCAAGCTAGCATGGATAAACAGTATGTCTGTGAAAAAGGGATACACGTTGCAAAAAGAACAGAGTCCGAAAAAAGCGTTCGCTCAAAAAACCCCAAAAGTATGATAGAAATGAAAATAATAGATTCTGTCCTATATTAAAATATTTCTACACTTTACAATCAACCTTCCCCCTTTCTAAGACGCATGCACAAGATGAGATACAATTGATGGACAACCACAGTGAACCAACATTTATTTCCACAGCAAGCTGACACAGATTCTGGGAAATCAAACAGAAAAGGATATCATTGTGAAATCACAACCCCACCCACCATGTTGATGCACAGTGGGACTAACTGTGCTTGGCAGTGGGGGCCCATGATGGCCGTGGAGGCCGTGGCTCTGTATTGTGAAGCCCCTGGGCTCAGTCAGTGTGCCGATGAACAGGCACTTGTCATCTGGAGTGTGAAGTGGCCAGGGTTATCCTCAGAGACACAGCGGGGTGAAGTGGGTGACCATGTTTGAGGTCCGCCCAGCTGTTATTGCCCCTAATACTCAACAGATGTCTCCAGGCTGGCGCACTAAGTCCTCGCACATGCCGGCCCGGGAAAATCAAAGCAATGAGTAGTCGGCCGGCTGCACAGCATACACGCACGCACACATATCTATACATACACACACACACACATGCACACATAAACATGCAGGCCTGTGCGCACACACACACACGCCCTCTTCCCTGAAGGGATAATCACCGTATTCATTAAACGTTTAGCCAAAATGATGGGGGGCAATTAGGATCATTCTTAATGTTCAGTGGATGTCTCAGGGGATGTTACGCCCTGCCTTGATTTATGTCAACAACTGAACTCTCATTCATAATGTGACTAACCCAAAGCTCTTGGATTGATACCAGTGTCCAAAGCCAGGTGTCAAGCCAAGAATGATCGTACTGTAGATAGACCACTCATTAACTGTCACCTGGTTCTCATCATGAATTATAGTAACAATTTGATTTGATTCATGTGACAGACAAAATGATTGCGCTAAAAACTAAATTAGGCACCATGCATATTTTTCATTTTCAATTTTTTTTAATGTATTAGTTTTGTTAGCTAAATATGAATATGATATGAATTTAATATCTAGTTGAAGCCTAAATAAAAACAAAACATAAAAACAATAATTGTGTTGAATTCATGTGGTAATATTTGGTTACTGTATGTTTATGGAGTAAGGTTATTTTGTCAATATGATCACAGTTAAATGGTGTTATTATGATCACAGTTAAATGGTGTTTTTATGATCACAGTTAAATGGTTTTATTATGATCACAGTTAAATGGTATTATGATAACAGTTAAATGGTGTTATTAATATCACAGTTAAATGGTGTTATATGATCACAGTTAATGGTGTTATTATGATCACAGTTAAAAGGTGATATTATGATCACAGTTAAAAGGTGATATTATGATCACAGTTAATTGGTGTTATTGTGATCACAGTTAAATGGTGTTATTATGATCACAGTTAAATGGTGTTATTATGATCACAGTTAAAGGGTGTTATTATAATCACAGTTAAAGGGCGTTATTATAATCACAGTTAAAGGGTGTTATTAGGCCAACAAATCATCTTAAACTTTAAAAATATTCAGTGGTGGTGAATAACTGTTTCTGTACAAATTGTACACTGTTGATTTCCCACAACCCCCTTCATTTTATCAGTAAACTAAAAAACCTCCATCTTCATGTGTTTGCAATGGCAGAGCCGCTTAGGAAAATATTTGTTACACTTTACCTGTTTATCATAATAAAAATATTGCCCCCTGTTTTAATTATGTCAAACCTCCTTCTCAGAGTGAAACTCGACGCGTTCAAACATGCAAACGCAAATCGAGGTTTTATAAAAAGCGCCACTGTGTTCAAACACAGAATCCATGCGAAGGCTCTCATTTGAGGGCGAAAATAAGAAAGTGGAGAGTTGCTTTGCTCCAAGTGGTCACAAGGGGGTTGAGCATTTCGGCCCTTGCTCAGGCTGCTCGCTTACTTTGGAGAGCGCTTTGGGGAAGGCAACATTAGATATAATGAAACATTCAGTGACCCCCCCCCCCATGCCATCCAGGGGAAACTTTTCAGAGCATGTTGCAATATTTGATTGCCCATCCATGGTTTTTAGTTAACCACCTCAACATGTAAATATATCTAATTAGACTCCATTAGACTTGTTTGGGTTTCTTGCATATTAAATATTTCAATCCACATAAACTGTGTGGGGATCACCTTAAATACACACGTTAAAGAGACATAGTACAATGTGTAGCAATTGTGTGGAAAACAGTAGGTTTCTCCTCACTCAGAACTCCAGTCCAGACACATTATCCATATATGCTAACCTTCATACTTTGAGTTGATCTTTACCACCATAGCTGCACAGGGTAAGTGTCATCTCCCAGAGGTAGTAAGACCCCCTTTTTGGGTATAAGTGCCCGATGGCCCCCGAAAAAGGGGGAATGACAAGGGTTGCCATAGAGAAGAAAATACACTATAATGATGTCATACACACAAGGTAAGACATCTGCTTTGAACATTGTGACAGGCAGGAGACTATGGATAGAATAATTTTCAAAGTGGAAATAACGATTGATCATTCCGTTCTAACACTCAGGGTCTCCAGGCCTGGTCAACCATCACCTTTTTTAAGTGTTAGCTGCACCTTTGAAGTGATTGAGTGTTACAGTATAACGTATTGTTTTTACTTGAGTTTAAACTCATATAGATGTTTTAAATACAGTTGTCCTCTTACATAGTTTATGGCTAGTTTTTACTGCCATTGCGGTAACTTTGTCACGTGTGTCTGGCCTTCATGTTAGTGATGGCGTTAGCCATGGAGGCAGTCCCAAGTATGAACAGCCTCACTAGCCTGACACCAGTGAAGTCTTACCCAAATACCCAGTAAAAAGATATTCCCACAAATCATATGCAATTTATAACATAATTCTTTCTTTTTTTTTTTATATTATTTTAATGATTTGTGGATATTTCTATGAGGAGGGTGATGGCAGGTTGAAACTAGATCTCATAAATCATCAGCAGCGGAAGGCCAAGCTAAATAGAACAGCAGAAATATATACTGTATCTAGAGCTGTGGTCTCCAAGGCATTCCTAGTCGATTACCAAACATTTCTGTTCCTGTTTTTTTTATTTGCATTTCTTCTGCCAGTCTGTAGAAATATGAGGAAGAGTTGATGAGTGACACGTCTTGAAAGGGTGAGATTACTAGACACTTGTGATGTTACTGTCTTATTAGTTTGAGTTTGAGTTTATTTATTCTTGCTCACAGATTAAACTGAAGAAATGCAGAATTGACTTTAGTAATAATTGTAAAACACTCATTTAAAATACATAACACAGAAATATAATATAGAACACTTGAAACATTATAGGACATTTTTCATTATGATTGTAAAAAATATATATATTTTTGATTAATTATACAGTCTTACAGCATTGGGTAGAGTGACGTTTCGCAGGCGGTTTGTACGGGCAGTTATAGTAATCACTTTTGGTCCCTTCGGAGGTGTTTCAATGCCTGATGGGAAAGGCAGCCTAGGTCAGCGCCAGGCCCCTCTCAACAGATACTGGTAATGAAGGAGCCTGACTTCGGCCCCTATATCTCAGAT
This sequence comes from Thymallus thymallus, assembly GCA_023634145.1. Classification (NCBI taxonomy): domain Eukaryota; kingdom Metazoa; phylum Chordata; class Actinopteri; order Salmoniformes; family Salmonidae; genus Thymallus; species Thymallus thymallus. The sequence continues at coordinate 11,675,710 of CM042385.1, forward strand.
ACTGGTAATGAAGGAGCCTGACTTCAGCCCTTATATCTCAGATACTGGTCATGAAGGAGCCTGACTTCAGCCCCTATATCTCAGATACTGGTCATGAAGGAGCCTGACTTCAGCCCCTATATCTCAGATACTGGTCATGAAGGAGCCTGACTTCAGCCCCTATATCTCAGATACTGGTCATGAAGGAGCCTGACTTCGGCCCCTATATCTCAGATACTGGTCATGAAAGAGCCTGACTTCGGCTCCTATATTTCAGATACTGGTTATGAAAGAGCCTGACTTCGCCTCCTATATCCCACCCAGCTTCTATATCACAGGGGGAGGGAGAGAGAGAAAGACTGACACAATACAGTCATGGAAGACAATAGTAAATACACGGTCAAACATAGCCAATCAGAGATCCCCCATTCACAGCTACTGAAATTCACAAGGGACAAGTGCCAGCATGTCACTGACTGGTTGGCATTACTCACTTGTGCCCAGGAGTAGTACATTGGCACAGTGGAAAAGGGGTGCCTACTTACAACATACACACATATACAAGCTGTTTAAAGGCACAGTCAACTTGGTGTATGTAAACTTCTGACCCACTGGAATTGTGATATAGTGAATTATAAGTGAAATAATCTGTCTGTAAACAATTGTTGGAAGAATTACTTGTCATGCACAAAGTAAATGTCCTAACTGACTTGCCAAAACTATAGTTTGTTAACACGAAATCTGTGGAGTGGTTGAAAAATTAGTTTTAATGACTTTAACCTAAGTGTATGTAAGCTTTTGACTTAAACTATATATATATACAGTGGTGAGAACAAGTATTTGATACACTGCCGATTTTGCAGGTTTTCCCACTTACAAAGCATGTAGAAGTCTGTAATTTTTATCATAGGTACTCTTCAACTGTGAGTGACGGAATCTAAAACAAAAATCCAGAAAATCACATTGTATGATTTTTAAGTAATTAATTTGCATTTTATTGCATGACATAAGTATTTGATACATCAGAAAAGCAGAACTTAATATTTGGTACAGAAACCTTTGTTTGCAATTACAGAGATCATACGTTTCCTGTAGATCTTGACCAGGTTTGCACCCACTGCAGCAGAGATTTTGGCCCACTCCTCCATACAGACCTTCTCCAGATCCTTCAGGTTTCAGGGCTGTCGCTGGGCAATACAGACTTTCAGCTCCCTCCAAAGATTTTCTATTGGGTTCAGGTCTGGAGACTGGCTAGGCCACTCCAGGACCTTGAGGTGCTTCTTACGGAGCCACTCCTTAGTTGCCCTGGCTGTGTGTTTCGGGTCGTTGTCATGCTGGAAGACCCAGCCACGACCCATCTTCAATGCTCTTACTGAGGGAAGGAGGTTGTTGGCCAAGATCTCGCAATACATGGCCCCATCCATCCTCCCCTCAATACGGTACAGTCGTCCTGTCCCCTTTGCAGAAAAGCATCCCCAAAGAATTATGTTTCCACCTCCATGTTTCATGGTTGGGATGGTGTTCTTGGGGTTGTACTCATCCTTCTTCTTCCTCCAAACACGGCGAGTGGAGTTTAGACCAAAAAGCTCAATTTTTGTCTCATCAGACCACATGACCTTCTCCCAGTCCTCCTCTGGATCATCCAGATGGTCATTGGCAAACTTCAGACGGGCCTGGACATGCGCTGGCTTGAGCAGGGGGACCTTGCGTGTGCTGCAGGATTTTAATCCATGACGGCGTAGTGTGTTACTAATGGTTTTCTTTGAGACTGTGGTCCCAGCTCTCTTCAGGTCATTGACCAGGTCCTGCCGTGTAGTTCTAGGCTGATCCCTCACCTTCCTCATGATCATTGATGCCCCACGAGGTGATATCTTGCATGGTGCCCCAGACCGAGGGAGATTGACCGTCATCTTGAACTTCTTCCATTTTCTAATAATTGCACCAACAGTTGTTGCCTTCTCACCAAGCTGCTTGCCTATTGTCCTGTAGCCCATCCCAGCCTTGTGCAGGTCTACAATTTTATCCCTGATGTCCTTACACAGCTCTCTGGTCTTGGCCATTGTGGAGAGGTTGGAGTCTGTTTGATTGAGTGTGTGGACAGGTGTCTTTTATACAGGTAACAAGTTCAAACAGGTGCAGTTAATACAGGTAATGAGTGGAGAACAGGAGGGCTTCTTAAAGAAAAACTAACAGGTCTGTGAGAGCCGGAATTCTTACTGGTTGGTAGGTGATCAAATACTTATGTCATGCAATAAAATGCAAATTAATTATTAAAAAATCATACAATGTGATTTTCTGGATTTTTGTTTTAGATTCCGTCTCTCACAGTTGAAGTGTACCTATGAAAAATTACAGACCTCTACATGCTTTGTAAGTAGGAAAACCTGCAAAATCGGCAGTGTATCAAATACTTGTTCTCCCCACTGTATTTCTTTTTTTTTTTTTTTTTACCTTTATTTTACTAGGCAAGTCAGTTAAGAACATATTCTTATTTTCAATGACGGCCTAGGAACAGTGGGTTAACTGCCTTGTTCAGGGGCAGAACGACAGATTTTTACCTTGTCAGCTCGGGGATTTGATCCAGCAACCTTTCGGTTATGGGCCCAACACTCTAACCACTGGGCTACCTGCCGCCCCGTATATATATACTTCCGGTCAAAAGTTTGGAATATTACTCATTCAAGGGTTTTTCTTTATTTGCACAATTTTTTACATATAATAAAAGTGAAGAAATCAAAACAATGACATAACACATATGTAGTAACCAAAAAAGTGTTAAACAAATCAAAATATATTTTATATTTGAGATTCTTCATCAATCTACACACATTACCCCATAATGTTTTGCAAATGTATTAAAAATAAAAAACTGAAATATCACATTCGGAAAGTATTCAGACCCCTTGATTTTTTCCACATTTTGTTGTTACAGCCTTATTCTAAAATGTATAAAATTGTTTTCTCATCAATCTTCACACAATATCCCGTAATGACAAAGAAAAACAGATTTTAAAAAAAATGATATTCACATTTACATAAGTATTCAGACCCTTCACTCAGTACTTTGTTGAAGCACCTTTCTCATGCATTATAGATAGATAGATAGATAGATAGATAGATAGATAGATAGATAGATAGATAGATAGATAGATAGATAGATAGATAGATAGATAGATAGATAGATAGATAGATAGATAGATAGATAGATAGATAGATAGATAGATAGATAGATAGATAGATAGATAGATAGATAGATAGATAGATAGATAGATAGATAGATAGATAGATAGATAGATAGATAGATAGATAGATAGATAGATAGATAATATACAGACTGGTTAAATCTCAACAGGTAAATGAATATTTTGCATGGTTAAATTAACTGTACAGGTAAATATACAGTTACATTTACAGGTAAGTGAATATTTGCATGGTTACATTAACTGTACAGGTAAATGACAGGAAGAGATACTTAAATAGCTAAATGTGTGTATGATATAATTTAGGGTAATAATTTCCCTTAAAATACAGTCCTTAGTGTGCAGGGTTTAATTACAGTTAAATGCACGTATTGCACATTCAATATACTAAAAGCAATGAAAAAAGATACAACTGACAGGATACTAATATGCATTCCTGAGTGAATGACTAAGTAAGTGAAGTCCAAGAATTACTTACAATATTGCACGTGATATGATATAACAACTGTGCTTGAATATGTATATACAGACCTGAATTAATAAATAAGTCCTGAGTGAATGAGTGATTACAGACCAGAGTTACTCACGGATGGATGCATAATTGTTAAACTAGGTCCTAACACCCCAACAGTTCCAGGTCTATGTTGACGACGGCACGGCACCCCGGTGAGGCATTAAATTGTCTAATAGCCGCCGGCAGGAAGGACCTCCTGTAGCGCTCTCTGGCACACCGTGGTGGGATCAGTCTGTGACTGAAGGTGCTACTCGGCGTCATAACCATGGCATGCAGAGGGTTGTCCATGATGGCCAGCAGTTTGGCCAGGATCCGTCTCTCCACCACCTCCTCTACAGTGTCAAGGCTAATCCCCAGAACATAGCTAGCCTTCCTGATCAGCGTATTTACCCGAGAAGCATCACTGGCTTTTATGTTGACGCTCCAGCACACCACTGCGAAAAAAAGATGGCAGACTGGTAGAAGGTGTGCTGTAGTTTACTGCAAACGTTGAAGGACCTGAGCCTCCTCATACAGTAGAGTCGGCTCTGGCCCTTTTTGTACAGAGCCCCGGTGTTACCAGCCCATTCCAGCCTGTATATATATATATATATATATATATATATATATATATATATATATATTAATGCCCTGAATGATGGGTCGCCACTGCTCACAAGTAATACAACAAATGGTCTATTACCAGTGTGGTCATATACCTACATTTTTTAAATGTAATTTCAGTGAAAAAATATTGGCCCCATAGCCTACTGCACAAACATCATTGCTACAGAAATGTTTTAAATTGATGAATGTTGCATTGGCTTACGTTTTTTTAAATCTGAGCGGTAGATCTTGGCTTGCATTTTGACTCAGACAGTGATCTAAATATTGTTGGTCTAAGTACAAGTAATGTTGTGTTTCACTCAAGTCCTATCTACAGAATATATGTTGCCTTCCCTTTCATTTAAAAGGACCATCGACTGACTTATGCTTTTGGTTTTGGTTTCCGGTGAACATTGGGATTAATGAGATCTTGATGAAAGAAAATAAGCTTGCTGCTTGGCCCAGTAATGTGTTTAACATTTTGTGACAACTTCTGATGTAAAAAATGCTTTATTAAATACATTTGATTTAATTTTCTATCAACATTACATTTCCTCTTACACACTTGTACAAGTAATAAAATGTGTTACTTTCATATCCCTACTCCCTGTGTGTGGAGAGTCGGGTCACAGCGCCTCTGGAGCAATTGGGGTTAAGTGCCTTGCTCAAGGGCACAGCGATAGATGGTTTACCTTGTTGGTTCCGGGATTCCAACCAACCACCTTTCTGTTACTGGGCCAACGCTCTAACCTCGAGGCTACCTGCCTCCCCACGTCAACATTGTTGTAATTAACTGTCATAACACAGTGACTGCAGATTTACCTTAATTAAATTCAATATATGAGGTTTCCTTGATATACTAATCTGTGAAATGATTTAAAGCCACAAAGTCTAGTTTGTGTTTCAACCCAACAGCAGCCCCGCCACTGAAATTGAGGGACTGGGGTTGAAGAAATGTAACCCCTCTCAAATTAAAGACAGGAATGAATGCAAAGACTGAAAATTCATGAGATTAACATGATAATTGTAAACATATTTTAAATACATTTTGAACCTCTGGGCTATGATATGGTAAAACTGTGTTAATAAACTCAACGCATCAATGATTATTTGAAATGACCATAGAACAGCATGAAATACTCCAGATTGTGCAATGTCAATAGCAGCTGAATAGCCTATTACCTATAGCTCGGCCCTATACCAAGAGGATAGAGGAAATCAGATGACAGCATTTTGCATGTATTCTTTGAACGACAACAAGTAAACAATTAAATAACTTCCCTTACAAACTATTTCCCAGCCCAAATAAATTTGATAAACTGGTTCAACCGGGGGTGTTGATTTTGCGATGGCAATATCGGAACAATGTTTGACTATGATCTCACATTTATTCCACAGCCTGCTCATTTCAATTTGAATAATCCCTCTGACTGACCGGGTGGTGGAGAACACAGTTTCTCTTTGCAACGGCACCATGACGTCTCTCCCTAAGAACGTGTCCCACTGGTTCAGGGTGCCAGACACTGGCCAGGGTAAGTAAGTGCGAACCTAAATAAACTCCATTATGCTCTGCATTTCTCCGGCTCCTGTCACATACTCGAGGTAAACACACAGCTTCCTGCGAACACTTCTGGTGCACTTGCAATTATATCAGGCCACAACAGCACTACATCACTCGGCCTCCGTCGTAAATGCCGATGAAAACAAAGACGTCCAAAAACACGCCGCCGGGGTAACCTACAGTGAAAAGGTCAACTAATAAAGTGTGTCCGTAATATTTGTTTAAATAAAGGCGAAGCCGCGATGGGAATAGAGGTAACCTGTGCCTGTAATGAGGTGGACTAATGTAACGAATGAAATTCGACAAACTGTTTCCACACAAACAGTGCGGTTGTTCACCCCGACAGCCCACCGCTGACAGCAATACGCACACAACACTATTGACACGACCATGAGGTCATTAGCGACACAAACATGGTTATTTCAGGGATTTTGAAGGATTCCATCCTCACATTGCTCACAGGATTCAGTGTGTCCCCTGTACTATGTTTAATACAGTAATCAATGTATTACTCTGAAAAACATTCAATCATTCAAATAGCATACATTCAATCATTCAATCATAACTCTCACACTTGTTCCACCATCAACTGGAAGGTAGAACAGTGTGTCTTGGAATACATACTGGGTATTACCGCTTGTTACATGACTGTATTATCTTCAAGTGTGTGTACCATAACCAATTAACAGCCAATGGTACTGTGACATTAATTGTGCACCCTGTGTGTCCCTTTAAAAGAATGTGAGTGTATACTGGACTGGACAGCGTTTGAGCCAGTGGGAACAATTCCTGTGGTAGCTGGTTATTCTATGAAGACTAGCACCCCTGACAGGACCACCTAGGCCTTGTGTTTATTGTTGGAGAAAGTGTTTTGGAGGACACAGAAGCCGGACACTGCCCCCCATCGCAAGAGAGACAGAGGGAGAGAGAGGGATGGATGGATGTTTTTTGGGATGATGGGGGATTGGGGGCCAGTGGTGTTGGGAGGCCGAGAGGGCACGTGGAAGCTAGGGCCGGGGGAAGAGTTGGGATGGCTCCCAGCCGACCCCCTCCGTGGTGTCAATGTTATGACATGTGTACCTCTCCACTGTTTTCTCTCTCAACAAGACCTTTGCATCTTCCAGGGTGGCCGGCCTCATAAAAGAAGCTTGATTTACATGCTGAGGATCAGACCGTCCACCTTCCCCTCTTCCTGTTTCACTTACACCCCACTTCCTGTGGGCCTGGCCCTGCCAGCCAGCCGGAGTGATAAATAATCCCCTGGAGAATTGGAAAGTTGAACTCTTTACCCATCTTCATGAGGAGTTCCTGTGACGTCTTATCCTTAAATGAATAGCTCAGCCAAATGACACATTTTAATATGTGAAATGTGTATTTTAGCTAAACTGTCCCTTTAATGTTTTAGTGTTGATATGCACACTGACAAGTGATTTTCACATAATCAAATTATTACTGTTATATTCAGTTTGGAACTTTGTCTTTGTGGTTGTTCTTGGGCCAGTGTGGGAGATAATTATTTTGCATGCATTGTTACATTTACCATGACTGTTCCGCACATCTTCACCAGAAATAGTTCCTTGTTAATGTAATAATTATTCACCGTAATGAAAGGACTCTCTTTGGTCTTCATCTGAGATCACTGCGGGAATCCCAAAACCAATACAGGGTGTTGGAGATTTTGGATGTTGTTTCGCCTTTCTCATGTAGTGGAATCTCGGAAGTGGAAAACATTAATTGGGCTAATATATAGGACATGAGATTCATTGTGTATAATGGCTCCTTGATGTTGATTCAATGTGTTACACTGACACACAATGTGCTACATCGGAAACTTTGTCAAAAAAATATGTTACTAAGAGGTAGCAGTGGTGTAAAGTACTTAAGTAAAAATACTTTCAAGTACTACTTAAGTAGTTTTTTTTAGGTATCCTTTACTTTTTATATTTTGACAACTTTTACTCCACTACATCCATAAAGAAAATAATGTACTTTTTACTCCATACATTTTCCCTGACACCCAAAAGTACTTGTTACTTTTCAAATGCTTAGCAGGACAGGAAAATGGTCCAATACACACACAAAGAGAACATCACTGGTCATACCTACTGCCTCTTATCTGGCAGACTCGCTAAACACAAATGCTTCGTTAGTAAATGATGTCTGAGCGTTGGAGTGTGCCCCTGGCTATCCGTTAATTTAAAAGACAAGAAAATCGTGCTGTCTGGTTCGCTTAATATAAGGAATGTGAAATGATTTATACTTTTGTTACTTAAGTATATTTTAGCAATTACATTTACTTTTTATACTTAAGTATATTTAAAACCCAATACTTTTAGACTTTTACTCCAGTACCATTTTACTGGGTGACATTCACTTTTACTTGTCACGGTTGCTATGAGACAGGACCCGATGCGCAGAGCTATGTTGAAAAAACATTCCTTTATTCCGGTAAAGTAAATCCACAAATCGAACAAAGGCGAGACAGCGACCAAGAACCGGTGTGAAACAAAAAGGAACACACACAAAAACCCACAAACACAGGTGGGAATGCTGAACATAAATAGGCTCCCCAATTAGAGGCAATGCGGTGCAGCTGCCTCTAATTGGGGACCATTTCCTAAACTGAAATGTAGAGATTTCCAGAGAGGTCTCTGGACACCAAACCTGAAAACCATAAAGGTTTCCAGAGACCTCTCTGAACATAAACCTTACATTACTTGAGTCATTTTCTATTAAGGTATCTTTACTTTTACTCAAGTATGACAATTGTACTTTTTCCACCACTGCGAGGTAGCCTTAACTAGCCTGAGTGACCTAATACAGTTTTGACTTAGATCGTCTTGAAAATCTATGGCAAAACTTGAAAATGGCTGTCTAGCAATGATCAACAACCAACTTGACAGAGCTTGAAGACATTTTTAAAGAATAATGTGCAGATATTGTACAATCCAGGTATGCAAAGCTCTTAGAGACTTACCTAGAAAGACTCTAAGCTGTAATCGCTGCCCAAGGTGATTCTAACATGTATTGACTCAGGGGGTATATTAGTGTTTTATATTTCATTACTTTTTTACGAATGTTAGAATTTTTCTTCCACTTTGACAAATGACAAAAAGGTTGATTTGGTTGATTTGTCCCTGTATTTCATTCAGACATTCCAACCTGTATCTTGCCGTCACGTTGCGCATATGAAAATATATCATATGGATGTGATAGGCTAAACCTACTAATGATGTTAAACACCTCTCCAATCATTGTTGAGATCTGAATCTGATATCCAGCACCATGCAAGAGGAGACATAGGCCAATGTCGTAGGCCTATCGTCAACCAATCATATTTCACAAATCCGTTCGAGCTAAATTCCAGCTAAACTTGGAGAGGAAGGTTAGGCCTCCTAACTACTTCCAAAAAGCATGCTTCTGACGAAGAGCTACAAAAGTAAGTACATAGCCATATTAGACCGAAAAATCGAAGGTAATTTTGTTATACTTGTGAGGCTCTCTATGCTCATTATTTGCTCATTCAACATATTTGCTGCTACTTCACTCAATCCCGTTGTAGGCCTTTCCAGCAGTCAATGACCAAAAGAGCCCTCTTTGGCCTCATGGATGGAATGTTATTAATGGTGTTTCTATGTCAAACAGATTTGTTTCAGTGGTCTTTGATGCATATAATGGGATGCAAACTCAAAATGTAATACATTTTTTTAAGCCCATAACCATGTGTATGAGGTGTATACTTTTGTTTCAAAGTAGATGTGTTTAAGGCTACAAATAATCACTCTGTGTGACCCTTATTTAGCCCACTGCAGTAAAAGGTTAAAAGACTCCCATCCTAACTGTTTTACATTCCCTGAGACCAACCAGAAATGTTTCCTGGGCCAAATATTCAGAGATTTTTATAAAACAGCCACACAATGGTCTCTCGTTTCTCCGTCAAGAGTAGGCTACGCTTCAATTGCTCTGTAGGTGCAGCAGACCGCAGGGCTGTAGTGCTGCCGGAGCACACCAGAGCACCACTTCTCACAATGGTTCTCACAATGGTGCTGGTTTAGTAAAGTTAGATCAAAGGTGAATCAATGTCTTGGAAGATCACAATGATAGTATGAGGTTACTGTTAAACCAAAAACACCACCTTATTTCTTATGATATTTTTTCATGTTTAACTGAATAGTCCCCAAAACTCAACAGCACACTCACACTAGGCAGAATGTGCTTTGATTGAAACAAAATACAGGAAGGCTATATAGTTTGTTAACACCATCTGCTCTAATTTGCTCACAATACAGTAATTCAATAAGGTCTAAATGCATATTCACATGAATCTGATTGAGATCAAATGATTGGCATGCAGTACCGTTCACGATTGACAGTGATGATGTCGTGGCCTATTTTGAAGTTAGGTATGCCTAACTTGGTGTTTGAAGGTATTAAGAATATAAATTTTTATGAGACAATAGGCAGACGTTGCAATTGGAGGATGCATTTTATTCATGTAGGTTACACTGTCCCGCAAATGTCCTGCAAAATAATCCTGTTGTCCCACATTTGGGTATTTTAAATGTGGTCACCCTAGGCCCAATACCAACAAGCACCAGCACTGACTGGTCCAGTTTCACAATCAATGCCATGGCTGGCTAGGATCTGGATCACGTCAGAGCAAAGTTGGACAGATTTCTCTGCACAGTTTTGTAAATTTTTTAAACCAAAAATTCCATAGAAAATGTTTGCACATCTATCTAGGAGAACAAATGTTTCCATAAACCTCAAGGGTCTTGCCTTTTGTGTGTATTTTATCCATACTCTCTCTGTAGCTCAGTGCCAGTATTGTGTTTAAACACACACACACACACTAGCCTTGTGTATCAGCTAGCCTAGCGCCTGTCATCATGGGTCTCCCCGAAACTGTCAAGGAAACACAGCCATTATGCAAACATGGGCACTGTCAGCTTGGACACTGGCCATGTAATCAACACATGCTCCTCAGGGCCTCCGGCGTCAGCTAAAAAGAGCCTCTCATCTCACGGCACAAATAGGGAAGCCCTTATGCCACGTTGTCATCGTCAATATATCCAGGCCATGATGATGTTCCCATACAAATATTTCATGTCGTAGATGGCGTCCAAGACTCACAGCCAATGAATGGACAGGAAACCTGTGTTCTATCACTAATAAAAGACAGACAGAATTAAGTAAACATGAAAAACAGCCTTCTAACGCACCTTTCACCAAGGGCAATGCTCTTAACACCCTTTCAGTATATCTTTGCCAAGTGGTCCGGCATTTTTTTTTGTTGTTGCCAGAAGCCACTTGAAGAAATGTAATTTACCTACATGGAGTGGTTACTGTTTCCAAAAATAATTGAAGTTTTAATTTTAATGGCCATTTCCATTTCATTAATTAAAGCCAACATTCGCCCCATTGCCTCTTGAAACGGTACCACAACATTCGAAAGTGTTTCTTAAATATGGGTAATGTATGCACTGAGGCGTGTTCTAAATTAGGTTTTCTTTGCTAAGTGTCTCTGTCTATTTTGGTATGTCAAAGCTCATGATTGACTGTACAGAAAAATAAAAAAAAATGTAATGTGTGATGGCAGAGAGTTCAGGAATGCATTCAACTGACTGATAAAAAGGCTTTTTTTTACTGTTTCTTCACACCCAACACACAGAGCCCTTTTGGTACAAAGTACTAGGTTAATTCAGTTGTAATTGTTGAGGGGATTGTATAAAAGCAATTCACGGCGGTATGACCATAAGAAGATCACACTGCACACCTAATACCCACAAGATCTGCAATGTCAGAATAGTTTAGATCTAAGCCAAGATTAAAATCCTGTGAAAAAAAATTGACCTTTTACTTAATTAATAACAGTTTACTCTTCAGCTGAAGTTGATGGATGGACAGGGTACATTTTTCATCCCTCAAATCATTAAACAATTTTAACTTCTGTCCTTTTTTATTATTGCTAAAGCCTGATATCTAATATGAAATAAAATCCTCAGTCTAACCAGTGGTCTGTTCAAAACTTGGCACGGGATGCACGTTTATTTATATATTGCATGTGTCGGGTCCAGCTCACAGTTGGGGGTATTTCTTTCTATCAAAAGCTCCTTTTTCAGACCCCTTTTTTCCTCTTTTCACATACAGTATAGTCTCGGCAATGACCGTTACGAGAAAACATTACTGTAAATGACCATCTCTCCATGTTTTCCTTGCATAGACAACAGTTCTTGTCAAAATATATGAAAATATTGAAAACGTGAAAAGTCAATATGCGACACAAATCAAGTACTAACACGTCTTTCCCGGACAAAATATGTTATTAAGTTGTATAGGTAGGGACGCACAGTTTCCTACCAGGTATTTTAGATTGTATGGTGGAGAGAAAGTTCAACAGACATTTCACTTTTATATTAAAGATTAACTGAAACATTTGAGTAAGTTAAGGTGATTTTGATAACCAAATGTGATAAAGAAGCATGTTCCTACTGTTAAAACTGCTGAAAAAACATATTTATGTTAAAACATTTGAAAATTGCCTCATCTGAATACTGTGTGCCTCCATCTTGATAATCACCTGAATGGTTTATCTGACAGGCAGCCCAGATTACAATGGATGTTAGTAGCCTCATTGAGAATATTTTAATTTAGACAACAATAAAAAAAAAATATAAGTGCCTTTTTAGAAGGCTATCCGGTTAAGTAACATGGCATGAATGATCAAAAAATATACAGTACCAGGCAAACGTTTGGACACACCTACTCATTCAAGGGTTTTTCTTTATTTTTACTATTTTCTACATTGTAGAATAATAGTGAAGACATCAAAACTATGAAATAACACATATGGAATCATGTAGTAATCCAAAAAATGTTAAATATATTTAATATTTGAGATTCTTCAAAGTAGCCAACCTTTGCACAGTCTTGGCATTCTCTCAATCAGCTTCATGATGAGATAGTCACCAGGAATGCATTTAAATTAACAAGTGTGCCTTGTTAAAAGTTAATTTGTGGAATCTCTATCCTTCCTAATGCTTTTGAGCCAATCAGTTGTGTTGTGACAAGGTCAAATAGTTTATTTGTCACGTGTGCAGTGAAATGCTTACTTACAAGCCCTAACCAACAGTGCAGTATTTAAGTAAAAAGTATTAAGGTAAACAAGATAGGGTTGTGATACAGATGATAGCCCTATTATCGCAAGAACAGCTCAAATAAGCTAAGAGAAATGACAATCCATCATTACTTTAAGTCATGAAGGTTAGTCAATCTGGAACATTTCAAGAACTTTGAAAGTTTCTTCAAGTGCAGTCATAAAAACCATCAAGCACTATGATGAAACTGGCTCTCATGAGGACTGCCACAGGAAAGGAAGACCCAGAGTTTCCTCTGCTGCAGAGGATACGTTCATTAGAGTTACCAGCCTCAGAAATTGCAGCCCAAATAAATGCTTCACAGAGTTCAAGTAACAGACACATCTCAACTTCAACTGTTCAGGGGAGACTGTGTGAATCAGACTTTCATGGTCGAATTGCTGCAAAGAAACCACTACTAAAGGACACCAATAATAAGAAGAGACTTGCTTGGGCCAAGAAACACAAGCAATGGACATTAGACCGGTGAAAATCTGTCCTTTGGTCTGATGAGTCAAAATTTGAGTTTTTGGTTCCAACTACCGTGTCTTTGTGAGACGCAGAGTAGGTGAACGGGTGATCTCCGCATGTGTGGTTCCCACCGTGAAGCATGGAGGAGGAGGTGTGATGGTGTGGGGGTGCTTTGCTGGTGGCACTGTCAGTGATTTATTTAGAATTCAAGGCACACTTAACCAGCATGGCTACCACAGCATTCTGAAGCGATATGCCATCTCATCTGGTTTGTGTTTAGTGGGACTATAATTTGTTTTTCACAGGCTGTGTAAGGGCTATTTGACCAAGAAGGAGAGTGATGGAGTGTTGCATAAGATGACCTGGCCTCCACAATCACCCGTCCCATTTGAGATGGTTTGGGATGAGTTGGACCGCAGAGTGAAGTAAAAGCAGCCAACAACTGCTCAGCATAAGTGGGAACTCCGTCAAGACTGTTGGAAAAGCATTCCAGGTGAAGCTGGTTGAGAGAATGCCAAGAGTGTGCAAAGCTGTCATCAAGGGAAAGGGTGGCTATAGAATATAAAATGTAAAATACATTTTGATTTGTTTAACACATTCCATATGTGTCATGTCATAGTTTTGATGTCTTCACTATTATTCTACAATAGTAAAAATTAAGAAAAACCCTTGAATGAGTAGGGGTGTCCAAACTTTTGACTGGTACTGTATACACTGTGAAAGGTGGGCTAGCTTTGCTAGCTAGCCAGCTAGTCCAAACCCACGGCAAGCTCAGCCATCATTGATGGACATTTTGCTAGCTAGGGACGTTAGCATAACAGCTTGCTACAGTGCAGGATTTTACTATGGAATATGGATTTCACTATGGACATTGGCAGCATCATTTGGTAAGTCTCACAACTAGCTGCAATTGATTTAATAGGAGTGGACACTGTTAACAACCCTACATGTATGTAGCTAACTCTTTCAAAACAGGCACCTAGCTAGCTAGCTTGCATTGACTGAATACTACTTTTTCTAGCCAGCTGTTTCTAGCTCAGCTAACTCGCTAGCCTCTCCTAGATTTGGCACATCTGAATTCCCTCAGTGCAAAAGTGACTTTACTATTGTGCATATTACCATGCAGTTATCTTACTAACCTTGTTTTCTGTTAGTTAACAGTATGAGCCAGTGCCATGTCAAAACTACTTTAATGTTTAACACAGCTAGACTTTGCTCACTGAATGAACACAAAAACATGTGCAAGTAGGTTTTTCACTGGACTATATATGCTTAATCGATGCTAGCTACCTGCATTGTTATTGTGGACATAATGCATTTAACTAGCTTACCAATGTGCGGTAACAGTAGATCCAATGCCCCTGCCCATGTGAAAATCACTGTAATGTCATGTAGCCTACAGCTGAATGACTTCAAAAACATATGTAAGGGGATTTTGAACCGGACTGTACAGGCTTGTTAGTATTTTATTTTCATTCCATCTCAAATTGGTAGTTTTAGCTTTTAGTTTATTCACTTCTAGATCAAAAAGCCATAAGTAAAGTAGGCGCACTCTTCCATTACCATGACATTGTTTCAATATGGTTTTGGCCACATCTCTCTAAGCGTGCTTGAAAACCTTCAAATAATATGGTCTAAAATGTTCAAGTTTACCTAACACTGACATGTAAAACAATGTTGTAGGTTGATTCAAGATGAAACCATGTCCAATGACATTGGTTGTGCTCATGTAGATGCAGCTATACGCCTCAATCCCAAATTAATGGAAAATATAAGCACTGTATAATTTCCAGTTTTTATTCAGTGCCTATCTTTTCCATTAATTTGGGGTGGAGGCATGGGACGTGGTTTCATCTTGACGTTCGATTACTTTAGAGGTCTGAAAACAAACTTTGATTTGAATGATGTGGGCCTATTACTAGTGAAGAGTTTAGTCTGACCCCTCTTTTTGTTTCAACAAGAATACATATTGTATTTTGGAAAATCTTAACCATCTGAATATCAACCAACACTGTTTGGGATGGTCACTATCTAGTCATGACAGAGGTTAGACATAAGACCTACTGTATATTCAACACCAATAACCTTTAGTGAGCAAAAATAAGTATAAGTACAATAAATATAAGTGTACTGTACTCCTCTGAAGACTTCAAGTCCCTGGTCTGTAATAGAGTATACATTATGAAAAAGATAACCACATTTATATGTTCTTAAATGTTGAAATGAAAATCCAATAAAACAGTCTTAGATCATAAAAAACTCCAACATAGCATAGTTAGCATGATCACATAACTTTAGAAAATGGTGTTGGAGTAGGCCTCGTATGTGGAATAAAATGACAGGATGAAGAATCATGGTTTCCTTCTTTATGACAGGGAGAGTTATGTATTACTAACACCAGATTCACCACCAAGGTCCACAAGCTAGGGGAGAGTAGTTAGAACGCCACAGGCTCCCTCCACCCAATAGGAAGTAGAGAGAATATTAAAAAAATGACATATTGGTTTGTACCACACAATCACGATTCCACAGAACATCCTTGTGCAGATGGTACAAATAATATAGATTGTCCCTTTTGGTAGCCCTAAAACAAATCTGGAAATATTTCATTTTTTGGGTACATTTTCGATTTGTGCCAACCCCTGGAACTTTGCCAACCCCTGGAGCTCTGCCACTGAAAGTACAGGAAATGTAAGAGAAGTAGCTCTCCCTACTCCAATCTATGATGAATGGGGCACTATGTGGGGGGAAAACCAGACTGGTCTTTTTAGAGACATAGAAATCTGACCAAAAGTCCTTTTTATAAGCCAATAAATTAGAGGGGAAGTACTCCGATGTGGGGATGAGAAGGGCTTGATTATGTGACGGGTCGCGGCACGTGGCAGGGCCAATCACATGTGGTGAGGTGAGGCAGGCCACATGCTGTGGTTGGCAAAAGTGCCCCCCTTTGGGTCATCCCTGCAGCCCCTCCACAGCACCTCACCACACTATCCTATTCACAAGGTTGAGAGTCTATGAAGCCCCACTGGGACAAACTAGCATGGCCACTCCTCTCTTAATTAGATGTTTCCCCCAACCCAGATACTTATTTCTCTGTCATCCATCATGGAGGTTGTTGCCCTGCCTCTTTAATAAGCCCCTGACTCCCACTGCAGAGAGTGTCGAGTCCTGCCCAACAGGGCTGTCTTTATTGAGCTGTCACAGGCTCAAAGGATATATTTTATGAAAGGCAACATAGCCATTTCAATGTCAAACGTGAATCTTACACTATCCTACCTTTCAGACAGTTCATGATGGTGTTACACATTTGGAAGGATGACACTATTCAGATTAACTGATTAACTGTTAATCAGTAGAACTTTTATAGGGTTTAGGGACCAAACTGCTCCCTGTCAGGGGATGCCTGATCTCTATTAGGAAGATCAGTGTAAATGAATGACCCCTTATTTGATTATTACCTGCTAATAATAGTGTATAGGCTAGAATAGTCCTTAGTCCTCACTACAATAGTGTATACTTTCACGTGTACACATTAGTGACATTCTCTCTCTCTCTCTCTCTCTCTCTCTCTCTCTCTCTCATGCCCTGAGGGAGGGGGGATCAGAATGTGGCCTGCCATTCCATCTATCCCACTCACCCTGGCGGTCCTTGGCAGCCCACTGTCAGGAGGTCCCCAGTGTGTAGCTAACCTCTTCCCCACGCCGGCCCTCTCATCTGCTGGGAGGGAAATAAGCCATGCTACCTCAGTTGATGTCTCCAGCTGACAGAGCCCAAGCGGGTAGCTTTCATCTGTGGGGAGGAAGGAGGAGTGCCTTGGTACATATGGTGAAATCATTTTAAGCATAGGGAAGGCAGCTTGCGGTAATAGTGTATGGAGGGTTGTCAATGTGGGCTGTCGTAGGCTCTGTTTACTTATTGTCTCACAGGGTCTTGAAATACATCTTTGAATGTGTGTGTGTGTTACGGGTTTTTCATGCAGCATAGTGTACTTAGGAAATATAGGAGAGTGATATAATTAGGATTTTTGAATCAACATTTTCAGTACTCATTTCCTATGGTGCAGTTCCAACAAAGTGTCCTTGAGTTTCTGTGCTGGCTTGGATAGATGTCAAACCATCTTTACAGTGTGTTGGCTTAGATAGATGTCAAATAATCTTTACAGTGTGTTGGCTTGGATAGATGTCAAACCATCTTTACAGTGTGCTGGCTTGTATAGATGTCAAATCATCTTTACAGTGTGTTGGCTTGGATAGATGTCAAACCATCTTTACAGTGTGTTGGCTTGTATAGATGTCAAATCATCTTTACAGTGTGTTGGCTTGTCAAACCATCTTTACAGTGTGTTGGCTTGGATAGATGTCAAACCATTTGGAAGCATACCCACCAACAGTTTTGTTAAAACATTAAGGTATATCTCATTTTCTAAAGGGGCCTTTATATTTCACTCTCCAAAGGTATTGTGAGAGAGAGAGAGAGAGAGAGAGAGAGAGAGAGAGAGAGAGAGAGAGAGAGAGAGAGAGAGAGAGAGAGAGAGAGAGAGAGAGAGAGAGAGAGAGAGAGAGAGAGAGAGAGAGAGAGAGAGAGAGAGCGCGCGCAGCACAGGGTCTGGCGGGTCACAAAGGCATCTTTGTAAATGTCCATTAATAAGTGTCTTGTGAATCTCCTGATGCTCCACAGCCTGCAACACCTTCGAAACGCATCAACCACTTGTGTGTGTGTGTGTGAGGTTGTGTGTATTTGTCTATGTGTGTATATAACTATTTATATCTTGTTTTAACCATGATTTATAGTGTTTGTTCACTGTTTTACATTTTTGTGGTTTTGGGGTGTGTGGGGTGGGTGTTGGATTTTAAAGCTGCATTTTATACATATATAGATATATATGTGGAGGTTGAAATTCTATGGAAGTTTAACAACACAGCTTTGGCCAAAGTGCACACAGTCCCCTTCATGCTGCACATCTCAGCTACTCCTCTGGTCAAGTACCTTGCAGTTAGTATAGCTTATTTGTTCAAGTGGTGAGGAAATATTAAATATCACAAGTTCTCTGCTGTAATTATCAACAGATGGCTGCCAGTTGGGCAAAGTGTTTGTGTGTGTGTGTGTGTGTGTGTGTGTGTGTGTGTGTGTGTGTGTGTGTGTGTGTGTGTGTATGTGGCTCAGGATAGATACAGGGATATGGAGATAAGGTGAGGGTGAGAGGAGACATAGAGGATAGTTTGAGGGAATAAATCAAATCAAATGGATGAGGATGGTGAAAATACTGTACAGTAAAATAGAACCAAGGAAGAGCAGAGAGAAAAAGAAAGACAATTAAGGAAAGAGAGAGATGAAGATGCCAGTTATTGCCCCAGTTATTGCCCCAGTTATTTCCTCAGTTATTGCCCCAGTTATTGCCCCAGGTGAACAATAGTTCACAGTCCTGGTTAGGATTAGTTTGAAGTTAACTGACCAATTTTTTCCACTTTGGACGTTATCTTAACCTTTCTTATGTAGCTCGGATGACTAATGCGAACCGTCTGTGGGGGTAACACAGATATAGCCCCCCTGGAAACAAGAGCATCACATTTCTGGACCCATACTGTGATCTCAATGGTGGAAATGATGTGGTTTAAGGGTGGGGGAGGGGTTAAGGGCGGCACAGGTCACCAGGGTTCAGTCGAATGAGCCATGAATGGCAGGAAGATCCCCCACACCTTCTCCACATGTTCCACCCAAAACACTGACCTCCCTGTTGTCCCCCTCATGTGCCATCACCCACACGCATTAGACACTTAAACGTAACCGACACCAGAAGAAGCGCAGCCCAGTGCCAAATTACACTGCGACGTGACACCATCCCAAACACGAGTCCATCACACCCTCTTCTTCCACTCTCTGCTTTTTATGTCTTTGAGCTCAAATCAGCAGTGTTACATGTTACATGTGTTAATCCCAATCATTTAATTAGGGGTTCAAAGCTTCTGCCACAAATTGACACCAGACATGAAGAGCCGCCCGCGGCTGTACAGCACTGATACCTCTCAGACACATGTCATGACTACAGATGTTTAGACAAGTTCCAAGCATCTGGTACAAATTGACACCAGAAACAAGGACGGATACAGTAGGCCTAAAGACAGATCCAAGATCCCATTCATTATTTGTATCCACAGGAGACACAACCAATGTGCACCAGCAGCTTAGCATGTGATTTGTTGTTGGTTAACACTCTAATACAAGTTAGCCCAACATTTTGCCACTGTCACCTTTCCACAATAACACCTTTCTTTAAATTACTTCACTGATGGAGTTCCTCGAGCCTCACTTCTCAAAATACAACAGAGAAGATGCAGTGTTAAATCCCTGCTGTCTTCTGAGAGACCCAGGCTTGCTTTCTCAGCTGGAGAACATAGGTGCTGACCCCAGGATAGAACCCTTTCTCCTTACTGTGATTGACAGGCCTAGTGGGTATGTGGCCACAGGACCTTACTGCCCCCATTGAGAGGTGGGGCACGTTCCCTCAAAACAGAGCATCCTGGGTGGCCGCGGTCACAGGGACATCCTTTGCTGGAGCCAAACACCTCAGGTCAGAGCCAAAAGATTATTTTACACCCCAATGTATATCTACTGTATAATGTTCTGTACACTACGGCACTTTCCATTCGGTCTGCACGTTGCGCGTCTGTAAAACATGTGGGATTCCCCCTCCCCCCGCTCCCTCGTTAAAATTAGCTGCACCGGTCGAATTACTTGTTTCTTTGCTCTGCAGATTATGACTTGGTTTGTAAAACAAGTACATTAAATAATCAACCGTGGCGCTTGGCCGGTGAAGAGGAGAGCTGTGCACAATCCCTCCTATCCATAACATCGTATGAAACTCAAACTCGTTGCCCGAATGGCTGCCCTTTAAAACAAGCTGAGTCCCGGGCCAAAATCATTAGTAAAGCAATCCATCAGTCCAACCCAAACCCCTAACTCACTGACCTTAACCACAATGTCAGCTATTAGAGACAGACAGCACTGTTCACTGAAGATTAGTCAAGACAGCCATGATCTGTTCTCAGATCGAGGCGGACAAGACAGATACTGAACAACAAAAACAAAAACAAACAGATTTTCACAATAAATGTAGTCTCAAATATACAAATATACAGGTATGCATGTGTGTACTAGTTTGCTCAGTTGGAGAGACAAGATTCAGAAGACATCCCAAAGTAAATCCAAAAACCATATACTCATACCAATATCTGAAATGACCACATCTTCTTATTAACGTTGTGCTTCTCCCATTCTCAGTTCATCTCCCTTCTCCTTGGTATTTCTCTGGGAAACGGCGGTCACTCTAAACCAGGTTTTCTTTGGCCCTAATAGAACAGGCTCAGTGCACACCAACCACTTATTGCCCCAGGTGCCAGTCATGGCCGACTGATGTTTTTGTAGAGAAGTTTGATGAAATGTCAGTCTTCTCCACTCCCTGAATGCATATTAAAAGTCTATAAATAAGCCACAGAATGAGCCCTTACTCCTCACACAATGAAACCTCTACCTGTCAGATACCCACATATTGTCTGGCACATCCATCCATAGAAACAAGTAGCGTGGTATATGACCACCACAGTGTATGATCGAAAGAGGTGCCTTAAATAGTCTCACATAACTCAAATTCATCAACTGCCCTCATAACTGTGGCACAACATTATACATACATACATACATACATACATACATACATACATACATACATACATACATACATACATACATACATACATACATACATACATACATACATACATACATACATACATACATACATACATACATACATACAGGTGTGCACACGCTAACATGTAAAATGAGCAAATTGTTAATAAATCACATTCAATTATATAATTTAAGATTGGACGAATTGAGTCCTTCAGCAACATGAAAACAGTCATTAGACTTTATACATATCCCTCTGTATGCTTATGCTAGGTCAAAAGGAAAAAAATCGCTGAGCTCTGCAAGCCGCCAAGTACGGCGCTGTGTGGTGAGAAAACAAATAAGAGCAAACAAGTCCAAACGAAGCAAAGTACTTTGGTTCCATTTATATGACTGGGGCTCTTTACATGTTGCACCGGCCTCCTCGTTTGATGTGTCCACCTATGTGGCGCCCTGAGTTCCATCAGACAGCCATCCATCCATAATGCAGATACAGTGCACCTGAGCTACAGGACGGAACCACAGAAACGAGTGGGGATATGTTCTGGTATGCAGGAAAAAACAGCTTTATTTCAAGCCCTTAAAAATCGATGAGAGGTTCTCCTTGTGATCTCTATCTGTCATATTTACTCCAGCCCCGAGAGTGTCTGCACAGGCCACCATAATGTCCACATACGCCCCCAGAACGTCCACACAGACCCCCAGAACATCCACACAGTCCCCCAGAACGTCCACACAGACCCCCAGAACGTCCAGACAGGCCCCCAGAACGTCCACACAGGCCCCCAGAACATCCACACAATCCCAGCCAACCCTCCCCCTTCAAATATGCCACTGGAAGAGAATCAAACATCTCAATCTCAATCAGTTTTCCTTAGTTCACCAGAGGATAAATAAACCCCAAAATAGCCAATACGATCCCAGAACCCCGCTCCTCAAATTTGGTGAATCACTTTGTTCAGAGCAGGAGGCCTGCCCCTGCGCCCATCCAGTCCAGCCTGCCAGGCAGGCAGCCTGTCAGCCAGTGAGACTGTTAAAGAGGTATTTAAATGTGTGCCTGCAGCAATGTGCTCACTCAATGACCTCTTTATTTGTTAAAATAGATTATTTTAAATAAATTACAGAGCACTTTCACTGAATAAACAGAGACTTCGGGGCTGCGGCCTGCGTTACATACTTACCACGGCCACAGAAATCCTAAATGACTAGTGAGCTGTGTAATCACCTTTGATTTCACTGATAGGACTCTGATTCTTTCTGGTAAAAGAGACGGGGGTATTGAGGACTCTGAAAGGCAACACCACCAGCAGGGGAAAGAGAAACAGTTTCATTGGGACTGTGTACTTATGACGTTTCTTTCCTCAACGGAGGACTCCATTGGAAGAACAGAGGGGAGCTTGAAGGGAGTCCTGTCATTTCTTCCTCGCAGTCTAAGAGGTTTAACACCCCTACTCTGTGCCAATGCCACGGTCGTCAATACAGCCACATAGTCTTAAACCCCACCTATTTCTAAAATGTATCTTCTTAAAATCTGATTTTAAAGCTAAGCCTAACCTTAACTCTAACCTGAACCACACTGCTAACCTCATGCCTAACCCTAACCTTAAATTAAGACCATAAAGCACGTTTTTGTTTTAATTAATTCTTATGATATAGACAATTTTTGATGATATAGACAACTCTTATCCCCTATTATGACTAACCAATTAAATGTTAATTAAACAAATAACATACCACCATTTTTAAGATGTTGGGAGTAGTACTATTTCAATATTATTTAATCAATTTAAAAATCAATTTGCTCATGTCAAATTTTGTTTTGAATATTGGCTGTATGGTTCAAATGTTACATATGCTACAATACGGTTTAAAGAGATACACTACATGACCAAAAGTATGTGAACATAGCATAAATATAGAGTTGGTCCCCCCTTTGCCGCTATAACATCCTCCAGTCTTCTGGGAAAGCTTTCCACTAGATGTTGGAACATTGCTCCGGGGACTTGCTTCTATTCAGCCACAAGAGCATTGGTGATGTCATTGTATGATGTAGCGTTAAGATTTCCCTTCACTGGAACTAAGGGATCGAGCCTGAACCATGAAAAACAGCACCAGACCATTATTCATCCTCCACCAAACTTTACAGTTGGCACTATGCATCACTCCAGACAACATGTTTCCACTGCTCCAGAGTGTAATGGCGGTGAGCTTTACACCACTGGAACATGGTAGTGAGTGTTGCAACCAAGGACAGATGATTTTTACTCGCTAGGCGCTTCAGCACTTGTCAGTCCCGTTCTGTGAGCTTGTGTGGCCTACCACTTTGCGGTTGAGCCATTGTTGCTCCTAGACGTTTCCACTTCACAATAACAGTACTTACAGTTGACCGGGGCAGCTCTAGCAGGGCAGAAATTTGATTAACTTACTTGTTGGAAAGGTGGCATCCTATGACGGTGCCACGTTGAAAGTCACTGAGCTATTCAGTAAGGCCATTCTACTGGCAATGTTTGTCTATGGAGATTGCATGGCGGTGTGCTCGATTTTATACACCTGTCAGCAACGAGTGTGGCTGATATAGCCGAATCCACTAATTTGAAGGGGTGTCCACATACTTTTGTATATCTAGTGTAATTCTGGACCATATTTACTTCTATGTAGGGGACCCCTTTTGGTTCAAGAGCAACCCCAGAGGCAAAAGTTCTGCATAGCCTCTTTAAATTATGGCTTAATTGTTCTTTCTTATATCCCTTCCACCTCCATCAGCAATTAATTAATTTCCCTTATAATGTTGTGGTCCAGACCAACCCTGAGAACCACTTTAACATTATGTAAAAGGCAAATATACACATTCACACTATGGTACTTTGCTCCTAATTCAGTGTGGCAGGGCCTAGTTATGGCTGGATTACCGTTGCCCAGGAGAAAGCCAGAAGAACAACATGACAGGAAAAATGTTGGCGGACCAAAGCAGAAATGCATGATGAAATTAGGTTTGATTAGCCTTATGGGTCCTTGTTTCAACTCTCGCGGGCCTATTTATTTTTAAACATGTGGTTGACATTCTTTTCGGCTACACATTTCCCGGCATGTCTATTAAATCTAACGTGAACGTGGTTCAAAAAACTTTTTGGGAAAGTATATGTGAGCATACGCCATGTAGGCAATTTTGAAAACTTGACATCTGAAATTATAATATACCCCATTTTGACGTCTATCTTGTAATGCATAACCAGTGGAATAGATATAGACCTTAATATTTGGTGCCGCTTGTTACAATTAATTCGAATTTTAAAGTCATGTTGATGTTCTCAATGAGGAAGAGCTTGAATAACACCATTCAAGCAGTGGCGTGGTGCAGGTTTTTTGTGGCTTATCGTATGTTCATATGCTATCTGCAGGGCCGACCCCTACCGTCAGAGCTTGGTGCTGGGGGCCTCCAGAGCTTGGTGCTGGGGGGGGGGATGCTACGGCAGTTTATTCAACACTCAAAAGTGTTGCATAGTTGTTTACGACATGAACAATACAAATGCTATCGATCATAATGTTGAGGACACCTCGAAGACATCAAGAATAATTTGTCTGGCTTCCAAATTGAGAACGATACACAATTTTATTATACACACTATTCATATTTTCAGCGAGCGTATGGAGTGTATGTGTGTGATTATGAATAATTAGAGTGAAAACTTAATTCATAAGCCGGTAGGTGTTATGAATAGCAATTTCTGTGACTCTTTCGGTGGCTTTTAAACAGCCACTCTGAAAGGAACTCACAGACCCGGCTCAGTTCTGCCTCTTTCTGGCAGCTATAATTGAGCTTAATAACTCCAGCACAGACATACAGAACCTCTTTGACACCTAGACCAAATTATCTAATGAAACGATCAAATAAGCATCATCCAGCCTTAGAATATCAAAGCGGGCGGCAGCTGGCAGCGTGTCGTGACATTTGTGCTTTTAATCACTGCCAGGCTTGCTTCCCCCCATGTCCTGTGGCCTTGCACTCATGTAGAGAGAGGGGATAGGTCTTTAGACTGGAGGATGAAGCAGTGAATAGAGTTGCTTTCTGCCAGGTGTTGAGTAGGAGACATTGGCTGACTTCTCCCATAATGGACTATGACAAGTTGTAGGTTTGACAGCAGGGGTGTGTGTCAGTTGGGGAAAGTGTCTGCGTGCGTAAGTGCGTCCTTCTGTCCATCCGTCTGTCTGTCCTACAAAAAATATGTACTGTGTTCTTTTTTTTATATTCATTTTTTATATAGTTTATATAATAATCATTATCAATAAAATGCATTTCCTTATTCACCTTGAAATGTAGCATGAAACACTGAAACGTATTTAGAGGCTCCTCTTCTCTTCTCCTGCTCTTTGTCAGCATGAGCGGCTTTTCAGTAATGCCCAGTGGAGCTCGATGTCGTGAGTCCATAGCCTGCTTATTTTTCAAGCCTCTTTGGGGACTAAGCACGTGCAGACCCAGTGCCCACTTTTTCCCTGCACTTGTTTGGTTACATTTGACTTTTTGCGAGATAAGAACCAGGTTTAGCTCTTAGCTCTGAGCAGCATTTTGGTAGAGAACTCTGACAAAGAGAACGGCCGAGAAACGTCTTACGTATACAACTGTGTAGTCTGCTATATCTCTGCATGCATGCCGTATTATGTTACCATTCAAGTGCTTTGTCGCTGGAGACCATACTATTCTGTTTTTTCTCGCCTGTTGGCTCACTAAAACGGCATTAGTGTTGTTTTAAGGACCTAGTTTAACAGGGGTGGGCGCTGAACGTTTCGAGTTAGACATAGTGTTTATTTATGGAATATTTCTTGACACCTACTTACACCATTATCTTCCCATTCTTGTTAGGCCCCCAAGTTCTGTCTAAGAGGGTGTCTGACATACAAAGACCATCCCACCTTTACCTCATGCAAATATAGCTTAGGCTAAATAGTAGTAGGCTAAATAGCAGTAGGCTAAATTAAACACTGGCAAAGGCCATAGAATGAATGATCCCAAATACAATGCTTTTCATTCATTTGCGAACACATTTCGTGTGGTGATTGGAATGAGCCGACTGATGCTAGGCTAACTACAAAAGCAGAGGCACTGCATTGTTTGTGAAATGTGTTGCTGTTAAACAATATACAGTACTTTACAGCTAACAAGAATATACAGTATATTATACAGTATATGTTTCACAATTATCTGGTTTTGCTGAAGTTCGGGAACAAGTGCTTGCAGCAACACTTTGCTAGCTGGCTAACAAAAAAAAGCTAGCTAGCAAGTTTCTGTTTGTGGGGAGGTGCTGAAAGGGATGAGCATTTCCTCAAGCACAACAGAAGCAAATGTTTGTCAGACAGTCATGTCAACCCAAATCGGACGGATGTTGAAAGTCAAGGAAGGGTGTAAACAACTGGCCTGGTTTTGACAAGTCCAATGCCTTGGGCAACACCCTTTGTCTAGCTTTCCTCAGTCTTTGCACTCACCTCTTGTTCTTGCAAAGCTAGCTGGGGATAGTTGTCTTTAGTCACCATGTTTAGATAAGGCCTCCTCCTTAACACCCCCAGATTTACCAAGAGCTCTGCTCAATTAGGAGTTCAAATACTTTGGAAACAGGTAGGGATTTTTCTCCCCTACCACCCATCCCCCACTCCTTTCATGGCCTGAAGCTATTGACTTGTCTGCTGCAGCAGAGGACAGGTAGAGCCAACTCAGAAGGCAGGAAAATCACTCTAAATCTTCATTTGACCTTGAGGGAGGTTCTCTCTCTCTCTCCCCCTCTCTCTCTCTCTCTCTCTCTCTCTCTCTGTCTCGCTTTCTCTGTCTTTCTCTCGCTCTCTTCCTCCCTCTCTCTCCTCTCTGCTCTCTTCCCCATCTGGATCAGCTGCCAAGGGAAGGATCTGTCTGTGTGACCCTGTTGTCAAGGACACGTGAGAATTAGGAAAAGTGGACTTGTTTCAAACAATTATATAAATTACTTTAATATCTTGAAACAAAAAGGAGAAGAAATCTTGACTGTCAGCTAACATTTCCACTTAATAGTATGGTTTTTTGAGTCACAGACAAGGTCCAATAGTGGAGTGATTTGGTGATTTGCGGATGCCAGGTGTGTTTAGTATTGGAGGCTTGAATCTTTGTGTTTGGTTGTACTTTTTTAATCATGTCTAACAAGCACCTGTCAGAGACTTACAGAGAGAGAGGTTGTGACCCTTTGCTTCGAGCCCTGAAATGGACACCCTTTAATAGAGGCCAGCCTGTTAAATTGTAATTGAATGTTACACAGAACTCTGAACTAAAATGGTCTCTTTTTTCCATAAGCGTGTGGGATTTAGGCAGACGCTCCAATGACAGGTTAATTTCTACACTGAGGAGTTGTAGTATGAAGTGTTTTTGTTCTTAAGTCACTCCCTCAAAAAAAGGCTTGTATTAATGATAATTGGGGAAATGGTGACACACATATCGCCTCCTTGTTTATCCACCAGTTTTTAAGAATTCAATAAACATAGTTTTTTGTATTTACTTTTACTTCAAGTTAGCGAGGTCTATGTGTAAAAAATATCTCCAAATGACCAGGGTCGATCGTTTTGATTGTTGTTTTTTATATACAAAATAGCTATTGTTGGATAAGTGGATGCAGTTGATATTAAAAATCTAATGTTTAATGTACACTCACCTGCCACTTCATTGCTAGTACCTGGTTGGACCCCCTTTTGAACTGCCTTAATTCTTTGTGGCATAGATCCAACAAGGTGCTGTAAACATTCTTCAGAGATATTGGTCCATATTGACGTTATGGCGTCACGCAGTTGCTGCAGATTTGTCGGCTGCACATCCATGATGCGAATCTCCCGTTCCACCACATCCCAAATGTGCTCTATTGGATTGAGATCTGGTGACTGTGGAGGCGATTTGAGTACAGTGAACTCATTGTCATGTTCAAGAAACCAGTTTGAGATGATGTGAGCTTTGTGACATGGCGCGTTATCCTGCCCGAAGTAGCCATTAGAAGATGGGTACACTGGGGTCATAAAGGGATGGACATGGTCAGCATCAATACTCAGATAGGCAGTGGCGTTTAAACAATGCTCAGTTGGTACTAAGGGGCCCAAAGTGTGCCAAGAAAATATCCTCCACACAATTACACCACCACCACCACCACCAGCCTGAACCTTTGATACAAGGCAGGATGGATCCATGCGTTCATGTAGTTTACGTCAAATTCTGACCCTACCATCTGAATGTCGCAGCAGAAATCGGGACTCATCAGACCAGGCAAAGTTTTTCCAATCTTCTATTGTCCAATTTTGGTGGGCCCGTGCAAATTGTAGCCTCAGTTTCCTGTTCTTAGCTGACAGGAGTGGCACCCGTTGTGGTCTTCTGCTGCTGTAGGCCATCTGCTTCAAGGTCTGATGTGTTTTGCATTCAGAGATGCTCTTCTGCATACCTTGGTTGTAACGAGTGGTTATTTGAGTTACTGTTGCCTTTCTATCAGCTCAAACCAGTCTGGCCATTCTCCTCTGACCTCTGCCATCAACAAGGCATGTTCGCCCAGAGAACTGCCGCTCACTGGATATTTTCTCATTTTCTGAACATTCTCTGTAAACCCTAGAGATAGATCCCAGTAGATCAGCACTTTATGAAATACTCAAACCAGCCCGTCTGGCACCAACAACCATGCCACGTTCAAAGTCACATAAATCACCTTTCTTCCCCATTCTGCTTGGTTTGATCGTCTTGACCATGTCTACTTGCCTAAATGCATTGAGTTGCTGCCACGTGATTGGCTGATTAGATATTTGCGTTAACGAGCGGTTGAAAAGGTGGCCGGTGAGTGGTATATTCCTATAGCTATTTAAAGACACTCAACTGGTTCAAAGTTCTTATCAAATAACGCATACATTAGCTATTATATGCACTGCAGTAACATCATGCATAGACATACACAAAGACACACACACACATCTTTGTTTTACTATTCTTGTGGGAATAAAAATGTTTTATTCCCATTCTAAATACTATTACCCCTAACCCCTAACTTCTAACCCTAACAACTCCTAACCCCTAACCCTAGTTCTAACCCTAATTCTACACCTAAGCTTAAACTAGCGTTTTTCCTTGTGGGGACCAGCGAAATGTCCCCACTTGCCAGAATTGTCATTTTTTTACAATCCTTGTGAGGAAAACCAAACAAACACACACACACACATCCCTATGGGCTGTGTTTACAGTAAGGCAGCAGCAGAGGGAGTATGGCCACTGTGTGTGTGGCTCAGAGGGAGGTCTGCCCTGGCCTCCCTCCACCAGTCAGCCCCCAGTCCCTGGAATAACCTCACTGTGTGTCAATAACCTCACATGTTGTCTATCTGAGCCACACCAACAACCTTCATCCACTCTCACAGTCCTTCCCTCATTCACCTCTGTGTGTTCCTGTACACTTTTCTTCTACTTACCATATTCAGCTTTTTTTTATTTCAGCTCTATAAGGTTCAGTGTATTAAATAAACTAGCCAACTCAAGTCTCAAGTTGTGAGTTAAAATCCATCCAAAAGGAGTCCCATTTGTCAGCGTGATGAAGGCATTGGCGGGAGGAGGTGGGGGAAAGGTACATTGAACATTGAAAGAAAAGCTGGGATTGAGCTTGTCTAATGTTTCCAAAATGGCTAGCTGCGAACGGCTCTATAATTGATATGTGGACCCCAGAGGGCATGACTCCTGTCAGATCAACCACAGAGACGGACTGCCAGGGCTGCACACTGCAGGGAATACTGCTGGGTAATTAGCCCTGTTTAACCATTTCCTGATTTTAAGAACTTAAAGAGCGGAGCCACAATCACATGAACAATAGACGCTCACTTAGCCCAAACCCTCAGAGTAAGTATTCAACCGTTGGTAACATTTAAGTGAAAATGCACAAGATCAAAACTGAACCATATGACTTGTGCCTCACCTGCAGTCCAGTGCAAGTGATCAGTGTTCTTTTCAGTTAGTTTCAGCAGGTTAACAGTGTTCTTTTCAGTTAGTTTCAACATGTTAACAGTGTTCTGTTCAGTTAGTTCAACAGGTTAACAGTGTTATGTTCAGTTCGTTTTAACAGATTAACAGTGTTCTGTTCAGCTAGTTTCAACAGGTTAACAGTGTTCTGTTCAGCTAGTTTCAACAGGTTAACAGTGTTATGTTCAGTTAGTTTCAACAGGTTAACAGTGTTATGTTCAGTTAGTTTCAGCAGGTTAACAGTGTTCTTTTCAGTTAGTTTCAACAGGTTAACAGTGTTCTGTTCAGTTAGTTTCAACAGGTTAACAGTGTTCTGTTCAGTTAGTTTCAACAGGTTAACAGTGTTCTGTTCAGTTAGTTTCAACAGGTTAACAGTGTTCTGTTAAGTTAGTTTCAACAGGTTAACAGTGTTCTGTTCAGCTAGTTTCAACAGGTTAACAGTGTTCTGTTCAGTTAGTTTCAACAGGTTAACAGTGTTCTTTTCAGTTAGTTTCAACAGGTTAACAGTGTTCTTTTCAGTTAGTTTCAACAGGTTAACAGTGTTCTGTTCAGTTAGTTTCAACAGGTTAACAGTGTTCTGTTCAGTTAGTTTCAACAGGTTAACAGTGTTCTGTTCAGCTAGTTTCAACAGGTTAACAGTGTTCTGTTCAGTTAGTTTCAACAGGTTAACAGTGTTCTGTTCAGTTAGTTTCAACAGGTTAACAGTGTTCTTTTCAGTTAGTTTCAGCAGGTAAACAGTGTTCTGTTCAGTTAGTTTCAGCAGGTTAACAGTGTTCTGGTCAGTTAGTTTCAACAGGCTAACTGTGTTCTGTTCAGTTAGTTCAACAGGTTAACAGTGTTTTGTTCAGCTAGTTTCAACAGGTTAACAGTGTTCTTTTCAGTTAGTTTCAACAGGTAACAGTGTTCTGTTCATCTAGTTTCAACAGGTTAACAGTGTTCTGTTCAGTTAGTTTCAAGAGGTTAACAGTGTTCTGTTCAACTAGTTTTCAACAGGTTAACAGTGTTCTGTTCAGCTAGTTTCAACAGGTTAACAGTGTTCTGTTCAGTTAGTTTCAACAGGTTAACAGTGTTCTGTTCAGTTAGTTTCAACAGGTTAACAGTGTTCTGTTCAGTTAGTTTCAACAGGTTAACAGTGTTCTGTTCAGTTAGTTTCAACAGGTTAACAGTGTTCTTTTCAGTTAGTTTCAACAGGTAACAGTGTTCTGTTCATCTAGTTTCAACAGGTTAACAGTGTTCTGTTCAGTTAGTTTCAAGAGGTTAACAGTGTTCTGTTCAACTAGTTTCAACAGGTTGCACAACAAGCAGCAGCTCTATGGGGAAATGAATGTGTTTAATAGTGTTTAAAGTGTGTTCTTCTGGCAACATTATGTCAATGTATTTATCAAGTAATATGAATGTGCTTATAATGCTTCATTTTAAAACATAACATTTCATGGAGTATTATATCTGCACACGTGTGTGGGTTCACTTCATGCTGTGTTCACCTGGCGCTACAACACTCATAGTCGTTGCAGAAATTGACCCACTATGCTATTTACTTTCTGCATCTACATCATATCACTGAGTCTACCTTTAAGTGCCAACACCTTTTGTGACATGGTCAGAACCCAAAGGAAATCTGAAATAGTCAGAACCAAGACATTTTGTGACATGGTCAGAACCAAGACATTTTGTGACATGGTCAGAAACATGGTCATACTGTGATGTGTTCAGGTCAGACAGCCACATGACTACTCACTTGGAGTGAAGTGCTGCCTTCTCACTTCAACAGTGTCCATTTCCATGCTGTGTCCCCAACAAAATAAAAAGACATAGTGACGAGTCATCAATAATTAATGAAAGGCTGGACAAGGAGCTCAATTCCACCTTGACTCAATGGCCATGACAGGATACACCCCATTGAGGAGGATCCTCCCACCACCCTCGGCCTGCCGCCAAAGATCATCATTAGCATTGTTTAGCCTTGCTTCTGACTTAGAGAAACACACAGCGCTAATGAAACAAGCCATTTATTTTCTACTACAGTTTTACGAGGACTCTGGGCTCTTATTTGGTCCAAAACAACCCTTAGCATCCTAAATAAATGGTATAGCCGAGTTGGGACTGCAATGAACACTAATTAAATGAAAGCAGATTGTTGACCCAGACGATCATATGTCAGTGACGCTGCAGATTAGTGCAGTGATGCCATGTTTGACCTTTAAATGTAAACCCTTTGTTTATGCCAAGTAAAGCTAGTTTAAAACACAAAGGGTTTCAATTTAAAGGTTAAACATGGCATCACTGTCTTGGTAGCTTTAAGCAGCGTGCACAAAGGGTTTACATTTAAAGGTTAAACATGGCATCACTGTCTTGGTAGCTTTAAGCAGCGTGCACAAAGGGTTTACATTTAAAGGTTAACTGTAAACTGCACTAAATCTGCAGCATCACTGTTTGTCTCTCTAAGCCATCAACAAGTACGAGAGAAAATGCTTTATGATTGTCCAGAGTTAGCTCAGCATTTAACAGTATGTGTGATCATTTAACAGATTGGACTGGCTTTGGACTTGAATTCAGACCACATATTGCTATAGTCTGATTCCAACCGCTATAGTCCTATAGAAATTATACTGTATTTCATTTTATACCTTCAGTAGAGAGTCAATAGTGATTTATATTGACTTACTATACTATATGAAAGGTAAAAGTAGAGACAGAGTTCAATTACTTTATAATTGCGGTACTCCTCTCTTCATCTACATTTTGTTTTGTTGAAAAAAATGACTTTCTAACAAAAATCCTTTAATCTGTAATAGAATAAAAACGGTCATATAGAAATAACAACATGTATGGGTGGGTAAACCCTGGGTGCTTTGTGCTCCCACCTGGCTGCAGGTTAGCAGGTCGCCAGGTAGGCATTTAACAAGCCCTCCACAGGTCTGTCTGCCCCACTTAACACCTGACATACCCCCTCCGTGCCGACCTCTGACCCCCGACCCCTGAGTGACAGCCGAGGAGACGTCTCTTAGATACTTTCCTTTCTCTGCAACCTCTCCTTTTCTTCGTGTCCGCTCGGTGAGTGCTGCAGAGTGAGACAAGGTGAAAGGTATCTCACCGGTTTTGAGAGGGGGGGCCGCACAGGTGTTCATGCCTCCACACCTCTCAAGTTCAAAAGACTCCTTAGCAACCAGGGTAACAGTCAAACAATGTCCCTCCCCCACCTCTCTCTAACTCCCTGAGGGGACAGTGTCCTCTGTTTTACCGTCAGCGTAGGGAGAAAGACAACGTAGAGCAGTGTGCTTGAACATGAATGGTTCATGTGTACAATGTTGTATACCCTCATACTCCATCTATGCTCTATCTCAGTCACTGACAATGGAAATATATACAGCAAATACCTGCTCATGCAGTACATTAGAATAATACCTTGTGATATCACATCTTACACACAGATCTCAAAGAAAGCTCTCAGGCACAAATATGTGAGGAATATGAAAACAAGACCCCTGTGTCACATTGGTCCCTCACCTAAGATCTTTATTTCTTTCTCAAACCCGTCCACATTTTCCGGCTCCTGCAGGTTTATGGGTTCCCCAAAAATGGGAGTCGGTCCAAGCATTACTAGTAACATTAGTGTCAGTAATTTAATGCTCAGGTGTGAATGGATTCTCAAACAAGCCGGGGAGGCCCCCGGCGAGGCCTGCTTCGGACCGCCAGGGCCAGCGGCAGGTTTAAATAAATACACCGCTGAGCAGACATGTCGGCAGCTGGGGCCCGATATGGCCGCCGCTGTTTGTGTTGTGGCTTGCTGGGGCGCTGAGGAGAGAGAGCTGAGGAGAGCCCAGCGGCTTGCTCCTACCATGTTTCCTGGGAGAAGGGAGGAAAAAAGCCTGAGGAGAGAAATAAGTGGAACCTGAAAACTAGACTGTGCTGCATGTGTGTGGGCAGCTTATGAGATCTAATGGTTTCTGTGTCAATGTTATCATTTAGTGCATTCCCTCCCCGCAAGCCGACCCCTGATATTTGCTGTGATTTTTTTTTTTTATGCAGTTGTATAACCCTCTTCCCTTGATCAGTCTCTGACCGTATGTGTATGTGACATGTCATTAGGGCGGGGCGATATATCAAAATAATTTGATTCATTCGAATGTATGTTTTTCCGCGATATTCCAAATGCCTGAAAGATAGCAAGGATCAAGTTCATTTATATTTGTTGTTTTTATGAGCGTTTATGTCCGCTTGTTCTCATGATGTCTTTTTGGTCACATCTCCTTCTGTTGTGACTGTTCACCTTCCCATTTACACACACACACACACACACACACACACTTGGATAGTAGCTTTCTAGTATGTGTTTAGTAAATGTGCAATAAAGCATAAAACACAATTATATAAGGAATTGGAACTCATTCTCATTCTGAGAAATAAGGTAGGCCACTTGATTTCAACATCTGAACAAAGTGGACAGGCTAGCATGCTGTTCAAACAGTTGGAGATGGACAGACGGGTGTGTTCATAACAATTCAACTGTTCAACCTTGTTAAATACTGTAGATCCATGTTGGCTCAACTTGAAATATAAAGTTTAGCTGGCTACTCACCAGCACGTGGGCTTGTGCTTGAGAGTTTGTTTATGAGACCTGTATTAATTTTCTATAATGCCTGCTACAAGTTAGTCATTATTATTAGTGAATGTGCATTATGCATGGTTCTGGTTACATTTGTAACAAAAAAAACATTTTTATAGACAGCCTTGAAAGCCAGATCAGGGATTATTGCAAAAAAAAGCAGGTTCAGCTATTTAGATAAAATAATACAATTATTAGTATTAGGTTTTATGGTTGTGGAAGGCTTATACTGTATTTAGCCTATGTATACAGTAGTTTCACAAACCCTGAATAATTAGATTATTGCAGACTTTTTTAAATGCTGTGTATTTTACAACAAAGCTTATTTAGAGAAAACATTTTCAAAAATCACTGGTTATATATTGTGAATCGCCCATTATTTCACCACTATGGTCTATTTATTGTCCTACCTCATAACCTTACTGCATTTTGCACTACATTTTGCACTCTGTATATAGATTTTCTATTGTGTTTTTGACTATGTTTGTTTACTGTGTAACTCTGTGTTGTTTTTGTCGCACTGCTTTGCTTTGTCTTGGCCAGGTCGCAGTTGCAAATGAGAACTTGTTCTCAACTGACCTACCTGGTTAAATAAAGGTGAAATAAAAAATAAGTTTGAAAAAAAAATCAAATTATGATTTTTAGGCCATATCGCCCAGCTCATATTTAGCAGGATATCCTAAACTAGTAGTAAAGGATGGGGCTTGCTTGTCTTCTGGTAATTCACAAAACACAGGTTAATAAAAGTTGCCTCTATGGCATATGATATTGTAGGTACAAGACCATCTGTATGAGATATATGGCATAGTCAGTAAGGGATAGAAAGAGATGGAGAGACAGAGATAGATCACGGGGTGAGGAGGAGGAAGAGGAGGAAGAAGAAGAGACCAGATGGTGCTGGGAGGGATGGTTTACGGATTAAGAGCTCAAAGAAAAGCAAAAGAGGAGGATCAGTTTCAAATGTTTCTTTCCAGCTTGCCAGAAATCCTTCCTGGATGGTCGGACTGTCATTAAAAGACTAGAGCTGTTGATTCCTTCAGGCTCTCGGCCAAAGATGGTATAAAGAAAGTGCACTTCTAAGTCCTGGGCTAAATCCACTGAATCCAAAGAAAGCTCAGAAAGACACCTGCAGGAAATATGATACTGTATATTTTATTCAATTCGTAAGGGTCAAGTGAATTACTATCATTTTGCATTTGCTCAGCACTGAAGACACCCTTATCGAGGCATCTGTTTTCTTTACAACACTACTGTTGCTTTTCCATGGATACAACTATAGAGGTATAGAGATATAGAGGTATAGAGATATAGAGGTATAGAGATATAGAGTTATAGAGATATAGAGATATAGAGGTATATAGATATAGAGATATAGAGGTATATAGATATAGAGGTATAGAGATAGAGGTATATAGGTATAGATATAGAGGTATAGAGGTATATAGACGTATAGAGATATTGAGCTATAGAGATATAGATCGGGGATCAATAAAGTACCTATCTATCTATCTATCTAGAGGTATAGAGATATAGAGGTATAGAAGTATAGAGGTATAGAGATATAGCGGTATAGAGATATAGAGATATAGGTATAGAGATATAGAGGTATAGAGATAGAGGTAAAGAGGTATATAGATAGAGGTATATAGATAGAGGTATATAGATAGAGGTATAGAGAAATAGAGGTATATAGCTATAGAGAGAGAGGTATATAGCTATAGAGACATAGAGATAGAGGTATACAGATATAGAGGTATAGAGATAGAGTGTTTAATAGTAACAGGGTTGCAGGTGTGATTGCAGGGTACAGTGGTAATCTTAGGCTCCGATCTTCAACATACAGGACTCAGTGAAATAAAATAATGACAATTGTATTAAAACAATAGAAATAGAAATAGCACATCATAACAACTGTGGCAGTGATGAATAGATACACTATATACTGTACATCATAAAAACTGTGGCAGTGATTCATAAATACACTGTATACATCATAACAACTGTGGCAGTGATTAATAAATACACTGTTTACATCATAACAACTGTGGCAGTGATGAATAGATACACTATATACACATCATAACAACTGTGGCAGTGATGAATAGATAATTGTCCATTGGGGTGGAGACTGTTGAGGGGGTGGGGGGAATGACCATAGAGGGTGCAGCATGACCATTGAGGGTGTGTAGGGGCCAACTGAAATAAAAACAAACAAAAAATAATTGATATACACATTAACAACTACAACAGTGATGAATGTCGTTGGGGTGGGGGCAGAGTAAAAGTCCATTGGGGGGGAGCAGGTAGCTGACTAGTGGTGGCTATTCAGCAGAGTAGAAACTATTGGCCAGTCTTCCAGTTTTTGCCTAGATGCTCCTGTACTGCCCTCGTTCAGCTGCACGTATCACCCTCTGAAGCGCCTTGCAGTCCGCGACTGTGGCGTTGCCGTACCAGGCTGTGATGCAGCCCGACAGTATGCTCTCGATGGTGCTCCTCTAGAACACTCGTGGACAGGCCAAATTTCTTCAGCCTCCTGAGGTTGAAGAGTCGCTGTCGTGCCTTCTTCACCACGGTGTCTGTGTGGTTAGACCATTTCAGCTTCTCTGAGATGTGTACGCCAAGGAATTTTAAGTTAGGGGCCATCTCCACGGTGGCCCCGTTGATGAGGATGGCGGCGTTTCCAGCCTGGTTCCTCCTGAAGTCCACAATCAGCTCCTTTGTTTTGCTAACGTTGAGGGAGAGGCTGTTTACCTGGCACCACACCATCAGAGTGCCGACCTCCTCCCTGTTGGCTGTCTCGTCATTGTATAGAGTTATAGAGGTATACGGGTATGGATGTGTTGACAATAAGCATATTGTTTTAAGCAAGTCCCAGCACCAACTGCATGGGCCTACAAGAAAGAGGTTGTATGGATCCCTGACTCAAAATTGTACTTTTGTACAAATAAGACTAATTACATCAATAGTTTGTTAATTCTGTTTAACATGTATGTACAGTATATTCTGGAGGCGAAAGAAACCCACACCTGTTTAGGCAAGGTGCTGGCTAATTACATTATTAGGTTATTACATTTTTAGGTTATTATTATTGCATCTGAGCTGCTAGAGTGCGGCTCTCCTTTTCTTTTACATGTACAGTGCATTCACAAAGTATTCAGACCTCTTGACTTTTTCCACATTTTGTTACACTATAGCCTTATTCAGAAATGTTTTAAATAGTTTTTTTCCCTCATCAATCTACACACACTACCCCATAATGACATAGCAAAAACTGATTTTTAGAAAATGTTGCCAATTTATTTATTATTACAAATAAAAACCAGAAATATCACATTTACATAAGTATTCAGACCCTTTACCCAGTACTTTGTTGAAGCACCTTTGGCAGCAATTACAGCCTCTTGGGTATGATGCTACAAGTTTGGCATACCTGTATTTGGAGAGTTTCTCCCATTCTTCCCTGCAGATCCTCTCAAGCTCTGTCAGTTTGGATGGGTAGCGTTGCTGCACAGCTATTTTCAGGTCTCTCCAGAGATGTTCTATCAGGTTGAAGTCTAGGCTCCGGCTCAAGGATATTCAGAGGCTTATCCTGAAGCCACTCCTGCGTTTTCTTGGCTGTGTGCTCAGTGTCTCTGTCCTGTTGGAAGGTGAACCTTTGCCCCAGTCTGAGGTCCTGAGTGCTCTGGAGCAGGTTTTCATCAAGGACCGCTGAGAAACATCCCCACAGCATGATGCTACCACCACCATGTTTCACCGTAGGTATGGTGACAGGTTTCCTCCAGACGTGACGCTTGGCATTCAGGCCAAAGAGCTCAATCTTGGCTTCATCAAACCAGAGAATCTTGTTTCTCATGGTCTGAGAGTCTTTAGGTGCCTTTTGGAAAACTCCAAGTGAGCTGTCAGGTGCCTTTTACTGAGGAGTGGGGCGGAAGGTAGCAGGGGCACTGTACAACTATGGCTGACCCTGTAGAACAACGTAGGTCGTCATTGTAAATAATATTTTTTTCTTAACTGACCTGGTTAAATAAAACAAATAAAAAGGAGTGGCTTCCGCCTGGCCACCTTACCATAAAGACCTGATTGGTGGAGTGCTGCAGAGATGGTTGTCCTTCCTTTGAGAAAGTTCTCCCATCTCCACAGAGGAACTCAGAGTGACCATCGGGTTCTTGGTCACCTCCCTGACCGAGGCCCTTCTCCCCCCAATTGCTCAGTTTGGCCGGACGGCCAGCTCCAGGAAGAGTCTTGGTGGTTCCAAAATTCTTCAATTTAAGAATGATGGAGGCCACTGTGTTCTGGGGGACCTTCAATGCTGCAGAAATGTTTTGGTACCCTTGCCCAGATCTGTGCCTTGACACAATCCTGTCTCTGCGCTTTATGGACAATTCCTTCGACCTCATGGCATGGTTTTTGCTCTGACATGCACTGTCAAATGTTGGACCTTATATAGACAGCTGTGTGCCTTTCCAAATCATGTCCAATCAATTGAATTTACCACAGGTGGACTCCAATCAAGTTGAAGAAACATCTCAAGGATGATCAATGGAAACAGGATGCACCTGAGCTCAATTTCGAGTCTCATAGCAAAGTCTCTGAATACTTATGTAATTAAGGTATTTCTGTTTTTTGTTTTTAATTAATTTGCCAAATTTCAAAATAACTGTTTTCGCTTCATTAAAGGGTCTGAATACAATGTAGATTGCTAAGGACTTTTCATTTATTTAATACATTTTAGAGTAAGGCTGTAACGTAACAAAATGTGGAAAAGGTCAAGGTGTCTGAATTTTCTTTCCAAAGGCACTGTATGTATAACATCCGGCCTGTGATACTGCTTTTTTCAACTTTTCCTCGTTTCATGAAAGAGGGGCAGAGGCTGAGCTTCGTCAGCTAAGCACATGCCATGCATTCTACAACAACACACCTGAAAACGTTACACCCTGGTACAAAAGGAGCTAATGTTGTTGTCATAGTTTGGCCCATTGAGCTGAAACCTGTTAGACCCATGTTTTTGTTACTGCTTTGCTCAGATTGAAGTGGGGGAGAGGTGGGGGTGATCGGCTCTGCTGTTGTGGAACTTCAGCTCATTCTCGTCTACACATGGGAACATCAAGACCACCATAATTACCATCTCCACAATCCTGTCAATTACCTGACAAACCAAAACACACAGCATACTCTCTGTGGTTGTCTGAAATACACACCTTGATTAGTCAGTCTATGGTGATAAAAATGCTGTATGTTGGTTAAACACGTAGATAAGAAGTAATTTGTAATTTTCTCCCATAACCGTATGATACTGTGTTTCTCTCATAACCGTATGATACTGTGTTTCTCTCATAACCGTATGATACTGTGTTTCACTCATAACCGTATTATACCGTGTTTCTCCCATAACCGTACGATACTGTGTTTCTCTCATAACCGTATGATACTGTTTCTCTCCCATAACCGTACGATACTGTGTTTCTCTCATAACCGTACGATACTGTGTTTCTCTCATAACAGTACGATAGTGTGTTTCTCTTGTAACCGTACGATACTGTGTTTCTCCCATAACCTTATGATACTGTGTTTCTCCCATAACCGTAAGATACTGTGTTTCTCTCATAACCCAGGGTCACTCTAAACAGCTTTCTGCAAAACACACACACAGAGACAGATGCACTGCACTAGCCGTCACATTTCGGGGGGCTCAGATCAGATGATGGCAGTGAGAAGGCCAAGGCCACCTTTGTTAGTCTGACCATTGTGTTTCCTTCTTGGGCGAAACTCTGGGAGTGGGAGAGCAGAACCCAATCCTTCAGTCTGTGGATAGCAGGACCAGAGAGGTGCAGAACAATGGCAGAGGGTGTGGGTGTTCCCTGTATCAGACACTCTGATACATCAAATATTTAGCCCCTCTGTCGCTCGTCAACACCCAGGCAGGCCAGACCTGGATGAGACAGTCCCTTTTCACAGCTGCTGAGTAGATGCCATTGGATAGGCTAATGGAAGAAGCTTACCAGACATATTGCATCAGAGTAACAGTTCCCTCTGTGATGTTCTTGCTATAAACCTAAAGATAATGTGTAGAAGATTAGCCTGGTCCCAGATCTGTTTATGCTGTCTTGCCAACTGCTATGGCCATTGTCATGCCAACCAACCATAGGAGTTGGCAATACAGCAGATCTGGGACCAGCTAGGAGAAGATTTGTTTGCCGGAATGATCTGTCTCTCACTGGTAGCTTGACATCCTACAAAGTTTCTGGTTTCCACCAGGGTAAACAAACACTAAAAAACATTGTCACTCTTTTGGAACTCAAATTCCTTTTATCCCTTTGATAAAAGATTTCCTGACCATTGTCAACTTGTTATAACCTCATTGCATTGACTGAGGGTTCATATTCCTCCCAATGGGGATTGATACCTCAAGTTCTTTTGTGAATGTGTTCTGGAGAGTGGAGAAATACCAATATGTGGAGATACAGAGAGGAGCCCCGCCAGGCAGTACCCACCCCTTCATTATTTTGCCAGTTTAGGGATTAGTTACCAGATACGACTGATTTCAACGACCATGAATTTCCAAACATCAGAACATAATGGAGGGACCTTAAAGTGGTAGTAAGTCCTGTCAGCAGAACAAAAGGTGCAGAAAATATTTTTGTGTCGACTATAACAACGATAATGTTTCAGGTGACATTCTCCCGCGATACACCTGAGACAGGTGACTTTTGCGTTGGGAGGATTATCTGTTATGGAGTATGGAGAAGTCCCCATTGTGACAGGCCAAGGACATGAATAACCAAAGAGTTGGCTGTGAAAAGGGGCAAGACGTTGGCACTGAACATCCTGAAAGATAACAATGTACGCCAATCAAAACTATATGCATGAATTAATAAACAAGTAAAAAAATACTTTAGGGGTACCTCTAAGTACTCCCCAAAAGTCTGCTGACAACGAAACACTAGCACCAGTAGCTTCTGAATAAATGATTGGGTATCCAAATTTGACTAAATTATTCAGAAGGTAATTGGCCCAGCTTAATTGGTTGTGGAGCATAAAAGATTCACCGCGCCTCTTAAGGCACATCAGACCCCACTTATAATGAGGACAGATGGCTGTTTGTTGGATAGGGTGTCAGGTGGGAAGGCTTTGTCATATTCACACTTCCCCTTGTTAGAGGCGGATTAGGTTATTCCTCCCAACACAGTTTCTCTTTTTTAGGGTCCAACTGTTGACGCTGTTGAATTATTGAAACACTGTTCACTGATGAAGTGACACATGTTTTGTTTGTTTTTATTTCAACTTAGTAAAGTGCTCCGTAAGGAAAGTTCTGTAGTTTATTGGTTAAAAAGGTGTCATGTAAGGAAATGGTTTTTATGGCACGATTCTGATTTCTAAATGTTGAATGTGTATCATGTTGTATTCTTGTTGTATTGTTTTATATAAAATGGGCTTGCTTACTATGACACGTTTCCAACAGTAACACAACATTTGTTTAGCCCATAAACAGTTAACAATTGTGCCTGAATAGGGCTGTG
This sequence comes from Thymallus thymallus, assembly GCA_023634145.1. NCBI lineage: Eukaryota > Metazoa > Chordata > Actinopteri > Salmoniformes > Salmonidae > Thymallus > Thymallus thymallus. The sequence continues at coordinate 11,717,948 of CM042385.1, forward strand.
CTCTTTCTCTCTCTCCACTTCCCTGCAGGTTGTGGTATATATACTTTCACATCAAACAGTGCTCACATCACTTCCATGCTTAATGGACCTCCCATTTCAGGGATAAGGTCACTTGTTCATGCCTGTGACACACAAGTAGTCCCTGTTTAACATGGTTTCAACTCCTGTAACATGAATATTCTGCAGCACTGACCTCCATGAATAAAAGCAGTATTTCATCCAAGGACAAATATACAATTAAGTCGACCACAAATGTATTTATTTTTCCCCAACTATTGCTCTCCAAATTACCAAAACTCTCACGATGAACATCCATCAGCCTATTTTTATTCATTAACACTACATTAATACAAGGGTTAATTGCCTCAATATGGCCTGGCTTATTTAAGCAGAAAAAACATCATTATTTTCCACTTTGTCGTTTCTCGAAAGTGTTTAATCACTAATGATATGATTAGTGTTCAGAAACACACACAAAGTTACGAACTAGCTTGCTGAAGCCTGAGAAAACTCAGCATTGTACAAGCAAGATGTGCATGATATACACACTTAATTTCTTTGTGTGTTCAACGTTTTGTACATTTCCCGTCCCTAATGGTCTAATAATTTGAACACACTTAAGTCAGCTCATTAGCTGTATATAGACTTAAGGGTAGGAAACACCTGTTCATTTAGTTAACGAACTCCTAAAACACCTCACTAAATTCAGAGGTATAATAATAAACTGAGACATGGACATGACAACATTGTGGTCTCAAGACACACAAACCTTTAATGGCACGCTGATACTGAAAGGTAAATATCAGGGGGTTTTAGGGAAAATGGCAGACCTCAGGTTAGAGCCCCATAAGAGGATTGTAAATCAACTCTCCCTGTCGTTATTTAAACAAAAAAATAGAATCTCCCTTTGCACTGTTGAACTAGAAGAACACTGCAATGTTTGTGCATGTGTTTTCACATGTGTGTGTGTGTGTGTATGTGTGTGTATGAATTAATGAATGTGTATAAACATTTACGTGTGTGTGTGTGTCTCACCTGGGACCAGCAGCGGCTCCGCCCTGTCACCCATGATCGATGAGGTGACCTCCGGACAGACTTGGACCATGCAGTCTAAACCTTTGGCATCATCACCGCTACCCATAGCTCACTCCTCCCTGCACTGGAAATCTAAGAGCGCAGGTCACAAAGGACTGTGTAAGTCATCTCACCTCTCCTCTCAGTACAGTAATTAACCTGTCTCTCACCTTCCTGTCCAGCAGCACCCACAGAACAGCCAAATAATCACCAGACACTTCACACAACAGCAGCACCCACAGAACAGCCAGATAATCACCAGACACTTCACACAACAGCAGCACCCACAGAACAGCCAAATAATCACCAGACACTTCACACAACAGCAGCACCCACAGAACAGCCAGGTAATCACCAGACACTTCACACAACAGCAGCACCCACAGAACAGCCAGATAATCACCAGACACTTCACACAACAGCAGCACCCACAGAACAGCCAGGTAATCACCAGACACTTCACACAACAGCAGCACCCACAGAACAGCCAGATAATCACTAGACACTTCACACAACAGCAGCACCCACAGAACAGCCAGATAATCACCAGACACTTCACACAACAGCAGCACCCACAGAACAGCCAAATAATCACCAGACACTTCACACAACAGCAGCACCCACAGAACAGCCAGATAATCACCAGACACTTCACACAACAGCAGCACCCACAGAACAGCCAAATAATCACCAGACACTTCACACAACAGCAGCACCCACAGAACAGCCAGGTAATCACCAGACACTTCACACAACAGCAGCACCCACAGAACAGCCAGATAATCACCAGACACTTCACACAACAGCAGCACCCACAGAACAGCCAGATAATCACCAGACACTTCACACAACAGCAGCACCCACAGAACAGCCAGATAATCACCAGACACTTCACACAACAGCAGCACCCACAGAACAGCCAGGTAATCACCAGACACTTCACACAACAGCAGCACCCACAGAACAGCCAGATAATCACCAGACACTTCACACAACAGCAGCACCCACAGAACAGCCAGATAATCACTAGACACTTCAAGTGGCTCCCAAGTGGAGCAGTGGTCTAAGACACTGCATCTCAGTGCTAGAGGCATCCCTACCGACAACCTGGTTCAAATCCAGACTGTATCACATCCGGCTGTGATTGGGAGTCCCATTGGCCGGTGTAGGCCAATGTAAATAAGAATTTGTTCTTAACTGACTTGCCTGGTTAAATAAAGGTAAAAATACAACAGCAGCATAGCCAGGTAATCACCAGACACTTCACACAACAGCCTTGACCATTGTGCCACTTTGTTATTTTGGGCCCTTTTCTCTAAACTACTTCTCTTTCCAAAATAGGACAGATCGGCAGCAGCTGCCTAACAGACAACCAAAGTTAACACCAATGTGTAGTTTGTTTAAAGGCTCAATGTCTGGTTAGAAATGCTAGTTTTATAACCCTGAATTGATATTATTTGATATTTCAGAATGTGGAGAGAGAGAAATGCTCTGAAAGTAAAATTCCAAGTGTTCAAGCTACATAAATTAGGAACTGCACTTTCACTCCAGACACAGACTACTTTAAAAATAGGAAAACATTAAAGAATGATTAATTTTTAGTGACCTACACTTTGATCTAGGTAAAGAAATATTACTATGCTAAACAGCCAATTGAGATCACGAGTCCTTCGCTGGCTCGTGTCACTACAAAAGCAGGTCCTAAATCAAATAGGAACAAGTTTGTGTTGTTCTTAGCACGGTCAAGCTCTCCAGAAACTCTCCAAAATTGACCAAACAAGTCCCAGGGAGAACGTTCAGAGCCGGTATTATTTCCACCAATGATTTCCTTAACTCCGCCTGATGACCTCAGAGAATGCTGGTTTTGATTAACAGTGCGTGGTACCAAAAGGTAGACTTGGAAGGTCTTTGAACCTTGCAGGTGCAGACTGGGAGCAAAAATCATCCCGGGCATTTCTTACACAATGGCCACCAGTGGCAAATGGGCCGGTCCACTATTCTGGGCTGCTGTATGTGAAATGGGACAGCAGCATTCTCTCATGAAAACCTTTCTTAACAGGCACATTTTAACAAAAAAAATGTTTTCTCTCACTGGCCCAAAGATGGACCTGCCCATCGGAAATATACCCGAACTGCCCTATGGCCAGTCCATTTCTGGAACCTTGTGTTTATTACTGTGAAAGAATGACACAGTCCACATTTCCACACTGCCCACATTGTGTTGGACAGAAAAATGAATTCTATCTTAATTTCACATTATGTCAAGGGTTTCTTGCCTCCCAATATGACGGAGCCAGTTACATTTTCCAACAATCTGTTACTTTCAATTGCGTTCATTTCCATTTCAGTCGAGGTCCAAAGCACAGTGGAGTGGAAGAACATATCCTATTAACCAACCAAGCAATGTTACAGGCACCTTAGGAGCTGTCTCAACATGTCTTGAAGATATTATTTAGATCCATATCAATTACATGATATGACACATGATGATATTTTCATTCAGTCATTTCAAAACGTTTTTTTTACTTACAGTAAATATCTGTATTGCCATCCTGTGGCATTAACTAAAGCATTCCCAGAAAACACCTGAACACAAACTCATACCCTGTCTTTCGTTATAGGGAGTAGGATGATACAGACAGACCACACATTTTAGTGGTTTAAGAGCTTGTCCCATGAGGGAAACGGACACCCACACCCCGTCACTCATTGATGTCAACGCTGGAGACTTGGTTTGACATGATGGCTTCTTAATGTTCTATTCTTTCTCCTCAGATGGGAATAGCCAGACTCTGCAGTGGATGTGTCCCATATGGCTCCACCCTATGCCCTATATATTTCACTACTTTTGACCAAAGCCCAGTAGTGCACTATATAGGGAATAGGGTGCCATTTGGGATGCATCCACAGCATAAGGCCAGTCCTAGTAGACTAGACCGCGCCAAATGATTTTTCCAGTAAGTGAATTATAATGTGGAGCGAATGTTCCACCCTGTCACAAGTGAAATGGGATGTATTTGAGGTGCCAGTGAACATGGAATTAGCATACTAGTGCACATCTGTAAAAGGTTATGCCCTCAGTAATAAGTAGTATTATTCAATTCCATTTGGTCAGGACAATTTTTCCCCCATAAAGCCATAAGGTTGTCTTACTGAAATGTTTTATTCCCAGAACAAAATGTGAGGGAACACCACAGTGTGCTATTCTCCGATTTTTTTCTGCGAATAAAACACTTCAACATCCCCTAAGTACGCTTTTGAAGAACTACCAAGTTCCTTCTACAGATAAATGCTATTTTCAGTGGTGTAATGAATAGCACTTAAACACACTGAATGGCTCATGTATCATGTTTGGGATCAGCAGTATTCTGGGGAACAATACGAAATTAATGACAAAGCAAAAGAGATAAAAGAAAGGCAGGCAGATTTGAGTAATAACCATGAAATCTGCCTCACTCTTGACATTCACTCTTTTGTGTGTTTTTGTGTGGATGGGACATTCAAGAAGTGACATCCAACTCGGGTGCCACCCAGCAACTGTCTACATTGTTCAGACACACCGGGTTGGATTCAGGTGCCGAAGTCACACCCTTAAAAAAATATATATATCATTGTGGTTCTGTCTAATTGAGATCTTTATCAAATGCAGGATCTCCACAGGCCTCTTATCACCACAAAAAGGGACATGCTCATTAATCACAGACTGCTAGGGGACAAGATATCCTTGCAGTTGCAGCAGTGTGTTTGTGTTGAGTCTCTCTCTCTTTAACACACACACACACACACACTATCAGAAATAAATATTTATGTACATTAAGTGATCTCAAAATCAGAAAATAAGTTGTTGAAGTTATTGTAAAGTATGGTACATGGGTGAGTGAGCACTATAGAAAGGGAGACTTTCAGTCGTCTGTCCCTGTATGTGCTTTTCCTGTCTGGTCTTTTCACCAGACCACCTGACTATAAATAAGACCGTTAAGATTGCCCACATCCTTGCCCCTAAAATAAATCCTCCACTATATGGCCAGAGCAGAAACCCGGCACCTATGAGGGACCGTACAGTCTGACAGAGCGAGCCAAATAAGAGGAGCATTATCCACAGCATAGTCCCTCTGCGCACACACACACACACACACACACACACACACACAGCATTGCAGGAGGGGCCATCCCCTACTTGCATGGGAACTTAGTTCTGGCTCACCTCAAGGCGCTGGTTGTGGGTGCCAGTAATGTCCTCTCTGGGCCCTGACCTGCCTTGCCTGTCACACTCCCCTTCCTGCTGGCCCAGTGTACTGTAACAGAGTACCACAGAATGGGAGCCAGTGTTGGGATCTGGGGACTGTATCCCAAATGTTACCCTTTTTCCATATAGTGCACTACTTTTGTCCGGGGCCCTTAGCGCTCTGGTGGGCCATGATCAAAAGTAGTGCACTATCTAGGGAATAGGGGCCATTTGGGATATAGCTGTAGAGCTCATCAGAGAGGTTGACTCAGTCCTCCCTCAATGCTGTGGGTCTGGCACACTGTACAGGTGGAAAACGGAAGACAGTGAGTGGCTAGTCATTAGGGTGTTGGCCCTTCTCTGCCCACTAACTTTATCCACAACCATAGCCTCTTACTTACTTGTCATGTGCGGTTTAAAAACTGTCATCGCGGAGTCTTACCAACGAGAAACAGTGGAAGGGGGTGAAAGGGGGAGGAGACTAGAGATATTAAAAACAGTAACACTGCCTTGATGATGCCTACTGACTTTGAGAGAACACAGGTCTGTACACTAGCAGTCCTACACAATTATATGTGCAAAAAAAGATTCTCAGCATTTAGTTTAAGAGTTGTTTGAAAAGGCTGCTTGAAATTTCAGCCTGTTTTGGTGACTGCCTGGTGACGTCACTATGCAGTCATTTAGTTAATAGACCAATTAAAAAAAGAGAGTTCCAAACCATTCTGCCAATAACCACTATTTTTCAGTTTTCTACTCAGACCAGTCCCAGACAGTCCTTGCAAAATTCTTGCTTGAGAAATTGCTCTTTGCTAAGAAGCTATTTTTGTTTCGTTCTGACCATATTTTTTTTTGTTGAAAACAATCACAGTAAGGGACTTAATTGTTATTATTGAGATATTGAGATTTTTTTTTTTTAAACATCTGCATTGGACCTTTTTAACAACACACAAGTCAACAGCATCCCATATTTATTTTTAACTAAATGTCTCTTAATTTGCGCAATAGGATACAATAGGATACAATCATTCATAAGAAACAAACTCTCATCTGAGAAACAGGAAGGAAAAATACTCAAACCCGCTTGCCAATCAATCTGTCAAAACCTTGCCCTTTTCCTTGCATTATTGTCTACGGTACTATTCTTTTTTCACATCTTTTTTGGGGGAACTTCACTGTTGTGAGTATTTAAGCTGGAAACTGTCTGCAGTTGTTTTTTTTACTAAAACACCTGTCTAAACAGTGGAAAAGCCAAGGGTGAGTCTCGCCTGTCAGTGTTGGTGACAGCTCTTGACAAAAATTCAGTCGAGACAATCCTAAAGACGCCCACTCAAGCGAAACAATGCATGCGTGCTGGAATGACTCCAGCTGTGTCTGTTGCAATGACTTGCGCTTCTTCACGAGGTAAGTGTTTTGTTTAGCAAGACAAAAAATGCAACAGGTAGACTAAAAAAGGCAGTTTTCTCCTTTATATTTGTTTATTAAAGGACGCCTGTCTTTGTTTAGTTCTTCTCTGTGGTCCCTTAATCCTTTAGAAAGGTTTTCGTGACCTTGAGTCAGCAAAACAGTTACACCTAAAACTAAACCCCTCTTACAATTTTGTGAAGAGCACAAAAGGGCAAACTATTTAAGTGATTAATTAATACAACGGCTGCCATTTGGAACGTGTGTATGACCTGTTTCAGTTCAGATTTAAGGAACAAAAGCCAGGTGCCTCATTAGCTTTCGGAGTCTTAACTGTATTGGGGTTGGGGGGGGTGTTACCTCCTATGCTTACATTTCTCATGGATCCTTAATCTGCTATAGCTAGGCTACCTGACCTTCCATCTCAACAAGCTCCTCAGGTCCCATGGGGCCCATTCTATTAGTTTGCATTGTCCCACCTGGGGTGAAAAATGGCACTGCGGCCTTGGGCCACTACACATCATTATACTGTGCATATCCATAGATGACAGTCCCTTTATTTCATGCTGAGGGGTATTACTCTATATCGCTGTATCAGTTGCTCATTGTACGCCTGTGGAATGGGAACCGCCAATGTTCCTTCTCCTCTTACTATGAATTGGGATTTATTAAGAACCTCAGGTTCAGCACTATAGAATAGAGTCCATGATTTAATTAAGCAATAAGGCCGGACAGGGTAGTATATGGCCAATATACCACAGCTAAGGGCTGTTCATATGCCTGGATACAGCCCATAGTCGTATATTGGCCATACCACAAACCTCTGAGGAGCCTTATTGCAGTTATAAACTGGTTACCGACATAATTAGAAGAGTAAAAATACATGTTTTGCCATACCCGTGATATACCATGGCTTTCAGCCAATCAGCATTCAGGGCTCTAACCACCCAGATAACTGTGTTTAACATTCAGGATAAATATGCACAAATGAACCACATTGTGTGTCCAGACCAATGTACAGCAATATGTTGGAAAATTCCATGGTGATCAGTCATCATCAGTCATCGATTACAAGTGTGTGTGTGCCTGCATGAGAGCGCACACACACTCACACACACGGGTAATGAAGCATACACTCACACACTAACATGACAATAATTATTTCCTGAATTCCACCTAGGAAACTACATGCATCAGTAATAATATATAAACTATTGCACTTCATTGCAGTTTTATTGTTCATATACAAACACAATGTCTGTACCACTTGAATGCTCATTAAACAACCATTTTCTAAGTGTACAGAGGATATACTATTATTTGGTCATACTTAACTTTTAGATATTTTGTGTTTATGACAGAGGCAATTACATCCAATGAGAGGAGTTCTTTCTTGACATCTCACTGAAATGTGAGCAGCATTTTATGAATAAGATCTTCCACAAAAGAATGCAGATCATTTACAAAGACATAATTTACACATAAGGTGAACACCATGGTTTACAGAGTAAAATCCAACCATGTCACCATGTTCTGTCAGGTAGCTTCAAATACAATGTTTACGTCCTCTGTGTGCAAGTACACCATATTGGTCGAAGAAAACATTTTGACAAATACAAACTACAAGACAAACTAGGGACGAGTATGAAACAGCACATGCCAACACATGCGGAAAGTATTCAGACCCCTTTACTTTTTGTTACGTTACAGCCTTAATCTAAAATTGATTAAATAAAAAAAAGTAATCAGCGATCTACATACAATATCTCATGACAAAGCAATTTTTTTTGTGCAAAAAAAAAAGAAATACCTTATTTACATAAGTATTCAGACCCTTTGCTATGAGACTCGAAATTGAGCTCAGGTGCATCCTATTTCCATTGAACATCCTTGAGGGGCTTCTACAACCTGATTGGAGTCCACCTGGGGTAAATTCAATTGATTGGACGAAAAAAGTATGAACATATATGCACTAACTATAAGTCGCTCTGGATAAGAGAGTCTGCTAAATGACTAAAATGTAAATTGGACATGATTTGGAAAGGCACATACCTGTCTACACAAGGTCCCACAGTTGACAGTGCATGTCAGAGGAAAAACCAAGCAATGAGGTCGAAGGAATTGTCCGAAGAGCTCCGAGACAGGATTGTGTCGAGGATCAGATCTGGGCAAGGGTACCAAGGTCCGCAAGAACACAGTGGCCTCCATCATTCTTTAATGGAAGAAGTTTGGAACCACCAAGACTCTTCCTAGAGCTGGCCGCCTGGCCAAACTGAGCAATCGAGGGAGAATGGCCTTGGCCAGGGAGGTGACCAAGAACCCGATGGTGACTCTGACAGAGCTCTAGAGTTCCTCTGTGGAGATGGGAGAACCTTCCAGAAGGACAAACATCTCTGCAGAAATCCACCAATCAGGCCTTTATGGTAGAGTGACCAGACAGAAGCCACTCCTCAGTAAAAAGCAGGACAGCCTGCAGGATCGAGGGAAAGATCTTGATGAAACCGCTCTGGAGCAGGTTCTTAGACTGGGGGAAAGGTTCACCTTCCAACAGGACAACGACCCTAAGCTAACAGCCAAGACAACGCAGGAGTGGCTTCGGGACAAGTCTCTGAATGTCCTTGAGTGGCCCAGCCAGAGCCCAGACTTGAACATCTCTGGAAAGACCTGAAAATAGCTGTCTTGAACTCGATCGAACATATGTGTTATGTCATAGTTTTGATGTCTTCACTTTTATTCTACAATGTAAAAATTAGTAATATTCCAAACTTTTGACAGGGGGTGTGTGTGTGTATATATATCAGTCAAAAGTTTGGAATATTGTTAATTCAAGGGTTTTTCTTTATTTGGCTATGTTTTACCTTGTAGAAAGTGAAGACATCACAACTATGACATAACTCATATGGAATCATGTAGTAACCAAAAAAGTGTTAAACAAATCAAAATATATTTTATATTTTTCAAATGTTTCCAGCTTTTGACAGCTTTGCACACTCTTGGAGGAGTTCCCACATATGCTGAGCACTTGTTGGCTGCTTTTCCTTAACTGCGGTACAACTCTTCCCAAACCATCTACATTTGGTTGAGGTTGGAACCAAAAATCTAAAATTTAGACTCCAGACCAAAAGACACATTTCCACTGGTCTCATGTCTATTGCTCATGTTTCTTGGCCCAAGCAAGTCTCTTCTTATTGGTGTCCTTTAGTAGTGGTTTGTTTGCAGCAAGGCCTGATTCACACCTCCTCTGAACAGTTGAGGCTGGTAACTCTAATGAACTTATCCTCTGCAGCAGATGTATTTCTGGGTCTTCCATTCCTGTGGCGGTCCTCATGAAGCTGGTTGAGAGAATGCCATGAGTGTGCAAAGTTGTCATCAAAGCAAAGGGTGGCTACTTTGAAGACTCTCAAATATAAAATATATTTTGATTTGTTTAATACCTTTTTGGTTAGTACATGATTCCATATGTGTTATGTCATAGTTTTGATTTCTTCACTTTTATTATACAATGTAAAAAATAGTGCAAATAAAGAAAAAACCTTGAATGAGTAATATTCCAAACTTTTGGCCCTCAGTGTGTGTGTGTATATATATACAGCGGGTGAAATAAGTATTGAACACGTCACCATTTTTCTCAGTAAATATATTTCCAAAGGTGTTATTGACATGACATTTTCACCAGATGTTGATAACAACCCAAGTAATCCATACATACCAAGAAACCAAAACAAATAAGTTCAGAAATTAAGTTATATGTAATAATGTGAAATTACACAGGGAAAAAGTATTGAACACATGAAGAAAGGGAGGTGCAAAAAGGCATGGAAAGCCAAGACAACAGCTGAAAACTATCAGTAATTAAAAAGCAATCCAGTCCCCTGTCAGTGCAAATTAATATCAGCTGGTTCAGTCCCAACTGATGGCCTACAAAAAGGTCTCATTGCCAAGGTGTCACACAAGACACATTTCATGATGGGTAAAAGCAAAGAGCTGTCTCAAGACCTTCGCAACCTAATTGTTGCAAAAACATAATGATGGCATTGGTTATAGGCGCATTTCTAAGCTTCTGAATGTTCCAGTGAGCACTGTTTGGGCCATAATACGGAAGTGGAAAGACAATCATTTCACCATAAATTTGCCTCGACCAGGTGCTCCTCGCAAGATTTCTGACAGAGGAGTGAAAAGAATAATCAGAAGAGTTGTCCAAGAGCCAAGGACCACTTGTGGAGAGCTTCAAAAAGACCTGCAATTAGCAGGTACTGTTGTCTCAAAGAAAACAGTAAGTAATGCACTCCACCGCCATGGCCTGTATGCATGCTCACCACGCAAGACTCCATTGCTGAAAAAAAAGCATGTTGAAGCTCGTTTAAAGTTTGCTGCACAACATTTGGAAAAGCCAGTGAAATACTGGGAGAATATAGTGTGGTCAGTTGAGAGCAAAATTTAACTGTTTGGATGTCATAATACACACCATGTTTGGAGGAGAAATGGCACAGCACATCACCCTAAAAACACCATACCAACAGTGAAGTTTGGAGGTGGGAACATCATGGTGTGGGGCTGCTTTTCAGCAAATGGTACTGGCAAACTTCACATAATTGAAGGAAGGATGAATGGGCAAATTTACCGAGACATTCTTGACAAAAATCTGCTGCCATCTACCAGGATGATGAAGATGAAACGAGGGTGGACATTTCAGCAAGACAATGATCCCAAACACACAGCCAAGGAAACTCAATTGGTTTCAAAGAAAGAAAATAAAGCTGCTAGAATGGCCCAGCCAATCACCTGACTTAAATCCCATTGAAAATCTATGGAAAGAACTGAAGATCAAGATTCATAAAAGAGGCCCACGGAACCTTCAAGATTTGAAGACTGTTTGTGAGGAAGAATGGGCCAAAATAGTAGTCGTCCTGAATGATGTTTCCACCTCCATGCTTCACGGTTGGGATGGTGTTCTTGGGTTTGTACTCAATACTTATTTCACCCGCTGTATATATACAGTGGGGAGAACAAGTATTTGATACACTGCCGATTTTGCAAGTTTTCCCACTTACAAAGCATGTAGAAGTCTGTAATTTTTATCATAGGTACTCTTCAACTGTGAGTGACGTAATCTAAAACAAAAATCCAGAAAATCACATTGTATGATTTTTAAGTAATTAATTTGCATTTTATTGCATGACATAAGTATTTGATACATCAGAAAAGCAGAACTTAATATTTGGTACAGAAACCTTTGTTTGCAATTACAGAGATCATACGTTTCCTGTAGTTCTTGACCAGGTTTGCACACACTGCAGCAGGGATTTTGGCCCACTCCTCCATACAGATCCTTCAGGTTTCGGGGCTGTCGCTGGGCAATACGGACTTTCAGCTCCCTCCAAAGATTTTCTATTGGGTTCAGGTCTGGAGACTGGCTAGGCCACTCCAGGACCTTGAGATGCTTCTTACGGAGCCACTCCTTAGTTGCCCTGGCTGTGTGTTTCGGGTCGTAGTCATGCTGGAAGACCCAGCCACGACCCATCTTCAATGCTCTTACTGAGGGAAGGAGGTTGTTGGCCAAGATCTCGCGATACATGGCCCCATCCATTCTCCCCTCAATACTGTGCAGTCGTCCTGAATGATGTTTCCACCTCCATGCTTCACGGTTGGGATGGTGTTCTTGGGTTTGTACTCATCCTTCTTCTTCCTCCAAACACGGCGAGTGGAGTTTAGACCAAAAAGCTCTATTTTTGGCTCATCAGACCACATGACCTTCTCCCATTCCTCCTCTGGATCATCCAGATGGTCATTGGCAAACTTCAGACGGGCCTGGACATGCGCTGGCTTGAGCAGGGGGACCTTGCGTGCGCTGCAGGATTTTAATCCATGACGGCGTAGTGTGTTACTAATGGTTTTCTTTGAGACTGTGGTCCCAGCTCTCTTCAGGTCATTGACCAGGTCTTGCCGTGTAGTTCTGGGCTGATCCCTCACCTTCCTCATGATCATTGATGCCCCACCAGGTGAGATCTTGCATGGTGCCCCAGACCGAGGGAGATTGACCGTCATCTTGAACTTCTTCCATTTTCTAATAATTGCGCCAACAGTTGTTGCCTTCTCACCAAGCTGCTTGCCTATTGTCCTGTAGCCCATCCCAGCCTTGTGCAGGTCTACAATTTTATCCCTGATGTCCTTACACAGCTCTCTGGTCTTGGCCATTGTGGAGAGGTTGGAGTATGTTTGATTGAGTGTGTGGACAGGTGTATTTTATACAGGTAACGAGTTCAAACAGGTGCAGTTAATACAGGTAATGAGTGAAGAACAGGAGGGCTTCTTAAAGAAAAACTAACAGGTCTGTGAGAGCCGGAATTCTTACTGGTTGGTAGGTGATCAAATACTTATGTCATGCAATAAAATGCAAATTAATTATTTAAAAATCATACAATGTGATTTTCTGGATTTTTAGATTCCGTCTCTCACAGTTGAAGTGTACCTATGATAAAAATGACAGACCTCTACATGCTTTGTAAGTAGGAAAACCTGCAAAATCGGCAGTGTATCAAATACTTGTTCTCCCCACTGTATATAGCAAACATTTCTAAAAACCTGTTTTTGCTTTCTCATTATGGGATATTGTGTGTAGATTGATGAGGGGAAAAAACTATTTAATCAATTTTAAAATAAGGCATTTTAAAATAAGGCTGTAACGTAACAAACTGTTGAAAAAGTCTTTTTTTTATATAAGAGTGTAGGTTGGCTATTATTCAGCTTGTTTGGACAAGATGAAGATCCTATGAAGACATTTCATGTGTCAAAGCAGTTCTTCATTGTATACTTTTCTGTTCTACAACAGACAGTTGAATAAGGCTATAAACATTCAGCTAAGATTATTTTTCATACCTTAAGGCTGCTCCAGTTCATATTTAAATTTCATATTTTTTTCCATTGTCAAGGTTAGAAATAGCAACAGCATTGTTCTATGCCAAATATATTTCAACTAGGACGACATAGGTTTTCCCAAAAAGTACATTCTTGATATGCATCACATGAAACTGAATGATGCTTCAATTAAAGATGTAATCAACACAAAAATAGAAAATCAGGAAAATTGAAATTGGTCAATTTCACAAATGTAGAGTGGCAGAAAAACTGAATTTCGTGATTTATCAAGGTTATTTCACAAAGTTTATTTTTTCTAACTAAAATCTGTTATTAATGTTATTAAGTTTTGAAAGTAATGGGAAATCACAGCTGTTCAAGCAAGCCGCTAATTGGCAAATGAAATAAGACAGAGCTAGATTATCTTGACTACAGTGCCTAAACATCTAAACACTTCCTTTTAGAAGGGCACTATGTAGGGCACTAAGAACACAGAAGCTATATTTTATGGTGACATATTCCTTGATCACAATCTTAATTAAGCCAGCAGTTCATTTTATATTCAGCACATTGTTTGTACAGATGTTGGATCTTAATTTGAACAGTTTTGTGGTAGCAAAATAATCCTGCAGCAACATGATTTGAACGTTTAGTCCATAATGTTGCTTGATCGGTGGTTGGGAAAAATTATGCTACATTAAAAGTGCAATACTGTTAATATAACCATGTGTTAGTGTGGGTTTTCAGTGAATTTATGTAAATCACAAAGCTCATCTGCATTTCCTGCGGCACAGAAAAATTCTCATCAACAAAAGAGATCAATTTAAGATTATAAAATTGGTATTTTGGCTCCTTGATGCTGATTGGCTGAAAGCTGTGGTATATTTAAGTGATAATGCCTGTTTGGAGGATATATTGGCACAGTGTTGTTAGGCCCGAGACGAAGTCAATATATGCTCCAAACACCGGCTTTGAAGTCATTATCACTTTTATACAACAGGTTTTACATATTTTCATTGAAAACTTTATTTTGATGAATTTATTCATACTATTTCATCCTTCCACAAGATAAGGTCCAACACAAATCTAGGCCAGAATACCAGCAAAGTAGCTACATTTGCATTTGTTTAAGCTGTTTTCTAGTGAGATTTATTTGGATACATCCATTACAATGAGCTAATAAGGTGTGATTTCGCCTGGCATAGAAAATGTGCTCACTTGTCATTACACTGTGTTGTTCAGAGGAGCTAGCCAACAACACAGCAAACACAAGCACTTCAAACTGAAGCTGGAAAGACTGCAAACTAGCTGCACTTTGTTTCACTTTACCTTTTTTCTATTGACATTTACTTGTATATAAAAATGATGCCAGCTGATTCAGGACTTCGACTTGCTGAGAAACTCTGCCTGTCTGTCTGTCTGTCTCGTCCCAACACCCAACACGTTCATTACTATGGGACAGCTGGAGATCGAATTTGAATATTGAAACAATGTTACAAATCTCCGCTGTTGAAAACGAAATGTTAGTCTAAAAGAAATGTGAGATGATGTCTAGATGCTTTTCATAGTGGAGATCAAGTTTATAAATTGCCTGGCTGGGCTGATGAGACAGTGGATTGCGCAGTCAAATGGAACAGAGTGAATAGGCATTTTAACTTCATAGATTTAGCCGGTGGTAACTTGTGGTTTTAACCAATCAGCATTCAGGATTAGACCCACACGTTGTATAATTAAGCAATAAGGCACGAGGGGATGTGGTATATGGCCAATATACCACGGCTAAGGGCTGTTCTTAAACATGACACAACGTGAGTGCCTGGATACAGTCCTTAGCTGTGGTATATTAGCCATATACCACAAACCCCTGAGGTGCCTTATTGCTATTATAAACTGGTTACCAACGTAATAACAGCAGTAAAAATAGCTATTTTCATACCTGTGGTGTACGGTCTGATATACTACAGCTGTCAGCCAATCAGCATTTAGGGCTCGAACCACCCAGTTTATAACAGACATATACCATATATATATTTTTACTGTTCTAATTACGTTGGTAACCAGTTTATAAATGCAATAAGGCACCTCAGGGTTTGTAGTATATGGCCAATATACCACGGCTAGGGGCTGTAGCCAGGCACTCCACGTTGCATCGTGCATAAGAACAGCACCTAGCCGTGGTATATTGGCCATATACCACACCCCCTAGGGCCTTATTGCTTAATCGTACATCTGTATACCAATGAAGTAGCCCTTTCTTTCTTCACTACTCTCTGCAACCAAATAGCTCCTTGCCCCACCGACCTACCCAAGCTGTGGGAGAGTGGGTAGTGGGAGGTGTGGACAGTACCACTAATCCTGATATCGAAGCTTACAGATATTGGATCTTAATTTGAGCCAGTTTCACACAGCAGGAAAATAATCCTACAGCAACAGGAAATGTTAATTGTTACGTGATTATAATTAATGGACATTTTTTGTAGGGGTTGATACATTTTCCATTAGGGCAAATTAAGTCTGAAAGTGGAAAATACTAACTTTATAAGCCTTTTTAAATGTCGAATACACTACAATTTGCTTTTCCTGTAAAATTCCTTTAACAACAGGATGATCAAATTAAGATATGTCATCTGTATACACAACAGCAGAGGGAAAACACATTATATCATTAAAAATACTTTTTGGAACACAGTGGTTTATGTATTTTTTTCGGTTACAGAAACCAACTTCATATCAATAGTAAATACAATCAAATGGTCCTTTAAAGAATAACTGACAATGAAGACAGTAGAAAAAAAAAAAGACAAAAGAGTAACGGTTTCTCAAAAACAAAATAAATATTGACAAACGTGTTTTAACTGCTAAAAATGTGGAGGTCCCATTTCCTTTCAGCATAACTTTAAACAGGTGTATACTGTAGCCGAAGCTGGTTACTACCATGAATATACTTTGGGGTCTCTGTAAATATACATACTGTACACATACAGAGAGATTCTCATATATTACATCTTAAAATATGCAGTACTTGGTCCAATGACCCTGAAAACCTTACAAAAAAGAAATACTGATTTACAGCCTTTCTGAAGATGTGTGCGTTGAGAAAGAAGGGAGGAATCGGTGTGTGTTCAGCAGCAAGAACCAGGCCAGCTCAATTCCCCTGCTCTGGCTATGGGCCAGTGTGTTGGGGCAGCCTGCTGGTCAGAGGCCCTCACTGCTGTAGTCAGTTTGTGGAGGGGCAAGAGGGAAGGTGGGGGGAGAGGGGATCACTGCACCACACACATGGAGCTGCGCGGGGGGTTGACTGTCCTCGTCACAGGCTCTTGACTGTAGTTCACGATATCTGCTTTCACCACGCGCTATGGAGACACACAGATAAAGACAGACATAAACAGAGGCAAAATATGAGAAAGTTGCCTCCACACTAGAAAATCCATCTGATTTATTCACAAATTATACAATTTAAGATTAAATTACCTAACTTATACTAAATATTTGCCATTTGTTCTGGCATAGTCCAAAAACTATATATGGACCACTTAAAGGAGACCCCAGGTCTTCCTTCCAAGGCCCCAGACCTTACTTGTATAATGAAAATACATTTGTCACATTCAGAAAAACATGTAAACTGAAGTATACAAGTTCATGAATGTTGTGGTAAAAAATAAAAAAAGGAAATTCTGCTCTACAGTAAAGATCTGATCTACAGTAAATATCTGCTCTACAATAAAGATCTGCTCTACGGTAAAGATCTATAGTAAAGATCTGCTCTACAGTAAAGATCAACAGTAAAGATTGGCTCTACAGTCTTTTTGCAGATGCATCCAGCTCAAAGCCAATCAGGAGTGTAGAAACAGGTCAGACAAAGGTCAGCCTGACAAATTATGTCCGGGGGCCAAGCCCACATCTCTGGATCACACTGATGCAGACTACTAAAAGAGTCAGAATTCCTGGCAACATGTTCTATATAAAAGTGGCATCTCATGTTGCTTTTATCAGTGATGTCACATATAATAATAAGTTGGAGTGATATATTTAGGCTGGTCCTACTACGGTAGGACCAGCCTAAACCAACCTAAGATTTTATTTGTTAACGTTAATTATCAAACCGTTCTTCTTGAATGACAAACTAACTCAATTCCCACAATTAAAATACAATGAAAACAGCTACTATTACCACCACAGCCGCTTTATAAGATGCTTTAATTGTGTTTTTACACCAGGCACTAATAGATATATTTCAGGAGATAAATACATCTATGTGTGACTGTGTGTAAACATACTTCCAACTATTGAACAGAACAGATTTTGCTCTGATTGGTCTCTTGTCTAATGGGGGCTTCGTCCTGAGGGTAGTCCACCAGCTCAGCTTTCACGATCCTCTGAGCAGCATAACACACCACCACAACAGCAGAGAGATGGTGGGATGGAAGGAGACAAAGCCCGGCAGGAGAGAGGGGTAGAAAAGGAGGTAGAGGAGGTGAGGAATGAAAGGAGAGAGAGGACAGGAAGGAAAAGAAAGATGCAGGCGGGAGGTACAGTTGGTTTGAACGGAGGATGGGGAGAGGTCAAGACAGGGTCATGGAGGTGACAGGGAGAGAAATGAGAAAGAAACAGAAGAACATGCTAATGAGAAGCTCCCAGGTTTACACAACCAAATGTCCATGAACAAAATACATTTGTGAAACATTTTGCCATGTACAACGCCCATGTATTATAATACTCCCAGCTTGATATGAATTGTGTGTGCCAAATATTAGTTGTGATCCTTTGAATTTTTTTAAGTTTAAGCCACTAGTCTGCACTGTTCTCAGCTTCTCATATACTAACATTTTACCATGCCAAGTTTTAAATCAACCATTACATCTTCATTGAGGAAAGGTATAAAGGCCCTCCCCCTGTCCATGTAATCTTATTCATTATGATCTAAAAGGCTAAACTGATTCTAGATAAGCACTTCTTCTCTGAGACACTTTATGATTACGTGCCCTGAATATAGAGTAGCCGTAACTGGACGGACCGGTTCTGAACTTACAGGCCTCAGACTGGATTGGGAAGCCAGCAAAGGCCAGAGATTGTGGTTGTAACATTCTTATTAATGAGCTGTCGATGCCTGGTGTCGGACCCTGTGAGTGATCAGCAGCCCCAGTATCTGATCTTCCAGACAGGGGACCATGATGAAGTGGGCTCCTAGGCCGATAAGATCTTGTCAGGGGCCCTGACCCCCATGTACCGCTCTCTAAACCTGACAGCTGATAATCAGGCTTTGCTGGCACCCAACACTAACCTGGAGCTGCCCTTGACCTCCTTCCCCAAATCCATTTGCCTACAAATCAGAACATCACTACTCCCATTGATAGCACAGTACAGCAACAAGTTTGAAAAACAGACATATTTTTGGCAGACAATCCCCACAACCCCCCACAATTATTATTTTTATCTTTACTTATTTTTTTTACTTTTACTTTTTTTTTTCTTTGTCTGTGCCCATCTCCAGTGAATGTTGAGGCCATCAACTACTGTATCCGACCCATTCTCTATCCAAGATGAAGATACACCATTGAAGTGGGATAGTCTTCACTCCACTAAAATATTACTTGTTTTTATCTTGACAGGCATCTTGATTGGCAGATCAGATCAGACTAGGGCGGTCATGAAATTGTGTCAGATGGTTATTGTCACGGTAATTGACCGTTAACAAACAAACACGTTTAGCATCTCCAGGCCTCCACGCTTACAAGCCACATAAAAGACACCGATGCACGCCTTTGGAAAATATACATTTTAAAAAGATAAATACATCTATTTAATATACAGCATCACAATAAATCCATCATTTATTTTAGGCAGGTCTAAAGAAGCATGATATGAAGAACATGTATTAGAAGAACAGAATATGAGTTGGCCTATTGTATGTTACAGTATATGGCTATGATCCATGCTATAGGCTGTATGCTTGTTCATTTAGCTGACAAGATATGCTAATAAGTCCCATACGATTATTTGATATTATATGATTTTATAGTAAGAAGAATATAATTGAACTTAGCTGAATAAAATAGAAAGGATATTTTTACCATTATGGAGCGAGTGCGCATATGAAGTGGCTATGTTGAGCGTAAAAGTGATCATTTGAAACAGGTCCTATATGCTAGATTTAGAGTTATCTGGCAACTTTACTTGTGAATGATACAAACCTTAGAATATCAAAACATATATGGGCTGCATGATGAGACTATAGGCTATTGACGATTTTTTCAGTCATGCTGGGTAGGCTACTCCGGTTTTATAGTGGAGCATGTGCTTAATATGAGCAACCATCAAAACTCTGCTTTCACACAGGATTACATTTAGAAATGTCTGGGCTTATAAGAACACTTATTTCACTCCACGCATCAGTTAGCCTAGCGGTTAGAGCATTGGACCAGTAACCGAAATGTCGCTGGTTCGAATACCCGAGCCATGTGCCCTTGAGCAAGGCACTTAGCCCTAATTTGCTCCAGGGTCGCCGTACTACTATGGCTGACCCTGTAGGTAGGCCGTCGTGGTAAATAAGAATTTGTTCTTAACTGACTTGCCTAGTTCAATAAATCAACCACTGTTTGAGGAGCACTTGAGAAAGGAATGAAGGAGAGAGGAGATGGAAACGCACAGTGGTGAGATATTCTCTAGCTAAAGGTAATGTCAGCCTATTAATTATGAAAATATAAAAAATGCCCCATTACTAGGCTATTCAAGATCAATTACAAATTCACTATAATTGCAGGCCATCTCCGTAAGCCGTCTGCACATTCAATGAACCAACAGCATCGCCTAGGCCTATACGTTCTCTCCCAGACTCATGGATAGAACGTTTAGAGCGTAGCATAAGATAACCAGTCCATCCAGTATGCATAATAATACAGTTCAAACTCAAAGGCTAGACCAATTATGTACCAAAGACATCTTAAATCAGTTTAAATGTTTTTCTGCTGTGCGTAATATACAGTAGGCTATGTACTGTATTATGGCACAATCATTTTAATTCAGGTTTTATTTCGGGCTCATAAGCCTATGTGTATGCATAAGCTATAATACAGTATGTGTATGGGTGTTTTGAATGAATCATCACCTTAGAAAGCCCTGTCCATTTCGTTGTGTTTGGCTTTGAAACCACATCTGCAACAACCATGTTTTCTCAGTTGTTAAACTTCTTTCTTCAACTTGATCAATCGCAGTGAGGTGAGTTTTAAAAGCACGATACCGTTTTGATGATAAGTGTTTGATGATGTGATTTTGGATTGCATTTGCATTGATGTCAGAGTGGTTAGATGGACAATAGAGAGTACCAGACCATTAGGACCTGAAGGTCATTAGTGAGTTGGGTACCAACGCATGTCCAGAGTACATAAGAGGAGATTACCGTGACTATGGTTACGTCGAATTTTACTGCGGTCGTGACTCATGACTGCTGGTGTGGCGGTAAAACGGTCACCTCAACAGCCCTAGATCAGACCACTCATCCAGCTTGTTTAGCTTGGATTAAAGCACTTGGGTTTATTGAGGTAGCTATCATGGGAGGTGACAGAGGGGAGTGGAGATAGACACCTTCATTAGCCTGTCTGTTGACAGCAAAAGAGGCAGGGTGGGGGTGGAAGTGTGTTTGAGAGTCGTCTCCTAGCCTTTGCTCCCTTCTCTGGGGGTCCTGACCTCCCCATAGCCCCAGCCTCAGCCACTCTCTAGCCAGCGTGGCACCGACCAGTCATATCACAAGCAGGATGAATGCCTCTGGGGGAGGTGCCCTGAGTAATCCCACCTCTGTCACCAGTGACGGGGCCACCTGGTCTGACTGGTTCGCAGAGGCCGAGATAAACTCATCCTAACCTTCCCTCCCTACACAGTCAACCTCTTGACCTCTCGCTTGACGCACCATTGGGCTCTAACGTCGTCAACGTGGCTGTATTTACAGATGGACAGTCGCAGGTACAGCATCAAAGGAGTAACATGGGTCATGTGACCTGGCACACTCTGTTTGACCTAGTGTACATGCGTGTGGTTATAAGAAACAGTCCAAATAATGGCGACATGACTTGAGGGCCTGCTACATAATTTACCATTCACTAAGCCCCGCCCCAGAATTCTGGGCAACCAATCATAGCGCTCCAATGGATAGGAACATCGAGTCCAACACCATGGACATGCTCACGTTTGAAACACATGAAAACCATTGAGGGAATTACCTGTTGGGTTATTTTTCTAATCCTAAATTATACTTTTGTTTCATTGTTTGCTAGCTCAACTGGTTAGCTAGCTCTCAGTATCATTGATCACCCAACATTAGTCATTGTATAGCTAGCCAGCCAGCCAGTTAATATAACTTGTTTTTTCAAAATTAATATTACCTAGCTAGAGTGAGCTCCAAAAGTATTGGGACAGTGACACTTCTTTGCTTCTGTACTCGAGCACTTTGGATTTGAAATGATACAATGACTATGGAGGTTAAAGTGCAGACTGTCAGTTTTAATTTGAGGGTATTTTCATCCATATCGGGTGAATTACAGCACTTTTTATACATAGTCCCCCCTTTTTAGGGGACCAAAAAAAATTAACATATGTATTAAAGTAGTCAAAAGTTTAGTAT
The DNA here is from genome assembly GCA_023634145.1 of Thymallus thymallus. Lineage (NCBI taxonomy): Eukaryota > Metazoa > Chordata > Actinopteri > Salmoniformes > Salmonidae > Thymallus > Thymallus thymallus. The sequence continues at coordinate 11,740,117 of CM042385.1, forward strand.
TTGGTCCCATATTCCTAAAACGCAATGATTACATCAAGTTTGTGACTACAAACTTGTTGGATGAATTTTCTGTTTGTTTTGGTTGTGTTTCAGATTATGTTGTGCACAATAGAAATGAATGTTGAATAATGTATTCATGTGTGTCATTTTGGAGTCACTTTTATCATTAAAAAAAAGAATAGTAAACACTTCTACATTAATATGGATGCTACCATGGTTACCGATAGTCCAGAATGAATCATGAATAATGATGAGTTTGTAGAGTCACAAGCTTGATGTAGTCATTGCATGCTAGGAATATGGGACCAAATACATAACTTTTGACTACTTTAATACACATAAAGTGAATTTGACCCAATACGTTTGGTCTCCTAAAATGGGGGGACTATTTACAAAAAAGGGCTGTAATTTCCAAGGCGGGCAGGGCTTAGAAATGTGAGATAAAAGGCCTAACAAAGACAAGGCTCACCTGGGACTGCTCCATCTCCGCTTTGTTGAGCTTCACCCCCAGAATCTCTGCAGCCACTCTCTGGAACGCCAGGAACACCTGAAGGGAAGGCAGGGCGGCAAAGGAGGAGAGATGAGCAGGAACACTTCGTTACGGCAAAACATCAGTATTTCAGTTGATGTGATTTACCGACTCACCGAGTCTCCAGACTTAGCCGATACGAACTGACTGATGAGGCTGTTCTCTTGGCAGAAGCGCTGGTGTTTGTCAGCCTTCACCGTCCTCATATGCTCAAGGTCGACTGTGGACAGAATGTCAGCAAATTACATAGATAGCAAGATTGACTTGACACAAGATTATACTGTACAGAGACAGGACGAACCTCATATCTTGACTTGCACTGAAAAGATAAGGTTTACACCAGGTCAAGATAGACTCAGTTTTACGGGCACCCGAGTGGCAAAGCGGTCTAAGGCACTGCAACTCAGTGTTAGAGGCGTCACTACAGAACCTGGTTCGATCCCGTCTGTATCACAACCGGCCACGATCGGGAGTCCCATAAGGCGGAGCACAATTGGCCCAGCGTCATCCAGGTTAGGGGAGGCCGAGGTAGGCCGTCATTGTAAATAAGAATTTGTTCTTAACTGACTTGCCTAGTAAAATAAAGGTTAAATAAATAAAAAATAAAGGATCTGCCTGATTTGGATAACTGGCAACATACTTGAATTATTGTGTGTCACTTTCAGTTAAGGCACCTTTTTCAGAAATATATTTTGAGAAGGTCCTTTCGGAGGAGTAAGTGATAAATTCAGAGACCCCTGGCCTCCATTTCCAGGTGTGATTAGCCTACAGCTCAGCTTCACACATTCCATAACTCAGACCTGGTAAAGTTACACCCTGAAGCCATGCACCTTTATATCTACCTCTACATGACCCAAGTCAAAAGAGCCCAGCTGTGGCTCTTCAAACACAATACATGGATGACCAAAGACTTCAGGCTACCCCGAAGTATGGGTGTCTGTCGCGAGAAAGCCATGACATATCATGTAATGACATATTGAATTAAATCAGGCCTTTAAGGTGCACATATGGGCCTAAAACCTAGGTGTGTCTGATTACGCCACGGAATGCGAAAATGACAGAGCCTTCCTTTCTAGCCACCGCGTCTCTGTGCATTCAACTCTGGTGCAGTGATACCAGGCGTTTCACTTCTCCCCTTCTTCAATACGGGGTCACACCAAGGTCACAAGGGAAGGTCACCTGGGGGTCTCGCTGCTGAAAGCAATAGCTTCCCTCTTTATTTCTGGTTTTGTGTGACAAGGCGGCCACGCCCGGTATCTGGTGCATACGTGTCTATGGGAGCAGGAGGAGGTAGTAGGCTACTGTACGGTGTTGCATTTCTCTCGCCCCCCCAAAGTTTAGCTCTTTGTGTGAAGCTTCATTCAAGCGGTCAGTGTTTTCTGCCGTTCTCATGCCCCTTGGTTTAGGTGTGTGTGCGCGCGCAGGGTCGTAATCTGATTACAAAAAAACTAAGTGTAATCAGTTACATTACCAGCTAAATTATTTTCATCAAATTACATACACTTTTGAAAAACTAGATGATTACTTCTAGGATTACTTTTAAATTGGTAAAAAAAATAATACAGTTTTTTAACACCTCTGTTTTCTCAATGACATTCAATTCAGCATTGAAAAAATCCGACATTTTAAGTTTATTTCACCTGAGTCTGACACCACTATGACGACACACTAAATGCGTTTGATGGATCCTTTTTGTCTTCTTCTAATGCCTCTTAAAAGGGAAAGTAATCCAAAAGTAACAAAGTAATCAGATTACGTTACGGAGTTTGGGTAATCCAAAAGTTATTTTACAATTTTGGACAGGTAACTAGTTGGTAACTTACACGTATTACATTTAGAAAGTAGCCTACCCAACCCTGTGAGTGTGTGTGTTCTAAAGAGCAATGTAAACAGTGTCCTCCAGTATCATTATTAACATAGTATGTCATAGTGACCCAAATATAAATAAGGCCAGTCACCATCCATAGCAACACATAACAATCCATAGTGATTTCCAAGAGAAAGACACCATTTTCACAGTGTTTTGTCATTTTTATGTCATGTGAATCCTTCTAAGAATGTTGACACCACATAACTTGGAAAAGGTAATTGTATATGTCATGACATATGAGTCTGGATTTTACACAAACCTTTCTAGTCCCTCTGGACACACACACACACACACACACACACACACACACACAGAGACACCAAAGCAGGTTGTCGCGTCTCTCTGCACGCATAAACACGGCTGTCTTGTAGGCGTCAGCATGTTATTAATTCCCGTCACTAAGAGCGTAGGTACCCCGAATGCTACCAGAAGTAAACGGTGCTAATCCTTTGGATCCTGAACACTTGGGAGGGGTTATCAATCGTCTGCCAGAGTCAGATTAGCCAACATGAACAGACTGGGGCCAGGGAGAGGCAAAGTGGCAAAACACTAAGTAAACCTGACCATGGGGAGAAGTGAAGATGAAGCTATTTAACCTATTTAAGTCAGTTAAGAACAAATTCTTATTTACAATGACGGCCTACACCGGCCAAACTCGGACGACGCTGGGCCAATTGTGCGCCGCCCTATGGGACTCCCAATCACGGCCGGTTGTGATACAGTCTAGATTCGAACCAGGTTGTCTGTAGTGACGCCTCCAGCACAGAGATGCAGTGTATTAGTCACTAGGGCTCCCAAGCGGCGCAGTGGTCTAAGGTTTCTCTCTGCTGTCATGACTGACAGGGAATACAAGGAAAAGCCATCCTGGTTGTCTTCCATTGTTGTATAGTCATGCATGTGACAGTTAACACTCTTCGACCTCTTATGGATGAAAATAAGATGATGTGTTCAAATAATAAACATACAGTATATCTCTAGAAATACTAGAAGCACATGATTTGCAAGAATAATAAAAAAGGCTGGCTAGGCTAACCAGTGATGCTTTTGGTAAGCCATTGTGTAAGTAAGGACAACAGTTTTTCCCCTATTTTCATTTCGCACCGGTGGCCCACTGCTGCTAGAATGTAGCCACAGATGCATTTTATATATATATATACTTACAAAGCATGTAGAGGTCTGTAATTTTTATCATAGGCACTCTTCAACTGTGAGTGACGGAATCTAAAACAAGAATCCAGAAAATCACATTGTATGATTTTTAAATAATTAATTTGCATTTTATTGCATGACATAAGTATTTGATCACCTACCAACCAGTAAGAATTCCGGCTCTCACAGACCTGTTAGTTTTTCTTTAAGAAGCCCTCCTGTTCTCCACTCATTACCTGTATTAATTGCACCTGATTGAACTTGTTACCTGTATAAAAGACAACTGTCCACACACTCAATCAAACAGACTCCAACCTCTCCACAATGGCCAAGACCAGAGAGCTGTGTAAGGACATCAGGGATAAAATTGTAGACCTGCACAAGGCTGGGATGGGCTACAGGACAATAGGCAAGCAGCTTGGTGAGAAGGCCCATCTGAAGTTTGCCAATGACCATCTGGATGATCCAGAGGAGGAATGGGAGAAGGTCATGTGGTCTGATGAGACAAAAATAGAGCTTTTTGGTCTAAACTCCACTCGCCGTGTTTGGAGGAAGAAGAAGGATGAGTACAACCCCAAGAACACCATCCCAACCGTGAAGCATGGAGGTGGAAACATCATTCTTTGGGGATGCTTTTCTGCAAAGGGGACAGGACGACTGCACCGTATTGAGGGGAGGATGGATGGGGCCATGTATCGCGAGATCTTGGCCAACAACCTCCTTCCCTCAGTAAGAGCATTGAAGATGGGTCGTGGCTGGGTCTTCCAGCATGACAACGACCCGAAACACACAGCCAGGGCAACTAAGGAGTGGCTCCGTAAGAAGCATCTCAAGGTCCTGGAGTGGCCTAGCCAGTCTCCAGACCTGAACCCAATAGAAAATCTTTGGAGGGAGCTGAAAGTCCGTATTGCCCAGCGACAGCCCCGAAACCTGAAGGATCTGGAGAAGGTCTGTATGGAGGAGTGGGCCAAAATCCCTGCGGCAGTGTGTGCAAACCTGGTCAAGAACTACAGGAAACGTATGATCTCTGTAATTGCAAACAAAGGTTTCTGTATCAAATATTAAGTTCTGCTTTTCTGATGTATCAAATACTTACGTCATGCAATAAAATGCAAATTAATTACTTAAAAATCATAAAATGTGATTTTCTGGATTTTTGTTTTAGATTCCGTCACTCACAGTTGAAGTGTACCTATGATAAAAATTACAGACTTCTACATGCTTTGTAATTGGGAAAACCTGCAAAATCGGCAGTGTATCAAATACTTGTTCTCCCCACTGTATATTCTGCCGAGGTGCGCTTTTTTTTGTATAGTCGTTGGCTCAATAACTGGAAGTCTTTTTCACCCCCCCCACCCTGCTAGTAGAAATAACCCCCCCCTCATACTTGCCACAATTGCAAAAAAAAAAAAAAAACTAATAATCATCCAGGAGACAATGGATCAGGCCCAATTCTGTCAGCCAGAACAGCCTAACAAAATGTAATTTATTACACAAAGCAATAGAAAAAATGTTTTTTTGTTTTTTTATAAACCTGCTCCATAGTTAATAAAGTCTAACGTATAGAATTTTTTATCCAATCCTAAGATATGGGAGAGTAGGCATGTGTTATTTTGCTCTGTCAGTTTTGCTCTGTCAGGGAGAGTTAGGTTATCACGTTCCCTCACAGAAATGCCAGAGAAGAATCCTGACCCAGAGACTCAAATTGCCTCCCTAATGAAAATAAAAAACATGGGCTATGTATACATTTGGATGAACAAATTGGACAATTCATTATATTTTCATGCATGCAGAGAGAAGACTTAATGAAATGCAGTAAATGACTAAAGTATTAAACAATACTGTATTTAATAATATAGGAATGCAATGATTGATATGTTAAGGCATAAATTCATATATTTTTTGTTAGAATTCAAAATTGCCAGAAATAATACATGTTTTCAATCTTGCGAGGAGGACTGCCAATGACAACAAGTAAAAATATAGAACAGCAAATACTGTTTAAAAGTGCCAAAAAACACAATTTCTTTCCCAAACAGATTCTAGCTTCATGTGTCATCAGTCTGTGGACACGAAAAGCCTACAGTTATGGTGTTTCTTTTTTTAACCTGTGTTAATGTAGCCATTTCCACTTATCAGGTTGAAACGATCTTCCTTGCTGATCTGGTTTCTCTCCATTCCTGACAAACTGTACATCACGTTAACTACCCCCAGGAAGTGACTGCAAACACGAAATCAACTGTTTAGGCCTCGTAGCACATAGAGATAGCAGAATGGATCATCACTCGTCAAGACCGATGACTCCACCTTACCCCAGTCACCATGGGTGTTTACTTTAAAAGCCAGTTGTCATTGTGGTGAATCTCAGAACATTTAGAGAGACAAATACTTTGGAAGAAATTATTTGTTAGGTCAGAGCCAAAAGGGAGAAATATAAATGATAAGGAAATATGCCCGTTCTGGTTTTAACCTCTGGAGTCAGCTGTGTCTAAGTAATATAATGAAGTTAGTTAGCAGCCTATAGGCTGAGCATCAGAAACATGTAATCTGCCTCCCTCAATAGTACGTAGATGTGGGGCAACACAATGAGTGTGCATGCTAATTACACTCTTCTTCTGATAAAACAATAGAAATTGTTCAGTCAAGACATTAAGACAGTATTCAGATTTGTAATAGGCCTATACATTTCACACAGTTCCACTAACAAAGGTGTATCACTTCACAGGAGACAGTGAGTGTAGTGCTGTGTGGTCCCCGGCGTCATGGCTTTTTAAAAACACAGAGTTAGCACAGGGACTCGTTGCACTGTTCCACTGCGTCGACTGCTGGGGACCAAGTGGAACATTTAAATCGACCGAGTAACTGCCAGCGAATAAACTTGACATAACACAGTTAATCGCCGCCAGCCTCATTTAAACCAAACAACTGTTGGAGCATTGGGGAGGGTTGGGAAAATGACTAGAGGGGGGTCCAGGGGGGTCATACCCCCATAGAGAAAGTTGCAGGGTTTAATAAAACCTGAGGGAATACCTCTCACTTCCAACATTACCTCACGGTGCCTTGCAGATCCATCAGTAGGGGGTTTCCTTTCCTTTCCACAAATTGACATTAAGCTACTACCCTTGCTGCTGGATTTTGAGAGTTGTCTCTACTCCGAGGGTGTATCGAACTGAACTGTGGTCACACCCAGACAACAATCTCTCACAGTCATTGGTGGTCTCAGCCAAACTTTCCTCTTTAAGCTTACTCTGTATGCACTGGAAGACAAGAACAGGCTGAATCTTTAATCCATCTTCTCCCAAATCTATACTGTCCTCCCCTCACACCTGTACTATTATAATGAATTATGCTCTATTATGGTGTCTAATGTGCCATTACTATGATGGGTGACAGAGGCCTGATATCAGTGCACTAGGCAGCTTTGTTTGTCCTCCCTTTTGTTGGCATAGGGAATGAAGGAGGTATACTGGAATACGGACCACCGGCACACCCATTATGGCAGATGTGCAGCTCAATAAAACAGCTCAACTCAACAGTCCATAGCATGGCCAACTGCTGGGTTTTGACCTCTTGGGTCACGTAGCAACAAGTTCAAATGCCTCCCCGTTTCAAAACATTTCCTTCCTACTGAACTCAATCAGTGGATTATCGATGTGTACTGGACTGATGCCAAAATAAGAGGCAGCGCTGTTCGGCTGAGAAGACACCAACGCCATCCTCTAGTGGTGCGTCTGAAACAGGACCATGACATCATGGCTGCAGCTGCACTTTTTCATGGGATTTATTTTCTCTCCAAAATGTGATATAGAACCCAGGTTAATAGCAAGTGACATTTTATTTACTGTTAAACTTACTGTTACTAGACATGTGGAAAACTTCGACAATCTCACAAACTTATTACAGAGAGACTTCTCAGTGTAATGTTTAATGGCTTTCGGCATTGATTGTGCTTTTTGTGCATGAAGTGGCCTGTAAAATTGAACTTTAACTCGAAATCATGCGGCACAGTTAACCGATTGATACCCTACTGGTTTACGTGACATGAGCAAGGCTCATAAAAAGCGCAGATTTGCGAAACGCAAAGAGCTTTGACGCTTTGAAATTTGCACGAAGAACAACATGAACATATCATAAATGTCATGCCATGATTCACCAATCAAAACAGGATAACACAGCCACCGTTTGGCTCCACCAACAAACAGCTTTTTCCCTCGTCGGCAAACTCCTGCTAATCGTTCTACGATTTTCATCTTTTGAGCAGAGTGAAGTGTTATTGCCCTTTTAAGGCGTTTGCTTTAAGTCAGTCTTGCCTCTGGAACACCATGCATTCATTCAGAAGCCATGCAGTAACCAGGGCTTGGGAGTCCTAAACGCTACTCTAGTGCATTTTTATTGGGCCTAAACAGTCTGGGTATTGTTTAAAGCAATAACTGTTTATTTCTGGAGAAATGGGGAAAAATACTAGATTTGATGATACAAAATGTTAGTATGTCAATGAAATACTGGTTTATGAAAAAGTATGATTTTCTTTGCTAAAGAAGTACATCTATGGTAATGTCAACAGGCCTACACATTTTTTGTGTATCATATTGCCATTTTGTGAAGCCACGTGTTTGAATAGCTTGTGGTCTTTATCGGGAGCTCATCAAAAGCGAGAACCAAATCTCAGATATTCAGTATTACATCCATTTTATAATGTTTCCTTTTCAATGGTAATTTCATAGTTATCAAAATCTTACATACATTGAGGGGCCAAAGGCCTGAATCTGAGTCAAGTAAAATAAGTGTTTCATATCAAAGTCAGTAACCTCAAATGGCAAAACAGTCATTTGAGTCAAAGAAGTAGAGCAAGACGTGTGAGTGACTCAGCACTGCTATTATTAATTATTATTAATAATAATAATTATTATTATTATGATGATGATGATGACGGCGGTATCAAGTGAGAGTGCAGGCCGATGAGTCGTTGCAGCCTGATGTCGTCAGGGTCAGCGTCAGGTTGAGTGTCAGGGGGAGTGGGGCCGTGGTGGAACCCTTGGGAAGGGAGGAGGGGTCCTGACAGAAACAGAGCGCTCTTTGTGCTCCGGCGCCCCTGCCCCGGTGGCCTGAAACGGACCAGGACCGCCAGGGGACCAGCTTTCCTACAGGTCAGAAGTGTTCTGTCGACAGCTCATTGATCACAGCTCATCTTGTCGCCCGACCATTCCTCCCAAAACACATGTGCGGACACACGCACACGTCCTGCTCGTACACACCCGTCTCACACTTTCAAACATAATCAGCTTCTCTACAGTGGCCCGTAAAACAACATTGAGCGTGGTCTTCCTCCCCTGTGAGAGGGTGTAAAAACGGTAAAGTGTCCAGCGGTAGCCGGGACAGTGGAGGTGGGGGTGGACTGGGGAGTGTGAGGCTGTCACTGCCACAGTAAAACATGGGGGCGGCCGGCCTCGCCGGCTGGGTTACCGGGCTCCGAGGACTCGTGAAAGTGAACAAAAGGCCCAGTTCTGAGCCAACCGCACAAGACGCTGCCCAGGGTTTCACTGGCCAGGTCCTCGGAGTTCTCCTGTCGCAGTTAAACTAAGTGGGCTTTTATGGGCGAGCTGTAATACTCTGCACTATGAGCCATAATAATCATACAGGCCACTAGGAGCCTTCATAATAGCACACATCCCTTCCCCATAATCTAGTGTTTCCCAGTACCCCCCAACAGCACACATTTTTGTTGTAGCCACGGACAAAAACACCTGATTTTACTTGCCATAAGCCAAGTCATAATAATACAGTTTACCCATGAAGGAATCATTCATTATAGCTGTCATAAACAACAAGTTAAGCCACAGCAGGTGTATTTTGTGGCTTTTGGCAAATGTTTTCTAATGATCTAAAGTCCCTCTGTTGCTACTGCCTGTAAACACAGTCTAGTTCAAAGTAATGTCTTAGAATGTTTGGGAATTACTTATACTAAGAAAGATATGGTCATTTTCACATGTTCATACTAAGTGTGCATGTAAATAAAAAGGCATCATATTCTTCCTGGTGGTGTATATGAACAGATTTGAATAAGTTTTAATGTTGCTAAAGTGCTATCAGTTCCACTTTAAAGATTGAAATGCAACATTGAAAAATAAGAACGAAGGAGATGCTTCCCAGCCCAAATAACAGCCAAAAGCATAAGATTAAGCTTAGGGCTTTATTAAAGTGATGCTAGCGAATCCAAAAGCAGCATCGGCAAGTATTCTGTGCTGTGTAAGCTTAGTCCAGGCATTCCTCCATATCAATGTTGTGGAGAAACCCAAGGAATAAAGCGCAGTTTGACTGTGATGATGGTTCCAGGCTGCCGTCAGGTCAGGTGGCTAAGCTGTGCGGTGTTGTGCAACTTAAATGGCCCGTGACTTACCACACAAGAAGGCATCCAAAGACTGATCATCTACTGCACGTGCAACAATATTTACTTTATGGATGGCTAAAATGAATGAGGACTTTTCATTTTACTGAAAGCTCAGGACGGAGGAGGAGAGATGAGTGTACAGGGATGTTTGCAATGGCCGCAACTTTTCCATTGGATTCCTGGCTGGCTTATCTGCAACAAAGTGCTAAACCCTCCCATTCATCCTCAGCCTCCCACTGAGTCATAGTAACCTGAATCTCTAATTATCACACAGAGAATTATTTTGAGCCAAGAAGGCCTGCTGCTTTAGCTAATGCGGTCGTGCTTCGGATTCGATACAATAAACATCTAATCCGTCCAGTGTTTCCCTTTAATAAAATGAGAAAAAAAATAATAAAAAAATAAAAGAAACAGGAAACGCTGGACTTGGTGTATACTGTAAACATTCCTAATCTTTACCCAAGCATGCAGCATCCCTTACTGGGATCTATAGACTGTATATATAATGTTTTACAGTGTCGAACCTGCGGTCACCCTCCCTGCAGCGCAACACAGACACTGCTGACGTGTACATCTCCTATATCTGGGGGAGGGGAAGGCGAAGGACTGGGCTTTTGTCCCACCACATGTCTATTGTGGCTAAACCGTCCCCTTGGGGGCAATTAGGGCCTTTTAGTTTGTTGTAAGAGGACCTAAGTACGAGCGGGCCAAGCCAGGAAAAACATTTCTGAGCTAAACCAAAAACAGAAGCGCATTGAGCTCCTCCGGGCTCCTGGACTTCTGAGCATCTCTATTAAGAAATGTGCAGGCCTACACAGAACAGACAGGAACTGTGGCAGCTTTACTGGGGCAGGGGGTTGAGGGGAGTGGAGTGGAGGAGGGAGAGGCCTCCACCCTGGGCCTTGCCAAGAGGGCAAACAACTCCGTCCGGACAATGTTGGTGGAGGAGAGACGTGTTATACGAGAACCGAGTTTAGAGATGTTATACAGATGTAGGATCTTAATTTGAGCCAGTTTGCTACAGCAGCAAAATAATCCTGCAGCAACAGGAAATGTGAATTATTATGTGGATTTGTTTTTTGTAGGGGTTTATACATTTTTCACAAGGGAAAATAACAGTCAAATCTCAAAGTGGAAATTACAAACTTCAGAAGTTTTTTTTTTTAAACCTCATATACACTACAAGTTTTAAATGTCCTGCAAACGTTATCCTGCAACAGGGTGATCAAATTAAGATCCTACATCTGTACGACAACAGAGTTTTGAGAAATAGGCATTTTACTTTTCACATGGCCGAATGGGTGGAGTGTGATGGGTAACGGTACGTGGAAAGGTTTGCCGTGGCATGTAGAAGGTAAACACGCAGAGAAAGTGAACATGTTCATTCAAACTTCCGAAAGATGGTGTGTCAGTACAGCGCTGAGTGTGTGACTGAAAGAAAGAGATTGTGGGGGTGTGAGAGTGAGAGAGAGCGAGAAAAAAAAAAAAAGGGACAGTGTCTTGGTGCAGGAGTCGTATCTCCCAGCCAGAGGAGGGAACATGTCCCATGGAGCTCCAGCATGGATCTGGAACATGTCCCATGGCGAGAAAGCGTGGATCTGGAACATTTCCCATGGCGAGCCAGCGTGGATCTGCCGAGCTAAAAAGCGTCAGAACCTCCGTGCTAAAAGGCATGAGTGATGAGGAGGGGTTAAGAGAACTGAACCCATTTAAGTCACCCAAATAAGGGATGTGGGAGCCCATGATGGATGCCCCCAGAGCTCCTAAGGGATATCGAGACCAAAAGGGAAGGGGAATGGGTGGGGGGGGTCCAGTGGTCCCCTCTTAATAAAAACAAATTGGCATGATAAACTGCAGAATGAAAAGAGGGTGCAGAGTTCCAATGTCAGCATTAACATGCCACTTGTTAAATACATTCAATAAATTATTCAGGTAATGACCCAAGGTTTTAAAGGGATAGTTCAGTGATTTTGCATTTGAAGATCACTTGTTTCCTTACCTTGAAAGCAGTCTATGGACAAGACTAACTGCAATCCACACTTCGGTTTTGTTCAACTGGCCAACGCAAACAATGAGCAACATTAGCATTTTGGGATCAATTCCTCATGTAAATCAATCTGCCACATTTAGCATGTATCAAATGTCATGCCATAATCACCTCTTAAAAGGATTGGATTACTCAATTGGTTTAAATTATTTTGAGATTATTTATTTTGGACATTTAAAACATGCTAAACGGGGAAAAACAATGCTAATTGTTTGCAGTAGCTAGTTTAAGTAACAAAACCAATGTGTGTATTGCAGTCACTCATTGTTCATAGACTGCATTCAACGTAAGGAAATAAATATATAAAACTATAAATTTAAGATGATCATGAGACATCATATAAAATATCAAATGAAAAAGGTTGTACTTGATCAACTATTTACTATGCATTGACTTAGCACATCATTCATTGCATAGACAAAGTATAGAGTAGGGCCCGAAATGATCAACACATAATGGCTGTGTAAAATAAATACAAATACTGAGCTTACTGTATGCTCCAAAAAATTGGTAAATTATATTATTTTATACTAATACAATTGCTCAGAGAAATATATTTTGTTTAGCAAGTAATACAATTTACAATAAAAGTGACTCCAAAATGACACAATGCATCATTCATTTCTATTGGGCACAACATAATCTGAAACAACCAAAACAAACAGCAAATGCATTCAACAAGTTTGATGTAAGTCATTACATGCTAGGAATATGGGACCAAATACTAAACTTTTGACTACTTTATTTATAATAATCTTTAGGGGCGTCAATAATTTGGACCCCTACATTTAAAAAAAACAAAAACAGTATTAGTTGTTAAACAAAATATCTTTCTCTAATCAAATGCATTAGTATAAAACCGCAATATTATATATATATTACTGCTCATCTGCATCAAGGGAGTCTATCATTTCAGAACCCACTATACATCCTTACTCACTACATTCAACATAATAACAGATGATTAAATCTGCAAGTTCAAAGCCTCGACAAAAGAAACCTTCAGGAAGCTGCAGCTACAATGGAAAGACTGATTCTTCTAACAATTAATGGTGCCATCCTTCACCTAGAGGTGAATACATTTACATAATGTGCTCACACAGCGTGCAGTACGACGCCTTACCTACACAAACCACAGGTCTCAAACTAGCCCAACTATCACCTGTAAGACTATCAATCAGCAATTCATGAGTTGCGTGACAGTAAAACAAAAGAAAATCTATATTTTGAAACCTTTGGAAAACAGTATAGGAAAACGACATCTTAATGAGTGAGGGAGACTGCATGCATATGAAGTCTACATTTTCCTGAGAGAATACTGTGTACCATACGGTGTTACACTGGGCTGGGCTGTAATAAACAGTTATATAGTATGTTTAGACAGGCCAAGAGCTGTACATTCTTTCCAGAAAAAAACACCCTATGCAAGTGTCTGAGTGTCTCTATGTTTCTCTGTGGGTGTGTGTGTGTGTGTGTGTGTGAGTGTGTGTGCGCATAGCTTTTGTGTTTCTGTGTGCAGTGTGAGCATTTGTTTGTGTGCGTTAACGTGTGTGTGTATGTATGTGTGTATGTATGTGTGTGTGTGTGTGTCCTCAATAAAATATTTAATTGGTTTCCTCCCTGAATTGTTACAAGTGGAGCCATTATTTAACACAAGGGTCTGGACAGCATGTGCAGGGCGAGGAGGTGCACAACGCCGAGCTTAACACGGCACCTTCACCCTACACGGCCGTGTTAAACAGAGAATGGGGAGGCTGTTCCTCGCCAGCCAAATGGCAGTGGAGGGCGGTCACGCATGCCAGGGTAAGGAGAGGAGGGAACAACAACATCCCAAATAACAATATCCCTTTAAGCTCAATTAGGCTGAGTATACTGAGGTTTGGCAAAGATAAAGGCGGGTTCTTATTAGCGTCTGTCTCAAAAGCATTGCACAGGTACTAATAAATGGTGGGGGTTAGACTGTCCTCTCTAAAGTGTTACCCTCTCCGACTGTTCGTACAGGATACTGTAGACATCCAAAAGCAAGTCGACAACGCACTAGTACTGCATATGTGATAAGTGAGAGTGAATGATGAAGGGAAACAACAGTAAAACATGTCAGTGGTTAAGAGAGAGACGGGATCTCCCAGAGGACATGCCCTCTCATAAATCTGTATAGTGCAAATCATGCTCTTATAAGCTCCTGGTTAGGTCCTTCTATTTCAGTTGACATGGCCTGAGGGCTGGTGGCTGCTTCACTCATTTGGATTTCATGGGAACCTACAAAACAAAATCTCAACATTTCCCCCCCCAAGAATGCTGTATATTTTTTGTTCTATTTATTATGGTTTAAAAAATATATATATATGTAAAAAAATAGAAAAGAGCTATGATACATAAAGTGTTAGAGGGGCTCCTCGGCAAAAGAGCGAAAGACGACGGAGCAGGGGAGGGGAGGGGGGAAAAAAGAAAGCAAAACAGAAATGTCTGTGTGGGCAATTCCCACAAGATAGCTAGACTAACTCTCTCTTCATGCCCTCTGAAGAAACGGAGTCCGTGAGAGGGTTCAGGGATTCATAAAGTCTCGCTAGGTAATTGATTGCTCCTGGTAGGGCAATCTGTGTGGGATTTTGTTTTTCTTCTTTGCGGACTGTAGGAGCCAAAAAAAAAAAAAACATATGGGCGATTCTTAGCAATATGGCCATTAAGAGCAGACTGACTGAGCGGGCGAGGGGGGACCCTGACAGAGGGCTATACACTTCTTTAACATATATTACAGTATACACACACTATACAAACGCACTTACACACACGTATACACAGACACACTCACCGACAGTATACAAAATGTAGCCTAAATACGGAGGCGCCTGCTGTTAGGCCCAGGCATTAAGAGATGCGCCCTAATGCGAAGACAAGAGAATCCCTGCGCTAGACAGGCGTATTAAGCCCTGACCTAAAGGCCCCCGTTGAGTAACATTAGAGAGGCTTCCTGTGTAGATACCACTCTGTGGGCCATTCATCACTGGGGGCGGAGGAGGAGTGGGGCAGAGGGGTTCGAGGCTGGACAGTCGACAGCCATCATTACACACGGGTCTGTGACTGGGTGCTTTACAATAACACGGCGGCAGCAATGTCTCCCCATCTGTCAGAGGGGATGTTTAAAAAAAACACAGTCATCATTATTAGTCTTTATTTTGGATAGGGGCGGATGGAGGGAGGGGGGTTTGGAAAAGGTTGTCTGGTTATCATCTAAGATCCTCTCCTCATCCAAAGTGGTGTCCAGGCGGGAGTTAGAGTAGAGGGAGGGTGCCCCGTAGCCACCACACCAGGGTCTTAAATCACAGAGGGTCACTCCCCAGAGCACGCAAACATCACCATTCCCATCGCCCCAGGAGACCCTGCTCCTCACTATTAGCTTGAGCCCTTACACACAAAGCCCTATGTGGTATTATCGGCTGCAACACACTCCTACACACTCACACACACACACAAGATCAGAGTAGTGGAGACAGAAGGGGAAGTGAATAATCAACAGCCCAAATAGACAAATCCATGTCCAGTTTCTAGCTAAATACAGTAATACGGTCGCTGCTGTACTGCTAAATACAGCCGGATACAGTAATACGGTCGCTGCCGTACTGCAAAATAGAGCTGGGTACAGTAATATGGTCACTGCTGTACTGCAACATACAGCCGGATACAATAATACGGTCGCTGCCGTACTGCTAAATAGAGCCGGATACAGTAATACGGTCGCTGCCGTACTGCTAAATAGAGCTGGGTACAGTAATATGGTCACTGCTGTACTGCAACATACAGCCGGATACAATAATATGGTCGCTGATGTACTGCTAAATAGAGCCGGATACAGTAATACGGTCGCAGCTTTACTGCTAAATAGAGCCGGATACAGTAATACGGTCGCAGCTTTACTGCTAAATAGAGCTGGGTACAGTAATACGGTCGCAGCTTTACTGCTAAATAGAGCTGGGTACAGTAATATGGTCACTGCTGTACTGCAACATACAGCCGGATACAATAATATGGTCGCTGCCGTACTGCTAAATAGAGCCGGATACAGTAATACGGTCGCTGCCGTACTGCTAAATAGAGCTGGGTACAGTAATATGGTCACTGCTGTACTGCAACATACAGCCGGATACAATAATATGGTCGCTGATGTACTGCTAAATAGAGCCGGATACAGTAATACGGTCGCAGCTTTACTGCTAAATAGAGCTGGATACAGTAATACGGTCGCTGCCGTACTGCTAAATACAGCTGGGTACAGTAATACGGTCGCTGCCGTACTGCTAAATAGAGCTGGGTACAGTAATACGGTCGCTGCCGTACTGCTAAAGCATGCAGTGTATAAAAGAGTGAATAAAACATTTTGCTGGCAGAGAAAATTGTTATTTATCTTTACTGCACTGAAAATGACACTCTCTTCACAGCTCTCTGTGTTTATACATTATGGTTGACTCGTCTGCTTTAGTCTTCAGTCTCTTTGATGACGTGTTAGAGTGTGGCCTATGAGCAGGAGAAAGGAAAGAGGATACTAGTCAGTTGTACAACTGAAAGCATTCAACCCAAATGTGTCCTGCGCATTTAACCCAACCCCTCTGAATCAGAGAGAGGTGCGGGAGGCTGCCTTAAATCAACATCCACGCCATCACCCGGGGAGCAGTTGTTGTTCCGAGTTAACTGCCTTGCTCAAGGGCAGATTTTTCGACCTTTCCGGCTCTGGGATTCGAACCAGCGACTTTTCAGTTACTGGCCCAACGCTCTTAACCGCTAGGCTAACCTGCGTGTTTGTGCGTCAGAGAGCTTTGTTTTAGATACTCACTTTTGTTTCCCACCAGGGAGACCACAGGCTGGACGTCAGACTCTTCGTTGGCCTTCTTGACCATGCCATACCAGTCCTCCAGATTCTTAAAGCTCTGGTAGTTTGTAATGTCGTACACTAGAAGAACACCCTGAAAAACAATACCATGGAAAATCAAAAAACGATGTAATTACAACAATACAAAACTAATTAGATTTGACCTAAGATGAGAACAAACATGCCAGAGAGGTTGAGTGTGAACAGCAGGTGGCACTAGCGTCTGAAAAAAGACATTTACCCCTCTTCTTACCCCACTCCGTCTCAAAACACACACACACACACGGAGTTAGCACCTCCTCGGCTCTCTCTAAGCTAGTCATGGCTTTAAAAAGATCTATATCGCGTTTACAGATGCAGAGAGACATGCTAAGAACATACAGCCGAACCACTACGCCTACGTTCTAACCTGTCTGTCTGTGGATATCGAGGCAAAGTGGACCGCAGAATTGTGTCAAACAAGCATAAGAAGGTAGGATAGGTGTTGGGTTAGGTTCTCTGGCCACAAAACTGGCTCTGTTGTCTGTGCTTACAAATAAAAGAGGGTAGTATACGGGTGGTTACGAATGAGGTCTCATCCCGCTCCCTTCGTCAAAATACTTTGTGTAAGTATTGTCAGCGTAAGTACAAAAAAAACGGAAGCAGTCATATAGCAAAGCACAAAATGTGACCGTCAGAGTAGCCAGACCGTTAATGCTGGTGTCTGTACTAGTTTATATGTAAACAAAGACGAAACACTTCAGTGTACATGTTAACAACAAAAGCCTCAAGTGCCAACACTGTGTCAGTTAGTGCTTTACCATTCCAAAAGACTATAGAATTTGAAAAGGGGCCAAAATAAATAGACTACCTCGCCTTTGACTGCATCATCGTGAAACAGAATTGCAGCTCCTTTTTCTTCAGGACGCGTCTGGTCCGGGACGCGCAATGTCACAACACAAGGCCGGTGACGACAGTTTGTGTCAGTTACAATTACAGCGCGTCACTACCAATGACTATGATTGATTGTTGCCCGTGGCGCATCGAACAATGGCCGTGAAAGCCCCATACAGCACTGGTGAGAAACCCGCAGAGCAAAGTATTCCAACGTGGCATTGATGGACGACACGTTGTTGTTGTGTGTGAGCGAGCCGGGCAGCTGAGGAGGTATTACAGTACAGAGACAGACATGGCCAACCTACACACACACACCAGCCTGAAGTGTTGTCCCGGTCTCTACATTCCATACAGGCCCCGTGCTCTTCAGCTAGACCGGATCTATAGATCTATACCTCTTCAAACAAGTGTAGCTTTGAGAACGTAGACTCTAGATTTGGGTGACAGATAATGGTACACTATATAGCAACAACCACTTGTGAATGTTTCTTAGCGGAGTGAGGCAAACCCACAAACATAGCACTCCTACCCAGGTGTTATTGCAGTGTCAACACAAACCTCACTCTATTCACATTAATTAGTAAATATGCTTATTTTGTTAATAAATTATGAAGTTAGAGCGGGAGAAGGGCGAAAGAGAGAAAGGTATTTCTTACTTCCCCTCATACTGTACATAGTGTAGTCCATATGACCAGCTAAGTGGTAAAACTTGGCTGCAGTCTATGCAGGGTCCTGTTGCACTAATATTATCATAAAGGCTTATTAATTACCCTAGCCTAATAGGGAAACACTATTACATTGTAAATTACTTAAATACAGTTAAAAAGTTCAGAGCTCTAATGTGAAGAACGACGGACCACCTCAGCGTTTATTGAGAGTGTGTGTGTGTGTTTTACAGTACCTGAGCCCCATAGACATATTTATCCAGCATTTTCCCTCCAATCGTTTGACCTCCAATATCCCAAATTTGCAGAGTAACATTCAAGTTGCCTGGGGAAAGAGGAAATGGAGAAACTTAAAATCATTAAATTACTTCAAATGGTTTCAAACAAAAGCTGCTGCAATGAAAGCCCACCTATTACAAAACTACCAACATTTGGCTTGACGCGTTAGCTTCTTTTTCATATTATCAACTTCTAGACTAAAAAGTGAAAGTAAGTCGATCAACTGGAAAAGAACGGGACAAGAGAAGCCAAAATTCAATTGTACTGTAATTTGTGAGCTTCCATCTCGGTTGTTTTGGTCCCTTTATGGGCGTTTGTTTTAACAAAGCACATAATCTTGGGGAAATCAAGAGTCAGCCGTAACCGGAGCCTATATTTTGGGAGAGGGATTTCTATAATAAAACGTTGACGTTGTTCATGTACATATTGGAAACAATAAATCAGAGATTAATCTTTCATTTTTAACCACTCGCCTCTGGCAGGTCACGCACGCTCCACATCCAAGAATATCCAGAGGAGAGATTCAGTGGATGAATAGGTATGCTTAGTCTGTAATTTAAACATTCTCAATACACCCGGACGAAACACAACGAGCACTTATTAGCCTGGGAATAGCTGTTTGCATTGTGTCGTTCTCTGCCAAGTCAAGGAGAGTAAGGATAAATATGTGGTGTTAAGAAAAATACAGATAAACACAAAATAAGAAGCAAAAGAAGACTACTGTCCCAATTTATATAGGAGGGAGGTGGGGAGAGGGAGAGAGAGGGACGGGGTACAAAACCAAATAAATATTTTCTTCCTCTGGAAAATGAAAAGGGTGGTTGAGAAAAGAAGAGAAGGGAGGACCAGACAGTGAGGAGTTTGTCGGTGTGATGAGGGCCCTTCATTGGCCTAGAGCACTTATGGAGAGCCGAGTGTACAGTGTGGACACGGCTGGACGAGCCGACCCCCACCACACAAGTCCCTGTTTCTCCGAGGAAGGAAGCACGAGTGTTCACAGTGACTACATCTAGACTATACAGTGTCAATGTAAAGATACATTGAAGAGTGCAATGAATAACTGCCCTTGGTGTTACAGTATGTGAGCTATCCCCACCCTCGGACACAAACTTTATTTATGTTTAAAAGACTCAGACCCAAAGTTTCCCTGCTTACGTGGTGAGTTAGTGGCTGTTCCTGTGTTTTTCGTAGTTTTCATTAGCTATTAGCACTGTTCAGTGGAACCCAATAAATACACTATCAAAACATTACCATTTTGATAAGTCTTAATTCACAGACCAAACATGAGACATCTGGAAGAGGTATTGTTAAAAGCACACAAAGAGGAGTTTGTGTGCCAATCGGCCTCGCCTCACCTCTCCACGTGTTGGAAAATGTACATTAAGTTTGACAAGCTGGGCCTTCACGGTGAGAGGGGCCAGAGCCGGCTATACTCTTCCACCCCCCCCCCACCCTCCCATCTTGGAGAGCCCCAGAGAGCCACACAACACATCCAGTCGAAGGCGGGTGTGGGTCCTAACGAAGCTCAGGACCACCCAAACGGCAGACACAGCCATCCTCTTCATCAGGTCAACAGAACCCAATCCCCCAGAAAATGTGCCATTTAACAACTCTGGTGTTGAACCAACGTCTACCATTATTATATCTATGTGTCTTGCCGTGCTGCAGATCAGTAATGGTTCTCAACTATTTTTACCAGAATCACGAGAACTAAGATGGCCATTATTTGTGTGATTTCTCATTGAAGCCTTGCCTTTCCCAATTTTCACTAAGGTCTGTCTAATTATCTCTACTAAAATGTTAATGTTTTCTTTCTCCTACTATTACCAACTGAAACTGAATACAGGACTAAAATGTATTAGTTTCAAGTTATCATATATTTATTTTAGTACTTAATCTACCCTTGCTTAAATGTTATTTTATTAGTCATAAAAGAATGGCGCTACTTTGCAGACTTTTGCAGCTTTATGCCTTGGCACCGTTTTAAATCTGCAATTTAAAATGCTGAAAATCCACATGCCATATGGTAGGAAGTGAAAACGGAGGGCTTTAGACTAAATATAACATTAGTCAATAAACATTTATTTTACACATCTAAGAGGATACAGAGCGAGGCTTTATTTCCGTGGGTTTGAAAATAAACAAATAAGAACATGAATGTTTTATGTGGTTCAGAACAAAGATCAGTTGAACCCCGGGATATGAATATAAAAATGCTAAATGTATTTACTCTGTACTGTGCCCACAGAATTATGTGTAAGGCTCGCCTCTCTGGACATAAGCTGTCCATTGGCTTCATGGAGGGAAAAAAGCCCGGTGTTTGCTCTAGAGAAAACAGCTTTCAGAATGAATAAGGATGAGAAGTGGCAGACTCTCCACAATGTGGTGCTACCAGGAAAGACACATTCAAAGTCCTGAGATAACCTGAGAAACAAAATTGTTTGGTTCTACCATGAAACGCTGGGGAAGGAAATACAAAATGCAACAACACATTTTTAAACAATTTGAAACTGAATGGAAAACATTTGAAATTGTGCACAAACTAAAATTGGCATACTAATCAAGAAATTCACATACAGCTTTTGTAAAAATAAAATGTAATACATTCCAAGTAGGCTACTTAAAAATCAGACACTGCAGCATCTTACATCAATGTGCCTCTAACGCAGGGTTTCCCAAGCTCGGTCATTAGGACCCCAAGGGGGGCACGTTATGGTTTTTGCCCCAGCACTACACAACTGATTCAAATAATCAACTAATCATCAAGCTTTGATCATTTTAAAAATCGGCTGTGTAGTACTAGGGCAAAAACCAAAACAAGCACCCCTTGGGGTCCCCAGGACCGAATTTGGGAAACACTGCCTTACAAGTAGACTACAGTATGTCCGGGTGTGTTCCTGTGTGTGTGAACATGTGCGGGTGCGTGTACGTGTGTGTCTGTATCTGTGGTGCGGTACAGAGCAAGCCGGCACTCCCAAAGGATGAAGCGTCTTACCTGGCAGAGTTATTCTCTTCAGAAAGAACCAAAGGATGAAGGTATCTTACCTGGCAGAGTTATTCTCTTTAGAAAGAAATCCAGGCCAATGGTCTGTTTGTACGGTTTCTCAAAAGCCTCCTGTGCAAACCTGGTGGCGAGTGACGTCTGAAACAGAGAGAGAGAGAGATCATGCTAAGACCCTTGTCCTGCCATTAAAACGACTAAATAAGTTGAATTCAAGCCTTATGAACTGTGTTGGAGTGGTGTTCTGTTCTGTATGACAATGAGGCCTATTCATAACTCAATATGAACTGGGCCCATTAGTTATCTCTGTAAAAAAATTAAAATAAAAAAGAATACACTGCTTGGGAAGACGTTTACCCTAGCCATTGTAATTAATGTGAGGTAAGCTAAAGCAATTACCTCAGCTGTCTCGCAAAGCTATCAATGCCTGCCTGACTGTAAAAATACATGTGAATTAAGAAAACAGGTGTCTGGGTAGAGTCATACATCCTAACTACAGCATCTAATTGCCATTGCACTAAATTACAAAACTCCATCTTTCCATGTCACTAGGCTAGTCTGAAAACCATGGGAATTCACAGCACAGACTTGACATGCCAAGTTTAATTCATTTTGATTGATGAGGACAAGAAAAAAAAGTGCTGGATGTCTATTAGCTATCTTTAGAGCAGTGTGCTTACATAAACATGGAGGGATAATGGAACAGTGGGGCTTCCTAAATCTTCCTGTGGTGAATTCATTTTATGTACTACTTGACTATCACTGAAGGTTATAGAATTTGAAATAAATTGTTTCTTTACGTCCACAGAGCATTCACTTAATCTACTGCCATTTATTTTCTGATTTAATTTAATTTGCCAGCAATACGTCATAAATTTAGGTTTCAACTCCGCTGTAGAATATTGTAAGGTCTATCCCAACTAGAATCGCTGAAGAGGAGTCACCTTGGCAGGTGTTTTTTTTTTGTTTGTTTTTTTAATAGGTCAGATCATCGTTAGATTGAAGAGTCAAATCAAATCAACGTTTTTTTGTCACGTGCGCCGAATACAACAGTTGTAGACTTTATAGTGAAAGGCTTACTTACAAGCCCTAACCAACAGTGCAATTTAAATTAAATAAATAAACACACACACACACACACACACACACACACACACACACACACACACACACACACACGGTATATACAGGTGGCACCGGTACAGAGTCAATGTGCAGGGTCACCGGTTAGTCGAGCAGTTGCCGTACCAGGCTGTGATGCAGCCACTCATCTTGGCAGCTGTCTCTCATGTGGCTGAATAGGACAGATCTTCATTAGAATGAAATACCCCAAATACCTTTGAAGCCAACGCTTTCTACATAAGTTGCAGTGTCCTTATATTTTCATTCAAACATAAGCATGTGACTGAAATCGTGCGTTGACCAAAAGGTCTGAAAAAGTCGACTTGTTTAGCATTTCACTAGCTCAATGCTGAGTGACAACTTACTGGAGGTGACTGACGCAACAAGGAGAAAATTGGCCATTTAAGTAGCCCACACAATCACTGACAACACAGGAATAACTATCCCGGACAGCAACAATCTATTCCACATGCTGGCGTTGGCTTAGGGAGCCATTGGTCTTGGCATTCTAGTAGCTTGGCTCTACTCCCTCTTCATATGACCCTTTTTTTCCACCATACAATTGGAACTAACCAGGGCATGTAAAAGCTGGCGTAATCCAGACTTCTCTTCAATAAGGAGACGGCACAGGGTCACCAATGATACCACTGCCGGGAAATGAGGGAAGTTCCATTGAGTGAGAGAGAGAGAGAGAGAGAGAGAGAGACAGAGAGAGAATGGGAGGGGAGATAGCAAGCCACAGTATGTCCATGATGTGACGTCACCAATCTTAAAATGTTAGCTTAGTTAGGGTGCTTTCTAGACAAAAGGGGACAAGGCATCCTTCCATTCTACCATATGCTGACCAGTAGGCCTACATATCTTAGATTTAGGATAGTTTATCAATTCCTACTCTGCATGTAGACTATGCTATTTAATCAATTCAAACAACACAAAATGTTGAGTTAAAAGTCCTTTAGCTTCTGAAATGCCACGTGAGGCCTGATGAAACTGTGAGCATCCACATTTTTGACAGCTCCTACCTCAGGTGGTGGACAAGCCTTCACACATCTCCCCTTCATATTTCTGAATGGACAACCGCATGTGAAAATACCCGGCAAGATGCCGTCCAAGAAAAACTGATCCGATTGCAATTTGCTGAGCAAATTGACATTAATAAGGGGGGAAACAGCATTCAAGATGTCAGTCACTGGTGCCTTTTCAAAATAGGGGTAGGGATCCTGTTTTTTGCCCAAAACAGACAAGCAGGTAAGTCATGGAGACAGTGATGAACTGACACCTGGCAGCAGTGTGATGTGGGGTTATTAATGTAAGCTGTGTGTGTTCTCTGTCCGCCTGAAGGACTTCTCAGACTGGGAACATTCATTTTTCTCGTGGAGCCTACATAGGCTAACTGCTCCATTTGTTTTCTTTCTCTCGGAGGGGGAAAAATTACTTAAGAGAAGCTAGTGAAGCCGAAAAACCCTTAAAACCACTGCAGCACATTCACACAATCATTTGAGGATTCAGATATGCACTGAAGAAGAAACATTGCAGCATTGTCATGACAACCTCTGCCTTGCTACCACCTGTCTGTGCTGGCAAAGAGAAATGTTGGTACATTTACCTGTATTATGAGCATGCAGACCAAGCAGTCTCATACAAAACATTTTAATACAGTGGGGAGAACAAGTATTTGATAACCTGCAAAATCGGCAGTGTTTCCCACTTACAAAGCATGTAGAAGTCTGTAATTTTTATCATAGGTACTCTTCAACTGTGAGTGACGGAATCTAAAACAAAAATCCAGAAAATCACATTGTATGATTTTTAAGTAATTCATTTGCATTTTATTGCATGACATAAGTATTTGATACATCAGAAAAGCAGAACTTAATATTTGGTACAGAAACCTTTGTTTGCAATTACAGAGATCATACGTTTCCTGTAGTTCTTGACCAGGTTTGCACACACTGCAGCAGGGATTTTGGCCCACTCCTCCATACAGACCTTCTCCAGATCCTTCAGGTTTCAGGGCTGTCGCTGGACAATACGGATTTTCAGCTCCCTTCAAAGATTTTCTATTTGGGTTCAGGTCTGGAGACTGGCTAGGCCACTCCAGGACCTTGAGATGCTTCTTACGGAGCCACTCCTTAGTTGCCATGGCTGTGTGTTTCGGGTCGTTGTCATGCTGGAAGACCCAGCCACGACCCATCTTCAATGCTCTTACTGAGGGAAGGAGGTTGTTGGCCAAGATCTCGCAATACATGGCCCCATCCATCCTCCCCTCAATACGGTGCAGTCGTCCTGTCCCCTTTGCAGAAAAGCATCCCCAAAGAATGATGTTTCCACCTCCATCCTTCACGGTTGGGATGGTGTTCTTGGGGTTGTACTCATCCTTCTTCTTCCTCCAAACACGGCGAGTGGAGTTTAGACCAAAAAGCTCTATTTTTGGCTCATCAGACCACATGATCTTCTCCCATTCCTCCTCTGGATCATCCAGATGGTCATTGGCAAACTTCAGACGGGCCTGGACATGCGCTGGCTTGAGCAGGGGGACCTTGCGTGCGCTGCAGGATTTTAATCCATGACGGCGTAGTGTGTTACTAATGGTTTTCTTTGAGACTGTGGTCCCAGCTCTCTTCAGGTCATTGACCAGGTCCTGCCGTGTAGTTCTGGCCTGATCCCTCACCTTCTTCATGATCATTGATGCCCCACGAGGTGAGATCTTGCATGGTGCCCCAGACCGAGGGAGATTGACCGTCATCTTGAACTTCTTCCATTTTCTAATAATTGCGCCAACAGTTGTTGCCTTCTCACCAAGCTGCTTGCCTATTGTCCTGTAGCCCATCCCAGCCTTGTGCAGGTCTACAATTTTATCCCTGATGTCCTTACACAGCTCTCTGGTCTTGGCCATTGTGGAGAGGTTGGAGTCTGTTTGATTGAGTGTGTGGACAGGTGTCTTTTATACAGGTAACGAGTTCAAACAGGTGCAGTTAATACAGGTAATGAGTGGTGAACAGGAGGGCTTCTTAAAGAAAAACTAACAGGTCTGTGAGAGCCGGAATTCTTACTGGTTGGTAGGTGATCAAATACTTATGTCATGCAATGAAAATTAATTATTAAAAAAAAATCATACAATGTGATTTTCTGGATTTTTGTTTTAGATTCCGTCACTCACAGTTGAAGTGTACCTATGATAAAAATTACAGACCTCTACATGCTTTGTAAGTAGGAAAACCTGCAGTGTATCAAATACTTGTTCTCCCCACTGTACATCTGAATGTAGGCTATTCAAGTCTGGAAAACATAAGCCTATATCTATCAAGAAGAGAATGAATGAAAGACTCATAAACAGCCTAGCCTGGGTCTAAAGCCTATGCATAAAATGTTAAAAGTTTAAAGTGAGGTTAATACAAGTTTCTAGTTTTTTTTTTTTTTTTTTTATGTGTCCAGAATGGTGACTGGTTTTATTACTGGCCTCAGTGTTGACAGCAAGCATGTAGCCTAACAACGATTCAGATACCGCCTGAACATTTAATCACTGCAGAACTCTCCAGCCTCTTCCCACTAAACTTCTACCACAATTGGTTCTACTCTAAACGCATTTGAATAGCATAAGAGCTTCTCATTAAGAAAACAATAAACGCCTGTGGAGGGTTTTTAACAAGAATAACAGCATCAGTCTTAAAGATGTGTGCAATCTGGAGCGAGGTCAATACCATTTCTGCAGACTGAGACTTACCCCCTGCTGGTTCATATGAATGAATCGGTCTTGACTGCAAAGCCACAACGGTCATGTTAAAGCACTGCTTCTGCAGCATGGAGTCAAATGAGAAAACAACTCTGACTCCTGAAAATAGCCTAGAGCAAGGAGAGGGTTCACTTTAAAAATGTAGGCTACACTTTTTCCCCTACTCAACTATTAGGCTGATTGAGATTCTAGACACTACATTGAATAGTATACCTGAGTGATCAAATAGACCTAGGGCTACATTATCCCCTGTAACCTAGACCTACAATATTAATTATGTGAGAACAGGTTAAGATATAGACAGGTGTCTGACTTTCCAAATCATGTCCAATCAATTGAAGTTACCACAGGTGGACTCCAATCAAGTTGTAGAAACATCGCAAAGATGATCAATAGAAACAGGATGCACATGTGTTGTTTTTTTTATACATATTTGCTAAAAATTCTAAAAACCAGTTTTCCTTTTGTCATTATGGGGTATTGTATGTAGATTGATGAGGACATTTGTATTTAATCCATTTTAGAAAAAGGCTTTAACGTAACAAAGTGTGGAAAAAGTCTGAATACTTTCCGAATGCACTGTATCTAGGCTAGGCTGCTACGCTACCATGTACAAGGCAATACAGCAAATTAATTTATTGTGTAGTCTGCACACACCTGTGTGGCCTACCTGTAATCACCGGCTAAAATAGTAAAATTAGACAACCAGAGTGCCATGGTCCAAAGCTTGACAGAAAATCCCTCCAACAGCACATTCAACCTGGATAAACGGTCAGATACGATTAATAGGTTTAATAAGACTGGATTCATGCCAGATTTAAATCCACTATGCTATATATGAAACAGTTTATAGATCTGTTACACAGTAACAGTGCTTTGATCATCTTGGCAATCTCCCTCGGAACAATTGAAGACTGTACAAAACATTAGGAACACCATTACATTTAAAAAATATATTTTTCCCCGTTGTTGGACATAAAGACTAAAGTCACCAGGAAATCCACCCAGTGATTATATATTTAGGAAATCTGTTCCCAAGTATTCCCACGCTTAAATAGGAGGCATACAGATTACAAATTAACTCAAAATAAATAACGTTAATACCTTAATTACATAAGTATTCAGACCCTTTGCTATAAGACTCGAAATTGAGCTCAGGTGCATCCTGTTTCCATTGATCATCCTTGAGATGTTTCTACAACTTGATTGGAGTCCACCTGTGGTAAATTCAATTGATTGGACATGATTTGGAAAGGCGCACACACCTGTCTATATAAGGTCCCACAGTTGACAGTGTATGTCAAAGTAAAAACTAAGCCATGAGGTCGAAGGAATTGTCCGTAGAGCGCCGAGACATGATTGTGTCGAGGCACAGATCTCTTCCTAGAACTAGAGCTGGCTAGCCGCCCGGCCAAACTGAGCAATCGGGGGAGAAGGGTCTTGGTCAGGGACTGACAGAGCTCCTGAGTTCCTCTTTGGAGATGGGAGAACCTTCCAGAAAGACAATCTCTACAGCACTCCACCAATCAGGCCTTTATGGTAGAGTGGCCAGACGGAAGCCACTCCTCAGTAAAAAGGCACGACAGCCAACTTGGAGTTTGCCAAAAGGCACCTAAAGGATTCTCAGACCATGAGTAACAAGATTATCTGGTCTGATGAAACCAAGACTGAACTCTTTGGCCTGAATGTCAAGCGTCAGGCCGGAAGGAAACCTGGCACCATCCCTACGGTGAAGCATGGTGGTGGCAGCATCATGCTGTAGGGATGTTTTTCAGTGGCAAGGACTGGGAGACTACTCAGGATCGAGGGAAAGATCAATGGAGCAAAGGACAGAGAGATCCTTCATGAAAACCTGCTCCAGAGCGACCAGGACCTCAGACTGGGGTGAAGGTTCACCTTCCAACAGGACAACGACCCTAAGCACACAGCCAAGACAACGCAGGAGTGCCTTCGGGACAAGTCTCCGAATGTCCATGAGTGGCCCAGCCAGAGCCCCGACTTGAACCCAATCTAACATCTCTAGAGAGACTAGAGAAAATAGCTGTGCAGCGATGCTCCCCATCCAACCTGACAGATCTTGAGAGGATCTGCAAAGAAAAATTTAAGAAATTCCCCAAATACAGATGTGCCAAGGTTGTAGCGTCATACCCAAGAATACTCGAGGCTGTAATCACTGCCAAAGGTGCTTCAAAGTACTGAGTAAAGGGTCTGAATACTTATGTAAATGTGATATTGCCATTTTTTTTTTTTTGTAATACATTTGCAAACATTTCTAAAAACACCAGTTTTTGCTTTGTCATTATGGGGTAGTGTGTGTAGATTGATTGGGGGAGGGGGGGGTCTGAATACTTTTTGAATGCACTGTATGTGACATCATCCACATTTCTATGGAAAAGTGAAATAATTCACAGTGGGGATAATCAACAGATTTTAGGGCGCAAAACAGCCGTCTAAAGAAAGATTTGGCCTGTTCTGACGATCGTAACTTACATAGGGTTTCTAGGGCAGACCAGGGCTTTTGGCATCGCTAGGTTGCTGCGCAGTAGCCGACCAACAGAGCTTGTGACTTCACGCTCCACACCGGACACTGGGGGCCTGAATAAGACCCTTGATATTTAATGGAAAGGAGCATCAAGCTCATCACCGTGCACTTTCGCCACCCTGTGAAGTTCATCACAATTTATTTAATCTGTAGCCTAATAAACTGCATGCTTTCCTGAGTCGTAGTGGGAGGACCACACAACATATCATCGCATGACTCAATATTTGCGCATAATGGGGTTTCCACTACCATTTCTTGCATAATTAATTTGACCGACAAAAAAATTATCCCACCTTGTCTAATGTATTTAGTCAACATTTGGAAAGTTTACCAACAAATTTGCTTTACCAACTGAGCCACATGGGATTAGTAAAACTGTAATTTATACCACGTCTGAATGGATTAAGTAGCAGCAAAGTAGCTAAAATTGTCTGTGATGACATTCGCAAGACGTTTGCGTTATACACCTACGCCCACCCAACACTTTTCGCCTTTATTAACCTCGTGTCTTATGTAACCATACCAAAAGTAACAAGTGTCCCGGATTTACGTTTACTACGTTGCGTCTGGTCTATGAGACCAGGCTGTGTGGCCAGCAACATGTTATGTATCACAGGCGTAATTGTCCCTTCTGTTAACACTGACTGTTGGGAAGATAATTCAGAGGACAGTAGCTAGCTCTCAAGCATTGACAATGACTAGACTTTGTTCCCATGTCGTTAGTTAGCTCCACATGAACGCGAACCAACGCTAGTAACATCACTCTTTTATTTTATTTATTTATTTCACCTTTATTTAACCAGGTAGGTCAGTTGAGAACAAGTTCTCATTTGCAACTGCGACCTGGCCAAGACAAAGCAAAGCAGTGCGACAAAAACAACAACACAGAGTTACACAGTAAACAAACATCTGGCCCCTCTGGCCCCTGTTGTGCAAAATAAAGACGATAACTAACAAACTAAATGAGCAGCATTGGCTATAGCTAGCTATGCTAAAACGAAAACACTGCCTGTTTGAAAACCTCGGTGGTTTGGTTTCACGGTTGTTCTACCTGGCTGAAGAGCTAACGTTAACTAGTTTAGCAGCTAACAAGCATAGCCAAAACGTTGGTCTGGCACACGTGCATCTACGCAGGACAATTCTGTAAGATACTTCCGAGCTAAAGTTATCCACTGCACATTAATTTACCCAATTCGCCCCGTGACCTAGCTATGTTGCTAACATTTCTCAAAATAACAAGTCTAGCTGCTAGCTTGTTAGCCAGCTAGCTTACTATTAACACATCTGAAAATCCCTCACCTTCCCCGATGCGCCGTCTCCGATTACTACAATTTTAAGTTGCTTATCTTGACTGTCCTCTTCTGAGTCCGACATATTGAAATATATTGCTATGAAGATATTTTTGTACTGAAAATGTAGCTACTGCTATTCACAGTAATATAGTAAAAGCCTTTGAATATAGCTAGCTTACTAATCAGATAGCTAAAATAGACCAAGCACTAGGCAACCAGACGCCATGTTTCACCGGCCACTGATGCCAGGCATGTTCCATTTATGTTTTGTAAACCTGTTATTTCCAAACACTTTAACGGCCAACTCAAATTCTTGTACATTAAGGACACATTTGGAGTTTCAACTTTTATATAAAAAAGAATAATCTAAGATTAGCTAATAAAGAAGGTGAACATTTTAATTTAATTAAACGGATTTACAATGGACCAGTCCAAGGACCGGAACAGTCACCACACACTAGTGATCAGTGACCATAGACTACGCGTCCTTGTTGCTATGGTAATCAAGGTCAAATGCTGAGAGGCATTCTTCCCTGAGAAATAAACGTATAATTTTAAAGTATTGACCATTCCATAAATAGTACTTTTCTCCCCCCACACGATGTAGCCTAAAGTGCATCAAATAACTGTATGAACTGAAGTATGTAGCTATACACATTCAAAAATGTTCCTAATCTCCTAGACTAGCCTAGCCTATTCATCATGATGGTCCATAAAAAAAATATTCAAATTCCAAGGTAGCCCGAGGCCCTAATGGATTTTTAAATAAACGAAAGGCTGATGACCTAATGCATTTTAGGTTCATTTTACCTGCATTGTCTTCATATGGGATTTATGATGCTCAATCATAGTAATCCATTCAGACGTGGTATAAATTACAGTTTTACTAATCCCATGTGGCTCAGTTGGTTGCAACGCCAGGGTTGTTCAAAAATATTAATTTAATGAAACTGCTTACTAGCCTACTGTAAATCACTCTGGATGAGCATCTGCTAAATTACTAAAATGTTAAATCAATTAATTCTGCATGCTGTCACAGTCTCCAAATCGGGAGCACATTTATCCTTGTCGTTTGCATGAAATTAAATATATGGAAAACCCAGAGGTCATTTTGATTTTAGTTTTGGAATGAACATGAGAAAATGCACATAGCTGTTACTTTGCAAAAACATATTGCATTCGGCCTAGATAGCATATATCTGAAAAGTAATATGTTGATTTTCATTTATGTTAAATTCAGGTTAATGATTATTTATTTAAAAATAGTTTCAAATTTCACAATTTTCAAGATGGCGTCAGTTTAATGTTGTCTGTTATAGGGGGTGTTATGTGGTCAACGGGGCTGGCCAGCAGGTAATCCAGAAGACTTTGCACCTGGAGCGGTTTGATCCAGGTGGCAGTGACTGTCAGGTCAATATTGGCCCATCAACGTGGTAAGTGAAGCTGCCAAGATATATATAGTGAAGGTATATGCGTGAAATATCCTAAACTGGACACGAAAGGCACAGGCATGCACACACATGCACGCACACACACACATACAGCATGCAGTGTATAGGCTATTGAACATAATTCTGTGTTTTGCGAAAATTACTTAGATATTGTTGTTACTGTATAGTGAAACAAAATACACTCCAGTACAGATGCTACCTAAATTGGTTGATTGATTTCAAAGGAAATTGTTGGGCTACATGATAGCATGCAGTTATGAAATTCAAGAATATATTCTTGCCCATATCTTTCACATGTTCTTCAATTAAGGGTACCATCAGAACCCTCATAAATATCTGTAAGAATGAATAATGAATTTTCATAATACATATTCCCCCAAAAGTACTATTTTGTAGCAACATAAAGGTATTCTGAACCACCAGCATGGCAGATGATGCCTTAAAGATGCATCTTCAGTGAAGGCAGTGGTGTAATGGCATGGAAAAGGACACCGATTAAATCGAGAGAGGACACAGATTCACTTAACAGGTATGGCCCAGATTAATCCAAAAACAACAATCACACGTTTTCTTTTTCTTTTGTCTCACGTTGGTTGTTTGGAAATTCAGAGGAAAAGTAGAGATTCTTTTGAGGACACATGGGCAAATAGTTATGGTCATGTGGTATAGGGGCGGCAGGTAGCCTAGTGGTTAGAGTGTTAGGCCCGTAACTGGAAGGTTGCAGGATCGAATCCCTGAGCTGACAAGGTAAAAATCTGTCGTTCTGCCCCTGAACAAGGCAGTTAACCCACTGTTCCTAGGCCGTCATTGTAAATAAGAATTTGTTCTTAACTGACTTGCCTAGTAAAATAAAGGTTAAATAAAAATAATGACGTGTTACAATATTAATGTTTATATAGAATAGCTACATCTGCTTGTTGGAAGTGCTAGTCACTAGAAGTAATCCTTAATCATGATTAAGTATCCCTAATAACATAATAATGCATAATACAGAATATGTATGCATAGGGTTGTGTAATGATTAGTATTTCATTATCTTAGTTGAGTACGCATATTAATCAATAAAGCAATTACTTTTTTTAAATGTATGAGCAAAAACTAATTTGAGAATAAATCTTTAGGCACACATAATGTTAGACTATATAGGCCCTATGTAATGCATTATTTGGTTATGTGTGAATATATTTTCGCATTGTGTGGTATAGCCTACAGCCTACACTAGTACATGTTTAGGTAGGTTGGTAAAGTTTATTTTTATACATTTGTCACATAAAAATATCAAACATCCTATAATGATATTAATTTGGTAGCCTAAATCTTTCATTTTAATCAGCACAATAGCCTATATCGCCAATTGCAGCATGCGTCAGGCTAGCAGGAAAATATTGGATGTGCTATTTTACCATAGCCTACTATCTAATTAATATTTCCTTTGTTTTATGTATACTATAGGCCAGCTCATTACTATAAAATAGTATACATTTCCAAATTATGCTGCGTCAGTATTCGCCAAATAAAAATGGCCAATATTTACCTTGTTTATGCAGTAGGCTAAACAATCAAATAAATGTTATAGGCTAGGCTATACATTTTGATATTGTAAATTATATATTTCTTGAACGTAAAATGTGTATCCATTCAGAATCAAATCTCAGAAAATATATAGACAGACATTGAACCTATATGCTTTAGACCGTTCAAATACCGTTCTATTCTAATAACCAAGTTTAGTCAGACCAGTCTTGATGCACAAGACCAATCCACGGATAGATTCAGTTATGTCTCGCAACTAACATTGCAACATCCTTTTTTCCACCGCCATGTCCACGAGCTCTATTATTATTATTATTATTATTATTATTATTTGTTTTTTTCACCTTTATTTAACCAGGTAAGCCAGTTGAGAACTCGTTCTCATTTGCAACTGCGACCTGGCCAAGATAAAGCAAAGCAGTGCGACGAAAACAACAACACATAGTTACACATGGGATAAACAAACGTACAGTCAATGACACTATAGAATATCTATATACAGTGAGTGCAAATGTAGTTAGATTAGGGAAGTAGGACAAAAAATAGGCCATAGTGGCGAAATAGTTACAATTCTATACATCCCCAAGTCGTTATGGACGAGTGCCATTCTGTAGTCTACCCTCTCCAGACCTTGTTGTGCCCCTCTGGTCATCGTTTATAACCTACAGTTTCATTCGAGACTGGGAGGGACACATTGGATCAGTAGCTTAAACCTGATGTAGGGCCATTGTATAGGTTATCACAGTTCAGAAGTTATGTGAAAGTCTTTAGCGTGAAGTTTTGCTGCGCTCTATCGAAGTTGTCAACCTTAGTTGCTTCTATTTTGTGCGTGAATTTGTCATTTCATTTTTTCTAATTAACATTAGCAATACAAAAAAAGACTCATAAAATGCATTTATTGTTGCATTTGCTCGATCGGTATGGTTTAATGTAGCTTAACCTTAATTGAAATAGACTAGAATGTAAGCGTCTGGAAATAGGCCTGCTCGTTTGATATTAGACTACATTTGACAGACTAAATATTTAAACTACTGTATAGGCTGTATAGTCACTTTAACAATTATACATGTTAAATGAAATTCTATTTTTTTTTTCACCTTTATTTAACCAGGTAGGCCAGTTGAGAACAAGTTCTCATTTGCAACTGCGACCTGGCCAAGATAAAGCAAAGCAGTGCGACGAAAACAACAACACAGAGTTACACATGGGATAAACAAACGTACAGTCAATAACACAATAGAAAATATATGTACAGAGTGTGCAAATGTAGTAAGGTTAGGAAGGTAGGACAATAAATAGGCCATAGTGGCGAAATAAATTACAAATTAGCATTAAACAAATATTAGTATATATGAATATACTATTTGCTTGGTGCGTTACATGCCTCCTTCTCCATGATTTGCTTACTTTTTTCTCGTAAGATCTTTGTTTGGATTTAATGTATGCAAGTCTTACCTCCACGAGATCTGAAAATCGATCAAAGTGTCATTTAATTTATATATATATATATATATATATATATATATATATATATATATATATATATATGCTACCTACCATGTGTGGCAGCTTAGATACATCACCACGAGGACCTTGATGGTTTAAATGCTGGAGGTCAAAATGTACAATTTAGTATGAAATGGAGCATGGACACCTGTTGAGCATTTTACATTTTCATTAGGTATTTTCTTTAGGTCTGTCAGAGTTATTAATTCGATTTAACTTTTTGTCATTTTAGTGCATTCAATTTTTATTTTTGTTTAATTGCATTGTTTGAAAGCGTTCATAATACACTAAAAACATCAAAAATACATCATCTATACAGCTAAAAACAACAATGTAATGTCAAAACAAGTTGACATTGAGGTTAAAGAAAGTGTGATTTATCAATTTACCTGATTTTGCTAAACGTTACCTTGGACAAAATCAAGACGTCAAAATTATTGTAATGCTTTTTGTTTAAAACAAATCTTAAAACTCAATTTCAGAATTTGAGATTAATCCTGTAATGACAGCAAATCGATTAAAAAAAATTCTCGTTTGACAGCCCAAATTCTCTTATTTTAAATGTATGCAGTTTTGTCCTTGAGCTGTTCTTGTCTATCAATGTTCTGTATGTCTTTTTGTATGTTTTGTGTGGACCCCAGGAAGAGAGCTGCCGCATGAGCAACAGCTAATGTGGATCCCAATAAATAAATAAATAAATCCTCACAGCTGTACTTTTCTCTCGGTGTTTGAAGCAGAGAAATAATGCTGCATATTATCAAAATCCATATTTGCACCATGTCTACATTGTTCATTTTTGCCTTTCTCCTCAATTTCATCCAAGCAGCTCAATAAGTTATTTTATTTGTAATTTTCAAGTACAGCAGATAGATGCAGTGAAATGTGTTGTTTTACAGGCTTAGCCATAGTATTACGGCGCCCCTGGCGCAAATGGGGGTTAAGTGCCTTGTTCAAGAGCACATCGACAGATTTTTCACCTTGTCAGCTCGGGAATCGAACCAGCGGCCTTTCGGTTACTGGCCGCTAGGCTACCTGCCGCCCTAATAATGATGTCACGTCGGTTATTTTCATTTTGACGAGGTAGACACAAATAGGCTGTGGATGGGATATACACTTCGTGTGAACGCATTATGAAAAAAAAAAATGTATCCCACCGGCAGCGCAATAGCCTACATTACTAAATGTCGAGGTTCTGTAATTGTGCTATTGTAACCTGCCATGTCCACATATCATTTAATTAAGTCTATAGCCTATATGCACCGATACATTTATCCATTTATATGGAAACATATGGCCTACGGATTTAAGTCTCAAAGAACGTCATATTAAATAGCAATTTTCTATCATTAGATCTGCAACTTGATCTAGAACAACAACTGGAACATGTCTCTGCGAGAGAAAATAATTTCGCTGATTAAGTGTCATTATACGTGTCAAGCGAACATGTATTGAATTGTCCTTGACATCATGCAAGATCTAATAAAACATATATATACAGGCATTCAGATGATAGTATGAAAAAGTACTAATAAACTGGTAAATTACTATACCATGTTGAGTAAATCATGTATGATATTATTTGTATTAGCAAACAAAGGAATAGTGAATAAGAGTGTTTGTGTCTGCGCGTGTGTGTGTGTGCGTGTGTGTTTGCGTGTGTGTGTGTCAACAGAGAGAGAGAGACTATTTGCACATAATATGATCATTTGAAATGTCTTTATTCTTTTTAAACTTTTGTGAGTGTAATGTTTACTGTTAATTTGTATTGTTTATTTCACCTTTGTTTATTATCTACTCCACTTGCTTTGGCAATGTTAACATATGTTTCCCATGCCAATAATGCCCTAAAATTAAAATTGAATTGAGAGAGAGACGCTGAGATTGAAGAGTCGAGAAACATTACTATATGGTAAATACTCTGTATTTATTCATCTCTGTCTACCAGCCTCAAACACTGTGCTCTTGGTCGGACTTAGGCCTCAGCTACAACACTCACGAGTCACATTCCGATAAAGTGCAGCAATGTATGCCAATAGATATTAGCTTTACTGTTACATGAACTGAGGAGTTCGTTCGGTGGAGACAAAATGTAGCATATTGAGCAATATGGACACGCATATGATCAAACTGTTTTGTTTGCTGTTGAAAATAACCATCCTGTGATGTAGCAACCAACTATTGACCTATAATGAGACTGTTATTAAGGGCTGAGCCCGCTTGAATAAAGAATAACGTGACATATTTCGCATTAAACGAACAATCTGTTTGCAAGAACCTTCATTAATTATCCTAGGTCTGTATCATTCAACGTGACAAATATGATGTCTAAATAAAATAGATTGAAAAATAACAAACAATTGGTCAAAATGAGTAGGCTTTGATTGGAATGCAGAGTTGAATTGAACCATCTGTTGGATGACATTTTTGTAATTGTTTTGGAACAAAGGGGTTGTTCAACTGTTGGTTGATCAGATCATTTTCAATTATAGTAATTCTTTTGAGATTTATTAGCATGTATTAATGTCTTAAAGTCACATTTCCACATGGGCATCTTGCGATTTCAAAAGTGACAAATGATAACACGAAGTGATGGGCCTGCACTCCACATAGATAGCCCTATAGCCTAGCCCTTGCACCCAGTTCAGTTTTATATCTTTGTTATTTGAA
The DNA here is from genome assembly GCA_023634145.1 of Thymallus thymallus. Lineage (NCBI taxonomy): Eukaryota > Metazoa > Chordata > Actinopteri > Salmoniformes > Salmonidae > Thymallus > Thymallus thymallus. The sequence goes on from CM042385.1 coordinate 11,777,631, forward strand.
AATGAGGGAAGAATATTTCATTTGTTAGAGCTTGTCTGATTCATGATCACGCCATGGGCCATTTCCTGAGATTTACGCGTAACCAAACAATTATGCACGAATTAAAAATGTATTGTCTCTTCCAGGTAAATCTTAATTTCACCCTTTCCTATGTGTTGCATCTCGGCCCCGCTGGTGTCATCTCAGCCAGCGCAGCCCACTCCTGCGTTGCACGCCAGCTTGGCACAGATGGTCATGCAGCCTTGGCTAAGGAGATATGTTTCGCATAAAGTAACGGAAAACTATTTCACTCACAAAATATGTCAAATCACGACGCAGACTACGTTTCCAATTATTTCAATCTATCTGTTGAAAATAATTTGTGCTCTAGGTTATATGTTTCATAAAACAAATTGGGTAGCCACGGACCAATATCAACAGTATAGGCCTACAGATGTGGGCTACCAACGTGCTACATGATATGTGTTCTACATTTGACCTACCATGGTACAGGCTTAGTACATGACAAAAAATCGGAAGTCATGTTTTAAATTTCAAAACATACTCTTACAACCACCTTCATGCTTTGCGCATAGGCCTACACACATTCCCTCCAAATGTCATGCAAACGCTCTCATGTAGAAAAATGGGTAGACAATGGAATTGGCTTTAATGCACACCTATGTGGGTGTTGATCAAAAGAACTTCAACTGACAGAATATTTCACTCTTAATGAGATATCTTCTTCGTATGCAGGCATGATACACAATGCCATGTCAATGGCATCTGGGATAGGCCATGCCGAATAACAGCACTTCTTATAAAGCAATTGTGTTTGTAGAGAAACGAGCAATAAACAGACTCATTGGAGATGTCCTTTGGGCTGTATGATTGTGTTGGCTGTAAACCCGGGCGCGGTATCAGATGTAGGCTATAGCCGCGCAAAGTACTCGATAAGATATTTGTAACTTTATGCAAGAATTCTCCAGAATACGAAGATTAAAATGCCCTTTGTGCTTGGAACCAGGGTGTCAGGTAGCCTAGTAGTTAGGTGCGTTGGCCTAGTAACTGAAAGGTCTCTGGTTTGAATCCATGAGCCGACTAGATACAAAATATGTCGATGTGCCCTTGAGCAAGGCACTTAACCCAAATTTGCTCCAGCGGCCCCGTACTACTATGGCTGACCCTGTAAAACAACACATTTCCCTGCACATACCCTTACAAATAAAGACAGCAGTTTTAAAACTGCAGTCGACTGTGGTATTTTGGACGCAGTAATTGCAGAATAACTGCAGCGTACTGTAGTTGAACTGCAGTTATACTGCACTGTAACTGGATTCACACTGCAAAATGACTGCAGTAAAAAAACGGTGTTATTTTGGACGCAGTATTTGCAGTCTACTGCAGTTATACTGCACTCTAACTAAAGTATGCTGCATTTATACTGCACTCTGACTGCAATATTTTTTCGTAAGGGATGTGACAATAAAGCCATTATTTATTTGTACCCTAATTGCTCCTGTAAGTCGCTCCGTATACGAGCGTCTGCTAAATGACTCAAATGGAAAATGTGATCATTTCTGTTAGTTTGGTCCGTGAGATGATGTGTTGAAAATTTCTATAAATGTTCCTCTGATTGATTAAATATTAGCCTGTTGTTTGTCGTTTATTTCGTGGCCCACGGAAAAGTAGCCTTTCTTCCCGAAATTCTATCGAGATTGAAATTAGTTGTGGTTATAAAAGTCAGTCCATAGACTGCTTTTGTGTCTGCCTCCAAAACGAAGCAGAGTGGTCGTTTACAGGCATATGCCTATCTTTCGGTATGAATGTAAGCCTCTATGGAAAGGTACCTCGGCCTTGTTCTCCGTTGCTGAGCATTAGGATCTGACATAGGCTTACGTTTTTCTCTCCCTTTACCTCCTTAACCCCCAAACACTCATGGATGTAGATATCTTCATGTTGACACACCTCGAAGGTCCCTGTCAGTTTACATAGTTCAGGAATCGGGGACCCATAAATCATTGTCTGGCAGGTGTATTAGTGGGGAGGCAAATGAGGATTAGTGTATGGCCATCCTGTCAGGAAGTTGTGCAGTAAGGGTGGTAGCACTGAGGTGTGTGTGGTTTAAACTAGGGCCGCTAGGATAAGCGAGATTTATAGGGTATGGTTCTGATGACGTCATCATATATCAGTATAGAACCGACTAGGCTACCTTTACTTCTAATAATAATATACAATAAGTATAAGAATAATCCTATTGTTAGTTTTATGGTTCTTTATTTGTATATCTATTAACTTTGTTCAGCCAAATACAATTATATGAATCAGCACAATTCAACTTTCTGTCATTGAATTAAACAAGTCATTCAATAAATTATTCAGTTTCTCAGGAAGATGAAATTAACGTCTAAAACCCTGCCTCTTCAAATATTATCTTTAATAATTGCACGTGTCTTTTCCTACTAGCACTGACTTTGCTGAAAACTAATTTTTTAAGGAAACATGTACTTTCTACGACTGTGGTGTGTAGTTGTCTCACCTATAGCTATATTAAGATGAATGCCCGAACTGTAAGTCGCTGTGGATAAGAGCTTTTGATAAATTACCAAAAATGTAAAATATAATGATGTACATTAAAATAGTGTTGGTTTAAAACCGTCACATGCTCTTGAACCCTGCAGTTTTGGTGTTCAGAATATTTATCTCCCAATCTAATTAGACCATCGTGAGACATGGTAGTTGTACCCTACTGATAAATAGTACAGTAGTTAATGATGAGCAACTGGAATAAGAAAATGAGGACCATGCTTAATTCCTGAATTTTTGAAATACATTGCTAGACTAAATGGATAATCCCCAAACAGTTATTATATAACTGGTTTGAGGGTTATTCCTCAGCTGTAGGTCTATATGGTATATACTGTAGCTGCATAATAAGGTGGGCTATGAGGATGATGATAGGAAACTGACCAAAGCCATGTTAGAAAGTAGTTACTACTTCAATTAGGCTACACACAAAGAAAATTTATGCTACGTGATACAAGTACTAGGTGGTATCTGTGCACATAAACGCAGTATATGATGAATACATGATCACCAATTTAGTAATTTAGATCAAGAAAATAAAAGCCTACATTTGTTGATGTGATGCAATTTCGTGTATCAATGCATCATGGGTATTCTCATTGTTTATTATTATTATTATTATTATTATTAAGTTAATTCAGTTATTATTATCATTATGACAACAATAATGGTTAATGACACAATTAGACTTCATTTAGGCCCGCTGATCATGGTCAATAAAACCAAATCATATTAACTGAAATTGCAGCAGTCAGCAGTTGACTGTGTTATTTCGGATGCAGTAGTTGCAGCTTGCTGTAATACTGCACTCAAACTGCAATCTTTTTTAGGAAGGGAAAGTCTAAAAAGGAGAAAAGGACATCCATCTAAAGATAGTTAAGGCTTGAATCAAACACGACTAGCTTCGAAATATAAGATGCCTGATATGTTTTAATGTTTGATTTCTCTCTTAATAAACAATCAGTTTTAGAACAATTAGAAAATAAAGTACATTTTTAACAAGAGTTCAATTGTTACTGTCTCTGCCACAGTTCACGTTAAGGTCATAAGTACAAAACAAACCTTCTTCAAATCGATATTTCAGTCGGATATATGTCCACACTCTATCTCTATGTTTCGAAAAGTGCTGAAAATCTTACCGTTACCCTACAACCGCAGCAAGAAAATAAAAGCAGTAAGGGGGTTATTCGAAATGTCGCTTGGGGCTCTGATATCTCCAATGCTCGTAGTATACATAGGAACACAGATGTTGCAGGCCCCCTCTGGAAGGTTTACACTCCATACAATCTGAAACAATGGCCTAGTGTCATCACTATACCAAGAAAGGTGACATGTTCAGTCTAGACACCATGAGGCAGTTCAAATGATTGACAACTCACATAAGCAGTTCTGAGTTAATTTAATCTCTCCTGATTTCTTCATAAAAGTCAATAAAGCAAATGCCTCGATTTCCTGATGGGGGAAAATAAATACAAAGTAGGCTATTCAATTCTCATTGATTCCCAGCACAAGTAGAGAGTGTCCATGCCGGGAGGCAATAGGCGTAGGGGTAATAATACGACGGCTGGAGAGCGAGGAGCGGAGGCCGCAGTAGTTCTCCTGGGTTGTACTGTCTCTGGTCGTCCCGAACTAACACTTTCACAGCCACTTTCTTTGCTGCAGGGGCCGAGGCCATCAAGTCGGCAGCCATTTGACGACGTTTTGTTTTATATCTGCGGTTCTGGAACCATATTTTGACCTGCGTCTCTGTCAGCTTCAGGGAGGCCGCCAGGTCTGCTCTCTCCGGTCCAGATAGGTATCTTTGGTGATTGAACCTCCGCTCGAGCTCGAACACTTGCGCGTGGGAGAAAGCAGCCCTTGAGCGTTTTTTCCTCTGTTTGGGCTGATCCGAACTTTTATCACAACTGACCTCGTCTAAGTTGTTGGAGTCTGAAAGAAGAAATTGTGCATTTTTATGTACTATGAACAATAAAAACCATCGCTTTTCTTAGACCACACAAGATGGAATAGTCATATAGGCCCAAGCTCTTAAAATGTATCCAAGGCTGTCTGAAAACTAACCTCACACTTTAATAAATCATCATGGCCATATACACACATGAATGGAATATATATACATTGAAATGAGGCCTAGAAATTAGTGTATGACATGACATAACATCCCGCTGCCTCTTGCGTAAAGGCGGTGCATCCTGCGAGTAAAATGGCCTAATGTTTACACCACCTAGGCGAAATTATTTGAAAGGATTATACTTGGATGTTCCCAATAACGTATTTTTAGAATATTACATTAAATTATGGTTTCAATGTATGTGTTTATATACTTTTTCCCGATATGTCTTAATAAAAATATAAATGTGTAACTTACCCGAAACATTAGGTTCACAGTCACTAAGACCTTTTGCGTTATCGACAGCAGTGGATTCATGGTCCGTTTCGTCCTGCAAACTTTCTTCCAGCACGTCTGAAGCAGGATCCCTGTTTTTCTCTGACTTGCAAGCGGCCAGCGTCTTGCTGTCATTGTCATCACTGAGACCTGAATCCGAGTCGTAACTTTTCTGGTCGCTGGCCATGCAAGCTCCCTCGTCACTTCTACACGCCGCGGGAAAGTCCTCCGAACCAGTATCCATTTCCCCAAATATTTTCCAACACGCAGTCTTCGAGAAGCAGATGTCCAAATCTGGCAAGTGTCGACTGTCCTCCTTTTTGTTCAAAATGGCTTGGATAGAGAAAGGCATCAAGGAGTTGCTGCGAACGGCCATTTCAAAATGCAAAGTTTATGTCTTGTAAAAATCGTAGATATGGACCAATGTCAAATCATCCGCATTGTATCTCCCCTGAAGCGCTATTACTGCTTTTTGTAACTCCCAGATTTGGCAGCTCATTGCATTACCACTGAAAAAGCGATGGAAATACTGCGTTCAGTCTATATCCCGAGGCTCGATGCTTCTCCTCCGTACAGCTCTCGCATTAGCCTAAGCTTTCTCTCTTTTCCTTCCTTTTTCACACAGATCGACTATCCAACCTCACCTGTGACAGACAGCGATCTCTCTCCATTTCCCATTGGACAAGAGGAGAGGAAAGTCGCTTGGTGATTGGTCACTGTAAATTACGACACGCTCACGTCCTGTCTGGCAATACATATGTTTTTAAAAGGTTAACCCCTCACCAGCCAAACGGGCTGTTGTATATCAAACCATGAAAATAAAATGACACCTTGGAATGAGAGTAGCCTAGCTAGCCTATGTTTGTCTTTAGCCAACGGACACAAATAGATACCTATACACAACAGTAGCCAATGTTACTCATAATAATGTCTACCTGGGTGGCTGTTGTTGTTCGCCTTCTCCCTATCCATACATAGGCCTACCGTTTGCTCAATAGACGACCTTGGCCTTGAATATATACTGTAGATACCAACCACCTGAACCACAGGTAAGCTTCACTCGGTGTCAAATGTATTCCATTAAGGTTGATAACTCCTCATAGCTGTAAAGCGAAGAAGAGTAATATTGTAGGGATTATTTGCGTAATGTCTGGAGTTCTTTCTGAGGAGCATCTTGCCGTGAAATAATGATGTAGGCCTAGGCTATATGCTTCTCCTCCTGTATGTTACGGCGTTATAAAGCAAATGCCTAAAGCCCATTTAATTTCAATGCATGCACATTATGTTTCTCATGGTTTGCCGCATGTAGGCCTAGGCTACCACAGACCTCGGGTGTCGGCGACATGATCTGTGGGCCTACAGGCAGCACATTGCAGTCCATTGAGGTAGGAAAAAAAAATATTTTCTCAATGGCAATTGATCGAATTGAGGTCTTAATAAATTCAATTCGTCCAAGATTGAATTGTTTAATTCAGTTATATGTAACTTAGCGGTTAAGAGCGTTGGGCCAGTAAATAAAAGGTCGGTGGTTCGAATCCTCGAGGCGACTAGGTGAAAAATCTTTCCATGTGCCCTTGAGCAAGGCACTTAACCCTAATAGCTCCTGTAAGTCGTTCTAGATAAGAGCGTCTGCTAATTGACTAAAATGTAAATGTAGTTCAGAAGCCGTGCTTGTGTGTGCTTCCTCTCGCAAAGATAGGCCTATTGTTGTGTTATCACTTAGGCTACATATAGGCAAATCTTTTAGCCTATTATTTCCGACGTTATATTATCACCATGGTAATAGTGCATTTGGCTTAGGTCATAAATAAATACTAAATTAAGTCGAGCAATATGTGTCTCTTGTAGAGGTAGACCTATCTTTACGATTACCATCATAATGCATAGGTTTATAGTGTAGGATCATAGTGTAGGACCATCATTCCATAGCTTGTCATTCAATAGCCTGCGTCTCAATTGGTCAGATTATTGTTGTGTTATCGGATAATACCAGATGTAGCCTGCTTTATAGTCTGCGCCAAGGCATACCTCTAATATGAATAATAATAATAATACATGTCATAGTATTATAATTATTTGTTTAGTTGTTATTGTTATATGCGTAGATAATATAATTTTATCGTGATGATAGTAAGACATTAATAAACATTATAAACAATAAACAACATTCATACAGCCCACAATGCACGAATTAACCTATATTTATGAGCAGACCGTAAACGCGAATAGTCGAATGCTTCAGCGGTCCCCATAATATAGGCCTACGACTTCTAGCCATGTCACTGGGGCGTTTATCCACTATCCGCTTTTACATTGACTCATATTTGTGTTAATTGAAAGTTAGTGATATCAGTAGGCCAAGACCTGATGCACCATTAACACTAGATACAGGTCATGCATCAGCTGATATTTTATACAACAACAACAAGTAAATCAATACAATAGGCTAACAATTAAAACACATAAAAGGTGTAACTGGTATTTCTGAATGTCTTGTGCAAAACATCTATCGAATTATGCGCGGTATATGCTTAAACCGGGATTCAACGGAATCAACGGAATCATAATAGAGTCATTGGTCTTGAATCTGATCCTGCCATTTCAGATATTTCCAGTTGTAATATTTCCTCTCTAAATAGCTTCCTCATCTTGATAACAGTTTGATAATTGCAACAGTTTGCAGTGATCTAAATATCAGCATGAAACCACTGAATATGAAGTGAGGTCATATGGCCTACAAAATGTATAGGACAATTGATGACAAGCGTACGTTATGAGTGTGTAATCCTATCATGCGTAGGCTCATTTTAGAATATTAAAGGTTTCTCAATTGTCAAGTTGATCAATGATGTCATTGGCAGACCTTTTGCGTGTATATGCCCTACCATCTAGTGGTCACTGAGTATACTACTTTGTAATTTGCATATGTGGCATCCTTGACTTTTTCCATTCCAATATTATGATCACCACGCGATAGTATGTTGTTGTTCAGAGGTTGATAAATCAGGGATGTAATATAACTTTTCTTTTAATAACGTTTTCTGAGATAATGAAATTATACTCAAGCAATCCATATATAAATAATGTTACTTAGTACTGTCCCTGCAGTTAAAGACAAACTAGTGAAAACACTGGCAGCCTGAAGTACATATAGGACCTTGCCTGCTGTGCAACTGCATGGACCCTGTACCTTGATTAGAAGGGGACCTCATTTTCATAACATTTAAAGACTGCCTTTGTGTAGACAATTGATTGTTTGTTGTGCTACTTTTGCATATTCATGACCATATCATGACATATGATTCTTGCATATGATTATTTTGCATGTTCATGACCATATCATGACATATGATTCTTGCATATGCTTAGTTTGCATGTTCATGACCATATCATGACATATGATTCTTGCAAAAGGTTGACTGCTGATCTCACAACAACTCCTTCTTAAAGAAATAACCCCAGCTGACTTAAGACTAGACGTCTGACATAGTCTTGAAGAGAGTTTAAAAGGTTTTGTAATGAGTCTTCCCTGCTTTAGCCACTGAAGGACGGTAAAGAGAAGGTTAGAGAGAATAAGATGGAAAATGGGTCAAATTGAGAGTTTGTTCACGTGCCAGAAGTCCACAAAAGAGGAACTCACTCTGGCTATTAATACAATGTCAACCAGGACTCCCTGGGCTCCAGTGTGTTTAGATAACCAAACTAGGGTGAATAATAGACAGTAAGTAGCTGTAAGTGGCAGGAAAACTAAACAGTGCAACAGCAGTTTGCTGTACAGCGAGACAATAAGTGATACATAGTAAGTGATATGCAATAAAAGCTTCAGCGTGTGTATGCATAGAGCAAAGCAAGATTGATGTCACAGATGTATAAAAGCATTTCTTTGCAAAGGAAAGTCTTTCATGACACTCAAAGGAAAAATCTACCTCTAATGAATTCATCCCAAATTGGTGTACCAAACTCCTGGTTCAACTTTTTATTGGCAGAAGTGGTCAAAGAACTCATTGGAAATAAATAAAATGTCCCACATCAATTTCACATGTTCTTCCAGACCATCAACAAAAGCATACTGGTCCCTTTTCAGAGTTTAGCTTCTCCTCTCCCATTTCATTTGTGTGTGTGGGACTTATGTGCAATTAGGTATAAATATATATGTGAAGAGAGTCCAAATTGCCCAGACACATGGGCTCTCTAGGACCTGGTTTGGAAAACTATATAGAAACCCCGTAGTGTTTGAGTAAATTCCTGTTTGTAAAGTCCACATCGTGCTCTCTAGCCTATAGAGGGATTCTCAGGGAGAGCCAAGGTAGATTAGATATAATGGGTCCCTCTACTGGCTGGTAAAGACACTGACATAGAGGTAGTGTCTGTGACCCACAGGTAAATTAGGGCTTTGTGACATTCAGATGTAGGATGTTAATTTGACCACCCTGTTGCAGGACAACTTTCCTGCAATGCAGGACAATTAAAACTGGTAGTATATTTGATGTTTAAAAAGACTTCTGAGTCGAGTTGAACAAAATGGAATATAACGTTGCGGATACATTTCAGAATGACACAATTTCATGTGTACAACATCTGAAGACCTGCATCACTATACTGAGAGCTTTGTATTTGGGTATTTTTATAGCTTTTGTTAATGTTTTATCCAAGCACTGCAGAACGAGCATGAGGAAGTGTATCGCTTGTTGGGGTAAATTTCTCAAAACCAAGTGAAATATAAAATATAAAAAAGTGTCTGGACTATTTTATAACATGCCATTTACATCCAAAATACAGATTTAGTTCAAATAAAGTGAACTATTGCAGATTGCACTTTTAAATGGTGATTACATGTAATCATCATTTCAATTATCATCGTTATATTCAATTACAATGATGGCAGATCATTCTGTGTGTTGGTGTTATGGAGAGTTGACATAATGATATATTAATTTGTCCACAGATTACATTTTCACTCCCTGAATACCTCAGAGTGATTTAAGGGAGAAAACTACCACAATCCCTGAATACCTCCTCAGAGTGATGTAAGGGAGAAAACTACCACAATCCCTGAATACCTCCTCAGAGTGATGTAAGGGAGAAAACTACCACAATCCCTGAATACCTCATCAGAGTGATGTAAGGGAGAAAACTACCACAATCCCTGAATACCTCCTCAGAGTGATGTAAGGGAGAAAACTACCACAATCCCTGAATACCTCCTCAGAGTGATGTAAGGGAGAAAACTACCACAATCCCTGAATACCTCCTCAGAGTGATGTAAGGGAGAAAACTACCACAATCCCTGAATACCTCCTCAGAGTGATGTAAGGGAGAAAACTACCACAATCCCTGAATACCTCCTCAGAGTGATGTAAGGGAGAAAACTACCACAAAACCATTACACAAGACATAAATGTATACTGGGTTAACATGGCGTGAGAGTGGTTGTGTCTTTTTTCTACACAGCATATAACTTCAACCTTATGTTTTAACAGAAATCCTGGTTAAATCGAGCTGCATGACAGAACCATGGTAACATCTCTGTTTCCCATCCTCTCCAGGGTGTGTTTATGACAGGTCCTGAACCTTTTGCGTGCTGGTATGAGGAAGGAGGCTTGCAGCACGCCATTCTCCCCCTCTCTTACGAGAACCGCTGCCAAATTGCGTTCAGATGGAGCAATACATGAGAGGGCACTGCCAAGAGTCATTTGCAATAAATGCTCCCAAAAGGTCCTCTGAATTTCTCACCCAATATCAGATCCACCATGATAGCCACCCTTAATCAACTTCGACATTGAGAAGTAGAGGAAGAGCACCACCGACAATAAGTATGCTTTTAGTCACCTAAGTAACGACTGAAATCGCATAATCTTTTTTTTTCTTCTCAAGAAACATTATCCTTGCATGCGATGAACCACTAAATGGAAGAACCCTGCGGACAGCACACACCTAATACTGTAAATGGAACCAAGAGACATGGGAAGAGCAGGCCTAGCCGTGCCCTCCTCTTCCAAGTTATTCAAAACAAATGTAGCATTGGCTACATTACTGGCCCACACTCAAAGCACAGGAGCACTTTTTAGTGGGGGGATAGCCCACTGTTACAGTCCAATTCATTTGTGTAGATAGCGCAGACGTGATTTATAGTGGATTTTCAGGCGTGTTCTACTGACAAACGAGCTCCCATCTGCCTTCGGCACGCAACAGACAATACATGCAACTCAAGCACATTCATGCGAGGCTTCTCTTTAGTTAAGGGCCTCGTTGCCTAAATGCCTCTGCGACTACTCTCTTTCTCCTGTGCTCACGCTTCAATAAAAATGTCCTTCAAAGAAAACAAGCCTTTCAGGAATGTTATGTCAGATGTACTTCTTTTGAATATACATAGAGGTTTATATAGTTATCAAGGCTTCAAGGACCATTTAGACGTTCTAGAATGAATAGAGGATAGTTGGACTGAGGTGACTTAGACTGTATATTACCACTTTGAGCTCAATACTGCTCATATGGCAGACTTATTATATACAGTGCATTCAGAAAGTGTTCAGACCCCTTGACCTTTTCCACATTTTGTTACGTTACAGCCTTATTCTAAAATTGATTAAATACATTTTTGTCCTCATCAATCTACACACAATACCATAAAATGACAAAGTGAAAACAGGTTTTTAGAAAGCGTTGGGCCGAATCCCTGAGCCGACAAGGTGAAAACCTGTCGATGTGTCCTTGAGCAAGGCACTTAACCCTAATTTGCTCCAGGGGCGCCATTCTACTATGGCTACCCCTGTAGGTAAGCCGTCATTGTAAATAAGAATTTGTTCTTAACTGACTTGCCTAGTTAAATAAAGGTTACAAAAAAACTTTATTTACACTGGAAATTGAGCTCAATTGAATTTACACTGGAAATTGCATCCTGTTTCCATTAATCATCCTTGAGATGTTTCTACATCTTGATTGGAGTCAACCTGTGGTAAATTCAATTGATTGGACATGATTTGGAAAGGCACAAACCTGTCTATATAAGGTCCCACAGTTGACAGTGGATGTCAGAGCAAAAACCAAGCCATGAGGTCGAAGAAATTGTCCGTAGAGCTCCGAGACAGGATTGTGTCGAGGCACAGATCTGGGGAAGGGCACCAAAAAATGTCTGCAGCATTGAAGGTCCCCAAGAACACAGTGGCCTCCATCATTCTTAAATGGAGGAAGTTTGAAACCACCAAGACTCTTCCTAGAGCTGTCCGCCCAGCCAAACTGAGCAATCGGCGATGGGAGTACCTTCCAGAAGGACAAACATCTCAGCAGCACTCCATCAATCAGTCCTTTATGGTAGAGTGGCCAGATGGAAGCCACTCCTCTGTAAAAGACACGACACCCCGCTTGGAGTTTGCCAAAAGGCACCTAAAGACTCTCAGACCATGAGAAACAAGATTCTCTGTTCTGATGAAATCAAAATTGAACTCTTTTGCCTGAATGCCAAGGGTCACGTCTGGAGGAAACCTTGCACCATCTCTACGGTGAAGCATGCTGTGGGGATGCTTTTCAGTGGCATGGACTGGGAGACTAGTCAGGATCGAGGGAAAGATGAACAGAGAAAAGTACAGAGAGATCCTTGATGAAAACCTGCTTGAAAATGCTTAGGACCTCAGACTGGGGTGAAGGTTCACCTTCCAACAGGAAAATGACCCTAAGCACACAGCCAAGACAACGCAGGAGTGGCTTCGGGACAAGTCTCTGAATGTCCTTGAGTGGCCCAGCCAGAGCCCGGACTTGAACCCGATCGAACATCTCTGGTGAGACCTGAAAATAGCTGTGAAGCGACGCTTCCCATCCAACCTGACAGAGCTTGAGAGGAGCTGCAGAGAAGAATGGGAGAAACTCCCCAAATACGCTTGTAGCGTCATACCCAAGAAGAATCAAGGCTCTAATCATTGCCAACGGTGCTTCAACAAAGTACTGAGTAAAGGTTCTGAATACTTATGTAAATGTGATATTTCAGTTTTGTTTTTTAAAATACATTTGCAAACATAAGCCTAGTGGTCAAAAAGTAAAGGGGTCTGAATGCTTTCCGAATGCACTGTAAATTATTTTATGGTTATCTAATCTTTGTAAGCTTCTAGATAAAAAAATAAATAAAAATAGAGGTCCCAGACTTTCCGTGCCCCTATGCCACCATGTCTTTCCAGCTCTTATGTTGGTCAGTGGAGAGTTCTTATGACATTCTATTTAATGATAGGATACAATATTCACTCTCACTCCCTGGGTTTGGTCAGTAGTGGCCAGCAGCATATTATTATGGTTACCACAAACCTAATCTTTGATCTATTTCTTTTGTGTTGCCAGTGTCTCTCCAAAAAGCTGCCAGCGATGTAGTGCTGTGGTGACATGGCTCAAAAACCCATTCAAGCTAGAGTCAGGGGCTTAACCTCTCCCTCTGCCTAAACCATGGTATTTTTAAAATAATGTGTATAGAGATTTTTTTTAATTTTTTTTTAAAGCCTCTACCCTTCTTGGCTGCCTGTCTCTATTTCTGTGACTCTCATATGAAACACTTCTGACGTTAAACACCTGTTAACTTTTATGTCTTGTGAGCGGAGCGGCTGAATGGGAGCCCATTATATTCAGTGCCAGTCGCCTTGGCTAAATCCCAGTAGAGGAAAGTCTACTCCCAATATGGAGGGGCTACAGGAGTGAGCCCCCTTATTCCAAACAGCCAAGCTTGGCAGTCTGGGAAGATTTCTCCTCTGTTCAAATCTAATATGCCTTCTATTTCACTTGACAGCTAAGATGAAACCACATGCTTTCCATAGTGCTCTCCAGGATAAACCACATGTCTAACCAAGAGACTAGCCTAACCTTGTAGACACTCATATCAAGTCACAGCAGGAGAAGCAAAGCTCTCCCATCTAGAGGGGATAAGGATAGGTGACATGAAGTGCCTGGACACAGCCCTTAGTTGTGGTATATTGGCCATATACCACAAATCACCTTATTGCTATTATAAACTGGTTAGCAAACGTAATTAGAACAGTAAAAAGTCATTGTTTGGTCATATCCAAGGTATACGGTCTGATATACCACAGCTTTCAACCAATCAGTATTCAGGGCTCAAAACACCCAGTTTATGATGTCTGTTAGATCATGGCTGCACTGTACCAACTGAGGTGTCCCTCCATAATAGTACCCAACACACAGATCATATTAAATGTTCTATATGTAATTCTATGACCTTACATTACTGTCCCCATTGTTCCAAGTCCCCAATTGTCAATAATTTCATTAGAAAACAAAAGGCACCTGGTTACTCCAACGGTATCAAATCACTGAAAGGCACCTGGTTACTCCAACGGTATCAATCACTGAAAGGCACCTGGTTACTCCAATGGTATCAATCACTGAAAGGGATGTTGTTTGTCTGCCAGGACCAGTGGCTAAATGAAAACTGATCCAAAAACTTTAAAAAGAGGTGTTAAGCTAATATTTAGGGACTGGATTCCTGTACCAGGAAATACTTGAGCAGAACTCCTTAAAGAATCGGATTTAGCATTTGGAAAACTCCATCCAGCGTCTTAAAAAACCTCCAGCCCTTTTCAATGCCTTTGGATTTCGTGGGCTCAGGTGCAATAATTTAAATCCTTGTAATGTGTTAACGATCATGGCATATTTAATTCTTAGCGTGCTAGTTTATTCTCCATTAGTAACCAGGAATGTCCTCTCCCCTCAGCTGATTGTTTGACTTCAGCTATGTACACGTTACAGATAGCACATCCATTCACACAACACCTCCACTGAAAAATAACAGTTGAGACTTAACTGCAAAGCAGTTAAAACATCAGTGATATACACAGTAGCACTACCTCACCTTAAAGGGGCAATCCGCAGTTGAAACAATAACAAAGCTTAACTTAGTTGTTCAACATGCAAAATGGATTAGACGGCACTTCATGAGTGTTACCAGATGTGGAAGATTTTACAATGGAGTTTAAATGTGTGAAACTATGATGGTGAGTACTAGAATTACGCATACATAAAGTGTAACATGCGTCATGTGTTTTGAATGAATTTCACATGTAATAATGTCCTGAAACATATCTTCCAATATAGTCCATAACAAAATGTTCAGTCAATAAGTGAAGAAAGAGTTCTACACACGCCAATTGTTCACCATTTAAAAAGGAATTTAATCTCTTCCAATACTAACAACAGGGCATAAGCTCTGTGAGCACACGTTACAAAAATAAACAAAAATAGAAAATCACTTAATGGGGAAAGTAGTTAGGAGCACAGACAAATCTGTGTAGTAAAAAAACAAAATAACAGAAAAAAAACCAGGGAGAAGACAAACACCTCCTTTACATTCATAGAATGGATACTTCCATGTTCAAGTCCAGTAACAGGAAGAGGCTTCTGGGTACGGAAACAATGAGCAAAAACATAACACAATTTGTAAAAGCACTTGAGACTATACCCAGGTTAATAGCTTCTATACAGCTCTATATGAATGATATCTATGGGTCCAAGAAATATAAAACCCTTGAACGTAAATGCAGGAACCGAAGGACATATGCCTGCGAGACGGCAAATCCTTGGAGTGACTAACAGACAGAAGTCGATTTGTCAGTGAAAGAATTTCCAGTCATATCTCCAAGGATTAAAGTCAATGAGACTCTCCACATAAGACCTGTGATTGGTCTCTAAATGCTCCGTTTCATGAGGTATTATTAGCTAACATCTTTAAAATGACCAGTGCAATCTAAAACATACAGGCCCATGGTGAAGGGTCTACAATACTGTATAGAAATGGAAAGCATCATGAGCTAAATCCAGGTTAGGTGACTGTTTAGAGAACCACCACTGATAGACCATACGGTCATATCATCCCAAAATGTTCCTATCCAACACATACACAGGCTTGAATAGAGGGCTGGGGTTCAGTTAAAATTAATACTTGAAAATATGTACCGGTATGCATTATGTGAAGTGTTGGTAAAAACAAAGAAGCATTTAAAACTCAAATACTATGTCATCAGCGCTGTGACTATTCTAATACCTGGGCTTGGGAAAAGCAAGTACTTATTCATCGCTTGGTCCTTTTGGAAGGGGGCTCCTCAGATTTTTGTCCCCCTCTGGTGCGTACTGCTGGGGGGCTGGCTTCACGTTTACGCCCCCCTGCCTTGGCTGGCGCCGAGGCCTGTCCTCTCGTCCCACTGGAGGTTAATAACAGGTAAGCAAGAGTAGGCAGTAACACCCATATAGAATGCCATATTGACAGTATATTAGATAGTCGGGTCAAGACAATAATAAAAGTAGTTTGCTAGATACTATATAGAATTTCAGCAAATAATCATACTGTTTATACAAATTAACAAGGATACACACAGTACCAAGAGATCAGCACATCCTGTCGCACACGCAAGCATACACACACACAAACCTACCGTGTGTTTGCTGTGTTCTCCTCTTCACCCCGAGCTCGGGTGGAAGGTTTCCTTGGTTTGTTCCTGGAGAAAATACAAATTGGAAAGCAACTCCAAAAATCATTGAGTGCACTGCCTTCTTGCAACCTCAGTGTCAGACAAGATATCGTTGGACTGACTTTGATCGCTTTTCCCTTATATTGAATTATGAATGTTTCAGAATGAGGGAGAAGACAAACACCTCCTTTAAGGGCAATGTTACACCAGTCACATTTTTCTTTGCGGTGGTTAGATGTTGTCAATACTGTCTGCAACATATCATGTATGAAATGCATTATGCAGCTCAATGACTAGCTACTTGGAGATGATTTAGCCATGACATTTAAAACATGCTAACTGGGGGACATTGACTTCCTTATGTTGTGGAAAATTTTTGCTGAACTATCCCTTTAAGCACTAAGTCAGCCATGTTCTATAATCTACACTACATGGCCAGAAGTATGTGGACACCTGCTTGTCGAACATCATTTCCAAAATCATGGGCTTTAATATGGAGTTGGTCCCACCTTTGCTGCTATAACAGCCTCCACTCTTATGGAAAGGGTTTTCACTAGATGTTGGAACATTGGGATCTTGCTTCCATTCAGCCACAAGAGCATTAGTGAGGTCAGGCACTGATGTTGGGCGATTAGACCTGGCTCGCAGTCAGCGTTCCAATTCATCCCAAAGGTGTTTGATGGGGTTGAGGTCAGGGCAATGAAAAACAGCCCCAGACCATTATTCCTCCTCCTCCGCCAAACCCAGATTTGTCCGTCGGACTGCCAGATGGTGAAGCGTAGTTAATCACTCCAGAGAACGCGTTTCCACTGCTCCAGAATCCAATAGCAGCAAGCTTTACACCACTCCAGCCGACGCTTGGCATTGCGCATGGTGATCTTAGGCTTGTGTGCTGCTGCTCGGCCATGGAAACCCATTTCATGAATCTCCTGATGAACAATTATTGTGCTGACGTTGCTTCCAGAGGCAGTTTGGAACTCTGTAGTGAGTGTTTCAACCGAGGACAGACTATTTGTAACACGCTACGCGCTTCAGCACTCGGCGGTCCCGTTCTGTGAGCTTGTGTGGACTACCACTTCTTGGCTGAGCCGTTGTTGCTCCTAGATGTTTCCACTTCACAATAAGTGTGCTAGTGTATGTAAGTTGTTTTGTATGAAACTTTGTTCACCCTCCTGCTGTTGGACCAGGTCTCTCTTGAAAAACAGATTTTATTTCAATGAGAAAACCTGTATAAATAAAGGTAATTATCATTTTTTTTAAATAAAAATAACAGCACTTACAGTTGACTGGGGAAGCTCTAGCAGGGCAGAAATTTGACAAACTGACTTTTTGGAAAGGTGGCATCCTATGACGGTGCCATGCTGAAAGTCAGTGAGCTCTTTAGTACGGGCCATTCTACTGCCAATGTTTAGCTATAGAGATTGCATGGCTGTGTGCTCGATTTTATGCACCCGTCAGCAACGGGTGTGGCTGAAATAGCCAAATCCACTAATTTGAAGGGGTGTCCATATACTTTTGGCCAAGTAGTGTATATCATGCACGGCATGCCATGTGTCGTTACCTCTCAGCCTCAAGGCGAACAGCAGCTCGAGTCGCAGTTCTGGTTTTGGGTGTCTCTTCCTCCTCTTCTTCCTCCTCTTCGTCCTCTTTTTGTTCGCTGTCTTTGTCTGGCTTTTTGTCGGTCTTTTCAGATACAGTCTTTTCTGTTTACAATGAAAAAGTTATGAACGGTCACACGGTAGTCAAAAATCATGGTGGTGTAAATAGATGCAACAACTTTTCAACCCCTCTCATTTCTAACCCAGTTTAACCTGCTCCTATGAGAATATTCTGTAAGGAATACATACATGTATGAGATCAGAGTTCTCCAACAGCCGTTGCTAAATGTTTTGCCAAGTTACAAAATGAATTTCCATGGAGATGGACAACAATATTGCATCATATCCTCCTAACTACCCAGACCTCCTGAGTCATACCTGGTTCCTCCGACGTCGATGTTGCTCCCTTCGAGGGCCTTCCCCTACGAGCAGGTTTCTTCTGAGGCGTGTCTTTGCCGTCCTCACCCTGGTAGAGTCCCATCCGGGGGGAAAAAATGTAACGTTCAAAACACAATTTTGGTTGGTTTGAGACTGATCAAAACCATTCAAAGATTATGTATATTATTCTTCTATCTAAAATCAGTTTGACTGTGGATGTTCTCTACGTACCTCATCTGTTCTGTTATTACTGGAGCCCACTTTCTTCCCCTCCTCCTGGTCGGCAGACTGACTCACTGAAAAACAGAAGAAAGGGAGAGACAGAACAAGTTGAACAAAAATGACATGGCATAGGTTAAATTAGTGTCATTTGGACCACAGTGTGGGGAAGGGAAAGCTTTGCATCTCTTCTCACCGCTATCCTCTCCAGGTTGTTTCTTCAGGTCACTTTCCTGGGTCTCCATCTCCTCAGGCTGGGCCTGCTCCTCCTCAGGGTGGGCCTGCTCCTCCTCAGGGTGGGCCTGCTCCTCCTCAGGGTGGGCCTGCTCCTCCTCAGGGTGGGCCTGCTCCTCCTCAGCCTGGGCCTGCTCCTCCTCAGCCTGGGCCTGCTCCTCCTCAGCCTGGGCCTGCTCCTCCTCAGCCTGGGCCTGCTCCTCCTCAGCCTGGGCCTGCTCCTCCTCAGCCTGGGCCTCCTCCTCCTGCTGGGCCTGGGCCTCCTCCTGCTGGGCCTGGGCCTCCTCCTGCTGGGCCTGGGCCTCCTCCTGCTGGGCCTGGGCCTCCTCCTGCTGGGCCTGGGCCTCCTCCTGCTGGGCCTGGGCCTCCTCCTGCTGGGCCTGGGCCTCCTCCTGCTGGGCCTGGGCCTCCTCCTGCTGGGCCTGGGCCTCCTCCTGCTGGGCCTGGGCCTCCTCCTGCTGGGCCTGGGCCTCCTCCTGCTGGGCCTGGGCCTCCTCCTGCTGGGCCTCCTCCTCCTCCTCAGCCTGGGCCTCCTCCTCCTCCTCAGCCTGGGCCTCCTCCTCCTCCTCAGCCTGGGCCTCCTCCTCCTCCTCAGCCTGGGCCTCCTCCTCCTCCTCAGCCTGGGCCTCCTCCTCCTCCTCAGCCTGGGCCTCCTCCTCCTCCTCAGCCTGGGCCTCCTCCTCAGCCTGGGCCTCCTCCTCCTCCTCAGCCTGGGCCTCCTCCTCCTCCTCAGCCTGGGCCTCCTCCTCCTCCTCAGCCTGGGCCTCCTCCTCCTCCTCAGCCTGGGCCTCCTCCTCCTCCTCAGCCTGGGCCTCCTCCTCCTCCTCAGCCTGGGCCTCCTCCTCCTCCTCAGCCTGGGCCTCCTCCTCCTCAGCCTGGGCCTCCTCCTCCTCAGCCTGGGCCTCCTCCTCCTCCTCAGCCTGGGCCTCCTCCTCCTCAGCCTGGGCCTCCTCCTCCTCAGCCTGGGCCTCCTCCTCCTCAGCCTGGGCCTCCTCCTCCTCAGCCTGGGCCTCCTCCTCCTCAGCCTGGGCCTCCTCCTCCTCCTCAGCCTGGGACCCCTTCAACAGAATCAAAGCTCAAATTAAAAACACACACCTCTCTGTCAATGGGAGGACTAATTGCTAGTGAAAGAGAAACAGTTCCATTTTATTCTCAGGGGCCTTCCTCTAGCCAGCTCCTCTGTGTTCATAGATCTAAAATGGACTGGATAAGTGTAAGCAATAAGGTGATGGCTGCACCTAGCCCTCCAATTTCCCATATAACTCATGTATCCAGCCCTTTCAGATCTATGAGGTCTGCAGGGGTAGAGACTGGGGGGTCAAAGAGGAACCAGGCCATGGCTCAGAAAACCTTGTGGTCAGTGAAGCGAAAAGGCCTTACCTCCCCAGATTCCTCAGGCCTCTTCCTCTTCACTGCAGGTTTGCCTAAGAGAAAGAGACTTACTGTAACAAATGCCAGACCAAGCTTTCCTGAGTTCTGTATTAACTCCCCTCCGTGCACTTAGAAAGTGCATCGACAATGATTCTCTGTCAACAACTATGAAAAACTTTTCATATCCAATCACGCATAATAAACGTATTTGGAGATTGCAGTAAGATTATATTGTGGATTGAAATAAAGTTTTTAAAAAAAATAGTTTGAAACTCACGAGCATCAGTGGTCTCCTTAGAATCAGAGCTTTCTGCATCTTCTTTTGTGTCTGGCTTGGCGATTGGAGGTTTAGCTGGTCTTCCTCGTCTACTGCCGCTCTTCGGCTCACTCTTCTCCTCCTCGTCTTTTTGAAGAGGGGGATGAATCTGATACAACAAAACAAAATTTCAGATCAGGGCTCTGAGTCAATCAGCTGTTAACAAGTGATCTGTGATGCCATATAAATAGTTGATGTTGATTAGCTCCCCTCTGAATGGGACCGCCCCCTGCTGAATGGTGCATTCAACTTAGGATAGCCAGTAGGACAACCACATCTCGATCACAGGATTAATGTTATACTATTCCAGGTATTCCTTAAAGATGTAGGGTTTCAAGTGTCTCCGGAAGGTGGTCAGTGACTTTTAACTTTTATCAAACTGATCATGTCCACTGAAATTACCTCTCCTTTCTCCTTTGGCTTTTCCGCTGATGTCTCTCCTGCTTTCTCCTGGTTTCCTGTGTAGGGAAGTAATATGTTTATTTAGTGTGAAATGTGTTGATAATGACAAAATATTTAATAAATAAAATAATTTAGGGGCACACAGGAAGAAGATAAACTTGGCATGCATCTTAGTTATCACCCACCCATCTCAGAAACGAGGAGGTACTAAATAGGCCTAGCACAGAGTGTGGCTATGGAAGCATATACAGTCGTATGCAAAAGTTTGGGCACCCCTCTGAGGCTGCATAATAAATTTACTCTGTCGTCACAGTGGCATGCCATTCATTTTCTAATAAAAGCTGAGTACTGGGGTATTGTCCAGACAAAGATTTTTAGTGTAGCAATATTAAGTTGTATGAAATTAAATCAGATGTGAAAAATAGGCTATGCTAAAATTTGGGCACCCTTGTCATTCTGTTGATTTGAATACCTGTAACTACTTAGCACTGATTAATTGGAACACACAATTGGTTTGGTGAGCTCATTAAGCCTTGAACTTCATAGACAAGTGCATCCAATCATGAGAAAAGGTATTTAAGGTGGCCAATTGCAAGTTGTTGTTCTCTTTGACTCTCCTCTGAAGAGTGGCAACATGGGGGCCTCAAAACAACTCTCAAATGACCTGAAAACAAAGATTGTTCAACATTATGGTTTAGGGGAAGGCAACAAAAAGCTATCGCAGAGATGTATGCTATCAGTGTCCACTGTGAGGAACATAGTGAGGAAATGGAAGACCACAGGCACAGTTGTTGTTAAAGCCAGAAGTGGCAGGCCAAGTAAAATATCGGAGAGGCAAAGGCGAAGGATGGTGAGAACGGTCAAAAACAGCCCACAGACCACCTCCAAAGACCTACAACATCATCTTGCTGCAGATGGTGTCACTGTGCATCGTTCAACAATTCAGCGCACTTTGCACAAGGAGAAGCTGTACGGGAGAGTGATGCGGAAGAAGCCTTTTCTGCACACACGCCACAAACACACATTTGGACAAGCCAGCTTCATTTTGGAATAAGGTGCTGTGGACTGATGAAACAAAGA
This sequence comes from Thymallus thymallus, assembly GCA_023634145.1. Classification (NCBI taxonomy): domain Eukaryota; kingdom Metazoa; phylum Chordata; class Actinopteri; order Salmoniformes; family Salmonidae; genus Thymallus; species Thymallus thymallus. The sequence continues at coordinate 11,799,636 of CM042385.1, forward strand.
TTGAGTTATTTGGTCATAACAAGGGCCGTTATGCATGGCGGCAAAAGAACACAGCATTCCAAAAAAACACTTGCTACCCACAGTAAAATTTGGTGGGGGTTCCATCATGCTGTGGGGCTGTGTGGCCAGTGCCGGTACTAGGAATCTTGTTAAAGTTGAGGGTTGCATGGATTCCACTCAATATCAGCAGATTCTTGGGAATAATGTTGAAGAATCAGTCACAAAGTTGAAGTTACGCCGGGGCTGGATATTTCAACAAGACAACGACCCAAAACACTGCTCAAAATCTACCCGGGCATTTATGCAGAGGAACAAGTACAATGTTCTGGAATGGCCATCCCAGTGCCCAGACCTGAATATCATTGAGAATCTGTGGGATGATTTGAAGCGGGCTGTCCATGCTCGGCAACCATCAAACCTAACTGAACTGGAGATGTTTTGTAAGGAGGAATGGTCCAAAATACCTTCATCCAGAATCCAGACACTCATTAGAGGCGATAGGAAGCGTCTACAGGCTGTTATTTTAGCAAAAGGAGGCTCTACTAAATATTGATGTGATTTTTCTGTTGGGGTGCCCAAATTTATGCACCTGTCTAATTTCGTTTTGATGCATATTGCACATTTTCTGTTAATCCAATAAACCTAATTTCACTACTGAAATATTACTGTGTCCATCAGTTATTTGATAGATCAAAATGAAATTGCTGATCCAAACACCCAATTATTTATAAATGGAAATCATGGAAATTGTCAGGGGTGCCCACACTTTTGCATACGACTGTAGCTGTTGAATTTCCAAATGGCTGTGGTGAAACCTCTTACCTGTTGTGGAGTCTTTGGCCTGGGCCCCTGACCGTCTGCCTCGGCGAGGCGGGGTCTCCTCCACTTTCTCAGTCTGTATAGAGAACATCAAAACATGGTTACCTCACAGCCTCAACTCACATACCTCATCAACATACAATCCACACTGGCAGAAGGGGAGTGAGCAGCGAAGGATGATATAACCTCTTTCATTTCCTCCTCATCCGCCGAGGTTTTAGACGAGCGTCCTCTGCGTGGCATTCTGGATTCTGTGGCCTTTTCTCCCTCATTGTCCTACAATAGCAAACAATGTGAGCAAGGGTATTAGGACAATATAACATTACATAATGCATGTACATCTAAAGATAACTGCCAAAATAAAATAAACATTGGTGGTGGAAAACGCTGTCTCAGGCGCCGCTCCAGGATCTCCCATAAGTGTTCAATTGGGTTGAGATCAGGTGACTGAGACGGCCATGACATATGGTTTACATTGTTTTCATGCTCATCAAACCATTCAGTGACCACTCTGCCCTGCGGATAGGGGCATTGTCCTCCTATGGGGTCATAGCCATGGTAGCCAAAATATCGGCCTGCCCAGCATTTTTATACATGACCCTAAGCATGATGCGGTGTTAATTGCTTAAATAACTCAAGAACCACACCTGTGTGGAAGCACCTGCTTTCAATACACTTTATATCCCTCATTTATTCAAGCACTTCCGTTGTTTTGGCCGTTACCCATAGGTAGTGACATGTTTACTACCTAATGCAAGTACTGATAGGTAGGGACTACACTTACTTTACTCACGTCCACAGACAGCTTGGACTGCTGCTCTCGACTGTCCTTTTCATTTTTCTCTGAGCCTGATAAATTGCAGAAGTGAACAAGATTTAATAAAAAAATTCAGATGGACTTGTCAATTTGAGATAATGTGAAGCTGGCCAAATGACACGCGGACAAGCTATAAGAGAATACCAAAACAATGAATTCTATTAATTAATCCGTTTTTACTCGTTAACAGCGATTTGTCTAATTGAATGTACCGGAGTCTTTGGACGTGGTAGCTTTCTGACCGGACAGCCTTCCTTTGCGGGTTACTCTTCCCTCTATTTTGTCCTCCTGAACAAGGAACAAGGTTCCAAACAAATTCAGTGCATGTGTTTTTCCTAAATAAAGATTATGTGCTCCATAAGATAAAATGTTACACTCGGTCATAGAGAGTAGATAACTACCATTTCAGACAGGTCGGCTCCTCTCTCGTCCTCTTGTCCGTCTGACTTGGACGCATTGCCTGCAACAAACAAACAATCAAAATCAAAGCAGTTCCTCAAGCCATATAACAGAAAGAGAGACAACACAAAAAGTGAAAAAATTAATAAAACAAGTAAAGATCAAAGAACAGCGTGACATAAAAACACCTGTGGATTGCATAAAGCTCATCAGAGACTCACTGGCTTGTTTGACCAGCTTTGATTGCCGACCACGTCGAGTCTCCCTTGGTGTTTCAGGTGTGTCAGACTTACCCTGAAATACACATATAAAAGTTAACAAAGGAAAGCGTTAACAGTTACTTAAGTGTTCACAAAAATGTAACCAGAAAAGACCATGGTGCTCTTGCAAAACATGAGTGCTAAACTGCCAAGAGTGAGTACTTACAGACTCAGAGATTCCCCTTTCCTCTTTTTCTTCAGTCTGGTCTTTATTTGAGAAGGTGGAAAGAGGAGGGGTCAACTTTTAAACAGTCTTTTGAGGACTGGAGTTTCACAAAGTCAAAAACTACATGCAACAGGGTTATGACATTCTTTTTTTTTTTTTTTTTTTTACAGTTGGTTTGGTTGTGGGGGTTGGAACTGTTAGCAAAATACAGTCAGTCCCCCTTTCTATAACAAATGAGGTTAAATGGAGGTACCACCCTGCATCCCACCGCTGGCTTGCTTCTAATGATCCTGGTCGGACCCTGGATGGGAGACCAGATACTGCTGGAAGTAGTGTTGGATGGCCAGTAGGGGGCACTCTTACCTCTAGTCTAAGGAGATCCCTATACCCCAGGGCCGTGAATGGGACACTGCCCTGCGTAGGGTGCCATCTTTCAGATGTGACGTTAAACGTGTGTCCCGACTCTCTGTGGTCATTAAAAATCGCATGGCACTTATTGTAAGACCCCGGTGTCATGGTTAAATTCCCAACCTGGTCTCATTCCATCATGGCCACCTAAACATCTCCCTCATTGGCACCTGATAGCTGATGGTAAGCGTTCTGGCACAAACATGGTCAGCGTGGGTGCTACACATTGGTGGTGGAAAAGCACTATATAAATCCAATCATTATTTGTATCATATTTCTATAAGAAGAATATACACTGAGTGTACAAAACATTAGGAACACCTTCCTACTATTGAGTTGCACCCCCTTTTGCCCTCAGAACAGCCTCAATTCATCGGGGCATGGACTTTACAAGCTGTTAAATGCGTTCCACAGGGATGCTGGCCCATATTGACGCCAATGCTTCCCACAGTTATGTCAAGTTGGCTGGGCGGTGCACCATCCTTGATACACATGGGAAACTGTTGAGCATGAAAAACCCAGAAGCGTTGCAGTTCTTGACCCACTCAAATCGGTGTGCCTGCCACCTACTACCATACCCTGTTCACTTAAATCTTTTGTCTTGCCCATTCACCCTCTGAATGGCACACATACACAATCCATGTCTCAAGGCTTGAAAATCCTTCTTTAACCTGTCTCCTCCCCTTCATCTACACTGATTGAAGTAGATTTACCAAGTGACATCAATAAGGAATCATAACTTTCACCTGGATTCACCTGGTCAGTCTATGTCATGAAAAGAGCAGGTGTTCCTAATGTTTGTCCAAAAATATTAAGGACTATTGCAGTTGACTGCATGACTTACTAATGTTATCAATGTCCGTCTTGACCTGACACTCATGTTCCATGGCCAGCAGTTCTGTCGTCTCAGGCTCCGTCTCATCTAAGCAAAAACAGAGATGGGCAAATTTACACACAAAAAACTAACAGAGAGCACAAACTTTACTTGGGGGGGTGGGGGAACTGGAAAAAAACAAAAAACAATGGAGGAATGCAAGAAAATTGGGAAAGTGTAAGACCCATTGGTGAGGAGTGTGAATGTACAAGGTTAAGATAAAAAGGTATGAATCATATACAGTGCATTTGGAAAGTATTCAGACCCCTGAAATGTTTTCCTCATTTTGTTACGTTACAGCCTTATTCTAAAATGTATTCATTTCATGTTTGTTTTTGTGCTAGTTTATAAAAAATAAAAACCAGAAATACCTTATTTACATTAGTATTCAGACCATTTGCTATGAGACTCGAAACGTAGCTCAGGTGCATCCCATTTCCATTGATCATCCTTGAGATGTTTCTACTACTTGGAGTCCACCTGTGGTAAATTCAATTGATCGGACATGATTTGGAAAGGCACACACCTGTCTATATAAAAAGGTCCCACAGTTGACAGTGCATGTCAGAGCAAAAACCAAGCCATGAGGTTGAAGAAATTGTGTCGAGGCACAGATCTGGGGAAGGGTACCAAAACATTTCTGCAGCATTGAAGATCCCCTAGAACACAGTGGCCTCCATCATTCTTAAATGGAAGAAGTTTGGAACCACCGAGACTCTTCCTAGAGCTGGCCGCCCGGCCAAACTGAGCAATCGGGGGAGAAGGGTCTTGGTCAGGGAGGTGACCAAGAACTCAATGGTGACTGACAAAGCTCCATAGTTCCTATTTGGCGATTGGTGAACCTTCCAGAAGGACAAACATCTCAGCAGCACTCCATCAATCAGGCCTTTATGATAGAGTGGCCAGATGGAAGCCACTCCTCTGTAAAAGACTCTCAGATCATGAGAAACAAGATTCTCTGGTCTGATGAAACCAAGATTGAACTATTTTGCCTGAATGCCAAGCGTCACGTCTGGAGTAAACCTTGCACCATCTCTACGGTGAAGCATGGTGGTGGCAGCATCATGCTGTGGGGATGCTTTTCAGTGGCATGGACTGGGAGACTAGTCAGGGCTGAGGAAAAGATGAACGAAGCAAAGTACAGAGAGATCCTTGATGAAAACCTGCTCAAGAATGCTCAGGACCTCAGACTGGGGTGAAGGTTCACCTTCCAACAGGAAAACGACCCTAAGTACACAGCCAACACAATGCAAGGAGTGGCTGGTTTCGGGACAAGTCTCTGAATGTCCTTGAGTGGCCCAGCCAGAGGTGGACTTGAACCTGATCGAACATCTCTGGTGAGACCTGAAAATAGCTGTGAAGCGACGCTTCCCATCCAACCTGACAGAGCTTGAGAGGAGCTGCAGAGAAGAATGGGAGAAACTCCCCAAATACAGGTGTGCCAAGCTTGTAGCGTCATACCCAAAAAGACTTGAGGCTGTAATCGCTGCCAAAGGTGCTTTAACAAAGTACTGACTATTTCTGTTTATTTTAAATGTTTTAATATACATTTGCAGATATTTCAAAAAACCTGTCCTTGCTTTGTCATTATGGGGTATTGTGTGTAGATTGATGAGGGGAAACAACTATTTAATCAATTTTAGAATAAGGCAGTAACGTAACAAAATGTGGAAAAAGTGAATACTTTCCGAATGCACTGTACCTTGTTTGTCGACTGTTGGTCCCAATACAGGCCCTTGCTCAGGAACAATATCAGCATGGCATGGATTTTCCTCCTCTCTGTCAACAGTAGCTTTATTTTCCTTTGAAAGAGTTGGAACAAAGTTAGATGCTCTCAAAGCCTGAGTGACATTTAACTTATATTTATATTATAGAACTAGAATGAAATAGAAACACCATAAGCCATTCTCACCTGTGACATCCCTTCAACTAATGTCCATGTTGACACCTCAGTCTCTTTCACCTCTGTGTCAAGAACATCTGGGGCGAGAACATGTGTGGAGAGAGCATGGACTGTAATGTTACTAACAATAAGTACTCAAAATACTCTCCATTGGCATGTGATACTTGAAGAAAAGAAGAACTGACCATATAACTGTTGTCACAAGACACATTACCTTGGCTCCTTGACTGTTCATCCATTTTCTCTGATGATGATGCAGTTGCTGTTAGATCACTTTCGTCCATTTCCAGAACATGCTCAGAATCTTCCTGATCTTTTTCAACAGGTGTAGTAGTTTCCTTCTGCTGCAGAGCAGGTGTGGTCACCTCTGTGACTTCCTGTGTAGCTGGAGTGACTAAGCTAGGAGATAGTATACTCTCAGGGTCCATGGAGAGGAGGGTCAGAGCTGCCTCTTTCATCTTTATGTCTGCTTCTTGGAAGGAGAGCTCTGGGCAGGCGTCTCGCTGTATGGCCCCGGTGATGTCACTTCCTTGGCTTAGTCTTGCATCTGCTGAGGTACAGATGTCCATCAAAGTCAGAAGAGCATCTGCCCCAGTTGTCAAAGGACGTGGTTCTACCTCCCTGAGTGGCATTTCACCGTCATCATCCTCCAGTTCAGGGGTGACGTCCCTCAAAGCATCATAGGTTGTAATGGTGGCATCGGTGGGATCCCAGTCTGTGAGTGTGTCTTTGGGTTGAGGGCCTTTCTTCAGAGGAGGTTCTGTAATATCTGGAGCAGGTGAGGAGATTGAGGAGGTTGAGGACCTTGATGACTTATCCGACTTTTCATCTGCTTTACGTCCTTTTCTCTCATCCTGAGTCTCTTTCTTCTCTGGGGTTTGGGCCTTTTTCTCAACCATTTTCTTCCCACTCTTGCCTTCCATTTTCTCTGCTGGGTTTTCCTCAGTGTCTTTCCTTTGCTCCTTCATGCTTCCCTCGCGTTTTCTTTCCTTTGATGCGTCCGGTCTACTGCCTGATGTGCCACCTTTGTTTTTTACCTCCAAGCCTTGAGCCTTTTTATCCTCCCTTGACTTGGATCTGGACTTTTCCATGACCTTTACCTTCATTCCAGGCTCTGTCTCCCTGGACTTTCTGGAGTCTTTGTCGGTTTCAGAGCTGGACTTACTTGGCTTCTGGTTTTCCTGAGTAACATGTTCTGTTCTGGGTTTCTCCTTCTCACTGTCCTTGCTGTCAGGCTTAGACTTTGGTTTTTCAACATGCTTGTCCTCTGTGTGGCTCTTTGACCTCTTGAGGACTTCTTTGGAGTGTTTATCCTTTTTCTTGATGCTTTCTGATCCAGGCTCCAGGTCAGACCTTTCCTCAGAAGAGCCAGTGGAATCCGGCCGGGTTAACTGCCTAGGGTCACTTTTTAGTGGAATCTTCTCTCCTTTGGTATTTTCCCTCTCCCTTTCCTTCTCATTTTCCCTCTTCTTTTCCTTCTCTCTGTCCTTCTCAACTTTGACAGCTTCAACTGATGGAACCTTCCCCTTCTTGGTTGTGGCTTCCCTGCTAGCCCCCTCGTCAGAGGCACCTCCTTCTGACACAGATGCCCTACCTTCCCTGGCATTCACTGACACTTTCCTGTCACCTTTGACCTTGGACTTTCTCTCCCCTTTGTCATCAGAGGACACTTCAACGTGGGCCCCTTCATTCTGCTCAGGTTCATCTGTGTGGGATTCACCTCCTACTCTCTTCTCCAACTTTTGCTTAAGCTTGGTGCGCTCGTCCGACAGGCTACACTCTTTCTCTTTGCGCTCTTTAGGGTTTAACTCCTTGCGGGAAAACCGGTCAAATTTTCCAGCAGGTCGCTGCTTGAGTGGCGACTCAGATCCCTGTTCCAAGTCCAGGATAAAGGAATGTGTCCGGCTTTTGTCTGTCAGCTTTCTAGGTTCTCCAGATTCCTCAAAAGTGCTGACACTCTTCCTCCTGTGCCTCTCTTCTGATGCTGCAGACTCAGAGACTTTTCTGATTGACTTGTGCTGCAAGCTCTTTGAAGAAATACCCTTTGCTTCCTGTTCGTGAGGTAGCAGAGAAATACATCAGCATACAATTCTAAAATAAGTTATCTTTCACCATAATTAAAATATTTAATTAAATAAACAACATTTAAGTAATTAAACCAATCGCCAAGGATAGCATACAGTCAGTCACAAGTTTGGATATTAATTCAACACTTACTTCCTTTTTGTTCAACTCTCCCGCTGGATCTCCCTTTCTCTTGCCTGTAGCATCTCCCTCTTTCCTGAAACATTTAAATGACTTTAGGGACATGGTCATGTATCCAGTAACTCACAAACTCAAGCCTCCACAGGACTACACAATTACAAACACACAGACACACACCGTGAGTCCCACTTCCTCTTCCTACTGAGGGCCATCTTCTTCTCAAGAACCTTCTTTTCCTTGAGAGCCTCTTTGGCCCTGGGATCCTGAGCTTCCAGGCTGGGGGAAGAGGTCTGCCGCCTCCTCTCTGTACAGAGAGTTAACATCAGAGTGAATGGCCCATTTACCACACCCTCAGCTTTTATTACAAAAAGTCAAATGAATCAGGTATAAAAGGTTGACACACTAATTAGTCTGCCAGGGAAAAGCACATTGTGGAATGTATTGATGTTATAAGTACCCTGGTCTTCTAGTTGAGTTGACTTCTGTCTACGCTTCTCCTCCATGCGTTCCCTGTTCAACTGTCTCTTGAAAAGCCTCTCCTCCTTGTCCTTGGCCTGAGAGAATAGAGGAAAGGAGGGAGATAGAACAAGTTTGATTTAACCCAGCCACAAAAACACTTTGTCCACAACTTTTGTATTTTCTGTACGCAGGCATTTATTTCCCATAAAATATCAGCCTGATCCTGCCACTTACCGCTGACCTCCGGCGCTGCTCCACGGTGACCTCATCGTCAGAGTCGCTATAGTAACGGGAGTAGAGGAAGGGCTTGTGGACGTAGGCCTGTCGACGAGGCTTGCGCTCTGTGCTATCATCGTTATCTTCGTCTCTATTGGTCTTCTTTTTCTCAGACTTTTCATCTTGAGAATAAAAAAAACAACTAATTACGGACAAAGAAATATAGGCTTCAATATTGCCCTCTAATACTTTCTGTTTTCACTTGATATTTGAAATTGTTTTCAATTATTCGTATCTCTAAATAAATGCTTCTCACTGAGAAATAGTACATGAACACAAACACACCTTCGGATGAGACCTCGCCGTCCTCTGTAGAATCTGACGATGGCTGCTCATCGTCGCTGTCCTCCTCGAATGACGACAGGTCGCTGGTGTGGACAGAGCTCACAGTGATGTCACTGAGGCCATCAAGGTCAGAGTCCTCCAGAGAATATTCTGATGAGGAATTACACACGAAACAAATAGTTAAATGGTACCTAAAACCCTGAGGCTTTAATGACTAAAACCCTGAGGCTTTAATGACTAAAACCCTGAGGCTTTAATGACTAAAACCCTGAGGCGTACAATCCCTACTTAGTGATTCAACATTGTCATAGCGTAGTGATGATTTTAATCAAATTTATAAACCTAAACATTCAAGACAAGCCTTGGATCTCACCTTCTTTTAACCTCTCTCTGGCCTTCTGATTGATATGGTGTTTCTCATTGGGGGACTGAAGTGGATCAACATCCTTGTTCTGCCCCTCCTCTTTGAGCTTTCCTATGGTCGGCCCCTCCTCTTTGTGCTGTCCTGTGGTCGGCCCCTCCTCTCTCTCTTCTGCCTCCTGAGTCCCAACCTCTTCCTCCTCACAGTTCATCCCCTCTTTCTCAGAGTCCATCTGCTCCTGTACGTCCTCTGTTTTGACCTCCAAAGCCTGGACCTCTGACACAAGCTTTGCTTCCTCTTCTTTCTCCGGTGTCTTCCTGTCCTGGTCCTCTTCTCCCTCCTCCAACAGACTCATGTCCTGCTCTCCCGCTTCAGCCTCCAGCATAGACTCCTCTGGGTCTTGGTCTCTCTCAGAGCCCCCCTTGAGGCCCTTCTCTCCACTGGAGCTGGCCCGGGAGCTGGCCTCCTGGTTCAGGGTGGTGATGGTATCCAGGATGGACATGGCATCTCTGGCCATTGACGTAACAGAGGCAGATGAAGGAGCTGGGAATAAAACATTATCATTGAGTCATTCAGACAAATGTTAAGTCAGACAATAATGCAAAAGCACACCATTATCAGTCACAATCCCATTTACAAACAAACACACGAATGAGGGAAGTCAAAGAAGGCAGTAGAATATATGGTGCTCTGCAAATATAAAGACATAATAGACTGTTTTTTTCCTCCTAAGGACCTGCTAGAAGCATCCAATTGTATTTTACCTTGCACCAGCAAGTCTTGTTTCTCCTCTACAGGAGCAGGCAGGACAGGTGGTTCATCCACATAGCTGCCGGGGGACATGAATTCACGGACCACTCTCTCCACCTGGGGCCTGAAGGTGTGATGGATTTTGGGATCCACCACCTGAGCAACTATCCTGTCAACTCCCTGCTCCAGCATCCCAGACCTAACACGAGATCAGAAGATGATTCGGTTCATATACACAAAAGCGGATGCACTGTCTCTTGATGTTCTAACAAGACATAGGATTTAGTGCTAGTAAGTGACTGAATAGAGAGAGATACAGGGTTGCACATTCACAGCCACTGTGGAAATAAGCAAAACTGGTCCCGTTTCGCATTATTCTGTATGTAAATCCGAGACAATACATTTACATTTAGTTCGATATGTTACATTTTGTATGGTATGTTACGAATTACAATTAGGATTATATGTTACAAATTTGCTAAACGTACACTGTTACAAATGTGCAAACGTACAATATATTATGAATTTACTAAATGTATGATAATGTTACAAATTCTAACTAGGTGGCTAAGGTTAGCTAGCTCGCTAATGTTAGCTGGGTTAAGGTTAGAGTTAAGTTTAGGAGCTAAAAGGGTTATTATGGTTAGGGTTAGGTGAAGGATTAGCTAAAATGGTTAAGGTTAGGGGAATTGTTAGTTAACAAGCTAAGTAGTTGCAAAGTAGCTAAAAAGTAGCAAGTAGTTGAAAAGTTGCTAAAGTTGTTTGTGATGATTCAAACTTGCAATCTTTGGGGTGATAGATGTTTGCGTTATACCCCCACCAATCCACCCTACTTAAATTTTTTCATCTGTTTTATGTAACCATACCAAACGTAGCCCATCATACGAATGGATTTGTCAGAATAATACGAAATGCTCTGAGACCAGGTTGAAATAAGATTAAAAGTACATTTTTGCTAACCCCCATATAGATAATCAAAACTCGTGCTTTCTGTATAGGGCCATATGTGAACTCTCACGAATTACTTACTGAAGCACCAATTGTCGGATGTTGTTTCTCAACTGATTCTTGTTCAAGTGAGGACTCCATGTGTGGTTAGAGAGGTGATTGGAAACAAAGTTGTCCACTCGTTGTCTTAAATTCAGGTATGCTGGCTAAAAATAATGAATAACGTTAACTAGTTAACAAACATTTAATCACAGCCATGTTTATTGGTTATGCGTGCACTAAATCCTGTCTGTACAACAAATTGTGGTACGTCTGATCCTGGGCGCGAGACGTATTTCAACGTATCGCGACCTGGAACAGAGGTACGATTGTGGTAGTAACTCGCGAAGGCAACAGCTTTCGGACAATATTACTAATGCTTATCTACTGTATCATGGCTAATTGTAGTTTACTTTATGGCTAGCTACTTGTTACTGTTTCGTTCCCCATTCATAACGGTCGGTACCTTTGTATCCACGTCTGCCAAGCAGTCCCTTCTAAACTGATCGAAAAGACCTTGCGTTTTCAAATGATTGACGATCATAGAGACCAACTGCGGGTCTCCGGGGGGTAAACCTGCCATCTGTTACTAGCGTTATACGCTTGTGGTTTTAAAATCCAAAATAATAAATGTAATTAAAACACCACACAGTCGCTTGCTAAGTCCTTGGCTTCTCCGTATTTTGATTTAGAACTAACGCATTTGACTCGGGAAGTTCAACGATATTCAACCGGAAGAAAAATACCTAAATGACTGTAGCCACTTATAATGGGCGCCCTCTGTCGGTTGCGGCTTGGTGTAATACCAGAGGAAGAGTCGAAGCGAGAAAAATAAAGCATGTATTGAGATCAAGGAGAGTGTCGAATTTGGTCAACATTTGATCAAATATACGTTTCGCAATGGTTAGGTTGTTACGAATGCACTGATATAAGTGGACGCACGTGGCACTTAGGCAACTTTGAAAAAAACTACATTATATCGCACCTTATCTTCCCTCTCATTGGCTAGAATCAAATATTTTTTATAACTAACCCAAGATAGACCACCGCCTGTCGTTTCCAATGGGAGCAAATTAATCATAGTGGGCAGAACCAAGCACGCACTAGTGAGATCATATTGGCCCGTTCTAGCATGTATTTGCATATTTGCGTTATGGAACGCCGAATCTGTGAAGTGCGCCTGTGCAATAACTAAATTAACCCTTGCACTCATAAACAATGCACTTTCTTGAACCCTTTTAGAAAGGGTAAAGTCTACAAAATGTAGTCCACTCTGTTCGTAACAGGCTCTAGTTTTGGGAACAGAAAACTTTATTCAGATCAAATGTTTTTAATCAATGAGAAAATTAGCAGAATGTTCATTATTCTCTGTGCTAGAATGGTCCCATCCCACCCGATCTCTTCTCCTCCCCCCTGCCTTCCATCTTTGAGGACACGGATTTCCATTGTTAGAACGATCACTCGGCTGTCTTGTCAATATAATAAAAACATATTTGAAAAAAAGTTATATGTTCAAGTCTAGATGGGGAGAATTTAAGCATTTTAGCGAACCCTTTTCCTAACCTTACATGAATTCTCCTAACCTGCTGCGTAAATTCTGCTAACCTGATACGAAAAGTTAGTTACGTCTGTAGTTGTGTACCATAGATGTAGATCTCTCAAACTCTAGGTGGCATTCTGCCTTCTCCCTCAGTTATGTGAACTATAATCCCGGCACTATGTTATAACGTTTTGAAACGTCAATAATAATTGCTTGCAAAATGGCTTTCGAAACATATGGCCCTTATCTTTCATCAGTGAGAAAGAATGCTTCATATAACATTGCTTGTTTATGTCTTCCATAAACAAGCAATGTAACATGGAAATATGGCCGTGTGGGAACACTAACCCTTACCCCATAAAGGTGTGTAGTAATTTAAACTTTAGTTTTTTAAAAACATTATTTCTTGCTGATATTTATTTTTAATTTTTTTATTTCACCTTTATTTAACCAGGTAGGTCAGTTGAGAACAAGTTCTCATTTGCAACTGCGACCTGGCCAAGACAAAGCAAAGCAGTGCGACAAAAACAACACAGAGTTACACAGTAAACAAACATAGTCAAATGAATATGAAAGATGTGTTCCTTATGTTTCCAAAACCGTACCGCAAGGGTTGCGTTTAAGATCCCTGACGCTCATTCCGATCGTTAACAAAAATCCCTCGAAGATACTATCGTCAATAGGCAAAGGTATTTAGCGTCTATGGATGGGTTAGTCAAAACCCCCGCTGTGGCCAGAAACGTACAGCTGTCTGGTATTTAGTCTGTCTTGATGGCAGTGGTGCGTATTCATGGATGCCAATAGAAGCCAGGTTTCCCAAAATATTTGACCAATAAAAAATTATAAAATAATTCATCTTTCGTCTCTCTCTCTGGGTTTTCATAATTTTCCGTCAATTCGCAAGTCGCTGAATCTCACCGAAGAAATCATCCGAGTGAGGGAAACAGCGCCCTTCTGTCTCAGTAAGTGTAGCCCATGTATCTGATGCTGTCTGGACCAAAAGAGTATGACATGTTGCGGCCGTAGCATTTGATTGAGTGATGCCAGCATCAGAGCGTTTGGGCTCTTGTTGGTTAAACAAGTATAAAATAATTTGTCAATCAGTGTTGAGCTGACCTCCATTGTGGGTTATCCTGGTGCATTTTAACCCCCCCAGGGAGACCAGTTTGGAGTTGGCTTGACACCAATCAAAACACATCCTAAGCAAAATGTAATTTTACTTTCTGGTCTGCTTGTGTTGATGTCCTGCAGTAGCTAGTTTGCTAAATCTGCCTTTTCCTAAGCCATGGATGGGGATGGGGATTTGGTATTGTGGTTGACTTAATTCTCTCTACAGGCCAATGATTATGACAGCGATTCTGATCTAACCATAAATGTATATGTTGTGCCACTGGCCTGAGACGATTGAAGTTCAATATGTAGCCTAGATGTAGCCTAGCCCTTTTAGGCTCACATTAACTAGCTAGCTAACATAGCTGGCCCATGCAAGAGTAATGGTGTAATTACATTGTTAAATTCCTGCATAAAATGGGTATTATGCCACCTCCTGGTGGATTAGTGTGTTTACATTGTCTAATACACTCAGTGATAAAGGTATGGGATTCTGTGTAATCCACAGCAGATTTAGCTGTGGGTGAATTGAAAATTGAATGGTCGCGGGATAGAAATGTACAAAGTTGACAATGAAACATGGTGAAGCCCCAAAATTGCCTACCCTGGAAGCCTGTGTTTCAGACATAAGGAAGTGCATGGTGGCAAATGTTTTACTTTTAAACTCTGACAAAACAGAGATGCTAGATTTAGGTCACAAGAAACAAAGAGATCTGCTTTTGGATCTGACAATTAATCTTGATGGTTGTACAGTCGTCCCCCCAAAAAACTGAAGGACCTCGGCATTACTCTGGACCCTGATCTCTCTTTTGACGAACATATCAAGAATATTTCAAGGACAGCTTTTTTCCATTTTCGTAAGATTTTAAAAAATCAGAAACTTTTTGTCCATAAATGATGCAGAAAAGCTAATCCATGCTTTTGTCACTTCTATGCTCTACTCTCCGGATATTGCACTAAATAAACTTTCATTAGTGCTAAACACTAGATTCCCTAGATTTTCTAAGGAAACAGCTGGAGGCAGGGCTTTCTCCTATAGAGCTCAATTTTTGAGTCATTGAAGACTCATCTCTTCAGTCCTATGATTGAGTGTAGTCTGGCCCAGGGGTGCAAAGGTGAACGGCAAGGAACTGGAGCGACGAACCGTCCTTGCAGTCTCTGCCTGGCCAGTTCCCATCTCTCCATTGGGATTCTCTGCCTCTGACTCTATTACGGGGGCTGAGTCACTGGCTTACTGGTGCTTTCCATGCAGTCCTTAGGAGGGGTGCGTCACTTCCTGTCTGGTTTGTCGCCCCCTCGGGCTTGTGCAGTGGAGGGGATCTTCGTGGGCTATACTCAGCCTTGTCTCAGGGTAGTAAGATGGTGGTTTGTTGATATCCCTCTATTGGTGTGGAGGCTGTGCTTTAGCAGAGTGGGTGGGATTATATCCTGCCTGGTTGGCCCTGTCTGGGGGTATTGTCGGACGGGGCCACAGTGTCTCCTGAACCCCCAGCCTCCAGTATCTATGCTGCAATAGTCTGTGCCAGGGGGCTAGGGTCAGTTTATTAAATCTGGTGTTATTATCAGGTGTCCTGTGTTAATTTAAGTATGCACCCTCTAATTCTCTCTCTCCCACCCCTCCCTGAGGACCTGAGCTCTAGGACCATGCTTCAGGACTACCTGGCCTGATGACTCATTGCTGTCCCCAGTCCACCTAGTTGTGCTGCTGCACCAGTTTCAACTCTTCTGCCTGCGGTTATGGAACCCTGACCTGTTCACCGGACGTGCCACCTTGTGCCAGAACTGCTGTTTTCAACTCTCTCTCTGTATCACACCTGCTATTTCAACATCTAAATGCCTGACTATGAAAATCCAAGTGACATTTTCTCCTGACGTACTTACCTGTTGCAACCTCTACAACCACTATGATTATTATTTGACCCTGCTGGTCATCTATGAATGTGTGAACATCTTGGAGAAAGATCTGGCCTTAATGGCCAAGAATTGTTATAATCTCCACCCGGCACAGCCAGAAGGGGACTGGCCACCCCTCAGAGCCTATGTTTTTGCCTAGGGAGTTTTTCATAGCCACTGTGCTTTTACATCTGCATTGCTTGCTGTTTGGGGTTTTAGGCTGGATTTCAGTATAGCACTTTGTGACATTGACTGATGTAAAAAGGGCTTTATAAAGACATTTGATTGTAGGAGTTCCTATTCCATTAATATGTATGATAATTGTATATTTGACGAGTTGTCTATGGCTAAGTATTTCGATTCCATCTCATATGAATGTAAGTTTATGAAACAGTGAGACAGACTGTCATTGAATCCTTTGAGACATGACTGACTCACAGTATTGAAGTGTTGTTACATCATACTGACAAATGTCAGTTTAATAATGCATAGTAATGCTGTTACCTGAATAAATGCAACATTACAGTGGGCTACCAGTGTGTGCTACTGCTGCTGCCCCAGTTACATATACAGAACTGTATAAGCACTGGCATAAAGTAGTTTGCCTGGCTACCCACATTCCTTGCTCTGGCCAAACGCTACGCCACAGACGTTGTAGTTTCTTATCCGCAACGAGTCTGGATACAAATACCAACTCTGTTCTCCTTTCCATTTCTGAGGGCTCTTCCATTTAACTAGACTAGGATGATTGAATAGAAAAACAGTGAGACAGCATAGAGGTAAAAAGCAAACCATTTATTTAAATAATTTATATACAGACAGGCAGCAGAAAGAAAAGTAGCTGAAATAACCCCACCCCCTTCTAATCAGTTAAAACAAGGCCCTAGTCATGGATCAAGCATTGCAGACTGCTCCTTGGCAGTATGTTTGTTCTTTCAGCTTGCCACTGAGTGAGATTATTAGTCATGAACGAGGACTCTCCGGGTATCTAAAATTCTCAGCGCTTAAAATCCCAAGTGTTGGCCAAATCTTCGAAAATGTAGAGGCGACAAACTGTGCAGTAGTATTTCAGTGGGTAAAGGTGGCCTTTAAGTCATGTCTGAAACTTGCCGAAATGCTGGCAGTGTAAATCCATCGGCAGTGCAGCCCCTCCTAATCAACCAGCAGGCGAGTATGCCGCACTCTAGGAGATGGCAGGCTTGAACAACAGACTGGAAGGTTTTAGGGTTTCTTAGCAGCATAGACAGGAGTTAATACACGGTGGGAGTTGTTGCAGATCCAAGGGTGGTCGATGACGCTCTGTAGTGGGAGATGCATATTTTTTATTAAACCTTTACTTAACTAGGCAAGTCAGTTAAGAACAAATTCTTATTTACAATGACGGCTCATGCATGTAGGGGCTTTGGCGGAGAAGTTGAGAGATTATGTCCTTTGCCCAGTCAGACACCACTTTGAGGAACTGCAAGTCCAGCTTAGATGTGAATGCACTCATACGTATAGCATGACAAAAAAAGTAATGTTTCAGAATGAAGAGCTGACCAGACAAGATAAATGCCTGTTATGCCTTTTATGCTCACCTCGAGGCAAGCAACACTGACGCTTGCATGAGAGCACCAGCTGTTACTGATGACTGCATCATCACGCTCTCCATAGATGATGTGAGCAAGGCTGTGGGAGCCAGACGGGTTACCAGGACGTGTACTCAGAGCATGTGTGGACCAACTGGCAAGTGTCTTTACTGACATTTTCAACCTCTCCCTGACCGAGTCTGTAATACCTACATGTTTTAAGCAGACAACCGTAGTCCCTGTGCCAAAGAAAGCGAAGGTAACCTGCCTAAATGACTTCCACCCCGAATCACTCACATCGGTAGCCATGAAGTGCTTTGAAAGGCTGGCACTGGCTCACATCAACGCCATCATTCCGGAAACCCTAGATCCACTCCAATTCGCATCTTGCCCCGACAGATCCACAGATGTCTCAATCGCACTCCACACTGCCCTTTCCCACCTGGATAAAAGGAACACCTATGTGAGAATCAGTGGCGGCTGGTGGCGCATGCAGTACCAAAAAGCATGTTGACTACTTTTTTTTCAAGCATTAAAGAGAAAACAGTGTCTGCACTTTTATCTTTTTACACATTCCTTTCCCACATATAACTGAATGAGAAAAAAAACCAAACAGCAACAACAGAGTAGCATGTTGACTACTTGAACATAAATTTTGCTCTCCTTTCTTTCTGGCCAGCAAATTTCTCACTGACTCTCTGATTAAAGTCAGTCATCACGGTAACAAGTCTCTTTTCCATGGACAGCAATGCCAGTGCATTCAGCCTCTCCTGGGTCATGGTGTTTCTGAGAAAAGTTTTATTCTTTTCAAGGTTGAGAAGCACCTCTCAGCTTCAGCTGTGGTCATGGGTGTGGTAATGAGAACTTTTAGGAGAGTCACAGTTTCGGAAAAGACTTCTTCGAGATTATTCTCCATAAACAGCTGGAATAGGTCCACAGCACCACGGCAGGCTTTGAACTCTTCCTTGCTGTAGATGAGACTGAGCTCTGTCTTCAGCTTGCTTCCACTGAGCATCGGGTACGCTTTCATGGTGCTGCTCAATGCATCTTCAGGAAAGGTATCCTTGTACTCGTCAAACCTGTCCCCCTGCAACAAGGTGGCACAGACAAGGTGGTCTGTGAAGGAGAAACGCTCCCTAGTGTGTCCCAGGATGGTGTCACAGACCTATAGAGATATTTTAAAAAATATATGTGTAAATGTAAGGTAGTAGCCTGGAGTAGGCCACTAGTTGTTACTGTTGCAATGACTTTCAAAAGAAAAATAGAGCCATTTGAGTTTTTGTCCCATACAAGACAGTAGTTTTTGGTGTCTTCATTTTTCATTTAATCATTTATTTTTATGTTGCCAATTTATTATTTTTGGGATGCTGTTGTATAATATTAAAATTATGATTTTTGTAAGGATTTATACCAAACAAAAAAATGTTTTCTTGAGCCTGTAGAATATGATAGGTGGGCAGGACATCTCTGCAGCACAACAAGAATGTAAAATGGTATTTTGACTAATTTCTATAACAAACTCACCTCTGCTGCAATCCTTTCACGGTCTTCTGGACTGAGCGCCCGGCGCCTCTTTGTTGGCCGAGAACCACTGCTTTGCTCACCATTGGAATGGAGAGAGTTTCTGCAAAGGACAAATATAATTTATTATAATATTGGCAAAAGAGAAAGAGAGTTAATAATGAAAGAGAAAGCAAATAATGATCATATAACAGGAATACAGTTACCTGATCTTTTGTATTTCCTGTTGGAACTGTTGGATGCTCACTTTGACATGGACCGAATCAATGTTCTTCTTCTGGAGCTTGGCATAGAGGAAGTCTACATGTGGCATGATGTGGTGATAAAGTTCCAGAAAGAACTTAAAATCCTGATCCTCCAGTAGCATGGCCAGGGCTCCTGCTTCTCTGACAGTATTGGGGTCAAAGTCACCTGAGTCTTGTATGCTCTCAAAACAGTGAATGAGATCCTCTCTGTGCTAAAAAGCAGTATTGATGGCATGGCTATGAAAGTTCCATCTGACGTTGCTGGATCTTGGCAGTCTATGGGCAACCACTTTATCCAGAAAACATGTCCGCTTAGGTGACTTGGGAAAAAAGCTGGCAAATCCACCAATGCTAGAAAATAAATTCTCGCCTTGGATATGTGAGAGGTGGCCTGCTGCATTATCAGGTTGAGCTGATGTGCGTAGCAATGGATGTAGTGGGCATTTGGGTACACATCTTGTATTTTCCTCTGAACACCTGCATTTGCACCCCTCATCACGCTGGCCCCATCATATGCCTGGCAGATGAGCTTACTTTTCTGATCAGGAAGGATAGAAGCAAGACGCTCTTTTAGTGCAGTAGCAATGGACTCAGCTGTAGCTGACTGCAGAGGGATGAACTCAAAAAATCTTTCCTGCACGTTATTTTTGTCGTTGATGTAGCGCAGAACAAGCACAAGTACAAGTTGGGACTGTGTGGCAATATCTGTTGTTTCATCTGCCTGTTTCATTTTTTTGTAAATGAATTACAGAATTTGGTTTAACTGCTGCCATTTATCTCTACGAAAGTGATCAGCCTAGCAAGGTTTTGGCGGACTCGGAGTGACAGTGTGTCGGTGTCGCCCGCGCACTTGCAGTAGTAGCCAAGAGCGTAAAGTTGAATGACAGGTGACGAGAACCAATCAGATTGGATAAAATAACATGTATCCAATTCTGATTCGCCAGGGACGCAGCGACCTGCGTCCGGAGGAGAATCTTTAAGAAACCAATTAGAGACCAGCTTCAGGTCACATGCTGCCCGAAGATTTATGGACTCAGATAGACATCCATTTGTCCGGCATCCATCGCCCATGAAACCGCATTAAACGTATTGAAAAACATATAAAATACTAAATAGTTAACCGATTAAATACAGTTTTTATTAAATGCTGAGGCTCTTCGTATGAGTAATCTATTTAATTTTTATTTCATTTTTGTATCATTTTTGTATACATTTTGATGGGGGCGGCACCCCAGCACCCTCTATTGACAAGCCGCTACTGGTGAGAATGCTGTTCATTGACTACAGCTCAGCGTTCACTACCAGACGGGCCACCCACAGGTGGTAAGGGTAGACAACAACACATCTGCCACACTGATCCTCAACACTGGGACCCCTGAGGTGTGCGTGTTTAGTCCCCTCCTGTACTCCCTGTTCACCCACGACTGCGTGGCCAAGCACAACTCCAACACCATCATTAAGTTTGCTGACGACACAACAGTGAACGATGAGACAGCTTATGGGGAGGAGGTCAGAGACCTGGCAGTGTGGTGCCAGGACAATAACCTCTCCCTCAATGTGAGCAAGATAAAGTTGATCGTGTCCACATCAACAAGGTAGCCTAGAGTGTTGGGCCAGCAATTGAAAGGTCACTAGTTCGAATCCCGAGTAGATAAGGTGAAAAATATGTCAATGTGCCCTTGAGCAAGTCACTTAAACCGAATTGCTCCAGGGTCGCCGTTGATAATGGCAAGGGCCCCCAAGTGGTGCAGTGGTCTAAGACACTGCATCTAAGTGCTAGAGGGGTCACTACAGACAACCTGGTTAGAATCCAGACTGTATCACAACCGGCTTTGATTGGGAGTCCCATAGGGCGGCGCACAATTGGCCCAGCGTCGTCTGAGTTTGGCTGGTGTAGGCCATCATTGTAAATAAGAATTTGTTCTTAACCGACTTTCCTAGTTAAATAAAGGTTAAATTAAAAAAATGGGGAAAAAAACCTGGTTGTGACCCTACTCTCTGAGGGTGTCGGGGAAAGTGGAGATATGCAAAAAAACACATTTCCAAATCACACATATGTATTAATACACTCTTCAACAAATCCATCTTCTAAAGGAACAACTCGATTTAGCCAACAGAAAATACGACAAAGTCCATGCAAAACTAGATGTATCTGATGAGTTAGTTAAAACCAAGAGCGCGCATCTTGATGCTATGCAAACAGTTCTAAATAACACCACTCAAAGCAATAATACCCTATTCCTTAACCTGCAAACCAAAGACGAGCAGTTAATGAAAACAATAACCAAGTTGGATGGCAGAACTCATTGAAGTCGCTAATCTAATGAACGATGAGAAAACCCAGGTGATCAGGTTGGGATCCATGACCTCTAAGCAAAAAGAGGACATCTCCTCACTGAATCTCTCGCTCCACACGCTGTAAGGGCTGATACATGCTTAGCTAATTAATATGTTAATCTACAACAAGAGTTATTAACTGAATGTATTGTGTGATCATAGAACTTTAGAACTGCTGTAGGCTTGGGTGTGGGGGAGCTATGTGGAGGGAATGTGCTAGCTTGGGGGTTTCACGATAGAACTGTATTTTGTGGTAACATGAGACAAGAACATCTGCTGAGAGGACAACTGCTTCCCTCAACTGGATTGCGTCACGAGGCTGGGACCAGCCTGCACGCCAACGATAGGCTGAGTAAGTTTAAACCACACTCAGCCTCTACTCTGACAGGCCAGCAATGAGCGGGAACTATTCGGTCTGAGTTTTTAAGGAAGAACAAAGGATAGGGCTCTCTCTCTTCTCTAGCCCTGCTCCCTGTTTACTCTCTCTCGCTCTCTTGCGCTCTCTTGCGCTCTCTCTCGCTCTCTCCCTCTCTCCCTCTCTCTGTTTGCCCTGCGAGCCTGTATATACAAACTTCATACTTACCATTTAAGGGTTTGCTAGAATAAAATACATAGATTATTTAAACTGTGTAGTAATCCTTTCGTTCCAATACCAGATTTGAATTGACGCGACCTTAACAACGCGTGACCTCTCCCTGCAAACCATGACAGCTAAGTATGAGGTCGAACGGAGCAAGTGCGACACTCAAGTGTCTAAAATAAATACACTAATCGTTATGCAGCAGAATACCACCCTTAGGCACCATCTGGAGGATCTCCAGATCCGCTACGCGCTACCGCGTGACTACCCGGGCACGCAACCAGAGAAAGGGGGGAGAGGGGGTGTAGACAAAAGAAGGTTTCAAACTTTACCTCCCTCAGGGGTCTCTGTCTTGTCCTCTCTGCCTTTTGACCCAGGGTAACATGGCACCGTCTCGCCACCAGAGCCAAAGCTTGCCTTTTCCTCTTGGCCTTTCAACCCAAAATTCCCCACAGGAGGAAGTAGACGCTCCCCGCACAGTTGGCACGGAATGCCTTGACAGAATCATTTAAAATTTCTGCATCTTTGATCCCGCTCCAGGTAAGCCAAACGACACCGAGACGTTCTTAGCTGACATTGGCGATGCCTTGGATGGATACAAAAAACGCTACGAATACCGATAGGCTCTATCTGTTGAAGCAAATGGCCAACAGACACGTGATAAGGTTAATCTGTTTACAACAGCAACATGTGCAGAACAATTACGCTAAACTTGCCACAGCTTTGAAAAATGAATTCAGTGGTTCTGCTATCCGCAAACATGATAGCTCGTTGGCTAACAGTGTCAAACAAGCTCAGACTGAACACCCACAAGCTTACCACCATAGGCTACGTTCAGCTTACTTTGGCATGATCACGGAAACAGGAATGGAAGAGCTATTACCATTCAAACAAATGTTTCTGTCAAACAACTTCATTAACTACTTGGGGCCAACTGCCCACGTTGGTCTGCCAATCTCGGCACTCCGAGAGCTTGCAAGCACAGCTTCTGATGATTCTAAAGCGAGCCAGGCCAAGAGCCCAGAGGAAGAACCAATTTATAATTTAGGTAAGGAGCACTCTCTCCCGTTGGAGGGTGCACCATCAGGGGCAAGAGCAAGAACAGATGACACACAAGGTGGGAGGCTACGTAGTAACCACCACACCAACGACCACCGCAGTACCGATAGCTATAACGACCGTCCCCAACAAAACTGGTCCCGCAAAGGTAGACCTGGTTGCTACGTTGCTGCACCTAACCCTCACAAAGGGTCAGGGAACAGAGGTAACAAACGTTGCAATAGTAACAAAGGGTCAAATGACGATCAAAACGTCAACAGAAGCTCTCTAGAAGCTCTGCTAAGAGATGTACTGCAGCTGAAGGAATCTGAGAAAGAGAACAAAGATAAGTCAACATGACTAGGCGTGAAATTGCCGCAGAGCAAGCCCGCCAAAATTCCCTCTGTTAAAGAGGTCGTCAGGGTCCACAGTGTCCCTGCCTTCACCCACATCCCTGTAAAAGAACAGTTAGGTGTAGACACTGACCAACAGGCTTTGCCTACAGACCCTAACACAGACATTGAGACGCACCAGGTAAGCAGCCGCATTACAACAGCTGATTCCTCTCCCATTTCGATCGAGGACCCACTGGGTCACGAAGTACAGCAGTCCGTCTTGACAATCAACACAGGTAACCTACCACCCCTTTCTTCCAACCCATTCCACTTTGTTGGGGATATGACGAGAAAAGCCAACTCGAACAGGCCATACCTCAAAGCAGTCTTAGAGGATTGTTTGACCTGCCTTGCACTGATAGATTCGGCTTAGACTATTTCCCTCATATCTCAATCTTTGCTGGATGAACTCAAAGGCCATGGACCCAACCAAACTTTGGTTAAAAATGGAACACTACGACACTAAACTTCGAGGTTTCACTCAGACTACCTCGCCTGTTACCCAGCGTCTCTTACTAAAACTAAACTTCGAAAGCGTTTCCCTTGTCCACCCGGTGTACGTGACTAGTATTGACACCGGACAGATGCTGATTGGGACAGATTTGATTGACCGCTTGGTACCACTGATGAATTGGAAAACCAACCAAGTGTTTTCACAAATACCTATGCCCACTCTGCTGACTCGACCGCGTTCGTCAAAGGCTAAAAGCCATATCTTATGCAGCAACGACGGTTCTACGTCAGCACCTGACGTAACCCCGGTGAACTTGGTCAGGAGTCAGCCATTTGTGGCTGATGACGGAATGTCAAGTTCAACTCGGACATGAAGCTTTCCTGTGTGGCTTGGGTGAGTCACCAGCCAATACATACCACCCTCCATTGGTAGGCGGCGTGTGCCTAAACGACACAGCTGATCAGAGAAATCTGCTATCAGTTTGGAAATGTTCAACAACATTTCAAAAGCGACTGGCTGCCAACCCCTGGTGCCGAAAATATTCAGATTCCTACTGGGTACGACTCCCCAGACGACAATAACCGCTTTTGGGGTGTGTTCGTTATCACTCCACATTGGAACCAAGGAGGTATCTCACTACCTACTGGTTGTCAAGAACCTCCCAAATTCAGTCTATGTGGGAGCTGACATTTTGGTTAGATTGGGTGTTAAAATCGACACCATACTCCAAGTTCTTTGGTCTTTGGCACAACCAGCCCAACACGCCCTGTCTTTCGACGTGAGTGAATGGCGTCCGGGCAGATAATCCCTGAAGCTTGCAAGGTGATAACTGAGTCCGCCGTGATGATACCGGCGCGAATCACAGAGGTTTCAGTGAGACTGAACCTGGTGCCCAGATACCGGATGGAAGGCACCACTGCGTTCCTCCAACCCTCTCCGCGACTATTCGACTTCGGGCTAACCATCAATGGGAACCCGCTGTTGGAACTAAACGCTAGATCAACTTACCTCTTGGTGGAGATCCTGACTCAAGCAGATATTTCCATTCCTCGGCACACTCAGCTAGGAACATTGATTGATCACTCCTTCCACGACTTTGAACTCGTTGTTCCCGTGATTGGGCCTCTTCCTTCCTCCCTAGACCTATGTGGTGAGGAAGGGACGCTTTTTACTTGTCCGTCAAAGGCAATTGCAATAACTCCCGTATTGCCACTTGACGACGCATCGACATTCAGGCTGGATGTCGATTCTGACAACGAGCTGTTGATCTACTCCATCGTCACGGAGGACGAGATTGCATCTCCTTCCGCATGTGAAGTAAACACTGCTGAGGTAACCGCAAATGATTCCCACAACATTGACAAGACCTGTACAATATCGCTGAACCATATCCTGGTTTCCATGCACAGGTACTAAAACTACTGTCTGAGGCAGATGCACTTGTTAATGACATTGAATGCAATCATTGTTTATCAAACACAGTGAGATCTGGTCAAAAGACTCGCTGGACTGTGGAGTTATGGGTATTCATGTGGTGCGTATTCCTACGCCACCCAGTGCAGCCCCTACCTTCGTGAGACAATACAAATTTCCACTTGCTGCGTACGCGGCTGTACAAGAAATCATTGACTCCCTATTAGCTACACGGATAATAAGGGAATGTAACAGTACGTACTGCGCCCCCGTGTTGCCTCTTTTGAAACCAACAGGCAAATGGCGTCTTACCGTTGACTACTGTACACGCAGCCAGTGACAGTAGGCACAGCATCATTGCAAAAGATTGGCTAGTGAAACAGATTGGCTAGTGAAACGCACACTTGGCACTCTAATTGGACCAGCAAACTGTCAATCAACACAGGTCGGCGATCTAGCGAACAGATTACTGATTTGCTGCAGCATAAAGCTATAGGATCTGGTGCAGCGCAAACGTCAAAATGTAGGATGAGAGGATTGCCATAATAAATACAGTGGGGAGAACAAGTATTTGATACACTGCCGATTTTGCAGGTTTTCCTACTAACAAAGCATGTAGAAGTCTGTAATTTTTATCATAGGTACACTTCAACTGTGAGTGACGGAATCTAAAACAAAAATCCAGAAAATCACATTGTATGATTTTTAAATAATTAATTTGCATTTTATTGCATGACATAAGTATTTGATCACCTACCAACCAGTAAGAATTACGGCTCTCACAGACCTGTTAGTTTTTCTTTAAGAAGCCCTCCTGTTCTCCACTCATTACCTGTATTAACTTCACCTGTTTGAACTCGTTACCTGTATAAAATACACCTGTCCACACACTCAATCAAACAGACTCCAACCTCTCCACAA
Organism: Thymallus thymallus; assembly: GCA_023634145.1. Taxonomy (NCBI): domain Eukaryota; kingdom Metazoa; phylum Chordata; class Actinopteri; order Salmoniformes; family Salmonidae; genus Thymallus; species Thymallus thymallus. The sequence continues at coordinate 11,825,620 of CM042385.1, forward strand.
TGGCCAAGACCAGAGAGCTGTGTAAGGACATCAGGGATAAAATTGTAGACCTGCACAAGGCTGGGATAGGCTACAGGACAATAGGCAAGCAGCTTGGTGAGAAGGCAACAACTGTTGGCGCAATTATTAGAAAATGGAAGAAGTTCAAGATGACGGTCAATCTCCCTCGGTCTGGGGCACCATGCAAGATCTCACCTCGTGGGGCATCAATGATAATGAGGAAGGTGAGGGATCAGCCCAGAACTACACGGCAGGACCTGGTCAATGACCTGAAGAGAGCTGGGACCACAGTCTCAAAGAAAACCATTAGTAACACACTACGCCGTCATGGATTAAAATCCTGCAGCGCACGCAAGGTCCCCCTGCTCAAGCCAGCGCATGTCCAGGCCCGTCTGAAGTTTGCCAATGACCATCTGGATGATCCAGAGGAGGAATGGGAGAAGGTCATGTGGTCTGATGAGACAAAAATAGAGCTTTTTGGTCTAAACTCCTCGCCGTGTTTGGAGAAAGAAGAAGGATGAGTACAACCCCAAGAACACCATCCCAACCGTGAAGCATGGAGGTGGAAACATCATTCTTTGGGGATGCTTTTCTGCAAAGGGGACAGGACGACTGCACCGTATTGAGGGGAGGATGGATGGGGCCATGTATCGCAAGATCTTGGCCAACAACATCCTTCCCTCAGTAAGAGCATTGAAGATGGGTCGTGGCTGGGTCTTCCAGCATGACAACGACCCGAAACACACAGCCAGGGCAACTAAGGAGTGGCTTCGTAAGAAGCATCTCAAGGTCCTGGAGTGGTCTAGCCAGTCTCCAGACCTGAACCCAATAGAAAATCTTTGGAGGGAGCTGAAAGTCCGTATTGCCCAGCGACAGCCCCGAAACCTGAAGGATCTGTATGGAGGATTGGGCCAAAATCCCTGCTGCAGTGTGTGAAAACCTGGTCAAGAACTACAGGAAACGTATGATCTCTCTAATTACAAACAAAGGTTTCTGTACCAAATATTAAGTTCTGCTTTTCTGATGTATCAAATACTTATGTCATGCAATAAAATGCAAATTAATTACTTAAAAATCATACAATGTGACTTTCTGGATTTTTGTTTTAGATTCCGTCACTCTATGATAAAAGCTACAGATTTCTACATGCTTTGTAAGTGGGAAAACCTGCAAAATCGGCAGTGTATCAAATACTTGTTCTCCCCACTGTATGCAGCTCCAAATATTGTTTGGTGATCAAGAATATTAACGGTTTACTTTGCAAGCATACCAGCAATGGGGCATCAATGAACAATGACAACCATTGGCATACTGGTCTTTTGGTATGTCAAATTTGTTTGAAATGGATCATTTACTTATGAAGCGTGTGTTTGGAATATGTTGTTCAAATGAATTATTACTGTGACGAAGACGCACTATGGGCGAGGCACTTCACTTGCGTTCTCCAAACTCTCGACAGTGGAGAGTGCTTTATTCCTCTTGTTGAAATCCAATACTACAATAATTGGTAGCGTTTCATCATTCCATCCCCCTACCGTTTATTGCAACATGTAGACATTTAGTGCACATGAACGTTCGCAAAACTCATGAGGTAGAAGTTCTGTTTATTTTATTCAATGTATCGTTTCCTTCGTTCATATTTCCTGTGTTATGTCAGAGTTCCGTGTGTGTGTCCAAAGAGGGTTTTGGCCTAAGAGGGTTTTATAAATAAGCATCAACCTATGGGTCTTCCGACGGGTATACAGAGATTACCAGTTTACAGAGGAGTATAGAGTACAGTGATGTGTCCTATAAGGAGCGTTGGTGGCAAATCTGATGGCAGAATGGTAGAGAACATCTAGCCGCTCGAGAACATCCTTACCTGCCGATCTATAAATTATGTCTCCATAATCTAGCATGGGTAGGATGGTCATCTGAATCAGGGTTAGATTGGCAGTTGGGGTGAAAGAGGAGTGATTACGATAGAGGAAACAGAGTCTAGATTTAACTATAGCCTGCAGCTTTGATACAGTTGAAGTCGGAAGTTTACATACACCTTAGCCAAATACATTTAAACTCAGTTTTTCACAATTCCTGACATTTAGTCCTAGTAACAATTCCCTATTTTAGGTCAGTTAGGATCACCACTTTATTTTAAGAATGTGAAATGTCAGAATAATAGTAGAGATAATTATTTATTTAAGCTTTTATTTCTTTCATTACATTCCCAGTGGGTCAGAAGTTTACATACACTCAATTAGTATTTGGTAGCATTGCCATTAAATTGTTTAACTTTGGTCAAACGTTTTGGGTAGCCTTCCACAAGCTTTCCACAATAAGTTGGGTGAATTTTGGCCCATTCCTTCTGACAGAACTGGTGTAACAGTCAGGCTTGTAGGCCTCCTTGCTCGCACACACTTCTTCAGTTCTGCCCACACATTTTCAATAGGTTTGGCAGCAAAGGACCCCCACAACATGATGCTGCCATCCCCGTGCTTCATGGTTGGGAAGGTGTTCTTCGGCTTGCAAGCCTCCCCCTTTTTCCTCCAAACATAACGATGGTCATTATGGCCAAACAGTTCTATTTTTGTTTCATCAGGAGGACATTTCTCCAAAAAGTATGATCTTTGTCCCCATATGCAGTTGCAAACCGTAGTCTGGCTTTTTTTATGGCGGTTTTGAAGCAGTGGCTTCTTCCTTGCTTAGCGGTCTTTCAGGTTATGTCGATATAGGACTCATTTTACTGTGGATATACAGTGGGGAGAACAAGTATTTGATACACTGCCGATTTTGCAGGTTTTCCTACTTACAAAGAATGTAGAGGTCTGTAATTTTTATCATATGTACACTTCAACTGTGAGAGACGGAATCTAAAACAAAAAAACAGAAAATCACATTGTATGATTTTTAAATAATTAATTTGAATTTTATTGCATGACATAAGTATTTGATCACCTACCAACCAGTAAGAATTCCGGCTCTCACAGACCTGTTTTTCTTTAAGAAGCCCTCCTGTTCTCCACTCATTACCTGTATTAACTGCACCTGTTTGAACTCGTTACCTGTATAAAAGACACCTGTCCACACACTCACAGACTCCAACCTCTCCACATTGGCCAAGACCAGAGAGCTGTGTAAGGACATCAGGGATAAAATTGTAGACCTGCACAAGGCTGGGATAGGCTACAGGACAATAGGCAAGCAGCTTGGTGAGAAGGCAACAACTGTTGGCGCAATTATTAGAAAATGGAAGAAGTTCAAGATGACGGTCAATCTCCCTCGGTCTGGGGCACCATGCAAGATCTCACCTCATGGGGCATCAATGATCATGAGGAAGGTGAGGGATCAGCCCAGAACTACATGGCAGGACCTGGTCAATGACCTGAAAAGAGCTGGGACCACAGTCTCAAAGAAAACCATTAGTAACACACTACGCCGTCATGGATTAAAATCCTGCAGCGCACGCAAGGTCCCCCTGCTCAAGCCAGCGCATGTCCAGGCCCGTCTGAAGTTTGCCAATGACCATCTGGATGATCCAGAGGAGGAATGGGAGAAGGTCATGTGGTCTGATGAGACAAAAATAGAGCTTTTTGGTCTAAACTCCTCGCCGTGTTTGGAGAAAGAAGAAGGATGAGTACAACCCCAAGAACACCATCCCAACCGTGAAGCATGGAGGTGGAAACATCATTCTTTGGGGATGCTTTTCTGCAAAGGGGACAGGACGACTGCACCGTATTGAGGGGAGGATGGATGGGGCCATGTATCGCAAGATCTTGGCCAACAACATCCTTCCCTCAGTAAGAGCATTGAAGATGGGTCGTGGCTGGGTCTTCCAGCATGACAACGACCCGAAACACACAGCCAGGGCAACTAAGGAGTGGCTTCGTAAGAAGCATCTCAAGGTCCTGGAGTGGTCTAGCCAGTCTCCAGACCTGAACCCAATAGAAAATCTTTGGAGGGAGCTGAAAGTCCGTATTGCCCAGCGACAGCCCCGAAACCTGAAGGATCTGTATGGAGGATTGGGCCAAAATCCCTGCTGCAGTGTGTGAAAACCTGGTCAAGAACTACAGGAAACGTATGATCTCTCTAATTACAAACAAAGGTTTCTGTACCAAATATTAAGTTCTGCTTTTCTGATGTATCAAATACTTATGTCATGCAATAAAATGCAAATTAATTACTTAAAAATCATACAATGTGACTTTCTGGATTTTTGTTTTAGATTCCGTCACTCTATGATAAAAGCTACAGATTTCTACATGCTTTGTAAGTGGGAAAACCTGCAAAATCGGCAGTGTATCAAATACTTGTTCTCCCCACTGTATGCAGCTCCAAATATTGTTTGGTGATCAAGAATATTAACGGTTTACTTTGCAAGCATACCAGCAATGGGGCATCAATGAACAATGACAACCATTGGCATACTGGTCTTTTGGTATGTCAAATTTGTTTGAAATGGATCATTTACTTATGAAGCGTGTGTTTGGAATATGTTGTTCAAATGAATTATTACTGTGACGAAGACGCACTATGGGCGAGGCACTTCACTTGCGTTCTCCAAACTCTCGACAGTGGAGAGTGCTTTATTCCTCTTGTTGAAATCCAATACTACAATAATTGGTAGCGTTTCATCATTCCATCCCCCTACCGTTTATTGCAACATGTAGACATTTAGTGCACATGAACGTTCGCAAAACTCATGAGGTAGAAGTTCTGTTTATTTTATTCAATGTATCGTTTCCTTCGTTCATATTTCCTGTGTTATGTCAGAGTTCCGTGTGTGTGTCCAAAGAGGGTTTTGGCCTAAGAGGGTTTTATAAATAAGCATCAACCTATGGGTCTTCCGACGGGTATACAGAGATTACCAGTTTACAGAGGAGTATAGAGTACAGTGATGTGTCCTATAAGGAGCGTTGGTGGCAAATCTGATGGCAGAATGGTAGAGAACATCTAGCCGCTCGAGAACATCCTTACCTGCCGATCTATAAATTATGTCTCCATAATCTAGCATGGGTAGGATGGTCATCTGAATCAGGGTTAGATTGGCAGTTGGGGTGAAAGAGGAGTGATTACGATAGAGGAAACAGAGTCTAGATTTAACTATAGCCTGCAGCTTTGATACAGTTGAAGTCGGAAGTTTACATACACCTTAGCCAAATACATTTAAACTCAGTTTTTCACAATTCCTGACATTTAGTCCTAGTAACAATTCCCTATTTTAGGTCAGTTAGGATCACCACTTTATTTTAAGAATGTGAAATGTCAGAATAATAGTAGAGATAATTATTTATTTAAGCTTTTATTTCTTTCATTACATTCCCAGTGGGTCAGAAGTTTACATACACTCAATTAGTATTTGGTAGCATTGCCATTAAATTGTTTAACTTTGGTCAAACGTTTTGGGTAGCCTTCCACAAGCTTTCCACAATAAGTTGGGTGAATTTTGGCCCATTCCTTCTGACAGAACTGGTGTAACAGTCAGGCTTGTAGGCCTCCTTGCTCGCACACACTTCTTCAGTTCTGCCCACACATTTTCAATAGGTTTGGCAGCAAAGGACCCCCACAACATGATGCTGCCATCCCCGTGCTTCATGGTTGGGAAGGTGTTCTTCGGCTTGCAAGCCTCCCCCTTTTTCCTCCAAACATAACGATGGTCATTATGGCCAAACAGTTCTATTTTTGTTTCATCAGGAGGACATTTCTCCAAAAAGTATGATCTTTGTCCCCATATGCAGTTGCAAACCGTAGTCTGGCTTTTTTTATGGCGGTTTTGAAGCAGTGGCTTCTTCCTTGCTTAGCGGTCTTTCAGGTTATGTCGATATAGGACTCATTTTACTGTGGATATACAGTGGGGAGAACAAGTATTTGATACACTGCCGATTTTGCAGGTTTTCCTACTTACAAAGAATGTAGAGGTCTGTAATTTTTATCATATGTACACTTCAACTGTGAGAGACGGAATCTAAAACAAAAAAACAGAAAATCACATTGTATGATTTTTAAATAATTAATTTGAATTTTATTGCATGACATAAGTATTTGATCACCTACCAACCAGTAAGAATTCCGGCTCTCACAGACCTGTTTTTCTTTAAGAAGCCCTCCTGTTCTCCACTCATTACCTGTATTAACTGCACCTGTTTGAACTCGTTACCTGTATAAAAGACACCTGTCCACACACTCACAGACTCCAACCTCTCCACATTGGCCAAGACCAGAGAGCTGTGTAAGGACATCAGGGATAAAATTGTAGACCTGCACAAGGCTGGGATAGGCTACAGGACAATAGGCAAGCAGCTTGGTGAGAAGGCAACAACTGTTGGCGCAATTATTAGAAAATGGAAGAAGTTCAAGATGACGGTCAATCTCCCTCGGTCTGGGGCACCATGCAAGATCTCACCTCATGGGGCATCAATGATCATGAGGAAGGTGAGGGATCAGCCCAGAACTACATGGCAGGACCTGGTCAATGACCTGAAAAGAGCTGGGACCACAGTCTCAAAGAAAACCATTAGTAACACACTACGCCGTCATGGATTAAAATCCTGCAGCGCACGCAAGGTCCCCCTGCTCAAGCCAGCGCATGTCCAGGCCCGTCTGAAGTTTGCCAATGACCATCTGGATGATCCAGAGGAGGAATGGGAGAAGGTCATGTGATCTGATGAGACAAAAATAGAGCTTTTTGGTCTAAACTCCACTTGCCGTGTTTGGAGCAAGAAGAAGGATGAGTACAACCCCAAGAACACCATCCCAACTGTGAAGCATGGAGGTGGAAACATCATTCTTTGGGGATGCTTTTCTGCAAAGGGGACAGTACGACTGCACCGTATTGAGGGGAGGATGGATGGGGCCATGTATCGCGAGATCTTGGCCAACAACCTCCTTCCCTCAGTAAGAGCATTGAAGATGGGTCGTGGCTGGGTCTTCCAGCATGACAACGACCCGAAACACACAGCCAGGGCAACTAAGGAGTGGCTCCGTAAGAAGCATCTCAAGGTCCTGGAGTGGCCTAGCCTGTCTCCAGACCTGAACCCAATAGAAAATCTTTGGAGGGAGCTGAAAGTCCGTATTGCCCAGCGACAGCCCCGAAACCTGAAGGATCTGGAGAAGGTCTGTATGGAGGAGTGGGCCAAAATCCCTGCTGCAGTGTGTGCAAACCTGGTCAAGAACTACAGGAAACGTAATTCCTGTAATCTCTGTAATTGCAAACAAAGGTTTCTGTACCAAATATTAAGTTCTGATTTTCTGATGTATCAAATACTTATGTCAAGCAATAAAATGCAAATTAATTACTTAAAAATCATACAATGTGATTTTCTGGATTTTTGTTTTAGATTCCGTCACTCACAGTTGAAGAGTACCTATGATAAAAATTACAGACTTCTACATGCTTTGTAAGTGGGAAAACCTGCAAAATCGGCAGTGTATCAAATACTTGTTCTCCCCACTGTAGATACTTTTGTACCGGTTTCCTCCAGGATCTTCTCAAGGTCCTTAGCTGTTGTTCTGGGATTGATTTGCACTTTTCGCACCAAAGTACGTTCATCTCTAGGAGACAGAACGCGTCTCCTTCCTGAGCGGTATGATGGCTGCGTGGTCCCATGGTGTTTATACTTGCGTACTTTTGTTTGTACTGATGAACGTGGTACCTTCAGGCGTTTGGAAATTGCTCCCAAGGATGAACCAGACTTGTGGAGGTCTACAATTTTTTTTCAGAGGTCTTGGCTGATTTCTTTTTTGTTTTTCCCATGATGTCGAGCAAAGAGGCACTGAGTTTGAAGGTAGTTCTTGAAATACATCCACAGGTACACCAGTTGATTCAAATGATGCCAATTAGCCTATCAGAAGCTTCTAAAGCCATGACATAATTTTCTGGAATTTTCCAAACTGTTTAAAGGCACAGTCAACTTAGTGTATGTAAACTTCTGACCCACTGTAATTGTGTTATAGTGAATTATAAGTGAAATAGAATTACTTGTGTCATGCACGAAGTAGATGTCCTAACCGACTTGCCAAAACTATAGTTAGTTAACATGAAATCTGTGGAGTTGTTGAAAAATTAGTTTTAATGACTTCAACCTAAGTGTATGTAATCTTCCGACTTCAACTGTATGTGCTGAGAGAAGGACAGTGTACCATCTAGCCTTACTCCCGAGTACTTGTATGAGGTGACTACCTCAAGCTCTAAACTCTCAGAGGTAGTAATCAAACCTGTGGGAGAGGGGCATCCTTCTTACCAAACATCATGACGTTTGTTTTGGAGGTGTTCAGAACAAGGTTAAGTGTAGAGAAAGCTTGTTGGACACTAAGAAAGCTTTGTTGTAGAGCATTTAACACAACATCCGGGGAGGGGCAGATTCGATTTGGGAGGCTGTACACTCTTGCCCTCTACCTGTGTCAGTTAAGATAAGAGGTTAAACCTGATACAGAGGTGATTTCTTTTGGGCTATTACACGTGTATATATATTTGGGAAATCTACTTGTATATTTTGTATGCCATGACACTTTCACAATTGGATCACCAAGACCTGTAAATAAATCTACATTCTGAGCACGTGTCACGACCGGGTGCATAAATAGCCCAAGGTCTGTCACGGTTGGGTGCATCGAGAGACCAAAACGCAGCGCAGGGATAGTAGTTCGACATATTTATTTAATTTACTGACTATTCAATGATATCTGTCCAAAATACACACACACAAAACAAAACACGATATACAAATGTCACGTTTAAAACAAAACACGATTTTAAACGTAACAAAAGCACACTTACTGTTCTCCGTGAATTCGAAATATATACCGAAATACACAATGACATATACAATGACCCACAACCCAGTGTGAAACATACAAACCTATGTAGGATCCCTAATTAGACTTGAGTTAAACTTGTGACTCGACTGACTTGCTCTTAGAATGCACAACTTGGATTTGACTCCAGTCTTGACCTGTTCTACTTGGGACTCCACATGAGACTTGAACCTTGTGACTTGAGACTTGCTTGTGACTCTAATAATAGTGACTTGGTCCCACCTCTGGTCTAAAGCATTGACATACCTAAACTGATACCTAAACAGATCTCTGATATTCAAGTGATGTGATAATAGAATTCAAAGTTTCATACATAATAAAGTGTCATAACACAGTTCATTTAGTCAGGGGCATGTACAGTTTTTTACATTGCTGAAATGCAGTACTTCTCAGTCCTGGCCCGGCGACCCAAAGGGCCCACACTCCCAATGCTTCTCTTTCTCATTGCGGACAGACAAAGGACAGGAAGAGGTCCACTTCATTTTGGATCACCACGGGGGGTGGGTGAATATTATCCGGGGAATAGTGGCAGGAGGTCATCTGCCAGACATCTATGAGGACCACGGGAAAGTCCCTGAATATTTCCCTGAGAGCCATGTCGAGCTGCCAGGAGAGCCAGTCGCTGCCGTACACATCCTTGTAGCCCGTGTTGGCTGATTTGATCACTACCAGAGTAGTGGGAGATCGTTTTAGCAGCGACACCACAGCACTACAGATGACGACCAGGCGGTGTGCGTACATAGCCAGTGGGTACGTGGTGAAATGAGCCCAGATGGTGAAGACTACTACAGAGTGTGAGCCCCCTGCCAGACCCTCCACCTCCCTGGCGATGTAGTGGAGGTCAGCCCAGGGGGTCTTGCTCGTCCGTATAGGTATCCCATGGGCCCGCCAGATGATACGGGTGTTGGACTGGGTGTCGACTGCCTCAAAGGGGCCCGATTTGCTTGACGTGTGAAGGTTCAGGAGTTTCAGTGCTGCAGAAGGATCATATTGGGTACAAATCCGGCAGTGAAATTTGATAGTTAAACCATAATTACCATTAAATGGGAAATGCAAAAAATATCCCATACAAAAATGGATTTTCAATTAAATTCCGAAGATTTACTTTTGTTACAATTGAAACAGTCTAATTCCAATTAAATTCCATTTATATGATCAATTGGTTGTTACAATTCAAATTGATTTCCAAGTAAATTCACTGCAAAAAAAAAAAATGTAATTGGAATTTAAATGTAAAATGGAATTCAACCCAACCCTGAAACATAACACATTTTCAGGTGTTTCGCAACACCCACAAAATGGTGGCAACTACCTGCAAGAATGTTTCAAATTTTGGGGTGTTTCAAAACCCTTTGGTTGTTTACGGTGTATGGCCAATGAGGCCACCCAAAGTAATACATGACCACATATTAGTATCTTAACACTGAAAAGATTACAGACTATATCATACCTGGCACAGTTTCTTCCAGGTAGTTGAACCACTGACGGAGAGTGGAGTCACCCATCATAAGGATCTGTTTGTCCTTCAGGCATCCAGATATCAGTTTAGCTGAGGGAAAGGATTTTGAGTCACAAACCAGGGACGTCCAGCGATCCTGGAAGTAGAATCCAGACGGTACTGGGGTGTGCAAACCAGGACCGCATTTTGTTGGTGATCCTAGAGAGAGAGAAAAACAATTGTTAGATCATCTGAGCCAACTCTCCATCTCTAGCATTAAATAAAATGTTATTTGTCACATGTGCCGAATACAACAGGCAAGGTTGGGGAGTAACAGTTTACATGTAATCCGTTACACGTAAGGGATTACAAAAAAACGGTAACTGTACAGTCCAAGCTATGTCTTCCAATGGTGTAACGGCTGTCGGCATCCAAAGATTATCCAACTTGAATAAGCGCTTGGAGGTATGGATGACAGCAGTGGTGTTGTCTACGGCGATACGGATATCACTTATTATTGATATCTACATAGCGCATTGATGTGAATCACACTGCTGCACTCTCATTTAGCTATTTGCGCTTTAAAGATTGTGGTTGTTGTGGATGGCTGTTCACAAATCGAAATATGTATTTGAACCCAATAATGGTTGAATTGAAGACGTTTAAGCTGCCTATCAATCATTGTTTTTGAAACCAGTAGACAGCCAGTGAAAAATGTTATTGCTCAATCTAATTCATGCTGATAAATTATTTTTTCCATAGGCCTAATGGACACATGCTCAAACTCGCACATTTTTGATATACTTAAAGGGTCAATCTGTAGTTGCGACATCCATTTTTGGACTTATATACAGTGTATATATATATCCATTGGTTTTTGAAGAATATAACTTATAAATGCCTCATGACTTTAATTCAACTGTCACACTCCATGAGAATATAAGCTTGTTTTTCGCCAATGTTTGTAAACATTGTATAGCCTCATAACATGGTTAAAACAATCATTTTGATAACATGGACGGTCAGTGTTTGCATCCATAGCTCTGTCTATTAATCTGAGAGTGGTTACATTTCTCCAGGCCCATTCGTCAGCTTTTTAGCAAAACAGCGGCGGGAAGCCTGTTTTGTTATTGTTTCATCTGTGGATTTGCCCTTTAAACAGCTGTATATTATCAAGATGTCAAAGTGTCACCAACAAAAAGGTAAACAATAGACCTATAGCAAATGCCATTCATTTTTCACAGGTAAATAGCACATTTCAGCAATGCTCAAAGCATACCATTCCATGAGCGCAGCAATTATTTTTCAACTCTAATCAATGTGCCTAATCAGTCCTCCATGACAACAAAATCATAAACAACAGAGTAGGGCTGCCTAATAAGTCCTTAGTTTTGGGGTCATGCTCAGGGAAAACAATTTGGCTAATCTATTCTTCCATATTTCCAAGTCCTATTCTTGAAGATCAAGGGGTATAACATTTATTGGAATGACTGGAATTCTTATAGACGTTTTTAATGTAAAGATCTAATTTAATTGTATTATTATATGTAGTAGAAAGCGATGGGTTAGAAGGAGCCTACATAACCAACCCATAAAGTAAAATGCAACATCCATATATGGCCAGCTATGTAAACTTTAACATTGATTTATCCTGCAATCGATGTCGTTCAATTGGTAACATACATTTTTGTCTTCTTCTAATGCCTCTTAAGGGGAAATTAATCTAAAAGTAACGGAATGTAATCAGATTACGTTACTGAGTTTGGGTAATCCAAAAGTTTACGTTACTGATTACAATTTTTGACAGGTAACTAGTAAATGTAACGGATTACATTTAGAAAGTAACCTACTGTCAGGCTCTGGCCATAGAGAAGCAGTAGGCTTCTCTATGTAGTTATGGTCAGAGTCTGACAGTGTCGTTCTTTTCTGTTTCTTTGTGGGTTTTGGATGGATCCCTAATTAGAGGCAGCTGCTACCCTTTGTCTCTAATTAGGGATCCCATATATGTTGAGTCTGTCCTTCACTCTGGTGTGGGTTGTTATCGTTATATGTTCGCTATATGTCGCAGTCACGGTGAAAAGTAAGTGTGCCTTTTTTTACGTCCGTTCAGTTCGTGTCTGTTTCGGGGAACGTGACGTTTAGTCTATTCGTGTTTTGTTCTGTAGTTCGTCATTTGTGTTTGTTGTTTATACATAGTATATAAAAAGATATTACATAGTATAAATAAATATAGATGTCGAACTACTATCCCTGCGCTGCGTCTTGGTCTCTCTCTGCACCCCTCCGTGACACCTACCCTGACTGTCACACCCTGATCTGTTTCACCCGTCTTTGTGATTGTCTCCACCCACCTCCAGGTGTCGCCCATCTTCCTCATTATCCCCAGTGTATTTATCCCTGTGTTCTAGGTTTGGCTGTTGCCAGTTTGTTTTGTTTATCAAGCCCACCAGCGTTTCCCCCTTTACTCCTGTCTCGCCAAAGTGCTTGTTTTCTTGGTTTTGACCTTTCCTTGCCTGCCCTGACCCTGAGCCTGCCTGCCATCTTGTACCTTTGCCCAACTACTCTGGATTACCGAACTCTGCCTGCCCTGACCCTGCCATCTTGTACCTTTGCCCCACTACTCTGGATTACCGAACTCTGCTTGCCCCTGACCTGTCTTTTGCCTGCCCCTGTTGGTATAATAAACATTTGTTATTCCAATGTTGTCTGCGCCTGGGTCTCACCTGTACGCTGATACCTGACAACAGGTGTAGACCTTAATGTGAAATGCTTACATACAAGCCCCTAACCAAAAATGAAGTTAAGAAAAATAAGAGTTAAGAAAATATTTACTAAATAAAATAAAAAATGAACACAATAAAATAACAATGAGGCTATATACAGGGGGTACAGGAAAGGAAAGGAGGAATATGTTGTAAGGACTTACGGGTTTTGTTGCCCTGTTGCTGGACATGTACAACTGAATTATCACCTGGTATAATAATGTTTGTGAATCTGCAATAAAGGAAATCTTATTATTTGAGTGTGAAGAACAACAATCAATAATTTGGATACACTACCATTAAGTGATGGTACAGGGTGCAGTACAGTAATGGTTTGTACAATACGCGTACAAGGTGCAGTGCAGTAATGGTTTGTACAAGTTTCTGCTCACATTGGGTCTACAGCAATTTCCTCTTTTCCTGAACAGCATGAATTGTCAATTCCCCAATGTTATGTGAGTTACTTATTCCCCAACATAAAACATTTTCAAATAATTGGAGAGTATTGTGTTTGGATAACAAGAGAGGCCACATTAAATCAGATGGTAGGTAAACAATAATCCCCAAGCTGCACATTTGATACCCCTGATTGGAAGATATCTACCTCTTAAGAAGAGTCGTCTCCAACTTGGAGAGTACTGCCTGGTAACCGCCCATGCTGTGGTAGGTCAAAGCATGGCAGGGTAGGGAAGATGGCCATCGACAGAACCAGGACTCTCCCGTGACTGGCTCTCTGTACTCACAGCAACACTGCGAGCCATTCCCCACAAGCCTAGGACTTCTCTGGGCATTGCACATCACTGTTTCCTGCTTGCCACCTTCCTCAAAGTAGCCTTGGAAGTAGACCTTATCTGGATCCTGTTCCCTTTGCCTACACAGTACCTGCACGGCCTCGCTGGAGTGCACTAGGCGGATGGACACCTTGGCAGGTCCGGGCCAAAGCAGGGCCAGTCGGGCAGTGTAGGTTCCATTAAAGTGGTCTGTTACAGATCCATAAGTACTGGCTTTAAGTTCTGCGTTAAACAACTTGGCCTGAAAAAAGTCCCCTCCATAGGTTTTGATCCTGTTTTTAGTATCTCTAGATATCAAAATCACATCTATAAACCCTCCAACTGTGTGGTTTGAATTGGGGTTGACAACAGAGAATGAGCACTTAGTGGGGTTTGTGGCCTCATCTGTGGATAAGAGGTCAACAGGCGGTAATGACCATTGTAGCTCTGTGACCAGAGATTCCCATTCCTCTTTACTTATTAAGGAGTCATTGGTTGGTGTAAATGTCCTGTTGGTGATTCCACTACAAATAGCAACATGTAGAGTATGAGTGGAAATATATGGAGTGTGAGTGGTAAAGGTAGTGTGGTTGACTTTAAGGTAATATGGTAAAATATTCAATTGGCAATGGTTGTCTCGACACACCTGAAATGTAAAGACATGGTAGCCGTTATTACATTTAAAGTATGATCTCATGAACTCTGCTATATTTGATGTTTGTCCAAAAGATGCAAATGTTGAACTGCGAGGCTGCTGGAGTCAAACGTCCAGTAAAGCAACCAAATGTGAGATCGGGTTGAATGCAAGTCCAACATATACTGCACACTTTGCAGGTGAAAATTATGGCATTGCCTCATCAAAATTACATATAAACACAGTGCCTAGTGACAGTCTACGCACCCCTTGTACAATTTTCTAAATGTTCTGCCATAAATGTATATCTAAAGAAGGGATTATATTGTATTTTAGTTTGCCTGATCTACACAACCTACTCCACATTTTCAAAGTGAAGGATTTTTTTATTTTTTTAAACGGCTCAAGTGGATTATCGATGGACAGGACAGCAGTATTCAAGTGTTGTCTCTGATTTTCGAGCAGACTGGACCACTCAGGAATATATTTTTTATTTAACTAGACAGAAGTCAGTTAAGAACAAATTCTTATTTACAAAGACGGCCTACCCCGGCCAAACCTGGACGACACTGAGCCAAATGTGCGCCGCCCTATGGGACTCCCAATCATGGCCGGATGTGATACAGCCTGGACCTCTTGGAAAACCAATCTGTTATTCATGTTATGCTAGTCTTAGGCCTTCAAAAAACAGAGGCAAGTTTTCCTCTTAAGTTTTAACCTGGGCTTTGACCATTCCATGTTTATTTTTATCCTGATAAACTCCCCAGTTCCTGTCAGTGACAAGCATACCCATAACATGATGCTGCCACATCAACACTTCCGGAGTATAATTTCACCTTGGACAGACATTGAATGTAGCAGTGTAAAGCTCTTTGAATGATCAATAATTAACTATTTAATTAATCATTATGTTGACCAAAACCTGAGCAATAAACAGTAATCTGACTGAAGAAAGATTAGATTAGACCTTAATGGAGCCTAAACTTTTGAATGGTTTTAAGCATCTTACAGTACTTGTATTTATCTATCTTTTTAAGATCAAGAATATAAAAATAACTTTAAAACTTACTGATAAATACAAAATGGTGATTGTTACAACCATAACCAATATCTGTAGCTGCAGTCTTCCCATTCTCAATCTGTTGGTAAATCAGAAGGTAAAAGAATATCAGACAGTTCGAACAGACAGGAAAGACATCACTCCAAATCTTGAATATGATGGACAGAAAACTTTCAAAATTAGAGCCATATACAGTGGGAAGTCTGTAATTTTTATCATAGGTACACTTCAACTGTGAGTGACGGAATCTAAAACAAAAATCCAGAAAATCACATTGTATGATTTTTAAGTAATTTATTTGCATTTTATTGCATGACATAAGTATTTGATACATCAGAAAAGCAGAACTTAATATTTGGTACAGAAACCTTAGTTTGCAATTACAGAGATCATACGTTTCCTGTAGTTCTTGACCAGGTTTGCACACACTGCAGCAGGGATTTTGGCCCACTCCTCCATACAGACCTTCTCCACATCCTTCAGGTTTCGGGGCTGTCGCTGGGCAATACGGACTTTCAGCTCCCTCCAAAGATTTTCTATTGGGTTCAGGTCTGGAGACTGGCTAGGCCACTCCAGGACCTTGAGATGCTTCTTACGGAGCCACTCCTTAGTTGCCCTGGCTGTGTGTTTCAGGTCGTTGTCATGCTGGAAGACCCAGCCACGACCCATCTTCAATGCTCTTACTGAGGGAAGGAGGTTGTTGGCCAAGATCTCGCGATACATGGCCCCATCCATCCTCCCCTCAATACGGTACAGTCGTCCTGTCCCCTTTGCAGAAAAGCATCTCCAAAGAATAATGTTTCCACCTCCATGCTTCACGGTTGGGATGGTGTTCTTGGGGTTGTACTCAAAAAGCTCTATTTTTGTCTCATCAGACCACATGACCTTCTCCCATTCCTCCTCTGGATCATCCAGATGATCATTGGCAATCTTCAGACGGGCCTGGACATGCGCTGGCTTGAGCAGGGGGACCTTGCGTGCGCTGCAGGATTTTAATCCATGACGGCGTAGTGTGTTACTAATGGTTTTCTTTGAGACTGTGGTCCCAGCACTCTGCAGGTCATTGAGCAGGTCCTGCCGTGTAGTTCTGGGCTGATCCCTTCCTCATGATCATTGATGCCCCACGAGGTGAGATCTTGTATGGTGCTCCAGACCGAGGGAGATTGACCGTCATCTTGAACTTCTTCCATTTTCTAAAAATTGCGCCAACAGTTGTTGCCTTCTCACCAAGCTGCTTGCCTATTGTCCTGTAGCCCATCCCAGCCTTGTGCAGGTCTACAATGTTATCCCTGATGTCCTTACACAGCTCTCTGGTCTTGGCCATTGTGGAGAGGTTGGAGTCTGTTTGATTGAGTGTGTGGACAGGTGTCTTTTATACAGGTAACGAGTTCAAACAGGTGCAGTTAATACAGGTAATGAGTGGAGAACAGGAGGGCTTCTTAAAGAAAAACTAGCAGGTCTGTGAGAACCGGAATTCTTACTGGTTGGTAGGTGATCAAATACTTATGTCATGCAATAAAATGCAAATTAATTATTTAAAAAATCATACAATGTGATTTTCTGGATTTTTGTTTTAGATTCTGTCTCTCACAGTTGAAGTGTACCTATGATAAAAATTACAGACCTCTACATGCTTTTTAAGTAGGAAAACCTGCAAAATCGGCAGTGTATCAAATACTTGTTCTCCCCACTGTACATAACTTACTTTTGGACAATTTTACTTTTTATGAGTTCCTGTGACATTTTTGTGCAGGGCCCCAGTAACTAATTAACAATATTGCTGTAAAAATGTTTTGATTCTTTTAAGGGTTCTTGCAGCTTTGTTTTGTTTGTGAAAATGTCCTAATAGTGGGGTGGCTAAGTAAATGCATTGTTCAGTTGATGCATTGTGAGAAAAGCACCAAATCTGGCACATAGATAGGTTTATGTATCCTGAAAAGAATCATCACAGATTTGGCCCTGGGGGGAGTGGCATTCTTACAAAAGTACTGGCCTTAATGCTTCATGCCAGATTTGGTGTAGATCGGTCAAGCGGTTCCTAAGAAGCAGACATTTAAAAAAAGTAGACAACATAAAACATGGGGTGATAAATCCTTCAAACATTTTAAACAAATAGGTTTATTTATGTACTTGATAGAAGAATTTGTATGTTTAAAGTAATGACTAAAGTATTCCACCCCGAAACTGTATGAAATATGTGAAATGCATTAGAATCATAAGAGGTGGGGGGCTTAGGCAAGACTGCAGTTAGAGTGTAGCAACTAGGAGATGTATGTTTTCTGTGTAGGTATGAACGTAGTTAGTGGAAAAGTACAGAATGTCTTGAAGGGAGTGACCTGAGATAACAGGAACTTGTGTGTGTATAAAAAGAGGGGCTCCTCATGAGAGGGGCAGAGTTCTCTGAATAAAGAACTGACCTGTTGCAGACTGGGACTTTGTTTAATTCTTCATTAACCAGAGCCTTACAACCCCTGGGAATTAATCAAAGCTAGAGTGATAGTTCATTTAGAACATTGAGATAGAAATTCTCGTGACAAATTGGTCCTTCAAGCCAGATCTCAATACCTGTTTCTGTCGTCCCAGGGAACCCCGAAAACCGTGCACGGGCGGGTCCAGGATCCGTAAGACAAAGACCTGACCTCTGAAATTGAGGGTTTATTTCAGGCCGGAGGCAAACTGGTACACGACAGGAACATTGGCGAGATACAACCTAAATTGAATTCCCAGCTGCAAGGATAAGGTCAGTGACGTTTATTCATGGTTTTTGGGGGAATTTGTGTTTTAAAATACATTAAATCAAGAGTACTTTAACTTTTAAGTTGAGATTCTGTGGAAAAGAATACAGATTTCTTTGGAAATCCACCAGGGATTCTTGCCTGATACGTGGTATTTAGACTATTTGGAGAAATACAAATTATTGTATTAGGATAAGGTCATAAAGGAAAAGGGGGGTCCGTAATTGACTCCAGGTAGTTGAGGCCATTTCCAAAAATAAACTACCCTATATTGAGGCAATCGGGGATCGTTAAGAGTATATAGGAAGAAAAGTGGGTATTTGTTTTTGGACGTTTATCTAGAAGAAAACCAAGCGCCAGTATTTTGGAATAAACATAAAACAAAGGCACACTTTTAGGGAGTGAGGTATCCTATTTTACAAACATGGTAGGTAAATCCTCAAAGGCGGTCCCGGAATTAACCGGGGATGAGAGGTATATGGAGTCTAAAGAGAGACGAAATACCTATTATGGTCCTAAGTGGAGGAAGAAGTAGGGGTTCGATGGGCATCTAGACGTAGACAAACTAGAATCCATGATAAAACAAATGCACAAGGTGTGCAGAGAAACAACAGGCGGAAGGGATGGACACAGCGAGGGTGGGGCTCTCGGAAGCCCGCAAAAGAATGGAAAGAGTAGAAGGTAAAGACAGTAAAAAGGCAAGTGTAAAGAAGGAAAAGTGAAAGAAAGTGAAAGAATAGAAGAAGGGGTGTGAGAGAGTCTTGCTGGAGGTGAGAGAGGGGTGCGCACCTTTCCTGAGGTTGCCAGGTGGGAGGACGCGCCCGATCTCTGCATCCCAAGGAGGATGGTATGCGTGGGGCAGCGAAGGAGGTGTGTTTGAAAAGTTAATCTTGAAACCCCGCTGTGGGGGCGTTTACCCAAGTTATTTGTATTGTGAAGTCTATGTTGTAGAATTGTGTTATTTGTGTTGTGACTGCAGTGTAAACCGGTATTGTAATCATGTATAATGTATGGTATGGAGCAGTGAGTGTGAATCTAAGCTGTGGACTTAGAAGGACATGGTTAGAAGTAGAGTTGTTTATTCAAAGGGCTGTATTTAGAGGCTCGTATCAGAGGAGTGTTGTTTGAGCTGGTACTGTGCAAATGTAGAGGGTTGCACGTAAGGAGGTGTATTTAATGGTAATACTTGGGGAGAGTCTAAAAAAGTATTCGGAGAAGGTATGAAAGATAAAGGCCTGTGGTTGTATTCCGGAACGACAGGACGGTAAATTGACGAGTTTGTCCTGACCTTTTTAAAACTAGTTTAGGGTCATTTCCCAATGGAAATTTGCCAGGGAAGTTAGAAAAATAATTCAGACGACACTTATTACTTCCCTAGTCTCTGTGTTTATTGAGCCTTTTACAGTAGCCTGGCTGGCCAACTCCCGTAAGACTGTTGAACTATCTGTTCAATCGGGCCGCATTCATTTTAAAGAAAATTACTACCCTGTTTGTATGGGAATGGTGAGACGGAATGCATATAGTATTATACTGTTTTATGCACTGTTTTTCCGTACCGCTGGTTTCTTTCCCCATAATATCATTTCGCTCCTCATTCACAAATAGACGGTATTAGGTATTGACTGACATGAGAAATGGATAAGCATTTTAGTTTACAATACATGTAGGACGACCCCAATAGATGGAGTTATAATTCCGGAGGATCTTAATACGTTTGAATGAAGGGCGTTTGCCCGGGCTGAGTGGTTTTAACATTTGAGCTCGATAAGTTGCCTGTGTGTGGGATGGACCTTGAAGGCATGCACCCTTTCTGTGTTAGGAAAATAAAGTTATTATTGTGTTACTGACCCATGATAATTTTAGAAGGGAATAGTTTTGAAATAGTTACATACTGAGAGGGTGTGTTGATAGGGAAATATATGTGAAGTAGAATAATATGGATATTATTAGAACCATGGAGATATTTTATATGGAGATGTGAAATAGCTGATTACACAGAAACAGTGAGTGTAAGAGTAGTGACATATAAAGTAGATATAAAGAAACAAACGAGTTCAGTACTTAAACATTTAGAAACAGGAGAGGTTAATACTTACAGGTTTGAAACACCATATGATAGAGAAAGAACGTGGATATTATTAGGAGAACGTAAGATCTGGTCTAGATGGGCCATTAGGAAAATACTTAAGGACAGGAGAGCCTTAGTGGTTTACTATTGGTGATAGTGTATTATGAAGACACAGAGTAACAATAATAAAGAACTAGATAATATAGAACCTAGAAAGGTTTCAGTAAAATAGGTTGAGCTTCAATTGACCCGGAGGCCCATTTTGAACATTTGACAGAGTGATAAGGAAAAAGGGGGAGGAGGAGGCAAGCCTATTTCAACAATAAAGACAGACCTTAGATTGAGGCCCCCTCCCTGCTGCAGAGATGACCTCAGAGGAGTCTATCCATCAACCCCAAATGTTTACTGAAGACTTAACCTGGGGGGGAAGGCATACAGTGACTAGGTACCCTGCCAGACCAAGATAACGGTTCTCCACCATCAGGTCAGATGTCTCAAGAACTAGGGGACATGATGAATGATGCAAGAGCCTAGTCAACCTCTTGACCCTAGAATTCCAACTGCATAGAGACCTGATGAAATGGGGCGGCAGGTAGCCCAGTGGTTAGAGTGTTGGGCCCATAACCGAAAGGTTGCTGGATCAAATCCCCGAGCTGACAAGGTAAAAATCTGTCGTTCTGCCCCTGAACAAGGCAGTTAACCCACTGTTCCTAGGCTGTCATTGAAAATAAGAATATGTTCTTAACTGACTTGCCTAGTAAAATAAAGGTAAAAAAAAATAAAAATAAAAAAGTGTCAAGATAACAAAGTCAGAGCAGAAGGGGCAATCTAATAACAACATTGCAAGAAGATGTTAACCGTCTGCAGCCTGTAGGCAAGTGCCCACAGCAACAACTATGTCAGCAGTAGAAGAGTTGGGACCACAGAATTGGAGATTGTATAGAGAAAAATTGAGTTTACACATATCCCTAGTGAAAGATACCTCAGAGGAATGGAGGTTCTTAGGGAAGTGGTTATATTAGGGAAAACAGATAATGGATTGGTAATAAATACCAGAGGGAGACTAGCATAGTTTATTTATTGGCAGATATAGATGAAAATTTAATTGGAGAGAGAAAGTTTAACCCAGGGTCCACTTAGAAGTGGGACCTGACTAATGACAGAGAGATTTGTTTTTCACTCAGGAAAAGGAAGCTTCTAGGTTATGGTCCTAAGGATTTGTTGATGAAGGATTGATTAAAGGAGTAATTTTAGTATAGGTAGTTTTGAAGTTTAATTATAGATTGTATTAAAAGTCATATTTTATGACTTTTAAGTCTGAGGAAATAAAAGGAATTACTCCCACTTTTGAACAATTGATCAAAGGGGGAGTAATTATAGAAGGAGATGAAGCATAGTGTAATTATTTTTATGTTTCCAGTAAAGAAAGCATCTGCCAGTAATGATTGGAGAATGGTATTAGATCACCCCAGAGAGAATTAGAAACATGGAAAAAGAGAGGGGCAATCCTCCGAGATGATGTTTGGCAGAAGGATAATTTACCAATCTTACCAAAATCATTGTTTAGATATGCAGTAATAATTAGGAAGCACTTTGTAGCGTACGGAATAACAAATTACTTTAAAAAAAAATAATTGTTCAAGGTGTGTTATATGTGCACAAAGTAATCATCAAGGGAGACAGAGAGCACCAAAACGGGAATATCCCCAGGCAAGATATCCATTCCAACAGTTGGAAATGGACTTTATAGAACTTACAAGAAATGAAGGAAAGAAATGGTGCTTGACTATAATAAGTTAAATATTAACACGAAGAAATACTGTTCATATCATCCGCAGGTTTGATTGAACGGTACAATAAAAAGTAGACTAAGAAAGACCCATATAAGTTCTGGAAGAAACTGGGTAAGATACTTACCAATAGTATTAATGACTATTAGGATCACCCCGGATAAAAATGGATTGTCCCCATTCGAGAAAATTTGGGAGACCATATAGAATGCCAGAGTTAGGCAGACTAGAAGTAGAAGACACGTTAGCAGAACACGAGAAGATTGTTTGCTAACCACACCCGTATGTCAAATATTTTGTGTCCCACAGGTGAATTGCAGAAGAAGGTGATTCACTCGATTCAACCCGGTGACTGGGTGTGGATCCAATTATTGAAAAGGAAAGACTGGAAGAAGCTCCGTGTGTCACGGTGCGTAGTTAAGGGACAATAGACGGAGCGCTGGTGGAGAGTCATCCTTTTTATTATATGAGATGTTCTCACGAAGCATAAAATAATTAAGGCGGGTGAAACAAACAAGGTGACTTACGTGAGTACTGCACATGCAGTCCAACAAACAACCAATGATCCACACACAGGTGGATGTGTGGAAAGCCTAAATACAATCCCCAATCAGAGACAACCCTGTACAGCTGTCTCTGATTGAGGATTATTACTTCCCCTAATTCTATTGTGAGGGCTTGATTGTGCTCCTACCACTCCCACTAGTGGGAGTCAGAGGCCTAACCACAATCAAATCCTCACACCGTGGTGAAGGCCCCTATCAGGTTTTGTTAGTCACCGCCTTTGCCATTAGAATAGCAGAAAGATCTATCTATCTATCTATCTATCTATCTATCTACACAGAGTTAGGCAGCAGAACCGAGCACCAATAGGGTCCGGGGGTTAGATAGATAGATAGATAGATAGATAGGGGCGGCAGGTAGCCTAGTGGTTAGAGTGTTGGGCCTGTAACTGAAAGGTTGCCAGATCGAATCCCCGAGCTGACAAGGTAAAAATCTGTCGTTCTGCCCCTGAATAAGGCAGTTAACCCACTGTTCCTAGGCCGTCATTGTAAATAAGAATTTGTTCTTAACTGACTTGCCTAGTAAAATAAAGGTTAAATAAAAGATAGATAGGTACTTTATTGATCCCCCGGTGGGGAAATTTCAGTACAGCAAAACACAGGGCACAACGAAAGTACACAAAAGACAGATACATGATACATAGAGCGGCAGTATGAAAAAGTATAGAAATACAAGATATCTGGAGTGCAATAGCTAAATGTGTGTATGATATCATTTGGGGTAATAATAGTAATTCCCTTAAAATTTAGTGCGCAGGGTTTAATTACAGACAACTGCACGTATTGCACATTAGATATACTAAAAGCAATGAGAAAAGGTGCAATTGACAGGATACTAATATGCATTCCTGAGTGAATGCCTACGTAAGTTAGGTCCAAGAATGACTAGCAATATTGCACGTGATATGATATAACAACTGTACATGAGTATGTACAGTGGGGAGAACAAGTATTTGATACACTGCTGATTTTGCAGGTTTTCCTACTTACAAAGCATGTAGAGGTCTGTCATTTTTATCATAGGTACACTTCAACTGTGAGAGACGGAATCTAAAACAAAAATCCCCAAAATCACATTGTATGATTTTTAAATAATTAATTTGCATTTTATTGCATGACATAAGTATTTGATCACCTACCAACCAGTAAGAATTCCGGCTCTCACAGACCTGTTAGTTTTTCTTTAAGAAGCCCTCCTGTTCTCCACTCAATTCCTGTATTAACTGCACCTGTTTGAACTCGTTACCTGTATAAAAGACACCTGTCCACACACTCAATCAAACAGACTCCAACCTCTCCACAATGGCCAAGACCAGAGAGCTGTGTAAGGACATCAGGGATAAAATTGTAGACCTGCACAAGGCTGGGATGGGCTACAGGACAATAGGCAAGCAGCTTGGTGAGAAGGCAACAATTATTAGAAAATGGAAGAAGTTCAAGATGATGGTCAATCTCCCTCGGTCTGGGGCACCATGCAAGATCTCACCTCGTGGGGCATCAATGATCGTGAGGAAGGTGAGGGATCAGCCCAGAACTACACGACAGGACCTGGTCAATGACCTGAAGAGAGCTGGGACCACAGTCTCAAAGAAAACCATTAGTAACACACTACGCCGTCATGGATTAAAATCCTGCAGCGCACGCAAGGTCCCCCTGCTCAAGCCAGCACATGTCCAGGCCCGTCTGAAGTTTGCCAATGACCATCTGGATGATCCAGAGGATGAATGGGAGAAGGTCATGTGGTCTGATGAGACAAAAATATAGCTTTTTGGTCTAAACTCCACTCGCCGTGTTTGGAGGAAGAAGAAGGATGAGTACAACCCCAAGAACACCATCCCAACCGTGAAGCATGGAGGTGGAAACATCATTCTTTGGGGATGCTTTTCTGCAAAGGGGACAGGACGACTGCACCGTATTGAGGGGAGGATGGATGGGGCCATGTATCGCAAGATCTTGGCCAACAACCTCCTTCCCTCAGTAAGAGCATTGAAGATGGGTCGTGGCTGGGTCTTCCAGCATGACAACGACCCGAAACACACAGCCAGGGCAACTAAGGAGTGGCTCCGTAAGAAGCATCTCAAGGTCCTGGAGTGGCCTAGCCTGTCTCCAGACCTGAACCCAATAGAAAATCTTTGGAGGGAGCTGAAAGTCCGTATTGCCCAGCGACAGCCCCGAAACCTGAAGGATCTGGAGAAGGTCTGTAAGGAGGAGTGGGCCAAAATCCCTGCTGCAGTGTGTGCAAACCTGGTCAAGAACTACAGGAAACGTATGATGTCTGTAATTGCAAACAAAGGTTTCTGTATCAAATATTAGGTTCTGCTTTTCTGATGTATCAAATACTTATGTCATGCAATAAAATGCAAATTAATTACTTAAAAATCATACAATGTGATTTTCTGGATTTTTGTTTTAGATTCCGTCTCTCACAGTTGAAGAGTCATAAAAATGACAGACCTCTACATGCTTTGTAAGGCAGTGTATCAAATACTTGTTCTCCCCACTGGATCATTGCTGTAAAACATTAATTGCAGTTGGTGGCATTCACAATCTTGTTGTTCATATCCTGCCTTAAGTACTTTAGCTGCACTATCTTTCTGAGCATACAGAGAATGTGGTCTGCTGAGAAAGAACCAACAAATGGTTGTAGCCAAACTTCTATGTAACTGCCTTTATTTTAAAGTTTAAGAAAAGTTATTTAAGTTGGTCCTTCCTGTTCAATGTTTAAGTTGAAGGACTCTTATTAACAAATAAGAACTATTCACTGGTTTGGAGAAGAACCACTTTTCTACTTTCTATCAATTAGCGATTCACTGCAAAATCCTAACTCAGTGAAAGTAATACTTCAAAGCGTATGGACAGAGTTCACCATATCCCCATTCTAAAGGGCTACTTTAGCATGATTCACTATCTTTGTAAACGGAATGGCAATATTTTTTGCAACATAAAATAACTACATGGTTTTTACTTCTACATAGGACTTTACATTTACATAAAATATTTATCTTTAAAAGAGAGATTTCATAAAATGTAAATAAAATATTAAAATGCACTTTAATCTACAAACACAGCCAAATGCCATGCCAATGTCTTATCTGTTGATTTCTCCTCAGTGTTAAATACAGTCCAAAGGATACAATTAAGGAAGCTACCCAACTAGCACATTTGGTTATTTTGAAGTTGTGATATCTGTTTCCTTCCTCAGCAAGATAACCAAAAATGTCACTCAAACAGAAGGGGGAACTAACAAAGAGTCCCTGAGGGCTTGTAAGTAAACATTTCACTGTAAGGTCTACACCTGTTGTATTCGGTGCATGTGAGAAATATGATTTGATTTGATTTGACCAACAACCAAAATGAAACAGGTGGTGTTTTACTGAAAGTTGACTAGCAACAACAACTGGAACCTAAAATTCACCCACCATGATCGCCCACTAAATTTACCCAAGAACAGGCAAACAAAAGAAAAACCCACACCAAACTTAAAGGCTGGAAGCAAATCAAAATGTGGAGCAAAAATATTGACAGGGAAGATCAGATAAAGGATTGTTTGTCTGAGAATTTTAAACAGGGAGAGCCAACTAAAGGTGTTTTTCTTATTCTTCTTTAAGTTTTATTGGCAAATCGCAACCAACTGACAGGTGCAAACACCGCCGTGTGAGGCCGGTCACAACCTATCTTTTGCAGTTTTATTCTAATCTTGGTCGTACAGTCAGGGTTAGTCACTAGCAAACACCATAATAGAGATAAGGCAACTCGTAATCCAGAAACAGGCAAAAGGTCAGGGCAGGCAGCAAATTTACATAAATCAGTCCAGTCTAGAATATAGTCCAGGGCAGGTAGCAAAGAATCAATAAGCGGATAAACAGTCCAAAGGTAATCCACGGAAAGACAAAGCACGGGAAGAAACGCTCAGAGATGACTACTAGGGTAAATACAAAACTTCGCAACGAGAGAGAGTCTGAGAGCACCTAAAATAGTCCACTGATGAAAGTCAGGTGCAAAGGTAATCAGTGCCAGGTATGTGGGAAATGTAGTTCAAGTGGTTTAATATTCAGGAGAGAGTTCCCTCTGGTGGTGAGTAGGAGGAACCGCGGGAGTCTCGTTTGTGACACCTACAAACCTCACTACTCCCATTACCCCCACCCAAAATACCACCCACTCCCCATTCCCCTCCAACCTCTGACCGTGTCATACAACATCTCCCTTCCTAAATCATACATTTCACAGAATAATAATACATGTTCAACCGTTTCCTCTACCATACATACATTACACATTCCAGTACCTTGTTTACCTATACATTTCAAAGATTAATTAAATCCTGTATGCCCTAATCTCATCCTACACAACATAACCTTCTGTTCCCATTATATTACACTATCTCCCGTACAGATTTTCTTGTACTATAAAAATGTCTGAGATTACTACTTTCATCCCATTGTCTCTGCCAGCAATCTAACCCATATTTCAGAATCAATGTTTTAATTTCTCCTCTACCCAAATGCACATGTATATAATTTTTCACTGCTATTTTTGCTATTATATCTACGATATAATTTCCACAAACACCTGTATGAGCCATAATCTAACATATCTGAATTTCAATACCATTTCTTTGTAACCCCAACAACACCATAATTATTTCTAACCATAAATCCTCACTTTCTGACTTTCCAGATCTTAAACTACACAAAACTGATGCAGTCCCAAGATATTATTACTCTTCTTGGTTGCACCAACTCTATCCATTGCGATCCAACAATTATCGCAACCATTTCTGTTGAATATACAGCTAAATCATTAGTTAGTCTCCTGCATAGATTAACATCGAACTCAGGAATAAATACACCCGCCCCTGTCTTCCCATTTATGGGATCCTTTGAACCATCTGTGTACACTGCAAGACAAGAATACAAATGATTACTAATATATTGATCCACTATTGATCCTACATTATCTTCTTCACATCACTGTTTCTTTTCTTCTATCAGGCTAAGGTCAACATGTAGTATTGTATAAAACCACAGTGGCACATTTCCTATTGCCACAGATAACAAAATCTCTGAGTCTATATTCATCAACCCTTTTTCCAATCTCTGGGCCAAAACCCCTCTTTTGATTTTGTTCTAATTCCCAACATTCTTTCAATACTGTCAGTGTAGGATGATCTACCGTACTACACTTCAGTCTTTACCAGTATGCCAGGGTTAGCTTAACTCTTTTAAGAGATATTGGCATAGTTTTAAATGCACCATCGCACATCCTGAGTGCCCTTGCTTGCCCCTTATCAAGGCGCGACAGTGATGTAAAAGCCGCAGAACCATATACAAAGCACCTCATCTCAAGTACGATACATATTGTAATGTCCCGAGCTGGGACAAATAAGGCGAGTCAGGAACATGAACGTTAGGGAGAACACAGGTTTAATCACCTAAACTAGGCTGTTGTTATGGCCACAGTCCACGCCACTAAAACATGGATAGTTACAGTACAGGATTGACAGCTCTGTGCTCAGGTGCACGACAAGAACAAAGAGAACACTGAAAAGACACTAGCCCCTATTTATCCCCTTAAACCCCCGTGAGATTACCCACAGAACGGAAGAATAACTATAACACACACACAAATAGAACCCCATATCAGGTCGTTACAATATTCAGTAAAGATTGCCTATCTGCCCCCCAATCATGACCAACTATTGTCCTCATAAGATTTAATACTTTCTTACATTTAGCCTCAATACATGTAATATGATGTCTCCATGTAAGCTTTCCATCAAATCATAACCCCAAATACTTAAATTCTGTTACCCTTTCCATTCGTTCTCCATATAATTGAACACTGACATCTTCCTTAATCTTTTTGTTAGCGAACAACATTTAGATAAAGATAACTTGAAACCCCATGATAACAACATATGGCAAGATTTAGATAAAGATAACGTGAAACCCCATGATAAGGACCATTAATCTACTGTTACTATTGCACCTTGCATTTTCTCTATTCCATAAGGAATATTCCTTCCCCTTTTCCAAATGGCACCATCATCTGCATATAATGCCACCCCTATACCCTGTCCAAGAATGTATTAGCCTATGTGTTTATGCAACTTTCAAAATGATTCCGCCAATCTTATAACCCCTCAAGGTGGATGTCAGTGACAGAAACTCCACCACAAAGTGTATTTTGAACACATGTCTGGGCACAGCAGAGCTTCAGAGGTGATGATTAGATCGACTACCATACTCTTGGGAAACTAGATCCCGGACGAGCCCCTATTTTGTTACGTTCCCCAGCAAGAAAAACAAAAATGTCACTCAAACAGAAGGGGGAACTAACAGATAGTCACTGACCAAAGGTGTGTGCCTTTCCAAATCATGTCCAATCAATTGAATTTACCACAGGTGGACTCCAAATTGTAGAAACATCTCAAGGATGATCAATGGAAACAGGATGCACCTGAGCTCAATTTTCGCATCTCATAGCAAAGGGTCTGAATACTTATGTAAAGAAGGTATTTCTGTTTTTATTTTTTTATAACTTTGCTTAAAAGTCGAAAAGCCTGTTTACGCTTAGCCGTTATGGGGTATTGCGTGTAGATTGATGACAATTTATTTGTATTTAATCAATTCCTGGTGGCGCTGCTCTGCTTGTCCCAGGACTCATGCTGTATTATTAACAAAATGTGGAAAAAGTCAAGGTGGCTGAAAACTTTCCAAAGGAGCTGTATGTGTGTTGACTGTGATAAGGGCACAGTGATTGAGTTGTCATGTGTTTTTTACATCACTAAGTTTGGCGTAGAAATCAGCCTTTCAATACAGGCAGTATGCCCCTGTATCATCTCCAATAAACGGCTTCAACCAGCCTTTGAATTCAGGGTTTGATTCCCACTCCTTTCTGTATTTTTGAGTGTACAGTTTAGACTGAGACATGATGAGCTAGCCAGCGAGATGTTTAGCTTATGTCACAGAGGCACACAGTGGCCGAGGTGAGTAAGTGACTGAGGCTGTGTGAGTCAAATGCAGTGATTGCCATAACTTGTCAGTCTCTTAATTCAACTGGGATGAAGCAGAAAAATATATGTTTTACTGGCCTGCTACATCGTAAGAGATTGCTCATTCATCAAATCAATTCACAGACCTGAGTGATAAACCCAATTTTAAAGAGCGACTGTCTTTAAAAAGCAACAAATCCCTTTGAAAATGGCCTACGCAGCATCGATATGAGTCAGATACAGCTATTCTCGTGTCAAAATTTACTGAAGTGTAAAAAGTCAGTCTAAAATGGAGTTTGGAACATCCATGGGATTTTGAGCTGATGATGTACATTTGCCCACTAACACGGGGTGAACATCTGCAGTGATTGAACTCTATCCAATAGTATAGACAGTGAGACAGACCTGCAAAGAAGCCCTACTTCGTTTACATAAGACAACACGTTGTGCATTTTCTTTAATTGAGAAATACTGCACCAAACCCCTTAGTTAGATGTAAAATTGCTCAACTAAAACATACTTGGCAAAAACATCAATTATTTACAGATGTCTTGAGTGATCTTAAATTCCTTCTGGGGATTTTGAGGAAGTGAAATAGGCTTCTGTTTCTACAGTGTCCCATGGGGGACAAACATCATTAACCAAACAGGAAATCGGTTAGGAAACACACCTTCAAGACTGAAATCTTGTTTGACCAATAAGCAACAGAAAAACATGTGTGCCAATCAATGTGTTCAGTGGCTCTTTAAAAACTATCCCACTTTGTCTGAATGTAAAGAATAATTGTAAGAAATATGGTAGATAGAGCACTTCCTGTCCCTGAGGGCTAAGTGGAGATACTGACACATTTCTGATTCCTGAACAGACCTATTCAAGAGGAATTCTGAAATGTAGGGTTAGGAGTCTTAACTTAAGACTTAGGGGATTGTTTTGAAACTGGGCCATAAAGGCATGTGACTATGGTCTTCAAAGTTTCACACATAGGGAGAGTACAGTGTCTAGAATTAGAATGAATACATTTGAACAGACAATCTGCTATAGAAACAGTACACAAGTTCTATAAATGAATCATTGCTTAGTTATTATTTTATGCATAACAGAAGAATCAAGGCAGAGCTGAAATCAGGCAGAGGGGCATTGATTTGGAAGAATCTATGGTAGTAATGCAGTCTCACTAGTCACCTTGAGTTTCTCAACCATATAAAAAAAAGGCTTTCAGAGCACTGAACAGCACTTAAACTGTTGTTTTCATGATATGGTTATAGATTTTTAAAACGTATTGGTTGACATTTTCTAGGCAGTTGATTTTACTGACAATCCCTTTTGAACGCTTCTCTTTTCTCACTGCGGACAAACATAGGACAGAAAGAGGTCCACTTCATTTTGGATCACCACGGGGGGTGGGTGAATATTATCCGGGGAATAGTGGCAGGAGGTCATCTGCCAGACGTCAATGAGGACCACGGGCAAGTCTCTGAATATTTCCCTGAGAGCCATGTCGAGTTGCCAGGAGAGCCAGTCGCTGCCGTACACATCCTTGTAGCCCGTGTTGGCTGATTTGATCACTACCAGAGTAGTGGGAGATCGTTTTAGCAGCGACACCACAGCCCTATGGATGACGACCAGGCGGTGTGCGTACATAGCCAGTGGGTATGTGGTGAAATGAGCCCAGATGGTGAAGACTACTACAGAGTGTGAGCCCCCTGCCAGACCCTCCACCTCCCTGGCGATGTAGTGGAGGTCAGCCCAGGGGGTCTTGCTCGTCCGTATAGGTATCCCATGGGCCCGCCAGATGATACGGGTGTTGAACTGGGTGTCGACTGCCTCGAAGGGGCCCGATTTGCTTGACGTGTAAAGGTTCAGGCGTTTCAGTGCTGCAGAAGGATCATACGTAAGTTTAATGCAAATTAATTAATTCAGACAAAGAATGCGCTGGGATATGCATTAAAGAAAAAATAGATTTTTACTGGTTTGTCATATAACATGACTTGCATGGGTGTCTTTGCATTCAACAATACTAGTTACATCATTGCCTGGCCAAAGCTTTATTAACTCACGCAAACCCATTTGAACGCATGGCCTTGACTACAAACATAAACTGATTACAAACTATCATACTTGGCACAGTTTCCTCCAGGTAGTCGAACCACTGACGGAGAGTGGAGTCACCCATCATAAGGATCTGTTTGTCCTTCAGGCATCCAGATACCAGTTCAGCTGAGAGAAAGGATTTTGAGTCGCACACCATGGACGTCCAGCGATCCTGGAAGTAGAATCCAGACGGTACTGGGGTGTGCAAACCAGGACAGCATTTTGTTGGTGATCCTAGAGAGAGAGAAAAAATACTTTGAGGACTATGTTTGAAGAACAAGGGTTAAATCGATAACAGTGGGTTAATAATTAATGATATGCATTAGGCTATGTGATTTATTTGAAATAATTTTATACATCTTTATTTTCAACATTCATTGTGATAATCCCACAACTATTCATGTGATTAATTACATTTTTTTAGTATCATCTATTAATATAAATAATTAAATTGAGATAGATTGTTAAACAAGCTTTCAGAGTAATGTCGTCAAAACAAATTGTAACGGCAAAGGACTTTGCAAGTTCATGCAAAACCTTTAAGCAACAGTTGTGTGCAAATGTGAGGTTTGCACCTAAAGGTTACATGTGATGTGGTTGTGTCTTTTAGCATCTGTACTATCATTCAAATCATTGTGATTATTGTTGAGAAGTTGTTTTTCCTGAATGTCATAGCTGTGAGAAACACACACGGATGTCGCTGCTCATGTCTTGTGAGTTACAGTCATTTAGCTAGGCCTATGTCAGACTTGGTTGATGGTTCATAAGTTCAGTTAAGCAAGCAAACAAAACAAATTTTGTTACAACTTACGGATTTCAGTGTCCTGTTGCTGGACAGCGATAGTTGAATCGTCACCTGGTACAATAATGTTTGTGAAACTGCAGAGAAGAAGGAACTGTTAGTTTACAATTATTTCAAACGTTGCTAACCAAAAGTGTTTTCTTGAGTTTTGGTTCATAGTACTGTTTACTACGTGGCTGCTGTGCTGTGTGTTTCAACATCTTTTCTGCAAGAAACATCCACTTTCATGTTTCACACTTCCCCCCTCAAAAAAGTTCCACATGCAGACATTTGTTTTCGCCAGGACGCTCTTAGAAAATATATGGTTAAATAAAGGTTTAATTAAAAAAAACAGCCATCACTACTACAAAACAAATTACAGAACAATTCAATAGTTATGATGTTTAAGTTCAATCTACTCTCACCTCAAGTCCTCTCTATCATCACTAATGGTTCAATCAATGTTAAAAAAATATTCATTATAATGGTATCAATCACTAACATCTTCAATGCTCTTACTGAGGGAAGGAGGTTGTTGGCCAAGATCTCGCGATACATGGCCCCATCCATCCTCCCCTCAATACGGTACAGTCGTCCTGTCCCCTTTGCAGAAAAGCATCCCCAAAGAATGATGTTTCCACCTCCATGCTTCACGGTTGGGATGGTGTTCTTGGGGTTGTACTCAAAAAGCTCTATTTTTGTCTCATCAGACCACATGACCTTCTCCCATTCCTCCTCTGGATCATCCAGATGATCATTGGCAATCTTCAGACGGGCCTGGACATGCGCTGGCTTGAGCAGGGGGACCTTGCGTGCGCTGCAGGATTTTAATCCATGACGGCGTAGTGTGTTACTAATGGTTTTCTTTGAGACTGTGGTCCCAGCACTCTTCAGGTTATTGAGCAGGTCCTGCCGTGTAGTTCTGGGCTGATCCCTTCCTCATGATCATTGATGCCCCACGAGGTGAGATCTTGCATGGTGCTCCAGACCGAGGGAGATTGACCGTCATCTTGAACTTCTTCCATTTTCTAAAAATTGCGCCAACAGTTGTTGCCTTCTCACCAAGCTGCTTGCCTATTGTCCTGTAGCCCATCCCAGCCTTGTGCAGGTCTACAATGTTATCCCTGATGTCCTTACACAGCTCTCTGGTCTTGGCCATTGTGGAGAGGTTGGAGTCTGTTTGATTGAGTGTGTGGACAGGTGTCTTTTATACAGGTAACGAGTTCAAACAGGTGCAGTTAATACAGGTAATGAGTGGAGAACAGGAGGGCTTCTTAAAGAAAAACTAGCAGGTCTGTGAGAACCGGAATTCTTACTGGTTGGTAGGTGATCAAATACTTATGTCATGCAATAAAATGCAAATTAATTATTTAAAAAATCATACAATGTGATTTTCTGGATTTTTGTTTTAGATTCTGTCTCTCACAGTTGAAGTGTACCTATGATAAAAATTACAGACCTCTACATGCTTTTTAAGTAGGAAACCTGCAAAATCGGCAGTGTATCAAATACTTGTTCTCCCCACTGTACATAACTTACTTTTGGACAATTTTACTTTTTATGAGTTCCTGTGACATTTTTGTGCAGGGCCCCAGTAACTAATTAACAATATTGCTGTAAAAATGTTTTGATTCTTTTAAGGGTTCTTGCAGCTTTGTTTTGTTTGTGAAAATGTCCTAATAGTGGGGTGGCTAAGTAAATGCATTGTTCAGTTGATGCATTGTGAGAAAAGCACCAAATCTGGCACATAGATAGGTTTATGTATCCTGAAAAGATTTAGATATTGGGCCATCACAGATTTGGCCCTGGGGGGAGTGGCATTCTTACAAAAGTACTGGCCTTAATGCTTCATGCCAGATTTGGTGTAGATCGGTCAAGCGGTTCCTAAGAAGCAGACATTTTAAAAAAGTAGACAACATAAAACATGGGGTGATAAATCCTTCAAACATTTTAAACAAATAGGTTTATTTATGTACTTGATAGAAGAATTTGTATGTTTAAAGTAATGACTAAAGTATTCCACCCCGAAACTGTATGAAATATGTGAAATGCATTAGAATCATAAGAGGTGGGGGGCTTAGGCAAGACTGCAGTTAGAGTGTAGCAACTAGGAGATGTATGTTTTCTGTGTAGGTATGAACGTAGTTAGTGGAAAAGTACAGAATGTCTTGAAGGGAGTGACCTGAGATAACAGGAACTTGTGTGTGTATAAAAAGAGGGGCTCCTCATGAGAGGGGCAGAGTTCTCTGAATAAAGAACTGACCTGTTGCAGACTGGGACTTTGTTTAATTCTTCATTAACCAGAGCCTTACAACCCCTGGGAATTAATCAAAGCTAGAGTGATAGTTCATTTAGAACATTGAGATAGAAATTCTCGTGACAAATTGGTCCTTCAAGCCAGATCTCAATACCTGTTTCTGTCGTCCCAGGGAACCCCGAAAACCGTGCACGGGCGGGTCCAGGATCCGTAAGACAAAGACCTGACCTCTGAAATTGAGGGTTTATTTCAGGCCGGAGGCAAACTGGTACACGACAGGAACATTGGCGAGATACAACCTAAATTGAATTCCCAGCTGCAAGGATAAGGTCAGTGACGTTTATTCATGGTTTTTGGGGGAATTTGTGTTTTAAAATACATTAAATCAAGAGTACTTTAACTTTTAAGTTGAGATTCTGTGGAAAAGAATACAGATTTCTTTGGAAATCCACCAGGGATTCTTGCCTGATACGTGGTATTTAGACTATTTGGAGAAATACAAATTATTGTATTAGGATAAGGTCATAAAGGAAAAGGGGGGTCCGTAATTGACTCCAGGTAGTTGAGGCCATTTCCAAAAATAAACTACCCTATATTGAGGCAATCGGGGATCGTTAAGAGTACATAGGAAGAAAAGTGGGTATTTGTTTTTGGACGTTTATCTAGAAGAAAACCAAGCGCCAGTATTTTGGAATAAACATAAAACAAAGGCACACTTTTAGGGAGTGAGGTATCCTATTTTACAAACATGGTAGGTAAATCCTCAAAGGCGGTCCCGGAATTAACCGGGGATGAGAGGTATATGGAGTCTAAAGAGAGACGAAATACCTATTATGGTCCTAAGTGGAGGAAGAAGTAGGGGTTCGATGGGCATCTAGACGTAGACAAACTAGAATCCATGATAAAACAAATGCACAAGGTGTGCAGAGAAACAACAGGCGGAAGGGATGGACACAGCGAGGGTGGGGCTCTCGGAAGCCCGCAAAAGAATGGAAAGAGTAGAAGGTAAAGACAGTAAAAAGGCAAGTGTAAAGAAGGAAAAGTGAAAGAAAGTGAAAGAATAGAAGAAGGGGTGTGAGAGAGTCTTGCTGGAGGTGAGAGAGGGGTGCGCACCTTTCCTGAGGTTGCCAGGTGGGAGGACGCGCCCGATCTCTGCATCCCAAGGAGGATGGTATGCGTGGGGCAGCGAAGGAGGTGTGTTTGAAAAGTTAATCTTGAAACCCCGCTGTGGGGGCGTTTACCCAAGTTATTTGTATTGTGAAGTCTATGTTGTAGAATTGTGTTATTTGTGTTGTGACTGCAGTGTAAACCGGTATTGTAATCATGTATAATGTATGGTATGGAGCAGTGAGTGTGAATCTAAGCTGTGGACTTAGAAGGACATGGTTAGAAGTAGAGTTGTTTATTCAAAGGGCTGTATTTAGAGGCTCGTATCAGAGGAGTGTTGTTTGAGCTGGTACTGTGCAAATGTAGAGGGTTGCACGTAAGGAGGTGTATTTAATGGTAATACTTGGGGAGAGTCTAAAAAAGTATTCGGAGAAGGTATGAAAGATAAAGGCCTGTGGTTGTATTCCGGAACGACAGGACGGTAAATTGACGAGTTTGTCCTGACCTTTTTAAAACTAGTTTAGGGTCATTTCCCAATGGAAATTTGCCGGGGAAGTTAGAAAAATAATTCAGACGACACTTATTACTTCCCTAGTCTCTGTGTTTATTGAGCCTTTTACAGTAGCCTGGCTGGCCAACGCCCGTAAGACTGTTGAACTATCTGTTCAATCGGGCCGCATTCATTTTAAAGAAAATTACTACCCTGTTTGTATGGGAATGGTGAGACGGAATGCATATAGTATTATACTGTTTTATGCACTGTGTTTCCGTACCGCTGGTTTCTTTCCCCATAATATCATTTCGCTCCTCATTCACAAATAGACGGTATTAGGTATTGACTGACATGGATAAGCATTTTAGTTTACAATACATGTAGGACGACCCCAATAGATGGAGTTATAATTCTGGAGGATCTTAATACGTTTGAATGAAGGGCGTTTGCCCGGGCTGAGTGGCTTTAACGTTTGAGCTTGATAAGTTGCCTGTGTGTGGGATGGACCTTGAAGGCATGCACCCTTGCTGTGTTAGGAAAATAAAGTTATTATTGTGTTACTGACCCATGATAATTTTAGAAGGGAATAGTTTTGAAATAGTTACATACTGAGAGGGTGTGTTGATAGGGAAATATATGTTAAGTAGAATAATATGGATATTATTAGAACCATGGAGATATTTTATATGGAGATGTGAAATAGCTGATTACACAGAAACAGCGAGTGTAAGAGTAGTGACATATAAAGTAGATATAAAGAAACAAACGAGTTCAGTACTTAAACATTTAGAAACAGGAGAGGTTAATACTTACAGGTTTGAAACACCATATGATAGAGAAAGAACGTGGATATTATTAGGAGAACGTAAGATCTGGTCTAGATGGGCCATTAGGAAAATACTTAAGGACAGGAGAGCCTTAGTGGTTTACTATTGGTGATAGTGTATTATGAAGACACAGAGTAACAATAATAAAGAACTAGATAATATAGAACCTAGAAAGGTTTCAGTAAAATAGGTTGAGCTTCAATTGACCCGGAGGCCCATTTTGAACATTTGACAGAGTGATAAGGAAAAAGGGGGAGGAGGAGGCAAGCCTATTTCAACAATAAAGACAGACCTTAGATTGAGGCCCCCTCCCTGCTGCAGAGATGACCTCAGAGGAGTCTATCCATCAACCCCAAATGTTTACTGAAGACTTAACCTGGGGGGGAAGGCATACAGGGACTAGGTACCCTGCCAGACCAAGATAACAACGGTTCTCCACCATCAGGTCAGATGTCTCAAGAACTAGGGGACATGATGAATGATGCAAGAGCCTAGTCAACCTCTTGACCCTAGAATTCCAACTGCATAGAGACCTGATGAAATGTCAAGATAAGAAAGTCAGAGCAGAAGGCAATAAAGTCTGTCCTGAATGATGGGCAATCTAATAACAACATTGCAAGAAGACGTTAACCGTCTGCAGCCTGTAGGCAAGTGCCCACAGAAACAGCAACAACTATGTCAGCAGTAGAAGAGGAGTTGGGACCACAGAATTGGAGATTGTATAGAGAAAAATGGAGTTTACACATATCCCTAGTGAAAGATACCTCAGAGGAATGGAGGTTCTTAGGGAAGTGGTTATATTAGGGAAAACAGATAATGGATTGGTAATAAATACCAGAGGGAGACTAGCATAGTTTATTTATTGGCAGATATAGATGAAAATTTAATTGGAGAGAGAAAGTTTAACCCAGGGTCCACTTAGAAGTGGGACCTGACTAATGACAGAGAGATTTGTTTTTCACTCAGGAAAAGGAAGCTTCTAGGTTATGGTCCTAAGGATTTGTTGATGAAGGATTGATTAAAGGAGTAATTTTAGTATAGGTAGTTTTGAAGTTTAATTATAGATTGTATTAAAAGTCATATTTTATGACTTTTAAGTCTGAGGAAATAAAAGGAATTACTCCCACTTTTGAACAATTGATCAAAGGGGGAGTAATTATAGAAGGAGATGAAGCATAGTGTAATTTTTTTATGTTTCCAGTAAAGAAAGCAGCTCCCAGTAATGATTGGAGAATGGTATTAGATCACCCCAGAGAGAATTAGAAATATGGAAAAAGAGAGGGGCAATCCTCCGAGATGATGTTTGGCAGAAGGATTATTTACCAATCTTACCAAAATCATTGTTTAGATATGCAGTAATAATTAGGAAGCACTTTGTAGCGTACGGAATAACAAATTACTTTAAAAAAAAAAATTTGTTCAAGGTGTGTTATATGTCCACAAAGTAATCATCAAGGGAGACAGAGAGCACCAAAACGGGAATATCCCCAGGCAAGATATCCATTCCAACAGTTGGAAATTGACTTTATAGAACTTACAAGAAGTGAAGGAAAGAAATGGTGCTTGACTATAATATAAGTTAGATGTTAACACGAAGAAATACTGTTCATATCATCCGCAGGTTTTATTGAACGCATGAACGGTACAATAAAAGGTAGACTAAGAAAGACCCATATAAGTTCTGGAAGAAACTGGGTAAGATACTTACCAATAGTATTAATGACTATTAGGATCACCCCGGATAAAAATGGATTGTCCCCATTCGAGAAAATTTGGGAGACCATATAGAATGCCAGAGTTAGGCAGACTAGAAGTAGAAGCAGAACACAAGAGAAGATTGTTTGCTAACCACACCCGTATGTCAAATATTTTGTGTCCCACAGGTGAATTGCAGAAGAAGATGATTCACTCGATTCAACCCGGTGACTGGGTGTGGATCCAATCATTGAAAAGGAAAGACTGGAAGAAGCCCCGTGTGTCACGGTGCGTAGTTAAGGGACGATAGACGGAGCGCTGGTGGAGTGTCATCCTTTTTATTATATGAGATGTTCTCACGAAGCATAAAATAATAAAGGCGGGTGAAACAAACAAGGTGACTTACGTGAGTACTGCACATGCAGTCCAACAAACAACCAATGATCCACACACAGGTGGATGTGTGGAAAGCCTAAATACAATCCCCAATCAGAGACAACCCTGTACAGCTGTCT
Source organism: Thymallus thymallus (assembly GCA_023634145.1). NCBI lineage: Eukaryota > Metazoa > Chordata > Actinopteri > Salmoniformes > Salmonidae > Thymallus > Thymallus thymallus. Next base: position 11,864,990 of record CM042385.1, read on the forward strand.
CTGATTGAGGATCATTACTTCCCCTAATTCTATTGTGAGGGCTTGATTGTGCTCCTACCACTCCCACTAGTGGGAGTCAGAGGCCTAACCACAATCAAACCCTCACACCGTGGTGAAGTGTCACGATCGGGTGCATAGCGAGACCAAGACGCAGCGCAGTGATTATAGTTCGTCATCTTTTATTTATACTATGTAAGGAAATTACATAAATACTATGTATAAACAAAACACGACTGACGAACTAAAAAACCAGAAACAAACACTACTCGACTAACGTCACGTTCAAAACACACCAAATGAACGGACGAAAAGAAACACACTTACTCACCGTGACTGCGACATACATCGATAACAACCCACCCCAAGTGAAGGACAGACTCAACATATATTGGATCCCTAATTAGAGACAACGGGTAGCAGCTGCCTCTAATTAGAGATCCACCCAAAACCCACAAAGAAACAGAAAAGAACGACACTGTCAGACTCTGACCATAGCTACATAGAGAAGCCTATTGCTTCTCTATGGCCAGAGCCTGACAGTACCCCCCCCCCCAAGGCGCGGACTCCTGGACTCCCAAAAAAAAAGGCACACAATAACATGGGGGGGTTAATTTGGGAGGGAAAAACTAGTCCTTTGGGGGCGGCTCTGGCTCCGGCGACGTGGACAGTTTTTTTCCATGGCCCCTCCTTATCTCTGGGCCCGGACTGGGCACAGGTGGGGCCAACTGCTCCGGCCATGGAGCGGGGAAAACAACCGGGCCCGGACTGGGCACCGGTGGGGCAAACGGCTCCGGCCATGGAGCGGGGAAAACAACCGGGCCCGGACTGGGCACCGGTGGGGCAAACGGCTCCGGCCATGGAGCGGGGAAAACAACCGGGCCCGGACTGGGCACCGGTGGGGCAAACGGCTCCGGCCATGGAGCGGGGAAAACAACCGGGCCCGGACTGGGCACCGGTAGGGTAAACGGCTCCGGCCATGGAGCTGGGAAAACAGCCGGGCCCGGACTGGGCACCGGTGGGGCGGACTGCTCAGTCACTGAGGCGGAGCAGACGGCTGGACCCGGATTGGGTACCGGTGGAGCGGACTGCTCTGGCCCTGAGGCGGAGCAGACGGCTGGACCCGGATTGGGTACCGGTGGAGCGGACTGCTCTGGCACTGAGGCGGAGCAGGCGGCTGAACCCGGACTGGGTACCGGTGGAGCGGACTGCTCTGGCACTGAGGCGGAGCAGGCGGCTGAACCCGGACTGGGTACCGGTGGAGCGGACTGCTCTGGCACTGAGGCGGAGCAGGCGGCTGAACCCGGACTGGGTACCGGTGGAGCGGACTGCTCTGGCACTGAGGCGGAGCAGGCGGCTGAACCCGGACTGGGTACCGGTGGAGCGGACTGCTCTGGCACTGAGGCGGAGCAGGCGGCTGGACCCGGACTGGGTACCGGTGGAGCGGACTGCTCTGGCACTGAGGCGGAGCAGGCGGCTGGACCCGGACTGGGTACCGATGGAGCGGACTGCTCTGGCACTGAGGCGGAGCAGGCGGCTGGACCCGGACTGGGTACCGGTGGAGCGGACTGCTCTGGCACTGAGGCGGAGCAGGCGGCTGGACCCGGACTGGGTACCGGTGGAGCGGACTGCTCTGGCACTGAGGCGGAGCAGGCGGCTGGACCCGGACTGGGTACCGGTGGAGGAGGCTCCAGGCCTTGAGCTGTGGCTGGTGGCTCCGGGTTGCTGACCTTCGCTCGAGGTGGCGGGACGCTGACCTTCGCTGGAGGGACGCTGACCTTCGCTGGAGGGACGCTGACCTTCGCTGGAGGGACGCTGACCTTCGCTGGAGGGCCGCTGACCCTCGCTGGAGGTGGCGGGACGCTGACCTTCGCTGGAGGTGGCGGGACGCTGACCTTCGCTGGAGGTTTAGGGGCGCTGACCTTCGCAGGAGGTTTAGGGGCGCTGACCTTCGCAGGAGGTTTAGGGGCGCTGACCTTCGCAGGAGGTTTAGGGGCGCTGACCTTCGCAGGAGGTTTAGGGGCGCTGACCTTCGTTGGAGGTTTAGGGGCGCTGACCTTCGCTGGAGGTTTAGGGGCGCTGACCTTCGCTGGAGGTTTAGGGGCGCTGACCTTCGCTGGAGGTTTAGGGGCGCTGACCTTCGCTGGAGGTTTAGGGGCGCTGACCTTTGCTGGAGGTTTAGGGGCGCTGACCTTCGCTGGAGGTTTAGCGCGGGGAGCCGGCACGGGACGCACCTGGCTAGACGCACGCACTGGAGGTTGGGTGCGGGGAGTAGGGCAGAGGTCCGGACCCGGACTGGACATCGGTGAAGCGGATTGCTCTGGCCTGGGAGTGGAGACGACGACCGGACCCGGACTAGGCACCGGTGGAGTGGATTGCTCTGTCAGGGAGGTGGAGTAGATTACTGGACCCGGACTGGGTACCGGTGGAGCGGACTGCTCCGGCCTGGGAGGGGAGTATATGACCGGACCTGGACTGGCCCACTCCGCCATCTCCCTCTCGACCTCCTCCTCTATCTCCACCAATTCCCTCAGAACCTCCCCAAAATGCTCCTCCAGCTCCTCCTCCTGCTCCTTGCTCTGAGCCCCCCATTGGTACCTGGGCCTCCCCATGGGGAGTGGAGTTGGCTCCTCCAGGAGCCCCCACGGGTGAGGGAACCGAAGCATGTCCTCCTCATCGTCCTCCTCCGACGAGTCCGACTCGAACCCTCCGAGGAGTTCGGTGTTGGTAAACCGACGCGGGGCTATCTCGCTCTCCGTCTCTCCCCATTTGCGCTGCTTGGTCTCGTAATGGTGGGTTGTTCTGTCACGATCGGGTGCATAGCGAGACCAAGACGCAGCGCAGTGATTATAGTTCGTCATCTTATATTTATACTATGTAAGGAAATTACATAAATGTATAAACAAAACACGACTGACGAACTAAAAAACCAGAAACAAACACTACTCGACTAACGTCACGTTCAAAACACACCAAATGAACGGACGAAAAGAAACACACTTACTCACCGTGACTGCGACATACATCGATAACAACCCACCCCAAGTGAAGGACAGACTCAACATATATTGGATCCCTAATTAGAGACAACGGGTAGCAGCTGCCTCTAATTAGAGATCCACCCAAAACCCACAAAGAAACAGAAAAGAACGACACTGTCAGACTCTGACCATAGCTACATAGAGAAGCCTATTGCTTCTCTATGGCCAGAGCCTGACATGAAGGCCCCTATCAGGTTTTGTTAGTCACCGCCTTTGCCATTAGAATAGCAGAAAGAGCAACCTGGGTCCACGTTACTCACTGCAAAAAGGTAGGAACACATACAAACACTGCTGAACACACACTTATGAAATTTCCCCCCCCCGGGGATCAATAAAGTACCTATCTATCTATCTATCTATCTATCTATCTACACAGAGTTAGGGGGCAGAACCGAGCACCAATAGGGTCCGGGGGTTAGATAGATAGATAGATAGATAGATAGATAGATAGATAGATAGATAGATAGATAGATAGATAGATAGATAGATAGATAGATAGATAGATAGATAGATAGATAGATAGATAGATAGATACTTTATTGATCCCCCGGTGGGGAAATTTCATTGTCAAGCAGCTACAACAAAACACAGGGCAGGTGCAAAATGCCACAACGAAAGTACACAAAAGACAGATACACGGTACATGATACATAGAGAGGCAGTATGAAAAAGTATAGAAATACAAGATATCTGGAGTGCAAAAAAAATAAAAGCTATAAAAAAGACATAGCATAGTATGGGTGGTTGCCTGAATATGTACACTATACATTGGTGGATGTTGGATGGTTAACTATACTATACAGGTCGATGGCAGAGAAATACTTCAGTAGCTAAAAATGCGTATGATATGAGCGAGGGTAATAATAGTTTACTTAATAGACAGACTGGGTAAATGAACAGGTAAGTGAAAATTTTGCATGGTTAAATTAGCTGTACAGTTAAGTATACAGTTATATTTACAGATAAGTGAATACTTGAATGGTTACACAAACTGTACAGGTAAATGGCAGGAAGAGATACTTTAATAGCTAAATGTGTGTATGATATCATTTGGGGTAATAATAGTAATTCCCTTAAAATACAGTCCTTAGTGCGCAGGGTTTAATTACAGACAACTGCACGTATTGCACATTAGATATACTAAAAGCAATGAGAAAAGGTGCAATTGACAGGATACTAATATGCATTCCTGAGTGAATGCCTACGTAAGTTAGGTCCAAGAATTACTAGCAATATTGCACGTGATATGATATAACAACTGTACATGAGTATGTACAGTGGGGAGAACAAGTATTTGATACACTGCCGATTTTGCAGGTTTTCCTACTTACAAAGCATGTAGAGGTCTGTAATTTTTATCATAGGTACACTTCAACTGTGAGAGACGGAATCTAAAACAAAATCCAAAAAATCACATTGTATGATTTTTAAATAATTAATTTGCATTTTATTGCATGACATAAGTATTTGATCAACTACCAACCAGTCAGAATTCCGGCTCTCACAGACCTGTTAGTTTTTCTTTAAGAAGCCCTCCTGTTCTCCACTCAATACCTGTATTAACTGCACCTGTTTGAACTCGTTACCTGTATAAAAGACACCTGTCAACACACTCAATCAAACAGACTCCAACCTCTCCACAATGGCCAAGACCAGAGAGCTGTGTAAGGACATCAGGGATAAAATTGTAGACCTGCACAAGGCTGGGATGGGCTACAGGACAATAGGCAAGCAGCTTGGTGAGAAGGCAACAATTATTAGAAAATGGAAGAAGTTCAAGATGACGGTCAATCTCCCTCGGTCTGGGGCACCATGCAAGATCTCACCTCGTGGGGCATCAATGATCATGAGGAAGGTGAGGGATCAGCCCAGAACTACACGACAGGACCTGGTCAATGACCTGAAGAGAGCTGGGACCACAGTCTCAAAGAAAACCATTAGTAACACACTACGCCGTCATGGATTAAAATCCTGCAGCGCACGCAAGGTCCCCCTGCTCAAGCCAGCACATGTCCAGGCCCGTCTGAAGTTTGCCAATGACCATCTGGATGATCCAGAGGAGGAATGGGAGAAGGTCATGTGGTCTGATGAGACAAAAATAGAGCTTTTTGGTCTAAACTCCACTCGCCGTGTTTGGAGGAAGAAGAAGGATGAGTACAACCCCAAGAACACCATCCCAACCGTGAAGTATGGAGGTGGAAACATCATTCTTTGGGGATGCTTTTCTGCAAAGGGGACAGGACGACTGCACCGTATTGAGGGGAGGATGGATGGGGCCATGTATTGCAAGATCTTGGCCAACAACCTCCTTCCCTCAGTAAGAGCATTGAAGATGGGTCGTGGCTGGGTCTTCCAGCATGACAACGACCCGAAACACACAGCCAGGGCAACTAAGGAGTGGCTCCATAAGAAGCATCTCAAGGTCCTGGAGTGGCCTAGCCAGTCTCCAGACCTGAACCCAATAGAAAATCTTTGGAGGGAGCTGAAAGTCCGTATTGCCCAGCGACAGCCCCGAAACCTGAAGGATCTGGAGAAGGTCTGTAAGGAGGAGTGGGCCAAAATCCCTGCTGCAGTGTGTGCAAACCTGGTCAAGAACTACAGGAAACGTATGATGTCTGTAATTGCAAACAAAGGTTTCTGTACCAAATATTAAGTTCTGCTTTTCTGATGTATCAAATACTTATGTCATGCAATAAAATGCAAATTAATTACTTAAAAATCATACAATGTGATTTTCTGGATTTTTGGATTCCGTCACTCACAGTTGAAGAGTACCTATGATAAAAATTACAGACCTCTACATGCTTTGTAAGTGGGAAAACCTGCAGAATTCATCCCCAGAATGAATTTAAGATCACTCAAGACATCTGTAAATAATTGATGTTTTTGCCGAGTATGTTTTAGTTGAGCAATTTTACATCTAACTAAGGGGTTTGGTGCAGTATTTCTCAATTAAAGAAAATGCACAACGTGTTGTCTTATGTAAACGAAGTAGGGCTTCTTTGCAGGTCTGTCTCACTGTCTATACTATTGGATAGAGTTCAATCACTGCAGATGTTCACCCCATGTTAGTGGGCAAATGTACATCATCAGCTCAAAATCCCATGGATGTTCCAAACTCCATTTTAGACTGACTTTTTACACTTCAGTAAATCTTGACACGAGAATAGCTGTATCTGACTCATATCGATGCTGCGTAGGCCATTTTCAAAGGGATTTGTTGCTTTTTAAAGACAGTCGCTCTTTAAAATTGGGTTTATCACTCAGGTCTGTGAATTGATTTGATGAATGAGCAATCTCTTACGATGTAGCAGGCCAGTAAAACATATATTTTTCTGCTTCATCCCAGTTGAATTAAGAGACTGACAAGTTATGGCAATCACTGCATTTGACTCACACAGCCTCAGTCACTTACTCACCTCGTCCACTGTGTGCCTCTGTGTCATAAGCTAAACATCTCGCTGGCTAGCTCATCATGTCTCAGTCTAAACTGTACACTCAAAAATACAGAAAGGAGTGGGAATCAAACCCTGAATTCAAAGGCTGGTTGAAGCCGTTTATTGGAGATGATACAGGGGCATACTGCCTGTATTGAAAGGCTGATTTCTACGCCAAACTTAGTGATGTAAAAAACACATGACAACTCAAAAACATACTCAAAAGGCAAAGCCTTTTAACAGTTCCACCCAAAACAAGCTGCCATTTATGGTTATAAAAATTGACTCGCTGAACACTTCCATGCTGGTATGTGATCACATTGGAGGTACAGTGGGGCAAAAAAGTATTTAGTCAGTTATTGACCAAATACGTATTTTCCACCATAATTTGCAAATAAATTCATAAAAAATCCTACAATGTGATTTTATGGATTTCTTTTTCTCATTTTGTCTCTCATAGTTGAAGTGTGCCTATGATGAAAATTATAGGCCTCTCTCATCTTTTTAAGTGGGAGAACATGCACAATTGGTGGCTGACTAAATACTTTTTTGCCCCACTGTAACTGTCTAGTTTCAGTTCCTGATAAGACAGGCCAGCTGCTGCGGATACCAGTACTATGAGGGATGTGGAATTCAATTGAAGTTAAGATCAACAAATAAAGAGAGAAGACTCTGCTTAGAGCTTGGCAGTGCACTGGGTGTTTTTTGTGTTTGTTCATTTCTATTCTATTTAAGTTCTTTTGTTTGTCATCTGGGTGTGGGTTCTTGTATGTGTACAAGAATGTGTATTCACGTCAGTTCACGGTCATTACGCACAGGAAGGAAGGAAGGAAACCACAGGGGCCCACCCTGAAAATCATCTGATTATATTCTCACACACACAAACATTTTCTTTGCAGCTGTATGACCCAGTGGGTGAAAACTTGGTTTGAGTTTTTTTCTAGTCGTCAGTTTGAGTTTTTACTCTGTTCAGAACCTATGCGTCATGTTAAATGAAATCGACTAATTAGTTTGTTAATTTAGCAGACAAGACTTATAGTCCCCTGCCCTTATCACAGTCAACACACATACAGCTCCTTTGGAAAGTTTTCAGCCACCTTGACTTTTTCCACATTTTGTTAATAATACAGCATGTGTCCTGGGTCAAGCAGAGCAGCGCCACCAGGAAAACAGGTTTTTCGACTTTTTAGCAAAGTTATAAAAAAATAAAAACAGAAATACCTTCTTTACATAAGTATTCAGACCCTTTGCTATGAGATGAAAATTGAGCTCAGGTGCATCCTGTTTCCATTGATCATCCTTGAGATGTTTCTACAATTTGGAGTTCACCTGTGGTAAATTCAATTGATTGGACATGATTTGGAAAGGCACACACCTTTGGTCAGTGACTATCTGTTAGTTCCCCCTTCTGTTTGAGTGACATTTTTGTTTTTCTTGCTGGGGAACGTAACAAAATGGGGGCTCGTCCGGGATCTAGTTTCCCAAGAGTATGGTAGTCGATCTAATCATCACCTCTGAAGCTCTGCTGTGCCCAGACGTGTTCAAAATACACTTTGTGGTGGAGTTTCTGTCACTGACATCCACCTAGAGGGGTTATAAGATTGGTGGAATCATTTTGAAAGTTGCATAAACACATAGGCTAATACATTTTTTTAAAAGCAATGGACTTTCAGTTGGAAACTTTTGTGGAAAACCCTACATGGGAGATGCTAGATAAATATACTCTGCTCATCACTGCAAAGCATTATGATATCAAAGTGGCATATGGTGATCCAAAAGCAGTAGTCAAAGAGATGATCGGTACTGCTTTGGTGGAGGAAGAAATCCTTCCAGAGAGGATGATGAAGACTCCGGCAGGTGGTAGAGTACACCCCATAGACATGCAACTGCGAGAGGTAGAACTAAAGGCAAAATGTGAACAACAGAAATTTGAGTTGGAGCACAGGGAAAGACAACAAGAACGTGAACATGCAACCAGACAACAAGAACAGGACAAAGAGAGATAGATCTGGAAGCACTCCGAATCCAGTCAGGCCACCCTGCACCCTCAACAGAGTTTGATTTTAGTCGGAAAGGCCAACTTGTATTGCCTTTCAACGAAAAGGAGGTGGATGTACAGTACCTCATTCACGTTGATGATTGATGATATCTTGGACAGGGTATAGGGGTGGCGTTATATGCAGATGATGGTGCCATTTGCAAAAGGGGAAGGAATATTCCTTATGGAATAGAGAAAATGCAAGGTGCAATAGTAACAGTAGATGAATGGTCCTTATCATGGGGTTTCAAGTTATCTTTATCTAAATCTTGCCATATGTTGTTATCATGATCATTTAGATCTTTATCTAAATGTTGTTCGCTAACAAAAAGATTAAGGAAGATGTCAGTGTTCAATTATATGGAGAACGAATGGAAAGGGTAACAGAATTGAAGTATTTGGGGTTATGATTTGATGGAAAGCTTACATGGAGACATCATATTACATGTATTGAGGCTAAATGTAAGAAAGTATTAAATCTTATGAGGACAATAGTTGGTCATGATTGGGGGGCAGATAGGCAATCTTTACTGAATATTGTAACGACCTGATATGGGGTTCTATTTGTGTGTGTGTTATAGTTGTTCTTCCGTTCTGTGGGTAATCTCGCGGGGGTTTAAGGGGATAAATAGGGGCTAGTGTCTTTTCAGTGTTCTCTTTGTTCTTGTCGTGCACCTGAGCACAGAGCTGTCAATCCTGTACTGTAACTACCAATGTTTTAGTGGCGTGGACTGTGGCCATAACAACAGCCTAGTTTAGGTGATTAAACCTGTGTTCTCCCTAACGTTCATGTTCCTGACTCGCCTTATTTGTCCCAGCTCGGGACATTACAATATGTATCGTACTTGAGATGAGGTGCTTTGTATATGGTTCTGCGGCTTTTACATCACTGTCGCGCCTTGATAAGGGGCAAGCAAGGGCACTCAGGATGTGCGATGGTGCATTTAAAACTATGCCAATATCTCTTAAAAGAGTTAAGCTAACCCTGGCATACTGGTAAAGACTGAAGGGTAGTACGGTAGATCATCCTACACTGACAGTATTGAAAGAATGTTGGGAATTAGAACAAAATCAAAAGAGGGGTTTTGGTCCAGAGATTGGAAAAAGGGTTGATGAATATAGACTCAGAGATTTTGTTATCTGTGGCAATAGGAAATGTGCCACTGTGGTTTTATACAATACTACATGTTGGCCTTAGCCTGATAGAAGAAAAGAAACAGTGATGTGAAGAAGATAATGTAGGAACAATAGTGGATCAATATATTAGTAATAATTAGTATTCTTGTCTTGCAGTGTACACAGATGGTTCAAAGGATCCCATGAATGGGAAGACAGGGGCGGGTGTATTTATTCCTGAGTTCGATGTTAATCTATGCAGTAGACTAACTAATGATTTAGCTGTATATTCAACGGAAATGGTTGCGATAATTGTTGGATCGCAATGGATAGAGTTGGTGCAAACAAGAAGAGTAATAATATCTTGGGACTGCATCAGTTTTGTGTAGTTTTGTCACGGTGCGCATTAATGGGACGGTAGACGGAGCGCTGATGGAGTGTCATTCCTCTTTTATTTAATAAGATTGTCTCACGAGGCATTAAATAAAACAAAAGGAGATGACTAAATCTCTAAACATAACGACTAAACAAACACAGCGACTCACTTGCTTTCTGGAACACGAAGCAGACAAGCAGGAACAATGATCCACACACAGGTGGAAATGTGTGGAGTCTATATACTATCCCCAATCAGAGACAACGCTAGACAGCTGTCTCTGATTGGGGATGATAATCTCCCTAGTTAGGGTGTGATGACACCATAATTATTTCTAACCATAAATCCTCACTTTCTGACTTTCCAGATCTTAAACTTGTGATGGCTTGGTTGTGGTAAGGCCTCTTACTCCCCTAGGTGGGAGTAAGAGGCCTTACCACAACCAAGCCATCACAAGTTTAAGATCTGGAAAGTCAGAAAGTGAGGATTTATGGTTAGAAATAATTATGGTGTTGTTGGGGTTACAAAGAAATGGTATTGAAATTCAGATATGTTAGATTATGGCTCATACAGGTGTTTGTGGAAATTATATCGTAGATATAATAGCAAAAAGAGCAGTGAAAAATGATATACATGTGCAGTTGGGTAGAGGAGAAATTAAAACATTGATTCTGAAATATGGGTTAGATTGCTGGCAGAGACAATGGGATGAAAGTAGTAATCTCAGACATTTTTATAGTACAAGAAAATCTGTACGGGAGATAGTGTAATATAATGGTGGTTATGTTGTGTAGGATGAGATTAGGGCATACAGGATTTAATTAATCTTTGAAATGTATAGGTAAACAAGGTACTGGAATGTGTAATGTATGTATGGTAGAGGAAACGGTTGAACATGTATTATTATTCTGTGAAATGTATGATTTAGGAAGGGAGATGTTGTATGACACGGTCAGAGGTTGGAGGGGAATGGGGAGTGGGTGGTATTTTGGGTGGGGATAATGGGAGTAGTGAGGTTTGTAGGGAATTATTTTATTATTATTTCAGAGTTAGTTAAGAATACGTAGTGATATAGATAGGTTATGACCGGCCTCACACGGCGGTGTTTGCACCTGTCAGTTGGTTGCGATTTGCCAATAAAACTTAAAGAAGAATAAGAAAAACACCTTTAGTTGGCTCTCCCTGTTTAAAATTCTCAGACAAACAATCCTTTATCTGATCTTCCCTGTCAATATTTTTGCTCCACATTTTGATTTGCTTCCTGCCTTTAAGTTTGGTGTGGGTTTTTCTTTTGTTTGCCTGTTCTTGGGTAAATTTAGTGGGCGATCATGGTGGGTGAATTTTAGGTTCCAGTTGTTGTTGCTAGTCAACTTTCAGTAAAACACCACCTGTTTCATTTTGGTTGTTGGTCAAATCAAATCAAATCGTATTTCTCACATGCACCGAATACAACAGGTGTAGACCTTACAGTGAAATGTTTACTTACAAGCCCTCAGGGACTCTTTGTTAGTTCCCCCTTCTGTTTGAGTGACATTTTTGGTTATCTTGCTGAGGAAGGAAACAGATATCACAACTTCAAAATAACCAAATGTGCTAGTTGGGTAGCTTCCTTAATTGTATCCTTTGGACTGTATTTAACACTGAGGAGAAATCAACAGATAAGACATTGGCATGGCATTTGGCTGTGTTTGTAGATTAAAGTGCATTTTAATATTTTATTTACATTTTATGAAATCTCTCTTTTAAAGATAAATATTTTATGTAAATGTAAAGTCCTATGTAGAAGTAAAAACCATGTAGTTATTTTATGTTGCAAAAAATATTGCCATTCCGTTTACAAAGATAGTGAATCATGCTAAAGTAGCCCTTTAGAATGGGGATATGGTGAACTCTGTCCATACGCTTTGAAGTATTACTTTCACTGAGTTAGGATTTTGCAGTGAATCGCTAATTGATAGAAAGTAGAAAAGTGGTTCTTCTCCAAACCAGTGAATAGTTCTTATTTGTTAATAAGAGTCCTTCAACTTAAACATTGAACAGGAAGGACCAACTTAAATAACTTTTCTTAAACTTTAAAATAAAGGCAGTTACATAGAAGTTTGGCTACAACCATTTGTTGGTTCTTTCTCAGCAGACCACATCCTCTGTATGCTCAGAAGGATAGTGCAGCTAAAGTACTTAAGGCAGGATATGAACAACAAGATTGTGAATGCCACCAACTGCAATTAATGTTTTACAGCAATGATCCAGTGGGGAGAACAAGTATTTGATACACTGCCGATTTTGCAGGTTTTCCTACTTACAAAGCATGTAGAGGTCTGTCATTTTTATCATAGGTACACTTCAACTGTGAGAGACGGAATCTAAAACAAAAATCCAGAAAATCACATTGTATGATTTTTAAGTAATTAATTTGCATTTTATTGCATGACATAAGTATTTGATAAATCAGAAAAGCAGAACTTAATATTTGATACAGAAACCTTTGTTTGCAATTACAGACATCATACGTTTCCTGTAGTTCTTGACCAGGTTTGCACACACTGCAGCAGGGATTTTGGCCCACTCCTCCTTACAGACCTTCTCCAGATCCTTCAGGTTTCGGGGCTGTCGCTGGGCAATACGGACTTTCAGCTCCCTCCAAAGATTTTCTATTGGGTTCAGGTCTGGAGACTGGCTAGGCCACTCCAGGACCTTGAGATGCTTCTTACGGAGCCACTCCTTAGTTGCCCTGGCTGTGTGTTTCGGGTCGTTGTCATGCTGGAAGACCCAGCCACGACCCATCTTCAATGCTCTTACTGAGGGAAGGAGGTTGTTGGCCAAGATCTCGCGATACATGGCCCCATCCATCCTCCCCTCAATACGGTGCAGTCGTCCTGTCCCCTTTGCAGAAAAGCATTCCCAAAGAATGATGTTTACACCTCCATGCTTCACGGTTGGGATGGTGTTCTTGGGGTTGTACTCATCCTTCTTCTTCCTCCAAACACGGCGAGAGGAGTTTAGACCAAAAAGCTCTATTTTTGTCTCATCAGACCACATGACCTTTTCCCATTCCTCCTCTGGATCATCCAGATGGTCATTGGCAAACTTCAGACGGGCCTGGACATGCGCTGGCTTGAGCAGGGGGACCTTGCGTGCGCTGCAGGATTTTAATCCATGACGGCGCAGTGTGTTACTAATGGTTTTCTTTGAGACTGTGGTCCCAGCTCTCTTCAGGTCATTGACCAGGTCCTGCCGTGTAGTTCTGGGCTGATCCCTCACCTTCCTCATGATCATTGATGCCCCACGAGGTGAGATCTTGCATGGTGCCCCAGACCAAGGGAGATTGACCGTCATCTTGAACTTCTTCCATTTTCTAATAATTGCGCCAACAGTTGTTGCCTTCTCACCAAGCTGCTTGCCAATTGTCCTGTAGCCCATCCCAGCCTTGTGCAGGTCTACAATTTTATCCCTGATGTCCTTACACAGCTGTTTGATTGAGTGTGTGGAGTCCGTTTGATTGAGTGTGTGGACAGGTGTCTTTTATACAGGTAACGAGTTCAAACAGGTGCAGTTAATACAAGTAATGAGTGGAGAACAGGAGGGCTTCTTAAAGAAAAACTAACAGGTCTGTGAGAGCCGGAATTCTTACTGGTTGGTAGGTGATCAAATACTTATGTCATGCAATAAAATGCAAATTAATTATTTAAAAATCATACAACGTGATTTTCTGGATTTTTGTTTTAGATTCCGTCTCTCACAGTTGAAGTGTACCTATGATAAAAATTACAGACCTATACATGCTTTGTAAGTAGGAAAACCTGCAAAATCAGCAGTGTATCAAATACTTGTTCTCCCCACTGTATATAGGATCCCTAATTAGAGACAATGCGGTGCAGCTGCCTCTAATTAGGGATCCAACCCAAAACCCACACAGAAACAGAAAAGAAAGACACTGTCAGACTCTGACTGTCACGGTTTGGATTGATGGGACGGTAAACGGAGCGCTGGTGAAGTGTCATCCTTTTTATTGAATGAGGTTTTCTCACAAGGCATTCAATAAATAAGGAGAGTATAAACAAAACAAAAATACACAAACAAAAACACAGTGACTTACTTGCTGAATGCAACAAGGCAGACTAGCAGGAACAATGATCCACACACAGGTGGATTTGTGTGGGGATTAAATACTATCCCCAATCAGAGACAACGCTAGACAGCTGTCTCTGATTGGGGATGATAATCTCCCTAGTTAGTGTGTGAGAGCTTGGCTGTGTGCCTCTCTCCTCCCCTAGGTGGGAGTAAGAGGCCTTACCACAACCAAGCCCTCACAGTACCCCCCCCCTAAGGTGCGGACTCCCGATCGCACACAAAAAAAATCCCCCCTCTCCTGAAAGAAAAAATGTCCAAAACTCTAGGGGGGACATGGCGGGGTACTGAGGTGGTTGCTGGTGGGGGCTCCGGTTCCGGTTCCGGGCGTGGCACAGGCTGTGAGAGTAGCTTCTCTCCTACCTCTCCGTTGCACGCCCGGTCCGGTCCGGACCCCGGCGAGATGGTTCCCCCCTCAGTACTCCCGCCTTCCACCAAGTCCTGTCTGGACCCTGGTGTGGGAGCCCTCGACCCTGGAGGGGGGCTGACAACCGGCCCCGGACTGGGCACCGGTGGAGCGGACTGCTCCGTCACTGGATCGACGTAGACGACCGGCCCCGGACTGGGCACCGGTGGAGCGGACTGCTCCGGCACTGGAGCGACACAGACGGCCGGCCCCGGACTGGGCACCGGTGGAATGGACTGCTCCGTTACTGGAGCGACGTAGACGACCGGCCCCGGACTGGGCACCGGTGGAGCGGACTGCTCCTTCACTGGAGCGACGTCGATGACCGGCCCCGGACTGGGCACCGGTGGAGGAGGCTCCAGGCCTTGAGCTGTGGCTGGAGGCTCCGGGCTGCTGACCTTCGCTGGAGGTGGCGGAACGCTGACCTTCGCTGGAGGTGGCGGAACGCTGACCTTCGCTGGAGGTGGCGGAACGCTGACCTTCACTGGAGGTGGCGGGGCGCTGACCTTCGCTGGAGGTGGCGGGGCGCTGACCTTTGCTGGAGGTGGCGTGGCGCTAACCTTCGCTGGAGGCCTCGGGCTGCTGACCTTCGCTGGAGGCCTCGGGCTGCTGACCTTCGCTGGAGGCCTCGGGCTGCTGACCTTCACTGGAGGCCTCGGGCTGCTGACCTTCACTGGAGGCCTCGGGCTGCTGACCTTCACTGGAGGCCTCGGGCTGCTGACCTTCACTGGAGGCCTCGGGCTGCTGACCTTCACTGGAGGCCTCGGGCTGCTGACCTTCACTGGAGGCCTCGGGCTGCTGACCTTCACTGGAGGCCTCGGGCTGCTGACCTTCACTGGAGGCCTCGGGCTGCTGACCTTCTCTGGAGGCCTCGGGCTGCTGACCTTCTCTGGAGGCCTTGGGCTGTTGACCTTCTCTGGGGTTCTCGGGCTGCTGACCTTCTCCGGAGGTCTCGGGCTGCTGACCTTCACAGGAGGCCTCAGGCTGCTGACCTTTACAGGAGACCTCAGGCTGCTGACCTTCACAGGAGGCCTCAGGCTGCTGACCTTTACAGGAGACCTCAGGCTGCTGACCGTCACAGGAGGCCTCGGGCTGCTGACCTTCTCCGGAGACCTCAGGCTGGATGCCGTGCCCACCCTGGGCACCGACGCAGAGGTGGTCTTCAGCCCTGCAGCTGGTCTGGCTGTCGGCCCCAGACTGGGCACCAACACGCTATGGAGCTCCTGCTCCACAGCGGGACTGAACGTCGTGCCCACCCTGGGCACCGACGCAGAGATGGTTTCCAGCCCTCTGGTTGGGCTGGCTGTCGGCCCCAGACTGGGCACCGACGCGCTATGGAGCTCCTGCTCCACAGCGGGGCTGAACGTCGTGCCCACCCTGGGCACCGACGCAGAGATGGTTTCCAGCCCTCTGGTTGGGCTGGCTGTCGGCCCCAGACTGGGCACCGACGCGCTATGGAGCTCCTGCTCCACAGCGGGACTGAACGTCGTGCCCACCCTGGGCACCGACGCAGAGATGGTATCCAGCCCTGTGGTTGGGCTGGCTGTCGGCCCCAGACTGGGCACCGACACGCTACGGAGCTCCTGCTCCACAGCGGGGCTGAACGTCGTGCCCACCCTGGGCACCGACGCAGAGAGGGTTTCCAGCCCTGTGGTTGGGCTGGCTGTCGGCCCCAGACTGGGCACCGACGCGCTATGGAGCTCCTGCTCCACAGCGGGGCTGAACGTCGTGCCCACTCTGGGCACCGACGCAGAGATGGTCTCCAACCACAGAGCTGTGCTGGAGACCGTCGCGGTAGCCTCCGTGCGAGGAGTAGGCACGGGGCATACTGGACTGTGGGAACGCACCTCTGTTCTGATGCGAGGCGCTGGCACAGGTCGCACCGGGCTGGGGAAACGCACCGTTTGGCTAGTGCGTTTAGCTGGCACAGGTCGTACCGGGCTGGGGAAACGCACTGTTGGGTTGTTGCATTTAGCTGGCACGGGTCGCGCCGGGCTGGGGAAACGCACCGTTTGGCTGGTGCGCGGAGCAGGCGCGGGCCGTACCGGGCTGGGGAAACGCACCGTTGGCTGGGTGCGTTTAGCTGGTACGGGTCGCACCGGGCTAGTGTTGCGCACCGATGGTTTGGTGCGCTGAGTCGGTCTCCTCCTCCTCCGACTCTGGACCGGCGCTGGAGGCACCGGACTGGGAACTGGCGCTGGAGCACGACTGTCCCTGTCGTGCCTACTCCACCGCCAATCCCCATCCTGTGAGGGTTCTTCCGGGAACCCCCACGAGTGAGGGAACAGAAGCACATCGTCGTCGTCTTCCTCCGACTCCTCTCTGTACTCCTGCTCCCATGGCTGTAGGGGCTCCTCCTGGAACCCCCACGAGTGCAGTGGTCGGGGCTCTTCTCCCTCGATCCCCGACCACCCCCATAGCCCCCCCCCAAAATCAGTTTGAGGGGTTTTCTGGGCTCCAGGCTGGTCCTCAGTTCTAGCCCGGTGACGTGTCCTCCGTCGTCGGCGCCTCGACTGCTCCGGACCCCAGCCTTCCTCCACCGAACGATAATAGGAGTGTTCCTCCTCGGTAATTTTTCCCATACCGAGGAGGATATCTCCTAAAGTAATACCCCGTTGCGTCCCAGGGTGGTGGATCATTCTGTCACGGTTTGGATTGATGGGACGGTAAACGGAGCGCTGGTGAAGTGTCATCCTTTTTATTGAATGAGGTTTTCTCACAAGGCATTCAATAAATAAGGAGAGTATAAACAAAAC
Organism: Thymallus thymallus; assembly: GCA_023634145.1. Taxonomy (NCBI): domain Eukaryota; kingdom Metazoa; phylum Chordata; class Actinopteri; order Salmoniformes; family Salmonidae; genus Thymallus; species Thymallus thymallus. The sequence goes on from CM042385.1 coordinate 11,882,285, forward strand.
AAAAATACACAAACAAAAACACAGTGACTTACTTGCTGAATGCAACAAGGCAGACTAGCAGGAACAATGATCCACACACAGGTGGATTTGTGTGGGGATTAAATACTATCCCCAATCAGAGACAACGCTAGACAGCTGTCTCTGATTGGGGATGATTATATCCCTAGTTAGTGTGTGAGAGCTTGGTTGTGTGCCTCTCTCCTCCCCTAGGTGGGAGTAAGAGGCCTTACCACAACCAAGCCCTCACACTGACCATAGCTACATAGAGAAGCAAATAGGCCTGACAGAGCCTGACACATGGGTGTATTTGCATTCAACAATACTAGTTGTATCGTTGCCTGGCAAAAGCTTTATTAACTCACGCAAACCCATTTGAACGCATGGCCTTGACTACAAACATAAACTGATTACAAGTGCTGCACCAAACCCCTTAGTTAGATGTAAAATTGCTCAACTAAAACATACTCGGCAAAAACATCAATTATTTACAGATGTCTTGAGTGATCTTAAATTCATTCTGGGGATTTTGAGGAAGTGAAATAGGCTTCTGTTTCTACAGTGTCCCATGGGGGACAAACATCATTAACCAAACAGGGAATCGGTTAGGAAACACACCTTCAAGACTGAAATCTTGTTTGACCAATAAGCAACAGAAAAACATGTGTGCCAATCGATGTGTTCAGTGGCTCTTTAAAAACTATCCCACTTTGTCTGAATGTAAAGAATAATTGTAAGAAATATGGTAGATAGAGCACTTCCTGTCCCTGAGGGCTAAGTGGAGATATTGCCACATTTCTGATTCCTGAACAGACCTATTCAAGAGGAATTCTGAAATGTAGGTTTAGGAGTCTTAACTTAAGACTTAGGGGATTGTTTTGAAACTGGGCCATAAAGGCATGTGACTATGGTCTTCAAAGTTTCACACATAGGGAGAGTACAGTGTCTAGAATTAGAATGAATACATTTGAACAGACAATCTGCTATAGAAACAGTACACAAGTTCTATAAATGAATCATTGCTTAGTTATTATTTTATGCATAACAGAAGAATCAAGGCAGAGCTGAAATCAGGCAGAGGTGCATTGATTTGGAAGAATCTATGGTAGTAATGCAGTCTCACTAGTCACCTTTAGTTTCTCAACCATATAAAAAAAGGCTTTCAGAGCACTGAACAGCACTTAAACTGTTGTTTTCATGATATGGTAATCGATTTTTAAAACGTATTGGTTGACATTTTCTAGGCAGTTGATTTTACAGACAATCCCTTTTGAATGCTTCACTGCGGACAAACATAGGACAGGAAGAGGTCCACTTCATTTTGGATCACCACAGGGGGTGGGTGAATATTATCCGGGGAATAGTGGCAGGAGGTCATCTGCCAGACGTCAATGAGGACCACGGGCAAGTCCCTGAATATTGCCCTGAGAGCCATGTCGAGTTGCCAGGAGAGCCAGTCGCTGCCGTACACATCCTTGTAGCCCGTGTTGGCTGATTTGATCACTACCAGAGTAGTGGGAGATCGTTTTAGCAGCGACACCACAGCCCTATGGATGACGACCAGGCGGTGTGCGTACATAGCCAGTGGGTATGTGGTGAAATGAGCCCAGATGGTGAAGACTACTACAGAGTGTGAGCCCCCTGCCAGACCCTCCACCTCCCTGGCGATGTAGTGGAGGTCAGCCCAGGGGGTCTTGCTCGTCCGTAGAGGTATCCCATGGGCCCGCCAGATGATACGGGTGTTGGACTGGGTGTCGACTGCCTCGAAGGGGCCCGATTTGCTTGACGTGTAAAGGTTCAGGCGTTTCAGTGCTGCAGAAGGATCATACGTAAGTTTAATGCAAATTAATTAATTCAGACAAAGAATGCGCTGGGATATGCATTAAAGAAAAAATAGATTTTTACTGGTTTGTCATATAACATGACTTGCATGGGTGTCTTTGCATTCAACAATACTAGTTACATCATTGCCTGGCCAAAGCTTTATTAACTCACGCAAACCCATTTGAACGCATGGCCTTGACTACAAACATAAACTGATTACAAACTATCATACTTGGCACAGTTTCCTCCAGGTAGTCGAACCACTGACGGAGAGTGGAGTCACCCATCATAAGGATCTGTTTGTCCTTCAGGCATCCAGATACCAGTTCAGCTGAGAGAAAGGATTTTGAGTCGCACACCATGGACGTCCAGCGATCCTGGAAGTAGAATCCAGACGGTACTGGGGTGTGCAAACCAGGACAGCATTTTGTTGGTGATCCTAGAGAGAGAAAAAATACTTTGAGGACTATGTTTGAAGAACAAGGGTTAAATCGATAACAGTGGGTTAATAATTAATGATATGCATTAGGCTATGTGATTTATTTGAAATAATTTTATACATCTTTATTTTCAACATTCATTGTGATAATCCCACAACTATTCATGTGATTAATTACATTTTTTTAGTATCATCTATTAATATAAATAATTAAATTGAGATAGATTGTTAAACAAGCTTTCAGAGTAATGTCGTCAAAACAAATTGTAACGGCAAAGGACTTTGCAAGTTCATGCAAAACCTTTAAGCAACAGTTGTGTGCAAATGTGAGGTTTGCACCTAAAGGTTACATGTGATGTGGTTGTGTCTTTTAGCATCTGTACTATCATTCAAATCATTGTGATTATTGTTGAGAAGTTGTTTTTCCTGAATGTCATAGCTGTGAGAAACACACACGGATGTCGCTGCTCATGTCTTGTGAGTTACAGTCATTTAGCTAGGCCTATGTCAGACTTGGTTGATGGTTCATAAGTTCAGTTAAGCAAGCAAACAAAACAAATTTTGTTACAACTTACGGATTTCAGTGTCCTGTTGCTGGACAGCGATAGTTGAATCGTCACCTGGTACAATAATGTTTGTGAAACTGCAGAGAAGAAGGAACTGTTAGTTTACAATTATTTCAAACGTTGCTAACAAGTAACCAAAAGTGTTTTCTTGAGTTTTGGTTCATAGTACTGTTTACTACGTGGCTGCTGTGCTGTGTGTTTCAACATCTTTTCTGCAAGAAACATCCACTTTCATGTTTCACACTTCCCCCCTCAAAAAAGTTCCACATGCAGACATTTGTTTTCGCCAGGACGCTCTTAGAAAATATATGGTTAAATAAAGGTTTAATTAAAAAAAACAGCCATCACTACTACAAAACAAATTACAGAACAATTCAATAGTTATGATGTTTAAGTTCAATCTACTCTCACCTCAAGTCCTCTCTATCATCACTAATGGTTCAATCAATGTTAAAAAAATATTCATTATAATGGTATCAATCACTAACGGATGAATGTGGGCTGGTCTGAACTAATTCCAATAAGGGGAATTGACATCAAATGTAACATTTGTGTTGTTACTATAAGTATTTTTGTATTTCCTACACATACCCAGCCTCATTTTAAGACATGCTTATGTGACTGTGTAGCGGTAAGCAAAATGGGACGTTTTTCAACATTTTTACAAATTAATAAAAATTGAAAAGCTGAAATGTCTTGATTCATTAACTATTCAACTCCTTTGTTATGGCAAGTCTCAATATGTTCAGGAGCAAAAATCCACTTAACATTTGCATGGACTCACTCGGTATGTAATAGTGTTTAACATGATTTTTGAATGACTACCTCATCTCTGTACCCCACATATACAAGTATCTTTAAAGGTCACTCAGTTGTGCAGTGAATTTCAAACACAGATTCAACCACAAAGAACAGGGAGGTTTTCCAATGCCTCGCAAAGAAGGGCACCTATTGGTAGATGGGTAAAAATAAAAAAGCAGACTGACTATCCCTTTGAGCATGGTGAAGTTATTAATTACACTTGGGATAGTGTATCAATACACCCAGTCACTACAAAGATACAGGTGTCCTTCCTGCCAATGGTAACTTTAAAACAGTTACAGAGTTTAATGGCTGTGATAGGACAAAACTGAGGATGGATCAACAACATTGTAGTTACTCCACAATACTAACCTAATTGACAGAGTGAAAATAAGGTCTGTACAGTATAATATATTCCCAAACATTCCTCCTGTTTGCAACAAGGCACTAAAGTAATACTGCAAAGCAATGACCTTTTTGTCCTGAATACAAAGTGTTATGTTTAGACAAAATCCAAAACACCACATTACTGAGTACTACACTCCATATTTTCAAGCATAGTGGTGACTGCATCATGTTATGGGTATGCTCGTAATCGTTAAGGACTGGGGAACAGTGGTGGAAAAAGTACCCAAATGTCATACTGGAGTAAAAGTAAAGATACTTTAATAGAAAATGACTGTAAAAGTAAAAGTGAAAGTCACCCAGTAAAATACTAATTGATTAAAAGTATTTGGTTTTAAATATACTTGTCACGAACGTGGTGAGTGTCAGACCAAGACGCAGCGCCGTAGTAATGTGACATGATATTTTAATTAAATCAATGTGCATAAAATAATAAAGCGATACACGAACGTAACAAAAGGTAGGCTACACACCACTAAACCCAAAGAGACAACATTAATGATCCACACTGACAGGTGAAATCCTAGAACATAAATATGGCCCCCAATTAGAGACAATGCAAAGCAGCTGCCTCTAATTGGGGACCAACACTAAACACACATAGAAATACTATTCTAGATCTGTCAGGCTCTGATCATAGCGAAATAGAGAAACCAAAGGCTTCCCTATGACCAGAGCCTGACAATACTTAAGTATCAAAAGTAAAAGTATAAATCATTTCAATGTCCTTATATTAATCAAACCAGACCGGTCTTTTATTTATTTTTTTACAGATAGCCAGGGGCACACTCCAACACTCAGACATAATTTACAAATTAAGCATTTGTATTTAGTGAGTACACCAGATCAGAGGCACTAGGGATGACCAGGGACGTTCTCTTGATAAGTGTGTGAATTGGACCATTTTCCTGTCCTATTAAGCATTCATAATGTAACGAGTACTTTTGGGTGGAGTAAAAAGTACATTATTTTCATTAGGAATACAGTGAAGTAAAAGTAAAAGTAGTCAAAAATATATATAGTAAAAACCGCTGGGGAGTCCTTAACCAAACGGAATGGAGCTAAAGTATTTTTACACCACCGCTGGGGAGTCCTTAACCAAACGGAATAGAGCTGAGCACAGGCAAAATCCTAGTGGAAAACCTGGTTCAGTCTGCTTTCCACCAGACACTGAGAGATGAATTCACCTTTCAGCAGGTCAATAACCTAAAACACAAGGCCAAATATACACTGGAGTTGCTTACCAAGAAGACAGTGAATGTTCCTGAGTGGCCGAGTTACAGTTTTTCCTTAAATCTGCTTAACTCTATGGCAAGAGAATGATAAAACCAATTTGACAGAGCTTGAAGAATTCTGAAAATAATAATGGGCAAATGTGGCACAATCCAGGTGTGGAACGCTTACCCAGAAATACTCACCGCTGTTGTGAAGGGGTGTGAATATTCATCTTCAATACATTTGCAAAAAAATGTTTTTACTTTGTCATTATGGGGTATTGTGTGTAGATGGGTCAGAAAACACATCTATTTCATCCATTTTGAATTCAGGCTTTAACAACAAAATGTGTAATAAGTCAAGGGGTATGAATACTTTCTGAAGGCACTGTATCTACCTCTTAAGAAGGGTCGTCTCCAACTTGGAGAGTACTGCCTGGTAACCGCCCATGCTGTGGTAGGTCAAAGCATTGCAGTTCATGGAAGATGGCCATCGACAGAACCAGGACTCTCCAGTGACTGGATCTCTGTACTCACAGCAACACTGCAAGCCGTTCCCCACAAGCTTAGGACTTCTCTGGGCATTGCACGTCACTGTTTCCTGCTTGCCACCCTCCTCAAAGTAGCCTTGGAAGTAGACCTTATCTGGATCCTGTTCCCTTTGCCTACACAGTACCTGCACGGCCTCGCTGGAGTGCACTAGGCGGATGGACACCTTGGCAGGTCCGGGCCAAAGCAGGGCCAGGCGGGCAGTGTAGGTTCCATTAAAGTGGTCTGTTACAGATCCATAAGTACTGGCTTTAAGTTCTGCGTTAAATAACTTGGCCTGAAAAAAGTCCCCTCCATAGGTTTTGATCCTGTTTTTAGTATCTCTAGCTATCAAAATCACATCTATAAACCCTCCAACTGTGTGGTTTGAATTGGGGTTGACAACAGAGAATGAGCACTTAGTGGGGTTTGTGGCCTCATCTGTGGATAAGAGGTCAACAGGCGGTAATGACCATTGTAGCTCTGTGACCAGAGATTCCCATTCCTCTTTACTTATTAAGGAGTCATTGGTTGGTGTAAATGTCCTGTTGGTGATTCCACTACAAATATCAACATGTAGAGTATGAGTGGAAATATATGGAGTGTGAGTGGTAAAGGTAGTGTGGTTGACTTTAAGGTAATATGGTAAAATATTCAATTGGCAATGGTTGTCTCGACACACCTGAAATGTAAAGACATGGTAGACGTTATTACATTTAAAGTATGATCTCATGAACTCTGCTATATTTGATGTTTGTCCAAAAGATGCAAATGTTGAACTGCGAGGCTGCTGGAGTCAAACGTCCAGTAAAGCAACCAAATGTGAGATCGGGTTGAATGCAAGTCCAACATATACTGCACACTTTGCAGGTGAAAATTATGGCATTGCCTCGTCAAAATTCATATAAACACAGTGCCTAGTGACAGTCTACGCACCCCTTGTACAATTTTCGAAATGTTCTGCCATAAATGTACAGAGAATGAGCACTTAGTGGGGTTTGTGGCCTCATCTGTGAATGAGAGGTCAACAGGCGGTAATGACCATTGTAGCTCTGTGACCAGAGATTCCCATTCCTCTTTACTTATTAAGCAGTCATTGGTTGGTGTAAATGTCCTGTTGGTGATTCCACCACAATTACATTTTAAGCTAGTGTGTGTGGGGACCTGACCTTTTAGTTAATAACCTATTCATGCTTTGTTAACATAATATCAGGGTGTTGCTGTAGGTGTACTTGGCTGCTCGAAACAACAACTTTGCCCGGCGACAGAGCGGCAAGGGGTTGGGACCAACCCGTGCGCCAACGGATAGGCTGAGTAAGTCTAAACCACACTCAGCCTCTACCCTGACTGGTCTGTTCGGAAACCGGAACTGACTCTGTCTGGGGTATTTAAAGAAGAACATGTGAAACTGTAGTCAGTTCTCTGTCTGCCCTGCGAGGTGTTACAGTGAGCCCGTATACGAACCTTCATACTTATCATCTATACATTTGCATTTAATAAACTTAGCTTAGTTTGAAACAGCTCCTGATGTCTTATCTTATTCCAATACCAGATTTGAATTGACGCGATCTAACATGTGGTTGTTTGTGAGATGATTGGATGGTGACACATTCAGTAGGCACTGGTTGAATTTACATACAGCGGGTGAAATAAGTATTGAACACGTCACCATTTTTCTCAGTAAATATATTTCCAAAGGTGCTATTTACATGAAAGTTTCACCAGATGTTGGTAACAACCCAAGTAATACATACATACAAAGAAACTAAAACAAATAAGTTCAGAAATTAAGTTATGTGTAATAATGTGAAATGACACAGGGAAAAAGTATTGAACACATGAAGAAAGGGAGGTTCAAAAAGGCATGGAAAGCCAAGACAACAGCTGAAAACTATCAGTAATTAAAAAGCAATCCAGCCCCCTGTCAGTGCAAATTAATATCAGCTGGTTCAGTCCCAACTGATGGCCTACAAAAACGTCTCATTGCCAAGGTGTCACACAAGACACATCTCATGATGGGTAAAAGCAAAGAGCTGTCTCAAGACCTTCGCAACCTAATTGTTGCAAAACATAATGATGGCATTGGTTATAGGCGCATTTCTAAGCTTCTGAATGTTCCAGTGAGCACTGTTGGAGCCATAATACAGAAGTGGAAAGACAATCATTTCACCATAAATTTGCCTCGACCAGGTGCTCCTCGTTTGCCAGTACCATTTGCTGAAAAGCAGCCCCACACAATGATGTTCCCACCTCCAAACTTCACTGTTGGTGTGGTGTTTTTAGGGTGATGTGCAGTGCCATTTCTCCTCCAAACATGGTGTGTATTATGACATCCAAACAGTTCAATTTTGCTCTCATCTGATCACACTATATTCTCCCAGTATTTCACTGGCTTTTCCAAATGTTGTGCAGCAAACTTTAAACGAGCTTCAACATGCTTTTTTTTCAGCAATGGAGTCTTGCGTGGTGAGCGTGCACACAGGCCATGGCGGTGGAGTACATTACTTACTGTTTTCTTTGAGACAACAGTACCTGCTAATTGCAGGTCTTTTTGAAGCTCTCCACAAGTGGTCCTTGGCTCTTGGACAACTCTTCTGATTATTCTTTTCACTCCTCTGTCAGAAATCTTGCGAGGAGCACCTGGTCGAGGCAAATTTGTGGTGAAATGATTGTCTTTCCACTTCCGTATTATGGCCCCAACAGTGCTCACTGGAACATTCAGAAGCTTAGAAATGCACCTATAACCAATGCCATCATTATGTTTTGCAACAATTAGGTTGCGAAGGTCTTGAGACAGCTCTTTGCTTTTACCCATCATGAGATGTGTCTTGTGTGACACCTGTGCAATGAGACCTTTTTGTAGGCCATCAGTTGGGACTGAACCAGCTGATATTAATTTGCACTGACAGGGGGCTGGATTGCTTTTTAATTACTGATAGTTTTCAGCTGTTGTCTTGGCTTTCCATGCCTTTTTGAACCTCCCTTTCTTCATGTGTTCAATACTTTTTCCCTGTGTCATTTCACATTATTACACATAACTTAATTTCTGAATTTATTTGTTTTGGTTTCATTGTATGTATGGATTACATGGGTTGTTACCAACATCTGGTGAACATTTCATGTCAAAAGCACCTTTGGAAATATATTTACTGAGAAAAATGGTGACGTGTTCAATACTTTTTTCACCCGCTGTACCTACAGTGAGATAGAGAGAATCTGTTGATCAAACAAACAAACTATTCACCTAAACATGTTGACCAAAGCCTAAAGGCACATAGAAGGTATACCTTAATACCTATTGCTGTCATACCCCAAATACAGAAAGTATTCAGATTAAATAGTTTTTTTAACCCCTCATCAATCTACACACAATACCCCACAGTGACAAAGCAAAAACAGGTTTTTAGATATTTCTGCACATTTATAAAAACTGAACTGAAATATCACATACAGATAAGTATTCAGACCCTTTACTCAGTACTTTGTTGAAGGACCTTTGGCAGGGATTACAGCCTCGAGTCTTCTTGGGTATGACGCTACAAGCTTGGCACACCTGTATTCTTCTCTGCAGATCCTCTGAAAAAAAAACATCACCACAGCATGATGCTGCCACCACCATACTTCACCGTAGGGATGGTGCCAGGTTTCTCCAGACGTGACGCTTGGCATTCAGACCAAATAGTTCAATCATGGTTTCATCAGAAAAGAGAATCTTGCCTTTAAGCCAACTCCAAGCTGGCTATCACCTGCCTTTTACTGAGGAGTGGCTTCCGTCTGGCCACTTTACCATAAAGACCTGATAGGTGGTGTGCTGCAGCGATGGTTGTTCTTCTGAAAGGTTCTCCCATCCCCACAGAGGATCTCTGGAGCTCTGTCAGAGTGACCACCAGGTTCTTGGTCACCTCCCTGACCAATGCCATTCTCCTCGGACTGATCAGTGTGGCCGGGAAGCCAGCTCTAGGAAGAGTCTTGATGGTTCTAAATTTCTTCCATTTAAGAATGATGGAGGCCACTGTGTTCTTGGGGACCTTCAATGCTGCAGACATTCTTTGGTACCCTTCCCCAGATCTTTGCCTCAACACAATCCTGTCTCGGAGCTCTATGGACAATTCCTTCGACCTCATGGCTTTGTTTCTGCTCTGACATGCACTGTCAACTGTGGGACCTTATATAGACAGATGTGTGCCTTTCCGTATCATGTCCAATCAATGTAATGTATCACAGGTGGACATCAATCAAATTGTAGAAACATCTCAAGGATGATCAACAGAAACAGGATCATCCTGAGCTCAATTTTGAGTCTCAAAGGGTCTGAATACTTATGTAAATAAGGTATTTCTGTGTTTTATTTTAAATACATTTTCAAACAATTCTAAAAACCTTTATTAGCTTTGTCATTAAGGCTATAACGTAACAAAATCTGTAAAAAGGGAAGGGCTCTGAATACTTTCCGAATGCATTGTATAATCTTGTATCAATAATGCTGTTGTAAACAATGTATAGCTTCAAAATGGTTCAAACTAAATAAATGTATAAACGATCCTGTGGATGGCATGCCAGTCTTAACATCTGAAACTCTGTCTATACATTTGGCTTGGGTTCCATTTTAGAACTTACAAATAAAACATAAATGCAGATCAATAGAATCAAAGCCAATATCAGTAGCTTAAGCGTTCTTCCCATCTTCCATATGTCTGTTGGTAAATTAAAAAGAACATCAAAGTCAACTTGAGTACAGTAATAATAAACAGGTACAATTATACCAATCTGAATGAAAATGTGTAAATTAATAGAATGGACCTAGAATGTAGGTCTGGTTTATTCTCAGAGGGGGGAGCTGAAATTGAGTTCTTAGCTATGGATGCTGGGCTCAGGATTGATGGGGCATATCGACAATATTCATACATTCAGGCTAACTGACAGCCCATTTACTGTACTGCCACTGCTAACATTATCTACATTTTTTGCTAGTCAGCCCAAACATTAACTGTCGTCAGGAATAAAACATCATACCTGATAATTATCTGGTGATAAGTGCCTTTGCTTTGTACTCAGACTCTGGAGAGAAGTTCACTGCTAGAGAGAGAACCATGCGCCACTCAGGAGGCCCAAGAATGCCAGATTTTGATGACAGATTTGCCCACGAAGGACCGCCGTTCCACCTTCCTGTTCAAGTGAGCACAGTACAACAAGGTGAATCCAAAATTCTATTGTATGCTGCTGCATAGATTATGTAATATGCCAGGGAGATATGTATTCGCTGCCAGGCAAGGTGTTGGGACTCGGCTGTTGGGACAGCTTCAACAGTTTGTGGGCACCGTTTGTCCCCATCATAGTGCAATTAATGTATTGTTTGGTGCTACATGCTAAAATCGCCACTGGTAAGGGCATTACCATAACAAGAACATTTTCTGAGTATGTGATAACAATATGATTTTCTCCTCCAATTGCTCTAACAAGTCTTTCTATTCTGTTCATTGTATTATGCATAGGCCTACAGATGTGGGATCTTAATATCAGCCATATATATATGTTTCTCACATTTACAGAGAATTCTATGTGTACGTTTTTGGCTCGCATGTTTTTTAGCTCAACCTTATGCAAACGGATGAGCATACCCCAATACACCTTCCCCACGGCTCTGTCATTTACTCATGTTCTGTTCAATTCTTAGTACAAAAGTCTAAAGTGATAACACTTGTAATGTGTTGTCTTATGTTCAGAACCTTTGATTGAGCGTTCATTGGAGTTGAACACATCTTTATTCATGCAAAATCAATGTTTTCGTGAAATAGAATGAGAACATTTTGTTTAGTCAACAATATTTCAGATAATGATAGGTTCATCGTAGTCCTTTTAAATAACATTTAATCCAATAGCAAAAAATACACAATTTAACTTTTTTTTAAACTGCTGGTAAGAAGAAAGGGTGAATTTATTTATTTAAACTTTATTTTGACAGGGAAAACAGACTGAGACCTAGATCTCTTTTAGACACATAGACAGACATTTTGGAGAAGAAAGATCTCAAAACATACAAAAACAGAGAAACATTTCAAGAAAAAACAGAGTTCAACAGAGACAAACACAGTGGGCAGAACAAGTATTTGATACACTGCCGATTTTGCAGGTTTTCCTACTTACAAAGCATGTAGAGGTCTGTCATTTTTATCATAGGTACACTTCAACTGTGAGAGACAGAATCTAAAACAAACATCCAGAAAATCACATTGTATGATTTTTAAGTAATTAATTTGAATTTTATTGCATGACATAAGTATTTGATCACCTACCAACCAGTAAGAATTCCGGCTCTCACAGACCTGTTAGTTTTTCTTTAAGAAGCCCTCCTGTTCTCCACTCATTACCTGTATTAACTGCACCTGTTTGAACTCGTTACCTGTATTAAAGACACCTGTCCACACACTCAATCAAACAGACTCCAACCTCTCCACAATGGCCAAGACCAGAGAGCTGTGTAAGGACATCAGGGATAAAATTGTAGACCTGCACAAGGCTGGGATGGGCTACAGGACAATAGGCAAGCAGCTTGGTGAGAAGGCAACAACTCTTGGCGAAATTAGGTCCTGGAATGGCCTAGTCAGTCTCCCGACCTGAACCCAATAGAAAATCTTTGGAGGGAGCTGAAAGTCCGTATTGCCCAGCGACAGCCCCGAAACCTGAAGGATCTGTATGGAGGAGTGGGCCAAAATCCCTGCTGCAGTGTGTGAAAACCTGGTCAAGAACCACAGGAAACGTATGATCTCTGTAATTGCAAACAAAGGTTTCTCTACCAAATATTAAGTTCTGCTTTTCTGATGTATCAAATACTTATGTCATGCAATAAAATGCAAATTAATTACTTAAAAATCATACAATGTGATTTTCTGGATTTTTGTTTTAGATTTCGTCACTCACAGTTGAAGAGTACCTATGATACAAATTACAGACTTCTACATGCTTTGTAAGTGGGAAAACCTGCAAAATCGGCAGTGTATCAAATACTTGTTCTCCCCACTGTATGTATTACACAAAAATATTTTTGAAATGGGCAAGGGGAGTGTCTTGCTTGAGGTGAGTCTGCAATTTGTTCCACAGAAAAGGTCCAAAGGAACTGAAGGCAGTTCTACCCAAATCTGTGTAGATTGCAGGTGTCTCTAATGTAATCCACAACTGTGATCTGGTATTACAATTAGTATGTCTAGTGGAAATTAATGCTGAAATATATGGCAGGTGTTTTAAAAGGAGTGCTTTATAAATAAACAGAAGAGCATGTTTTTTCGAGGGGCCCAACCCACATTTTGGTATAGAATACAGACGTGCACAATGGTAAATAGCATCCAGTGGTTTTAATGTGGTTGCCGAAGCATGTATATAGATAACATCACCATAATCTAAAACGGATAAAAAAGTATCCTGAACAATTTGCTTTCTATTTACAAAGGACAGACAGGCCCTGTTTCTGTAAAAAGAAAACTAGAATTTTAGCTTTTTTCCCCCAATTCAGTAACAGGTTTTTGAAAGGAGAGCCTGTCATCTAACCATACGCCTAAATATTTATATGCAGAGACCTGTTCGATTTGAGTACCATCCAGGCTAGTAATTGCAAAAGTGTTTAGACCTAGAAAAAGAAATAACATTTGTTTTATTAAGATTTAAAACAAGTTTGACCTGTAAAAGAGACTCCTGTGTATTTATGGGGGGTATTTGTTAGAATAATATCTAGTAGAGTAGATTTGTCTGGGTTCTTAGAATTGGGACGGGTTGGTTTAGTTATCAGTTGGGACAGATTTAGCTCAATACAAATGCCTTTTAATTTTTCAGATACTGGTGACAGCCAATCCAGATTAAAATCCCTCAAAATCAGTCATTCAGAGTTTGCCTAATTAGACAATATTTCAGAGAGTTTGCTTAGAGTACAAGGAGGAGCTGGGGGGGGGGGGGGGGTGATATACCCCAGCTAGAGTTAAATTAGCGTTATTTCCAAGTACCACATTTAAAACCAGGCAATCATATTGCTTTGGGACAGAGGTAGATATGGACACAGAGACATTTAAGCAACATTTTACATAAATCGCAATCCCACCACCCCTACCAACTCTAACAGCTCTAAAAATTATTGTACCCAAGCAGCTGAACATCTGAGTCAGGCACAGAAACACACAACCAGTACGTCAACATTTGATTGTATGACCACAATTTCAATTAAGTCCAGCTTTTGGATCAGGCTTCTAGCATTCAAACTTGGGGAGGAGCAGTGAACATGGACTGACAGGGCAAAATGTAATACCATTTTTTAAACCGTATTTAGCGAAGTACCAGTATGTACCACCAAACAGTATTTAGCCATGTACCAGTATGTATCACCATACATATGCACCATTTTCCATACAGTATTTAACATAAAACACAAATGACTGTCATTCTAAATTCAGGTTGGATAATTTATCAAATGTTTTAATTATGATTCAAAAAGAGAGAGCGAGCGCTGTCCTTATCTGTGAGGAGAGCACAAGGTGAGGGGAGGGTGAACTGCTCTAATTTATTGGGTCTAGGGAGGGTATAGTACAACAAATTACATAAAAGGCTCATAGGCTGTGCCTTGCTTTGACACCTGAGGCATTGAGACTAGCATTCCATTGGCATAGAACAGAACGGATGGACGGTTCTTTCCCCAATCTCATCAAGGGCGGTGTGAAATTATCAAACATGTATTTTTCTCTCTTCAAGTCAATATGTTTTCTAGGTGTCGTGGAACATCAGGGATTAATGTTCCAGATGAGGCATTGAGAACCTTTTGTTTAGTCAACAATATTTCAGATAATGATAGGCTCAGCATTTAGTCCTTTAATCCAATAGCAAAAAATACACAATACAATTTTCAACTGTTTTTTTAAACTGCTGGTTAGAAGAAATAGTATTATTGTAACACATTAGGTTGGTTTCTAGCAAGGTTGTGCCTTGCTTGTTATTTTGTGGATTCTTATTTTGAAACGTATTAAATTCTACGTCCGCTCCACACCATCTGCTGCTCCTGGCTCCCTTCACTAATACACATTTGTCACATTGACGCAACTATGAATTCTATATTGTACCAGAGAATTCTTGAGGAGAATGTGAGGCCATCTGTCAAAAAGCTGAACCAAACGATCTTGCAATCCTTTTGCAATTGCATCATGTTGTGGGCAAAAGCAAAGCTACAACAAAATGGCTCACAAAGAAGAAATGGAGGGTTATGGAATGGCAGAGTCAAAGCCCAGATCTCAATCCTATCGAAATGCTGTGGGGGGACTTGCAAGAAAGCCCTCGAATATGATACAGTTGAAGCAGTACTGTAAAGAAGAGTGGGCAAAAATTCCTCCCAGTTGATGTAAGAGACAGTTACAAGAAACGTCTACATGAAGTTATTTCAGCCAAAGGGGGCAACAAAAGCTATTGAAGCTAGGGGGTGTACTTATTTTTTCCGCACTATGGAATTGCATTTCTGTTGATTTTCGATGAATAAATTATCAAGTATAATCTTTCAGTGTAATTTGTTAAATTAGGTTACCTTTATCCGTCAATAGTGTTGAAGTGAAGATTACATATCCATCTGTCCAAATATGTAAAATAAAATAAAAACACATGACTGTATATTGTAACAGGGGATAGCCCGTTGGAAAGAGAGTACAGCTAACAATATAGTGCACAATATAGAGACTTATTAACTTAAATTGAACGTCACACATACCCAGATCATGGTGAGAATAGCAGAGATAGTGTTGTCATTTCAGACACTATTGTCAACTTTCAGTGATGGGTTTGTCAAAGAAGGTACAACTCTTAAAAGAATAGCCAGTTTTGTTAGGTTGGGGTACTCTTCAACGCCACTAATCTCTCCCCTATTTCTAACAGCCTGCAAACACTTGACATATCTCCCAGAAGATTGGGACCGAGTGAAGGTAAAAGGATAGTGTCAGAAGGTGGCTGCTTATCGATGGTTGGGACCCAAAGTTTCCACTGTAACGAGGGTGTTCACAAAGGGGTGGGGTGTAGATTGGGTATTATCCAACACAGGTGATCATTGGAGATGTTGGTGTCTAGAAAACCGGGTATGAGTTGGGAGACAGGTCGGGAGTATCTGAAAGGTTCAGTCCTAGATCTACCAGTAAAGCATGAAAACAACAGGAGAGCAGGAGACAGATTCCAGGCAATTCTGGCTATTCTCACGGCAGTCACTGTAGGGTATAGTAACTGAAGGAGCGGTAGTAGTGGCAGATAGCATGGCTTGGGTACACCTCTTGGAACCTGTGGTCAGACGAGGGAAGACTGGGTGAAAGCATGAGGTTTTTTAGGGCCTTCATTTTTGTGGAACCCAGCAGAAAAAGTATCCCGAAGGCATAGAGTCAGGTGAAGAGAGAGTGTGAATCGGCATGTTATCAAACTTCGGGTTGTCTTTGCATAAATAATTATGCATGGCTTATCACGTTATTTATACTTATCATTTGTTGTGTTTCTTTTTGCTTTTCAAGTCTTGTGCTATCACTCTCTTAGGAGCCAGGAGGAAATTGAGAAAGTCAAAGCTCCAGCTGAAATGTCATTCTCAGTTGTCTGACGAGAGATGGAAATAAGAGTGTGCATAGTGCAATTATAGATCAGAGACTATAAGTCTCAGAAGTGATGCAAATCTAAACAGATCATCAAAATGCCTCTGTCTATAAAACTCTAAGGACATTTTCAATTTACTGACTACAACAAACACATTTACAAAGTCACTTGTTCACTGCACCAAATCACTCTTTCAATTTGGATGCATATTCAATATAAGTATCTGCCTTTCACAATGCAATATTCACTTTACTTTTGAAACGGATAACTACTGAACCAAAATGTGTCACAATCGGGTGTTACAACAGACCAAGGCGCAGCGCAGTTGAAATAGTTTGACATGTTTAATTATATTAATAGAAGAATACACAACAATGTCGAACTATACAAACAAAACCCGATCCAACAAACCAACAAACCGAAAACACACTTCACGGGAAATACCAGGGGCTGTCGAGGCTTTATCACTCAATGCTTCCAACTTCAACCCAGTAGTTTTCCTACAGACAGCAGTCGTGTGGCTTATATCATCACCTTACTGACTGGAAGAGCTTTGGAATGGGCTACCGCTCTCTTGGAACATTGTTCACTATTCACTTCTAACTCTGAGCGATTCCTAGCAGAGATGAGGAGGGTATTCCATCATCCAGGAGGAGGAGTCGGAAATGACCAACGATTACTTCAACTCACTCAAGGAACGCGCAGCGTAGCAGAAATGGCTATTGAGTTCCGTACCCTGGCAGCGGAGAGTGGCTGGAATGAACAGGCTCTTCAAGCAGCATTTCATCAGGCTCTTGCACCTGAGCTGAAAGATTAATTGGCCTTCCGAGATCCTGCGCCTAACTTAGATTATTTTATTGATGTCGCCATCCGAGTGGACAACCGAATTAGCCTCTTTGCACAGAGGAACCCATGCAGCTTGGGAAGAATAGCTTATCACAATCTGAACGGGACAAACGTAGGTGGGAGCGGCGCTGTCTGTACTGTGGAGAACTGGGGCATTTTCGAACTCATTGCCCTGAACTTGTGGGAAAAGAGATTTCTCGTCCAGAGCCACCTGCCAACCCCCGATCTTCAGCTGGATTTTCGACGGTGATGCATGTCTCCTGGGGCAATGGTTGGCACAAGGGTTCTGCATTTGTCGACTCAGGCGCTGCTGGCAATTTCATGGACAGTAGTGATGTGTCATGCGCAAAAGATGCGGCTCTGAGAGCCGATGCTTTGTAGTGAATCAGAAGAGCCGGCTCGCATCGAGTGAGAGCCGGCTCCCAGTTTTTTTCCTTTCGCTGCGTGCTTACAGGCAGAACTTTGTTTTGATTGGTCAGCAATCGCATCGCGGCCAATCAGATGTGAGGATATGGGATCAATCCATTATGTAAAAACAGAGAGGGGGGTGAAGTGAAGCGGCACTCCACTGCAAGTTAATGAGTCGTAACAACGTTAATAACGACACTGTCTGTCAGATAGCGGTGAGGAGAGTGTGTGAGTCGTAACTATGAGTGACACCCGAAAGAGAAGTAGCATCTGGCTCCAGTTTAAAGACAATGGAAACAACAAAGCAGAGTGCGTTCACTGCAAGATGAAAATTACTTTAAGAGCAGGTTCCACCACAAACCTGCATAGACATATGAGAACTGTCCATCCTACAGTGCAGTTAGAGGAGAGAGGGCAAGCTAGCACCCCATCTACAGATCCTGGTGTGTCTCATCCCCAAAAAACAGCAACTGCAGCAGCATCTACTGGCTTCCCCACACATGCAGGTATAACCTCTCCTACTGCAGCTCAAAGCAAAATAAGCCAGTTTATACCCAAAGTGATGACCCCATCCAAACAGCACAGCATTGATGTAGAGCTAGCTAAAATGATAGCTACTGATTTCCAACCCTTTTCAATTGTGGAGGACAGAGGTTTTAAAAGTTTTGTCAAAACTTTAAATCCCACATACACTCTTCCCAGTAGAAAAACATTGTCCCAAACAACAATACCTAAACTATATGACACAGAACGGGCATTATGGCAAGTAAGGGTGAAACAAGCTCCATCAGTTTGCCTGACAACTGACTACTGGACCTCCAGAACAACCTGCTCTTTCATGGCTGTCACTTGCCATTTCATTGAAAATTACAAGATGACATCTTGCCTTTTGGACTGCTTTGAGTTCACAGAGAGACACACTGCAGAAAACCTAGCAGATGAGCTAGTAAGAGTGGCAAAAGAGTGGCAAGTAGAGGACAAAGTAGTGTGCTGTTTGAGTGACAATGCAGCAAACATCACCAAAGCCATAAAAATTCTTAAGTGGACCCATCACCCATGTCTGGCACATACACTAAACCTCATGATTAGAGATGCCCTAAAGGTGGTCAAACCAACCGTGGATAAGGTGAAGGCTGTTGTGGAGTTTTTCCACAAAAGCACAGTTGCAACACAGAGGCTAAAGTCCACACAGTGCCAGATGGGGATGCCTGAACTGAGGCCCAAACAAGAGTGTGCCACCAGGTGGAACTCAACATTTTATATGTTGAAACGAATTCTTGAAACAAAAGATGCCATCATCTCCACCCTGGCCCTCATCAACGCACCAGTTGATGCTCTATGTCAAGAGGAATGGGAGCTGGTGAAAGAGGTCTGCACCGTCCTGCAACCATTTGAGGAGGTGACTGTGGAAATAAGTGCAGACAGGTACCTTGGACCATTTTTTTTCACTACTACCATTCAGTCACTATTATACATTGCAGAAACAATACAGTATAATGTGCCACATATAATATGCCACATACTTTAAAAAAAGCTTCATTTTAAAAGTTGCTGTTTCTCTCCCTCAGCTATGTTTCTGCCTCAAAAATGCTCCTGCTATGCAAAGGTTTGCAGCGTGTGACAGCCCAACAGACTGTAACCATGCAGAAAGGGAAAGAATTGGTTGCAGCTCTTTGTTCAGCCATGGACCGGACATTTCTGCGTATGGAGTACAACACTGTCCACTCAGAAACCACATTATTGGATCCTAGGTTTAAAAAACTTGCATTCAATGACAACAGAGCTGTTGATGAGGCACTTCAGAGAATTAGTGCAGCAGCAGCAAGATGCACCCCTAGCAGCCAGCCAGCTCCGCCATTAGAAGGCCAAGTGTATGAGGAACCACAAACCTCTGTTGTTTGGAGGCTTTTTGATGAAAGAGCTACAGGAGATGCTACAAGAAGAAATCCTACAGCTGATGCTATACTGGAGGTGAGGTCTTATCTTGAGGAGCCCATCATCCAACGAGCAGAAGACCCACTGAGCTGGTGGCAGGCCAAGGCCTCAGTCTTTCCACGCCTGGCGAAGGTGATGGAAGGGAGACTGTGTATTGTGGCAACATCGGTTCCTTCAGAGAGAATCTTCTCAAAAACAGGGCAGATAATCTCAGAAAGAAGAAATAGGATCAGTCCATCAAAGCTGAGGCATCTGATTTTTTTGAATGCCAATCTTCACTGAGGACATTAATACTGTTTGCTTGAGTTTGGTTCTAGTTCTGTTCTAGTTCAATTCTGTTTATTTGCTGTTTTTTTGTTGTTAATTTGTGCAAAAAAATGTTTGATTAAAATGATTAAAAACAAAAGAATGCTTTTGTAACAAAATAAATGCATAAAAACACTGCACATGAAAGGGTTTTCAACACACAAACCATTTTTTTTTTTTAAAGTTAGGGTAAAATAAAGGCCTACAAAAAAATCCTAAATTAAGAGCCGTTCAGGAGTCGAAAGAGCCGGCTCTTCTTTGGGAGCTGAGCCAAAAGAGCCGGCTCTCGGAAAAGAGCCGAACTTCCCATCACTAATGGACAGTACTCTGGCTAGGAGCTGGAAGATACCACTCATCATTGGGCATGTCTCCATTTAAATGCCAGTTTGGGTTCCCCCCCCTCTGTTTTCTAAACAGGACCTCCAAGCACAGGTTCCAGCAGCGGCCCAGTTAGTCCGGAGGTGCCGGGGGGTCTGGCGGAGAGCTCGGGCAGCCCTGTTAAAGTCGTCCCGGGAACAACAGAAACGGGCCAATCGACGTCGGCGGATAGGTCTGTCATTCCGTCCTGGACAGAGAGTGTGGCTTTCAACTAAGAATCTTCCATTGCGCCTCGAGTCACGGAAACTAGGTCCTAGATACATTGGTCCTTTCAAGATCCTCAAGAAAATAAACCCAGTCTCTTAGCGACTCCTATTGCCCAGGTCCATGCGCATACACCCCACATTCCATGTCTCATGTCTCAAACCTGTCATCTACTCAACTTTGTCTCCTGTAGGTAGACTACCTCCAGTTCCTCGGATGGTGGAGGGGCAACTGGTTTACTCCGTGGAGAGATTATTGAACATGCGCAAAGTACGGGGAGGGGTCCAATATTTGGTTGACTGGCAAGGCTATGGTCCAGAAGAGCGCTCGTGGGTACCAGCTAGAGACATACTGGACCCAGACCTCATCAGGGACTCCAACAGACAACAGTCGAACCGCACTAAAAGGAACGTCAGGAGCCGTTCATCAAGAGAGGGCTCCTGTAAGACTTTATCAGGCAATACGTCTTCCAACCACTAGGGGTCACACTCCTGCCAGGACCAGCGGTATGGCCCCCAGTCACTAGGGGGCGCAGGAGGTCTTTTGCCTGCAATCCTCCTCCCAGTTGCCAGGGGAAACCATTGGCAAGAATTCTCAGTGGTAGTTAGTAATCATCATTGTTGATGATACTCACCTGTGTAGGGCCCTATTTAAGTTTGCCTTTTGTCATTGTTTTTTGTTCAGTCTTGAGCCTACCTGTACCCGTGTATCCCGTGAGTTTGTTGTGAGCCATTGTGCTTGTTTTCTTTTCCTTTTTTGTGACCATTGGAAGCTTTGCTTCTAGTTTATTTGTTTGTACTTTGTTTTGTTTTTTATCATTATAAAAGTTACTTGAAGTTTATGCTACTCGTCTCCTTGAGATTTTTGCTACTCCTGTGCACTTGGGTCTCAACATACTCAAACGTGAGTTAGCTCACTCTGGAGGAACACCAGCTCCGTGCTCGGGGTTCTAATCCCGTTTACAACAACATTCCAGGTCTTAGTCCCTGGTTCTATATCATTACAGATGTACAGTAAATTGGCACTATTCCACTTTGGTTCAGTAGTTCGAAGCAGTTTTATTCAATTAAATGTACTGTTAACAAATGACAATACAATCTTATCAAATGTAATGTGAATACTGCATTGTGAAAAGCAGACACTTTGACTCAGTATGTATTTAAATTGAAAGAGTGATCTGGTGCGGTGAACAAGTGATTTCGTTTGTTGTACTCAGTCAATTGAACACGTTACATTTTAGTCATTTCGCAGACGCTCTTATGACCAGAGCGACTTACAGTAGTGAGTGAATACATTTTTCATACTTTTTTTTTGCTCCACCAAAAGTTGCTGAAGAGTTTTGAAACATGAGCCATTTTGATGATCTGTTTAGATTTTTGTGCTTAAGAGTTGTGAAAATGTACCACATATTTAGGCCAATCCTTGTCCTGCCAAGAAACATTATTTGTATAGTTTTTTGAAAGCAGTAGGCCTTTAAAATTAAATGTGAATTGGAGCATGACAGTTAAGCATACACCGTGACATAACGTGCCCCAACTAGCTACCTTAAAAATGATTCGGAATTGCTTATGTCGAATAAACCTGGGTCAATGGAAACCTGCCTAATGTAGACTATATTAACCAACAAAAAATGAAAATAGTAGTTATCAAAAATATAAATGTAAATTCTCTCCATGTAAATTAGGCTATAACGTACTTTGACAATTGATTAATATTGGTGGTTAATAATAAGCCAAAAGCGTTGCAATATCTTCTATGTATAAGCGGAGTGTAAAAAACCGAACTAACGCCCCCGATCACACGTTAAATGTTACCCGTTTTCATTAAGTGTAGGCTTAACTTTCAAAACAGATGTGAAATAATATTCTCTATCCACTCTCAAGTCTCATCCATTCACCAGGTATTATTTTGAAAATATAGTGTACTTACTGACTTAACGGTTATAGGCTTCTCTTCAACAAACACTACTCCACAAAAAAACTTGAAATCCTGTAATGGCTTGCGACTTTCTTTCCCCACCCAAGAAGACTGGGCCAGCAGCCTACAGCAATCCACCCTAAACTAGCTGAATATAAAGGTCCAATGCAGCCTTTTTAATGTCAATATCAAACAATTTCTGGGTAACAATTAAGTACCTTCCTGTGATTGTTTGAAATTAAAACAAAAATAGCTGTCAGGAAGTCATTTCGGTAACACTTTATTTTAAGGTGTCCTTGTTACAGTGTACTTACACTTGTAGTTACACTGTAACAAGTGTTGTAACTACGTGTAACAATCACTGTTACACTGTAACAACGCAATGTAACTAGTAGTGTTACAGTTTGTAATTACACATGTGTAACAACAAAATCTTGTTACAACTAATGTAAATGAATGTACTAACTCATTGTACTAAATTCTTGAATTCAGTAGACATGTGCCTCTTTGGTAACAAGTGTTATTTTTTTAAAGCATGTAACAATGAGTTAGTACATTCATATACAATAGTTGTAACAAGCATGGTAACAACATTTTGTTGTTACACATGTGTAATTGCAAACTGTAATACTACTAGTTACATTACGTTGTTAAAGTGTAACAGTGATTGTTTCGCATAGTTATAATACTTGTTACAGTGTAACTACAAGTGTAAGTACACTGTAACAAGGACACCTTAAAATAAAGTGTAACCATCATTTCAAACAGCTCTTACACTAAAAGGGCATTATCATAATTTTCACAATTTCACAGTATTATTCCAACCTCATAGTGTGGTAATATATATGAAACACAGGAAAATCAAGTTTTTGACTGCAATGGGGCTTTAAAATACTCCAAGACGTAATCAACTAATTTTTTAAAAAGTTTCTGTAATCTGACGGCTGAACCCGGACTGGGTACCGGTGGAGCGGACTGCTCTGGCACTGGAACGGAGCAGACGGCTGGACCCGGATTGGGCACCGGTAGGGCGGACTGCTCTGGCACTGGAGCGGAGCAGATGGCTTGACCCGGAATGGGCACCGGTGGAGCGGACTGCTCTGGCACTGGAGCGGAGCAGATGGCCGGAAGCGCAACCCAGGCTCTCCACCACCTCGTCTGCTCCTCCTCTGGGTATTTATGAAACCCCTCGGGCTTCTCCCAATCATGAATCGTGGGCAGACGAAGTGGTGTGCGATCCCCCTCCTTCAGCCTCTCCGGGCTCTGGCTGCGCACCAATGGTGTGGTGCTCGAAGCCACGACGGACCTTCGTTGGCTACGGGAGTAGAGTAGATGGCCGGACCCGGACTGGGGATGCTCACCATGGGCCCCTTTAACGCCAGCTCCGTCCTTTCCTTCTCCATTCTCTTCCATTGCTCCATAAACCTCCCACGGTCCTCTCCTCCTCCTCTGAGTCAGTCTCGAACCCCCCGAGGAGTTCCGTGTCCGTATACCGACGTGGGTCAATCGCTCTCTCCGTCTCTCGCCAGTTGCGCTGCTTGGTCTCAAGGTGGTGGGTCGTTCTGTCACGAGTGGGTATTGAGAGAGACCAAGACGCAGCGCAGGGATAGTAGTTCGACATTTTTCTTTATTTATACTATGTATGGGTCATTCCTGGGATTCGGTAATATTTCAGTCCCCTAGAGTTTTGAAAGTAGTGGTTCACCAAAATTAAATGTTAAAAGCTTTACACAATACTTTGGTATGTCCTTTATAATGAATACAAATAGTTATTGCATTTAAATAATTTTTAGCATTAAAAAAAATCTTATTTATGTCTTACAGCAAGCATTTTGTCATGTCCCTGAGGTTCTTCGCTGAATTTGTACTTGGAAAATAATTAATAAAATGTGCACAGTGTCTATAATTTTCAGCAATAATGCAAGTATTTATTTGTGTTCTTTGCTTTTGAAAAGAAATTAAAAAAAAAAAAGCTAGATATTTGATAAAAAACAACTTAAAAAGTTATGTCCCTCAGTCTGAACTCAACCCCGTCACGCCAACCATTCTCCGCCCATAATAATTTAGACTCCACCCATTAGTAGTGATGGGAAGTTCGGCTCTTTTCCGAGAGCCGGCTCTTTTGGCTCAGCTCCCAAAGAAGAGCCGGCTCTTTCGACTCCTGAACGGCTCTTAATTTAGGATTTTTTTGTAGGCCTTTATTTTACCCTAACTTAAAAAAAAAAAAATGGTTTGTGTGTTGAAAACCCTTTCATGTGCAGTGTTTTTATGCATTTATTTTGTTACAAAAGCATTCTTTTGTTTTTAATCATTTTAATCAAACATTTTTTTGCACAAATTAACAACAAAAAAACAGCAAATAAACAGAATTGAACTAGAACAGAACTAGAACCAAACTCAAGCAAACAGTATTAATGTCCTCAGTGAAGATTGGCATTCAAAAAAATCAGATGCCTCAGCTTTGATGGACTGATCCTATTTCTTCTTTCTGAGATTATCTGCCCTGTTTTTGAGAAGATTCTCTCTGAAGGAACCGATGTTGCCACAATACACAGTCTCCCTTCCATCACCTTCGCCAGGCGTGGAAAGACTGAGGCCTTGGCCTGCCACCAGCTCAGTGGGTCTTCTGCTCGTTGGATGATGGGCTCCTCAAGATAAGACCTCACCTCCAGTATAGCATCAGCTGTAGGATTTCTTCTTGTAGCATCTCCTGTAGCTCTTTCATCAAAAAGCCTCCAAACAACAGAGGTTTGTGGTTCCTCATACACTTGGCCTTCTAATGGCGGAGCTGGCTGGCTGCTAGGGGTGCATCTTGCTGCTGCACTAATTCTCTGAAGTGCCTCATCAACAGCTCTGTTGTCATTGAATGCAAGTTTTTTAAACCTAGGATCCAATAATGTGGTTTCTGAGTGGACAGTGTTGTACTCCATACGCAGAAATGTCCGGTCCATGGCTGAACAAAGAGCTGCAACCAATTCTTTCCCTTTCTGCATGGTTACAGTCTGTTGGGCTGTCACACGCTGCAAACCTTTGCATAGCAGGAGCATTTTTGAGGCAGAAACATAGCTGAGGGAGAGAAACAGCAACTTTTAAAATGAAGCTTTTTTTAAAGTATGTGGCATATTATATGTGGCACATTATACTGTATTGTTTCTGCAATGTATAATAGTGACTGAATGGTAGTAGTGAAAAAAAATGGTCCAAGGTACCTGTCTGCACTTATTTCCACAGTCACCTCCTCAAATGGTTGCAGGACGGTGCAGACCTCTTTCACCAGCTCCCATTCCTCTTGACATAGAGCATCAACTGGTGCGTTGATGAGGGCCAGGGTGGAGATGATGGCATCTTTTGTTTCAAGAATTCGTTTCAACATATAAAATGTTGAGTTCCACCTGGTGGCACACTCTTGTTTGGGCCTCAGTTCAGGCATCCCCATCTGGCACTGTGTGGACTTTAGCCTCTGTGTTGCAACTGTGCTTTTGTGGAAAAACTCCACAACAGCCTTCACCTTATCCACGGTTGGTTTGACCACCTTTAGGGCATCTCTAATCATGAGGTTTAGTGTATGTGCCAGACATGGGTGATGGGTCCACTTAAGAATTTTTATGGCTTTGGTGATGTTTGCTGCATTGTCACTCAAACAGCACACTACTTTGTCCTCTACTTGCCACTCTTTTGCCACTCTTACTAGCTCATCTGCTAGGTTTTCTGCAGTGTGTCTCTCTGTGAACTCAAAGCAGTCCAAAAGGCAAGATGTCATCTTGTAATTTTCAATGAAATGGCAAGTGACAGCCATGAAAGAGCAGGTTGTTCTGGAGGTCCAGTAGTCAGTTGTCAGGCAAACTGATGGAGCTTGTTTCACCCTTACTTGCCATAATGCCCGTTCTGTGTCATATAGTTTAGGTATTGTTGTTTGGGACAATGTTTTTCTACTGGGAAGAGTGTATGTGGGATTTAAAGTTTTGACAAAACTTTTAAAACCTCTGTCCTCCACAATTGAAAAGGGTTGGAAATCAGTAGCTATCATTTTAGCTAGCTCTACATCAATGCTGTGCTGTTTGGATGGGGTCATCACTTTGGGTATAAACTGGCTTATTTTGCTTTGAGCTGCAGTAGGAGAGGTTATACCTGCATGTGTGGGGAAGCCAGTAGATGCTGCTGCAGTTGCTGTTTTTTGGGGATGAGACACACCAGGATCTGTAGATGGGGTGCTAGCTTGCCCTCTCTCCTCTAACTGCACTGTAGGATGGACAGTTCTCATATGTCTATGCAGGTTTGTGGTGGAACCTGCTCTTAAAGTAATTTTCATCTTGCAGTGAACGCACTCTGCTTTGTTGTTTCCATTGTCTTTAAACTGGAGCCAGATGCTGCTTCTCTTTCGGGTGTCACTCATAGTTACGACTCACACACTCTCCTCACCGCTATCTGACAGACAGTGTCGTTATTAACGTTGTTCCGACTCATTAACTTGCAGTGGAGTGCCGCTTCACTTCACCCCCCTCTCTGTTTTTACATAATGGATTGATCCCATATCCTCACATCTGATTGGCCGCGATGCGATTGCTGACCAATCAAAACAAAGTTCTGCCTGTAAGCACGCAGCGAAAGGAAAAAAACTGGGAGCCGGCTCTCACTCGATGCGAGCCGGCTCTTCTGATTCACTACAAAGCATCGGCTCTCAGAGCCGCATCTTTTGCGCATGACACATCACTAGTTGAAGGAGGGTGTATAAAAGTGTGACGTTCCTGGAGTCGTGCGGTGTATGGGGCACAGGAACTCTCCGGTAAAATCAATCTCTGTCTCTTGCCATCTTCTTCTGGCTGAGCTCGCCACAATATTCTAATTACTGATGTAAAGTACATAGGCTAAACAAGCGCTATTCCACAAAAATACCCCAAAATGTTTTTTTTTTATAGTACTGTAACGTCTCAGTCCGACATACAGAAGGAGCAGGAGGCACAGGTGTTATTTCCAACGCTTTATTTAGGCTACTGCCCACACCCTAACTACACGCACTCACTCAAGCATACACACACGGAACAGAAACTAGGAGAATATGCAAACACTTACTGCTAACACACAGGAACACAGGTTGGAACATACTACAAGAAAATACAAAAAACTCCTCCAACCAGCGTGCAATCTGCCCCTCCGGTTCCTTAAAGGACAGCAGCCATTGGAGGGCGGCGTGGTCGGTGCGCACAACAAAGGTGATGCCACAGAGGCAATATTTGAAGTGGCGCACAGCTGCTACTACCGCCAACAGCTCACGGCGAGTCACACAGTAGCAACGCTCCTCTTTACTTGTCACAAGAATTTTGCTGTCTCAATGATCAAACTCAACTATCACTCTAGCTTTGATCAATTCCCAGAGGTTGTAAGGCTCTGGTTAATGAAGAATTAAACAAAGTCCCAGTCTGCAATAGATCAGTTATTTATTCAGAGAGCTCTCCCAAACATCACACAAACCATTGTTTATATATTAGTCATACGCCCCAGGGAGAGCCAATAGGGCCTCCCCCTTACACATCTGTCTTGACAGCTCTACTGACTAAGTTAGATTTCAAAGAACACAAAGTATGGGTATTTTACTTTTAGTCACTATCTTAAATGTAAAAACTTCTCTATCAATCCACCCTTGACTAAAATAAATCACACATCAAATATCACACTAAATAATAATCACACTGAATAATCACACTAAATAAATTCAAAGGAATACTGTCACAAATACTTCCAACTATGACTCTTCTTGTAGAGATCTTCATCATAGCCTTCATTGAGTGAGAGTATATTAACTAAACATTGAAAATAGTTTCATCTAATTGGGGTCCCTCAGGATCAAAGTCATCTTCATCTAGTTCCTCGAGTTTCGCTTGTCCCGTGTGATCAACGAGGTCCAGGGGCATGTAGTGCTCATTCCATTGCTCAGAGTCAGGGATGGGCCCATAGCCCAGCATTTGCTACGCTGCAGCCCTCTCCAAAGACCTGATGATTAGAACTCTCACACACGGAATCAAACAACATCCACGCAACATCAACACACTCATACAGGTGAAAGCCGCCCAGAGCATGGTCACAATCACAGTTTTCCATTTTCCAAACATGTCATCCAACCAACCAGTCATGGAAGTGTCCACCCCAGAATTCTCCGCCAATTCATTGGAGAGCGTAGTCAGGCCCTGCAGGGCCTCGGTCACCGTGCCATCGGACGCTGTATTGTTAGGGATGAAAGTGCAGCACATAGTTCCAAACATCACACAGACACCACCCTTTTCGGACAGTAGCATATCTAGTGCTATTCTATTCTGCCATGCCATCAAACTCGTAGCCTCTGTCTGTTCAGCCAAGCCTTTCACTGCATCTCTGGTATAATTAATGAACCGCTGTTGATTATAATAGATATAACTAATCCAGTCTACGTTCTTATTAACAGTCGACCACCAAAAGATGCTAGATTCAAGTCCTGCCTAGATCTGATTTCTGGCCTTGTACTCGTCTGGCACTCCCCTAGGGACCCCTATACTGTCAATATAAACCGTATCATCGAACGAGCCGCTTGGTAGGATGCTACGTTTAGATCTCTTTACCGTCTGTAATCGTTAATGTTGGATCAAGGTGAACGGCATTCCCAACTGTCCCAGGGCACACGTTCCTGTCCAGTTGACATGAAGACAGGGCCACCACACAACCACCACACATCTGCCCTAGAGACCCAGATGTTATTAAATGCTGTGAAGTTTAACACAGAAGTCAGGTCAGACATACGACTCTGGCTGGTAACATTCACCGTGCAGTTGCAGCCAGAAGCCGTCCCCACTTCTTTACCTCCCGCTCTCCACCGGGTAA
Organism: Thymallus thymallus; assembly: GCA_023634145.1. Taxonomy (NCBI): domain Eukaryota; kingdom Metazoa; phylum Chordata; class Actinopteri; order Salmoniformes; family Salmonidae; genus Thymallus; species Thymallus thymallus. Next base: position 11,911,489 of record CM042385.1, read on the forward strand.
AGCAATAATACTCTCCTTGGGCAATACTAAACGGGGGCAGCTGTGGTCTTATTGGGACATGTGGAAACAAGAGTGACAAGTCAGTACAATTACTCTTGTTGGTGGATCCTTTTCCTTAGAACAGAGTCACCATACAAGCCAACCCCTGAGGAGAGCTGGTTCCATCAAGAGGGAAGGGTATTGTTGCCAATTTAGGCTTGGCTGACCCACACGCATAGCACTCCTCTCTTGCCATTGATTGGGCTGTATATTGAATCCATTTCAACCATAAATTGCCCTCTGTATATCCAGTTTCCACAGCCATGACCTCACCTAGGTTCTTTGTCTCTACAATATGCACAGGCCCTGGTTCTTCCAGGAGTGGGGTCGGGGTGGGCCCCGTACTGGGACCCGGCCTACTTGATTTCGCATCCTTCAACTTGTTCCTTCACCCAGAAGGGGACCACCGTGTCCACACCGCTCTGGTTGAATCCAACATACCAAAGTCCAACATCATTCGCCTGTACCTGTTTTATTGTAATCCTACCTTTTAAACAATACTTCCCTTGATCTGGATTACACTGCCAGCTGAGTACATAGTGACCGGTTTTAACAATACTCCACCGAGTCCCATAACGGGTGTTGGGGTTCACATGACCCCCCCTCTCCGTGTGGGCAATAACCTGGTCCCAAGAATTACAAGGGGACATGCACACATAACGTCCCCAAATAGTGAGACCCCTGGTCTCCCAACCAGCTAGACCTCCTATCTGGTCCACATAAAATTCTAATGAAATATCCTTTCCTATCTCAACCGGCACCTCTCCTTTCTGCACACTCAAGAATCGTTTCACACGGACCGCAACCTGGTCCTCTACCCTGTCTCTAATTCTGGTCTGATTAGCCTCTGGTCCGTCAATGGTCCCCTCGGGCTTCTCCCAATCATGAATCGTGGGCAGACGAAGTGGTGTGCGATCCCCCTCCTTCAGCCTCTCCGGGCTCTGGCTGCGCACCAATGGTGTGGTGCTCGAAGCCACGACGGACCTTCGTTGGCTACGGGAGTAGAGTAGATGGCCGGACCCGGACTGGGGATGCTCACCATGGGCCCCTTTAACGCCAGCTCCGTCCTTTCCTTCTCCATTCTCTTCCATTGCTCCATAAACCTCCCACGGTCCTCTGGCTTCACCCTAGGCCACGTGGGAAATGGTACTGGCGCTACCTCCTCCTCCTCCTCTGAGTCAGTCTCGAACCCCCCGAGGAGTTCCGTGTCCGTATACCGACGTGGGTCAATCGCTCTCTCCGTCTCAAGGTGGTGGGTCGTTCTGTCACGAGTGGGTATTGAGAGAGACCAAGACGCAGCGCAGGGATAGTAGTTCGACATTTTTCTTTATTTATACTATGTATAATTCAACTCAAAATGACGAACTAATTCACCAAACAAAAACACGATATACAACGTCTCGTTAAACAAAAAACAAACACACTACTTTACCCGTGACTGGAGGAATAACGACCCACACAAAAGTGAAGGACATACAAACATATAGGTGATCCACCTGCGTGAAGTTGGCCCCCCACCCAACGCAAAACGTCGGGAAAATAGACTTAATCGTTTGTGCTCCGTTTGTGCTGGTTTGTGCTGCAATTATTTTCGTTTGTGCTGCTTTCATTTTTTAAATATTAAATAATCTTTCATAGGTCATTCTGAGGTCACTCAGCCCCCCCACATGCGCAGAATGAACCCACAACAGTGTCGATCGTTGGTGCTCCGTTTGTGCCGTTACAAGTTTTGTTTGTGCTGCTGTGGTATTGTTTATATTAGCCATTTATTTATGGGCGATGACGTCACCAGCCCCCCACCTTCTCCACATTAACTGGGGATAGTCTCAATCGTTAATGCTCCGTTTGTGCTGCAATTATTTTCGTTTGGGCAGCTTTCATTTTTTAAATATTAATTCATAGGTCATTCTGAGGTCACTCAGCCCCCCCACATGCGCAGAATGAACCCAAAATATTGTCAATCGTTTATGCTTCGTAAGCATACTTTTGTGGAGTGTTTAGTAGCGTTTAGTAGAGGAACAATTTAACCATATCTCGTCATAGAATAGCCTTACATAAGTCAAATGTTGTTACTGTCAGTTAGTAAAAAGTTAACTTTTTGATTAATGGTACAACACAAGCTACGATTGGCAAAGTTTTTGGCAACAGAAAGCACATTGCTAATGTTAATATTTCCAATGTAACTATGAAATGTTAATTACATTTAGGGGTCAATATCAATACATGAAAACATGTTTATACTGTAGATTAAACACTTGACCCAAAATAAGTCATAATTATTGAAGTAATTATGTTTTACTTTCTTATGCCAGATGCCCAAAAAGCCAGCAGTAGACAGGGATTCCATTTTCACAGTCCTGTGTTCATCAAAGGAGGCCATAGTAAAAAAATGGTAACATAGCTACTCCTAATAACAGCATCTGGACAGAGCTGAGTGAGCAGCTAGGAAACAAGATCACTGCAAAGGCCCTGTACACTTTTGTTAAATTAAACAGACACAACATCTGGTCTGCTTTAGGGTTTAATCATGAAACCAGTGTCAGTAGTGATGACACAGATTTTGAGCCACAGTCCTTTCCTCCCAGACCAGAAGACTGCAAGGCTTTTGAGCTTGAAGTTCTATTTGAGAAATGGATTGAATTTATACCTGAAACAGTTCAATACAAAGACAAGTTCTCTAAAACACAAAAAAGGAAATACAGTTTTGAAGCCTGGCATCTGGACTCATGTAATAAATCACCAAATTTGGAAAGAAGTGAAAAGCACCTGCACATTTGTATTTAAAAGAGCCAAAGTCTATCCATCAGCCACAACAAAATACTGTTGTAAGCAACTGTAAGGAGTGTCATGGTGACCTTTACATCACATATGTGATGAGAGCAGGTCACTTGCCGTGGCCAATGGTGATTGAGATAACATGCACTTCCTCCCAGAGATTGTTCCCAATATTATCAGACTTGCAAGTTACTTACCACTCTGGACAGGGGTAATGATCCCTCACTTCCGTAGCACCAACATCACCGCAAGTTCAGCCAATGTTGAAGCAGAGTTTAAAAACATCAAACACGGCCTTTTCAAGCATGAAAACGTACCTATTCAGGTGGATTGATTCATTGCTCGACATCTTTCCTACATTGAAGGCAACATGCGCATTTGTTCTGCAAAACAAAAAAGGTACAGAAAATGCTCATGTTGAAACAGTGATGGTCACAGGACCCAATCCACTACCCACTGCGACCTGCAGTGTAGATGAAAAAAAATGGATGCCTCCTGTTCTGGGGAGTCGTCTGACATTGTCACAAACATCCATTCAACAAACGAAGACGTTGTTGAAAACTTGAGAGGCCTAGCTGTTCCACCAAAAAAGAGGAAGATTAATTCATACCTTTCTCCTTGTCCTGAATGGCTCCATGCAGATCCATCTGTGAAGGGGAAAAAATGAAAATGGAACTGTTAAAACATGGAAACAAATCAACAGCCTGTTAAACTCAGCAAATCAAGAGTCTCTGTGCTTAACACATGTGCATTTGATGCTTTTTGTCAATGCTTATGTTGTGCTTTCTGCGACAGTAACACTTTTGGAAATATTGTTTGCAGTGAAGAACAACTCCTCCAGCTAGTGAAAAGCATCACCACAAAGGGTCTTAGCCCACAAGCCTACATTCAGAGGGCAGAGCTGCTAAGTGGAATATTCAAAGCTGTCCAATTGAAGTCTGGTGCTCTCCAAATCGATGCACAGTGCCACATCTCTGCTATCATTGAAAAGACAATGAGAAAACTTGCAAGTGTTTACAAAACAGTGCTCCTCACAGTATTGCAGCCTCAACACACAAGTCACAAGGGAAATTCCATTTGTTTCTACTTCTATTGCTGTACTGCAGGATTTTGGCATGGCTCATCTTCAGACCGCAGTGGAACAAGGACTTAACCTTCCAGAGTCCCCCTGCCTCAGGCCAATCCAAAGTCCATCTCAGTGTCCCTCTGCATTCAAGACAGAATATACCTCAGGAAAAGTGCTCTGTGCATGGAAAGTTTCTCACAGTTACAGTCTAGGAGAACTTCTGTGGATCGATACTGACCTTGGAAACGATTCCACAGCAACCCCAACTCAAAGGAATTCCTGCCCAAGAGAATTTCCATTGTGTGAATTTCCCTCCAGTCTGGTGCTCCAAGGAGAGACATTTACCTTAAGGGCAGTCATTGCTTTCCAAGGAGGCTTAACCCAGGATGCTCTTGGTCATTATGTGGCCTACTGCAGGAGGTCTCCATGTGTCTGGGAGATGTATGATGACCTGAGAAGTGGAGTGACGGGAGCATCAGAAAAAAACAAAATATGCCCACATGCTGTGTTATACACAAAATCATAATTGTGTGGTTGATGAAGATGTGGATGTTGTTGTTCAATGTGCAATTGTTCTCTTTGAAAAAGGTTAATTGTTTGTGTAAATGGATTTGATTGCACACAGTAATTCAATTGCACAATTAAACAAATGTTTTGTTAATTCCTGGAGTCATTCGTTTCCACATATATATATATAGTACATATACGTATGTATTAACACTCAGCTACGGAAAACATTAAAATGGGGCATCATCTGTGCATGGACTCAGTAGGCAGCATAATAACATGTATCAAATTAATACATTTAACTATACATGATATAAAATACTTACCTGTATAGTTACATTTATGCACCAACAATTAGCTAACACTGTAACCTAAAGTGCACTTAGTTAAACACGTTGGTGAGAAACGTTAGGTAATGAGATTATTTAAATGTATGGGGAAAACATAACAACTGTGTTTACGACATAACGTTGATAACTGCATGTTTTGTGCTGGGAAATATTCACATAACAAGTAAAAACATGTACCGCGTTACATTCCACACATTCTGTGAGCCTCTGTGTCAATTGCCAGTTGAAAAGGCACAGTGGATTAGGTAACGATTTTGGTTTGGTTTGCCGTTTGGTTCTTACCATGTTACGTCTTCAACTGTATTAGTAAAAAAGACAATCGCAAAAACAAAACTTTTACCAGCACACACGATTAGAGTATTTTGAGTTATTTTGGAGCAGTCGGTGAGGGCTGGTTACGTCATGGGCCATAATATAAAATATAATATAATATATTATAATATAAAATAATATAAAACATAATATAAAATATAAAAAAAATACAGCAGCAGCACAAACAGAACTTGTAACGGCACAAACCAGGACAAACGGAGCACCAACGATTGAGACTATTCCCAGTTAATGTGGAGTAGGTGGGGGGCTGGTGACGTCATCCCCCATAAATAAATGGCTAATATAAACATACGGCAGCAGCACAAACAGAACTTGTAACGGCACAAACCAGCACAAACGGAGCACCAACGATTGACACTATAGTTTAAATGCTTATTTTGCCAGCAGTTGGCATTTACAATTTGAAGTGGAGCGTTACAGTTGCACGGTGACATAGCGTGCCGCACGTAGCTACCTTAAAAAATTATTCGGTAATCTTCACATCGAAAAACACCTTTTCCATTTGTCGCAATAAAGAAAGTTATACAAAACAAAAATTCACCCCTGTGGAACGAATAAAAACGTTGATCTTGAGAAAGTTTCTGCTATATCCATCCACACTGTCATTCATTCACCAGGTATTATTTTGAAAATATATTGTACTTACTGACGCAAAGGTGTAAGGCTACCTAACAAAATACCCACTTGACTCACTCGTGGACGGTGTGCCATATACGATTATCTCCTATAATGGTTTTCGACCCTCTGTCTTCACCCAAGAAGAGTACCAGCCTACAGTCTAATTTGTTAACCAGATATTATTTTGGAAATATATTGTAGCGATCTGGCCAGCATAGTAGCTGAAGAGTGCTAGGGATTGTGGATAGCTCATATTTTGGTTTTAAAATGGTTGTGTTATGTCTTTATGTTTTAGTAGTTAAGCTAATGTTATGTGTTTATGTTTCCTTAAGTTGTCTTAGTTCAGGTTATGGGGGTAGGGGGAATGTTAAAATGCATACCGCGACCAAGCCTTGCATGGCCGGAGTATGTGTTCATTGTTAATAGTTGAAGGAGGGTGTATAAAAGTGTGACGTTCCTGGAGTCGTGCGGTGTATGGGGCACAGGAACTCTCCGGTAAAATCAATCTCTGTCTCTTGCCATCTTCTTCTGGCTGAGCTCGCCACAATATTCTAATTACTGATGTAAAGTACATAGGCTAAACAAGCGCTATTCCACAAAAATACCCCAAAATGTTTTTTTTTTATAGTACTGTAACGTCTCAGTCCGACATACAGAAGGAGCAGGAGGCACAGGTGTTATTTCCAACGCTTTATTTAGGCTACTGCCCACACCCTAACTACACGCACTCACTCAAGCATACACACACGGAACAGAAACTAGGAGAATATGCAAACACTTACTGCTAACACACAGGAACACAGGTTGGAACATACTACAAGAAAATACAAAAAACTCCTCCAACCAGCCCCTCCGGTTCCTTAAAGGACAGCAGCCATTGGAGGGCGGCGTGGTCGGTGCGCACAACAAAGGTGATGCCACAGAGGCAATATTTGAAGTGGCGCACAGCTGCTACTACCGCCAACAGCTCACGGCGAGTCACACAGTAGCAACGCTCCTCTTTACTTGTCACAAGAATTTTGCTGTCTCAATGATCAAACTCAACTATCACTCTAGCTTTGATCAATTCCCAGAGGTTGTAAGGCTCTGGTTAATGAAGAATTAAACAAAGTCCCAGTCTGCAATAGATCAGTTATTTATTCAGAGAGCTCTCCCAAACATCACACAAACCATTGTTTATATATTAGTCATACGCCCCAGGGAGAGCCAATAGGGCCTCCCCCTTACACATCTGTCTTGACAGCTCTACTGACTAAGTTAGATTTCAAAGAACACAAAGTATGGGTATTTTACTTTTAGTCACTATCTTAAATGTAAAAACTTCTCTATCAATCCACCCTTGACTAAAATAAATCACACATCAAATATCACACTAAATAATAATCACACTGAATAATCACACTAAATAAATTCAAAGGAATACTGTCACAAATACTTCCAACTATGACTCTTCTTGTAGAGATCTTCATCATAGCCTTCATTGAGTGAGAGTATATTAACTAAACATTGAAAATAGTTTCATCTAATTGGGGTCCCTCAGGATCAAAGTCATCTTCATCTAGTTCCTCGAGTTTCGCTTGTCCCGTGTGATCAACGAGGTCCAGGGGCATGTAGTGCTCATTCCATTGCTCAGAGTCAGGGATGGGCCCATAGCCCAGCATTTGCTACGCTGCAGCCCTCTCCAAAGACCTGATGATTAGAACTCTCACACACGGAATCAAACAACATCCACGCAACATCAACACACTCATACAGGTGAAAGCCGCCCAGAGCATGGTCACAATCACAGTTTTCCATTTTCCAAACATGTCATCCAACCAACCAGTCATGGAAGTGTCCACCCCAGAATTCTCCGCCAATTCATTGGAGAGCGTAGTCAGGCCCTGCAGGGCCTCGGTCACCGTGCCATCGGACGCTGTATTGTTAGGGATGAAAGTGCAGCACATAGTTCCAAACATCACACAGACACCACCCTTTTCGGACAGTAGCATATCTAGTGCTATTCTATTCTGCCATGCCATCAAACTCGTAGCCTCTGTCTGTTCAGCCAAGCCTTTCACTGCATCTCTGGTATAATTAATGAACCGCTGTTGATTATAATAGATATAACTAATCCAGTCTACGTTCTTATTAACAGTCGACCACCAAAAGATGCTAGATTCAAGTCCTGCCTAGATCTGATTTCTGGCCTTGTACTCGTCTGGCACTCACCTAGGGACCCCTATACTGTCAATATAAACCGTATCATCGAACGAGCCGCTTGGTAGGATGCTACGTTTAGATCTCTTTACCGTCTGTAATCGTTAATGTTGGATCAAGGTGAACGGCATTCCCAACTGTCCCAGGGCACACGTTCCTGTCCAGTTGACATGAAGACAGGGCCACCACACAACCACCACACATCTGCCCTAGAGACCCAGATGTTATTAAATGCTGTGAAGTTTAACACAGAAGTCAGGTCAGACATACGACTCTGGCTGGTAACATTCACCGTGCAGTTGCAGCCAGAAGCCGTCCCCACTTCTTTACCTCCCGCTCTCCACCGGGTAAAGCAATAATACTCTCCTTGGGCAATACTAAACGGGGGCAGCTGTGGTCTTATTGGGACATGTGGAAACAAGAGTGACAAGTCAGTACAATTACTCTTGTTGGTGGATCCTTTTCCTTAGAACAGAGTCACCATACAAGCCAACCCCTGAGGAGAGCTGGTTCCATCAAGAGGGAAGGGTATTGTTGCCAATTTAGGCTTGGCTGACCCACACGCATAGCACTCCTCTCTTGCCATTGATTGGGCTGTATATTGAATCCATTTCAACCATAAATTGCCCTCTGTATATCCAGTTTCCACAGCCATGACCTCACCTAGGTTCTTTGTCTCTACAATATGCACAGGCCCTGGTTCTTCCAGGAGTGGGGTCGGGGTGGGCCCCGTACTGGGACCCGGCCTACTTGATTTCGCATCCTTCAACTTGTTCCTTCACCCAGAAGGGGACCACCGTGTCCACACCGCTCTGGTTGAATCCAACATACCAAAGTCCAACATCATTCGCCTGTACCTGTTTTATTGTAATCCTACCTTTTAAACAATACTTCCCTTGATCTGGATTACACTGCCAGCTGAGTACATAGTGACCGGTTTTAACAATACTCCACCGAGTCCCATAACGGGTGTTGGGGTTCACATGACCCCCCCTCTCCGTGTGGGCAATAACCTGGTCCCAAGAATTACAAGGGGACATGCACACATAACGTCCCCAAATAGTGAGACCCCTGGTCTCCCAACCAGCTAGACCTCCTATCTGGTCCACATAAAATTCTAATGAAATATCCTTTCCTATCTCAACCGGCACCTCTCCTTTCTGCACACTCAAGAATCGTTTCACACGGACCGCAACCTGGTCCTCTACCCTGTCTCTAATTCTGGTCTGATTAGCCTCTGGTCCGTCAATGGTGGTATCAGCGTGTGAGTGGAATATGGCCCCAATAATCAAACAGCTTACCACTACTAGACAGAAGGTGAACCCCCACGCCCTTCCCGCGAACATATCACCCGCCAGGTGCCACCCCATTGCTAACCCTCTATCGAACTTGCACAGGGATGAGAGGACGGGGTCAGGGAATCTTCGTTAAGGAGTCAACCCCCGATCCCTAATGGTTGTCGGATCTTTCTCCTAACTCTGTGCTTGTTCGTCAGGTGTCGCAGGGTTTACCTTTTTGCAGTGAGTGATATGCACCCAGGTGGAACGTTCAGCAATCCTTACAGCAAAGGCAGTTACTAGCAGGACCTGGTATGGTCCCCCCAACGGGGCGTTTTCCAATCCTTCTTCCTCAGGGACTGGATCCACACCCAATTGCCAGGCTGTATGGTATGTCTCACCTCCTTGGATATCTCATCTGTTGGGCATAAAATCTTTGACATACGGGATTGGTTAATGAATAATCTCTTCATGTATTCTGTTAAGGTATCTTCTATTTCTATGTCTGCCTGTTCTAATCTACCTCATTCGGGCATCCTATAGGGTCTACCAAACACCTTTTCAAAGGGGGATAGTCCCTCTTTTTCTGGTGTTACTCTAATTGTCATTAATACTATTGGTAAACATTTCACCCAATTTCTCCCTGTGCTTAGATGTGTCTTTCTTAACCTGCTTTTAATCGTACCATTCATGCGTTCTATCAGACCCGCACTTTGCGGGTGATATGAGCAATGTTTCTTCATGTTTATACATGGCTTTGCCCATGTGTCAACACTGCCGCATATCTAAACAGAGACTTGGGTCAAATTCCTCCTTTGTCAACAGCTCCCAACTTAACCCACTTGGCAACTTCTTTAACAGGTGCTCTAAGCTGACTGTCTTTTAATAAGTCTGTGTCAATATTAACTTCCTCTTTCAAGTGTGAGTGGTGATGGTTTTAGACCAGCCCTTTTAGCTTCCTCATCTGCTTTCCTGTTTACCTGGCTGACCCTATCAGTTCCCTTAGTATGTACTTGACATTTGCAAATAGCAACTTTTTCTGGTTAAAAAAACTGCTTCTAATAAATGTAGAATTAGCTGTGCATGTGTAATAGGTTTCCCCGCTGTTGTCACCATACCCCTGTTCCTCCACTGTGCTGCAAATACATGGACAGTGTTAAAAGCATAAGCACTATCCGTATATATGGTCACTCGTTTCCCCTTACCCAATTTGCATGCCCTTGTAAGGGCCACTATTTCAGCTTGTTGAGCAGAATAATTTATTGGTAATGGTTCAACTTCTAATGTATCCGTAAGAGTAACAACAGCATATCTGTCACGAGAATTTCTGTCTCAATGTTCTAAATGAACTATTACTCTAGCTTTGATTAATTCCCAGAGGTTGTAAGATTCTGGTTAATAAAGAATTAAGCAAAGTCTCAGTCTGCAACAGATCAGTCGTTTATTCAGAGAGCTCCCACCCTGTTTTATGGCCTGCAAGTTCTCAGGATCTGACTTCAAAAACACTGTCCTGTTATCTCAGGTCACTCCCCTCCAAGGCATCCCTCAGTGGCTAATGTTTACACCTCAGAGACAAGACCCCCACTCTGATAGATGAGGGTGGTAAACTTTTATGGCTAATCTCCTGCTAGCCTAAGAACTACATCCTGACTAATTTACCAAATGGTAACATTCTAACCATTGTCTATGTAATCTCTAATACATCTTACACATACACAGTTTCAGGGTGAAACATCTTAGTCATTAACATTAAACATACAAATTCCTTTATCAATCCACCCTTTGACTAAATTTTCACACTGAAGGTAAATGTATTTACAATCATGTCTCCATGTCTGGAGTCAGTTCTAGTACTACTTCCAGTCATGGCTCTTCACTTTTAAGATTTTCACCATAACCTTCACACATTAGAACTAATAAAAGTTTTGTCTAGTCTCAGGTCGTCAGGGTCGAAATCCTCGTTGTCCACTAGTTCTGGGGGATTGTATTCTTCGTTCCACTGATCAGATTCTGGAATCGGGCCATACCTCACCATCTGCTGGGCCACTGCATTCTCCAACGCCTTACTCACCAACCCTCGGACACAGGGAACAAAACAACAACCACATAATACAAGCATACCCATACAGGCAATAGCTGCCCCCAAAATTGTGGCTACTATGGTTTTCCATTTACCAAACATTTCATCAAACCATCCGGTCACATATGTATTCACTCCTGAGTTCTCAACCCATCCTTCACTTAGAGCTGTCAATCCTGCAAAAGCTCTGGTGTCGTTAGGAATAAATTTACAACAACTGCCCCCCACCATTCTGCATACTCCACCCATTTCTGCCAGCAACATATCTAGAGCCAACCTATCTTCCCAGGTCATGAGCGAGGTGGCGGATAATTGGTTTGAGATCCCCTTCACTGCATCCTTACTCCACTTTACGAATCATTACTGATTGATCCAATCCACATGTTTATTGAACGTCACCCACCAAAAGAACATTGTCCTGAAACCTTAACCTACTTGATTCATAGATTCATATTCATCAGGGACTCATCCCTAGGAATTCCAATCGCATCCATCCAAATAGGGCTATTCTCCTCCTTGGCACAACCCTTCCTACGCCTGATTAAACCTTTCCTTGGTTTCTGGTAACTAATTCTAACTGGCTTAACCAATAGGACTGGGGTGCAGGTACCTACCTACCTACCCACCCTTTTTATAGTGTCTGCCTTATACGTCCTTTACTGGTACACGCCCATCACACATCTGTTACCAGGCTGTAAGGTTTAGTAGTTTCTCCTGTGCCTCTGAACTCAGATCAGTAACATTAACTACTGACTTACTCCATTAAAATCACCCAAATCTCTGCTGTCATTCTATAACACTCCCCTGGAGTCAGAGTGAACTGGGGTGGGTTAGCAGCCTCTTTCAATCTCGCCAACCCCATCCCTGTACAGTTTTCACCTCTGTTTTGCTCAGTTAATTTGGTGCTATTTACATCTATACAGGTATCCTAACCATAGTCATCCGCGCAAGCCCCATACTTGTATAATATCTTCTTGGCTCACTGCCTTCACTTAATATTTTCCCCAAGTATGTTTAAACTGTAGGCCAAAGGTAACTAGCAGTAGGTCCTGTACAGAGGTATAATGCATAAGTATGAATACTCACTCTCGACTACATACTCCCACTTAATGGAGAGGTTATCAATATTTATTTTGAAAACCACATCCTGCCTCTCTCTGGCCACTATGTTATAATACTCACTTCCAGTGGAATCCTTATCCTGAGTCATCTGTCTTTTAATTATTCCCATGGTAGAGTTTCATTTTTATTTTTGGTGAGTGGTGGATCTGGATGTATCAAAATTAAGACCGATGCAGCTCAGGGTCCCCCATATTCCCAAGAACCGCCAACCCTCTCCTGTCCTTAGTCAGTCTGCTGAGTACCACCCCATACTCACACCTCTAGGAACACACCACAGTGATGATAGGTCGGGGTAGGGAATCTTCGTTAAGGAGGTAACCCCCGGACCCTATTGGTACTCGGTTCTGCTCCTTAACTCTGTGTGTGTTCAGCAGTGTTTGTATGTGTTTCTTACCTCCTTGCAGTGGGCAACGTGGACCCAGGTCGCTCTCTTTCTGAACATATCTAAACGGCAAATAGGCAGTTTCCAACAAGACCTGGTAGGGCCTTCCCAACAGGGCTGCTTCCAGTCTTTCCTTTTCAATCATTGGACCCGCACCTCATCACCTGGTTGGATAGAGTGGGTCACTCTCTCCTTCAGTTCACCTGTAGGTCACAAAATCTTTGACATACGGGTGTGATTAGCAAACAATCTTCTCATGTGTTCAGCCAGAGTATTCTCAGTGTCTATCTCTGCCTACTCTGGTCCTCCTAACTCTCTTCAGAGGAAGATAACCCATCTCTGTCTGCCGTTACTCTAATGGTCATTAACACTATAGGTACTCATCTTACTAAGTTTCTTCCAGTACTTATATAGGTCTTCCTTAGTCTACTTTTTATTGTTCCATTCATGCGTTTAATTAAACCTGCCGATTGCGGATGACATGAACAATATTTCTTCCTGGTAATATCTAACTTCTATCATAGTCAATCACCATTTCTTTCCTTCACCCCTTGTAAGTCCTATGATCATTACTTTGTGCATATATAACACATCTGTAACAATTTTTTTTTTTTTTTTAAGTAATTATTTTTTCCATATGCTACAATCATACTTCCTAATTGTTTTAAGTCATTAATTCTAATTACATATTTCCCCTGTTGATAAATGGCTCCGCCCATATATCACAATTACTACATATCTAAACAAAGACTTTGGTAATATCGGTAAATTACCCTGATGCCAAATATCATTTCAGAGGATTGTCCCTCCCTATTTCCATATTTCTAATTCTCTCTGTGTGAAGAGCAGAATGTAGCACCCAGGCTCTACAGTAATTAAAACTCATCATCTGTTTATAAATATTGGTACTCCCAAAATCATATTTTTTCTAGAGGGGTTCAGAGTACGCCCTTCTCAAGGTATAGTATGTCTCGAATACCCAACATCAGTTTGCTACAATTGTAGTTTCCTGTTGCTCACTTTATGGCCTTGTTCTACCATATACTTTAACAACTACAGTTTATCCTATTCACATCCTACACCAGTAGGATTAGCAACTAGAATATCATCTACATAAATCAAAATATCTGTTTCCTTTGAGGCTCTAATTTTACTAGATTATTAGTGATAGCTTGTAAAAAATCCGTACAGCCTTACTAAAACCCCTTATATATGGCAATTTCTTCCCCTAAAAGGTAAACCCAAACCACCCTTGGTTAGCGGGACGTACAGGTATGCTAAAAAACCATTTAGCCAAATTCATCATAGTTAGCTAAATATTTTCCCATCTCACTTGACTATTCAGGGTGTGTAAATCTGATACACCTAGAGCTCTATCACACTCTGATTCACTCCCTGGAGATCTAATATCATCCTTCAATCATTACTGGGAGCTGCTTGTTTTGTTTTTTTTTCTCTGGAAAACATTAAAAAATTTAACTATGCTTAGCTTGATCCTGTTTTCCATTCTGCTTGTGATGGATCACATTAACTTCTACCAATGATGCAGTCCCCCATACTCCCACCAATGTTTTCTTAACAGCTTCTACTCATTACAGGTCTCATTCCAGTGAGGAATACTATCTTTAACTGCTCTCTGTCCATGGTTTATACACATCTAATGTGGGCACTGCCCCATCTATGCCTGCTAATGGATTAGTTAGGCTATCAATGGGCACTGGTTTGAGGGAGACCTCCTGTTACCTCCAACTCCCTTGCCTCCCTGTCTCACCAATAGTTCCTTTAAAATGTCTGTGAGACTTATCTCTTCATCTGTCTCATCCCCCTCTCCCCCCTGAGCTCCCTGAGTTTCCCTCCGATTAGGATAGGGGGTTGGGGTCCCTCACAACTACTACTTTATCATCTGGATTCTCCCTCCATGCCCAATCTACTAATGAGGGATATAATTTCAATCCAGAATTATCTATGGGTGGCCGTGGATTCCGACTTCAACTGTTCTTTCTTACTCTCAGACTTCATAAAATATTACTTTTAATACAATCTATAATTAACCTTCAAAACTACCTATACCAAAATTACTTCTTTAATCAATCCTTCATCAACAAATCCTTAGGACTATAACTTAGAAGGTATGGCTTCCAGCTCACTCTCTCTGTCATTAGTCAGGTCCCACTTTTACGTTTCTCTCTCCAATTCAACTCTCATCTATATCTGCCAATAAATAGACTATACTAGTCTCCCTCTGGTATTTATTATTCATTACCCACTTTCCTAAGTACCTCCATTCCACTGAGGTATCTTTCCACTCCACTGAGGTATCTTTCCACTAGGGATATGTGTAAACTCAACTTTTCACCTATATAATCTCAAATTATGTGGTCCCAACTCCTTCTCCTTGCTGACATTTACAAATAGCCAACTCCTCTGGTAGGAGTAACAGTATCCAAAAGATTCAAAATCAACTGAGCATGTGTAATAGTCACCATTCCCCTGTTTATCCACTGTGCAGCAAATATGTGTACTATCTGTGTTAATGGTAACTATTTTCACTCTACCCAAACAACATGCACAAGTAAGAGCCACTATTTCTGTCTGTTATTCAGAATCATTTATAGGTAAGATTCAGCTTCCAAAATGTCTGTCTCTGCTCTGACTTCCTTATCTTCATTCATCAGGTCTCCTAGTTCTTGAGACATCTGATCTGATAGTGGAGAACCAGTTGTTCTCTTGGATGGCAGGGTACCTAACCTCCCCCCCAGGTCAAATCTTCAGTAAACATTCAGGGTTTATGGATAGACTCCCCACTTATCTCTACAGAACAGAGGGGGCCTCAATAGGCTTGCCTCCTCCTCCCCTCTGTCCAATGTTCAAAATGTCCCTCCATAAAATAATCACATTGTAAACCACTCGGTTTCTCCTGTCCTCCAGTATTTTCCTAATAGCCCATCTAATCTGGAATAACTAGACTATAATTGTTTCCCTCCTAATAACATCCATGTTATTTCTCTATCATATGGTGTTTCAAACCTCCAAGTATTAACCTCTTACATTTTTAAGTACTGAACTAATCAGCTATTCCACATTTCCATATAAAATATCTCCATGGTTCTAATATTATCCATATTATTCTACTTAACATCTATTTCCCTATCAACACACCCTCTTAGTATGCAATTACTTAAAAACTATTCCCTTCTAAATTATAATGATTGGATTCTCCATCGTCCTCATTCTCACCACAGACACAACCCCATCCCCCACATTTGTTTCTTATCAAGCTCGAACGTTGAAACCGCAGCTCAGGCAAACGCCCTTCCTTCAAACGTTTAAGATCCACCAGAATTATAACTCCACCATCCACTAGGGTTGTCCTACATGTATTGTAACCTAAAATGCCAATTCATTTCTCATGTCAGTCAATATATAATACCATATATTACACACAACCTCGGTTAATGAGGAGTAAAATTTATATTATGGGGAAAGAAAAACCCGCGGTACTAAATGCTTTCCAACTCACCATTCACCTATAAACTGAGTAGTAATTTAATTCAAAATGAATGCGGCCCGATTGAACGTGCGCTAGCCAACCATGCTACTATGAAAGTAGTCTAGATCATTACTCTAACTTCCCCAAGCAAAGCTCCTTTGGGAAATGGCCCTAACTAGTTTCAAAAAGTTCACTCAATATAGCCAACCTAGACTCCTAAATTCCTATAATAAAATATATTACCAAAGTTTATCGCGACGCAGCCTCTCCTGGTGTCCGTTGTTAGTTAAAGTTAACCTACAGAATAAGAAAAAAACAATCCGACACCCAGCCCTTGATCAACGTTACTAGCAATATTTATCAACACAATTAGTTATTCCCACACAGGAACAAACTCTTCGCTTACCTACATCAACACAATGAGTTATTCCCACGCAGACAAACGTTTCGCTTACAGTTCCTCACAAGACATACAACAATCAACAATCAGAGACAAACGATGCCACGTTTAAATGGCCGGACATGTTGGTTCCTACCGTTCCACACAATCAGGACAAACTCGTCAGTTTATCGTCCTGTCCTTTCAACATACAACTACATTATTACAATACCGGTTCACACTGCAGTTACAACACAAATAACAAATTCTACGGCTTAAATTCACAATACCATTAACTTGGGTAAACGCTCCCACAGCGGGGTTTCAATATCAACTTACCTTCTTCGCAGTCTCCACTCTTCACCTGAATAATTATTTTATGACTTTTAGTAGATCACTAGGTCTCACATGTATACGGGTTAAATAATGTATTAAATTATTGTGCCGTTCCTTATGACTTTTGACTGATTAGTATTACTACCTCACATATCAATACTTATTTCCTTCGTCCTCTCATGTTAAATAGATTACCTCACCTCCTTATTAACCCATTCTGCCTGCTGTTTCCTCACATTATATCCACAAGTTTTATGTATCAACACACCTTAGTTTCAATTACTCCATATTTGACCTCCCATCAAATCCATTTTCCTTCCTCCACTGAGGATCCTAATAATGTTCCTCCTATCCTTAGACTCCAAGTCTCTCATTCCCTGGTTAGTTTCCAGGACCGTTTTTGAGGATTTAATTCCCATGGTAGTAAAAGAGGACACCTCACCTATTAAAGTTCACCCTCGTCCTATGCTTTACTGGAATACTAGCGCGTGGTTTTCTCCAGATAAACATCCAAAACCAAAGCTCACTTTCATCCCGTGTACTATTGTCGATCCAACGATCGCGTCAACACTGGGTAGTTTTCATTTATAGTGGCCCACTATCTGGAGTCATTACGGACCCCCAATCCAAGTTGATCTTATCCTAGTACAATAATTTTATATCATATCTGGAATACTAACGCGTTGGGTTTTCTCCAAATAGACGTCTAAAAACCAAGTACTGATAACGATCCAAGTCAGATTTCTAAGAACCTCTACCTTCTCTATAGTAACATTACATTATTTACTACAGTTTCAGATATAAATTCCCCAAAACCCGTGAATAAAAATTACTGACCTTATCCTTGCAGCTGAGATTTCAATTTAGGTTGGATCTCGTAACCGTTACTGTCGGGTCCAGTTTCCCACCGGCCTGAAATAACCCTCAATTTCAGAGGTCAGGTCTTTGTTATTACGGATATAAAATCCGCCCGTGCACGGTTTTCGGTGTGTCCCTGGGACGACAGCAACAGGTATTGAGATCCGGCTCGAAGGACCAACTTGTCACGAGAATTTCTGTCTCAATGTTCTAAATGAACTATTACTCTAGCTTTGATTAATTCCCAGAGGTTGTAAGATTCTGGTTAATAAAGAATTAAGCAAAGTCTCAGTCTGCAACAGATCAGTCGTTTATTCAGAGAGCTCCCACCCTGTTTTATGGCCTGCAAGTTCTCAGGATCTGACTTCAAAAACACTGTCCTGTTATCTCAGGTCACTCCCCTCCAAGGCATCCCTCAGTGGCTAATGTTTACACCTCAGAGACAAGACCCCCACTCTGATAGATGAGGGTGGTAAACTTTTATGGCTAATCTCCTGCTAGCCTAAGAACTACATCCTGACTAATTTACCAAATGGTAACATTCTAACCATTGTCTATGTAATCTCTAATACATCTTACACATACACAGTTTCAGGGTGAAACATCTTAGTCATTAACATTAAACATACAAATTCCTTTATCAATATCCAGTAGCATTTGAGCCATCTGTTTTTTTTTTTGAGGAACCATCCACAAACATAGTAATTTCACCATCCGGTACAGGCAAATCAGTTAAATCTGGTCTCGGCAACACAACCTTTTCTGTTTCAGAAACACAATCGTGTGGGCACCCATCCGTGACTATAGGAACTAAAATGGAGGGGTTCAAGGTAGTGCACCTTTCAATAGTTAAGTTTGGCATATTTAACAAAATTATCATGCAGGACAAATGCCTAGCTGGAGACATACTGTATAAGCCATTTTATGTTCTAACAAAAGGATAGAAACCGAATGAGGCACCTTTAACGTCAAATTGTGATAGAGTACCACAGAGGCTGAATCTTCCACCGCCTGTGCTGCTGCCACCACAGACTGCAGACACAGAGGCATTGCCTGTGCCACCCCATCTAGCCGGGAAGAATAATATGCCACTGGCTTATTTTTCCCCCCCGTATTTCTGGGTCAGCACAGACGTCATGTATCCCTCCCTACAATCAACAGTTTGGGTGAATGGACGATCATATCTGGGAAATGCCAAAACGGTGTCAGAAACCAACAATTGTTGTATTTTAACAAATTGATCCTCAGCTTCAGGAGTCCATTCGCTGCCATGGCCCTGCCATAGATTAAATCACTAAATTTACCCATGTGTAAAGCAAAATGTGGAACCCACGCCCTACAATAATTTATCATCCCCAGAAAGCTCATCATCTGTTTCTTATTCAGTGGTTTTGGCACCTCTAAAATAGCTTGTTTCCTGGTTGAATTTAGAGTGCGGCCCTCCTGGGTGATTGTGTGTCCTAAATAGATAACCTCAGATCGCCACAACTGTAGCTTCTTCTTACTGACCTTGTGTCCCTGTTCAGTGAGGAATGTTAATAGAGATATGGTGTCCAACTTGCAACCCTCCTGTGAGGGGTTGGAGAGCAATATGTCATCAACATACACCAAAATTTGACTACCCTTGGGTGGGTTGAATTTACCCAAATTCCTAGCTATAGCCTGGCTATAGATTGTTGGGCTCTCTGTATATCCCTGGGGAATCCGGGAATGAGTCCATTTTTGACCTAGGAAAGTAAACCCAAACCACCCTTGACTGTCTGGATGAACGGGAATGCTAAAGAAAGTGTTTGCAAGGTCAATAACAGTGAAATATGCATTTTCAGGTTTCAATTGATTCAACAGTGTATGTGGATCTGGCACACAAGGTGCTCTAGGTATCACGGCATCATTCACCCCTTGGAGGTCCATCACCATTCTCCAATCAGTACTAGGATGAGCTTTCTTTACTGGGAAAAGAGGTGAGTTACAAAATGCCTCATCTCCTGGGATAATTACTCCTCCTTTTCTAAGCTGTTCAAAGGTTGGTGTTATTCCCTTAATCGCTTCTGGCTTCATAGGATATTGTTTCTGGTAGGGCCTATAATTTGATTTTGGAACTGCTTGAACCGGAGTTACTCCTTTTATCAACCCTACATCAGTTGGGCCTTGTGACCACAGATATTCGGGTATACCTTTCAAATCACTCTCCTGTTCTTCTGTCAGCAGAAACTCAGCCTCTGAGTTCCCCCACCCTCATCCAAATGGACTGCAGGAACACAGTTGTCTCTCCAGTTCAACTTCCTACGATATCTATCGGTAGAAGGGCTGTGTTGAACTCCTACTGAACCTGCTTCCCAATCTGTCAGCCTCTTCCCCTGTGTTACCCAATAACCTAGATCCTTTCTTGTTACAGTCCCTGTGATTTTGTCCCTTCTTCCCACAATGGTCACACGGAGCAGTACACTCCGGCGCAGTACACATCAGGATTCCCTCTCCAGGCCTGATCTACCAGGGAAGGATATAACCTTTCCTTATCCTCCCTTACTGGTGGAGCCGACGGGGAACATGCCTTACTCTCACTTGCCTTGTCTATACTTTCTAGTTCTCTCTTCTCAACTTCCTTTGTATCCTTTTTACCCTCAACTCTCTTTCGGGCTTCAGAGAGCCATATCCTTGCAGTATTTAATCCCTCACTTCTCTGTTTACCCATCACTCTATTTTCCTAATACAGAAAGGGTGCATGCCTTCAAGGTCCATCCCACACACAGGCAACTTATCGAGCTCAAACGTTAAAACCACTCAGCCTGGGCAAACGCCCTTCATTCAAACGTATTAAGATCCACCAGAATTATAACTCCATCATCTATTGGGGTCGTCCTACATGTATTGTAAACTAAAATGCTTATCCATTTCTCATGTCAGTCAATACCTAATACCGTCTATTTACCACTACCTCTGTTAATGACAAAAACGTGAAACTTAATTATGTCACCAAATCAAATCAAGGAAAGGCCAAGTGTTTACTATATAAACATATTTTTATGTCAAATTATAAAATACAACATCTCCAATGACTTAAAAATACAAATAAGTGTACAAGATAAGACAAAATATTCCCACAATATCAAGATATAAAATATAACATATGTCCATGTATAGGCGAAGGCTAAGTCATAGACATGGCTGTAGTGGAACTTAAGCATAATCTTTTACTGGGGACAGCAAAACATGTTTTTACCATCTGGAAGAATATTGGTGTGCTGGATGATGGAATACAGAAAAATATTCAGCTTAAAGTTAATACACTAAAAGCACTTGCAGACATGGGCCAAGTAGGCCCTACCCACTAAAATCTCATCGGATATTGATCTTTAATTGATGATTGTATGAAAATAAACTCCATTAACTTCATCATTCAAAATACATTTTTAACTGAAGTTTAGTTTTATATGTAAATATAGTATGTATCTTTGATGATTACATGAACATCATGACTCCATTAACTTTATAGACTATGATTCTTATTAAGATGTTTAAAAAATGTATGAACCAAGTTGTAGGCCCACTAAATAAATGTTTGGAGTAGATTTGTTGTCCTTACGCCATTTTGCCACAACTTTGTAAGTATGCTTGGGGTCATTGTCCATTTGGAAGACCCATTTGCAACCAAGCTTAAACTTCCTGACTGATGTCTTGATGTTACTTCAATATATCCACATAATTTTC
Source organism: Thymallus thymallus (assembly GCA_023634145.1). Classification (NCBI taxonomy): domain Eukaryota; kingdom Metazoa; phylum Chordata; class Actinopteri; order Salmoniformes; family Salmonidae; genus Thymallus; species Thymallus thymallus. The sequence continues at coordinate 11,933,008 of CM042385.1, forward strand.
CTTCCTCATGAAGCCATCTATTTTTTGAAGTGCACCAGTCTCTCCTGCAGCAAAGCACCCCCACAACATGATGCTGCCATCCCAGTGCTTCACAGCTGGGATGGTCTTATTCGGCTTGCAAGCATTCCCCTTATTCCTCCAAACATAACGATGGTCATAAAGGCGAAACAGTTATATTTTTGTTTCATCAGACCAGAGGACATTTCTCCAAAAAGTACGATCTTTGTCCCCATGTGCAGTTGCACACCATAGTCTGTCTTTTTTTTATGGCGGTTTTGGAGCAGTGGCTGCTTCCTTTCTGAGCGGCCTTTCAGGTTATGTCGATATAGGACTTGTTTCACTGTGGATATAGATACTTTTTTAACTGTTTCCTCCAACATCTTCACAAGGTCCTTTGCTGTTGTTCTGGGATTGATTTTCACTTTTCGCACCAAAGTTCGTTTATCTCTAGGAGACAGAACACAGAAAAATATTCAGCTTAAAGTTAATGCACTGAAAGCACTTGAAGACATGGGCTAAGTAGGCCCTATCCACTAAAATCTCATCGGGGTTCTCATTTCAATGAAAATAATGGAACATTTGACTAGCGTTTTTCGCTGAAAAATACGTCACGTCTCCTTCCTGAGCGGTATGATGGCTGTGTGGTCCCATTGTGTTTATACTTGTGTACTATTGTTTGCACAGATGAACCTGGTACCTTCAGGCGTTTGGAAATTGCTCCCAAGGATGATCCAGACTTGTGGAGGTCTACAATTGTTTTTGAGGTCTTGGCTGATTTATTTTTTATTTTCCCATGATGTCAAGCAAAGAGGCACTGAGTTTGAAGGTAGGCCTTGAAATACATCCACAGGTACACCTCCAATTGACTCAAATTATGTCAATTAGGCTATCAGAAGCTTCTAAAGCCATATCATTTTCTGGATTTTTCCTAAATGTTTAAAGGCACAAGCTTCTGACCCACTGGAATTGGGATTTAGTGAATTATAAGTGAAATAATCTGTCTGTAAACAATTGTTGGAAGAATTACTTGTGTCATGCACAATGTAGATGTCCTAACCGACTTGCCAAAACTATAGTTTGTTAACATGAAATCTGTGGAGTGGTTGAAAAATGACTTTAAATGACTTCAACTGTATATATTTTTAAAACATTAAAATCCCTTTTCCCATATACTGTAGATTCCCCTTGGAGACAGCATTTTGTATACAATAAGTCAGGATGTTATTACAGGCATGACGTCCATACTTTCCATTTCTCACACCAGGACAAGTCCCTGAATATTTCCCTGAAAGCCATGTCGAGCTGCCAGGAGAGCCAGTCGCTGCCGTATACATCCTTGTAGCCCGTGTTGGCTGATTTGATCACTACCAGAGTAGTGGGAGAGCGTTTTAGCAGCGACACCACAGCCCTACGTATGACAACCAGGCGGTTTGCGTACATACTCTGTATCAGAAAAAAATACAAAGTAAAAAAAAATCTCTCTGTTCTCATTGGTCAACTGAAAGTTGTAGCAGTTTCATACCAACCAGTGTCTGTAATGATGCATGTTTGGGGCGGCTGGTGGCCGAGTGGTTAGAGTGTTGGGCCCGTAACTGAAAGGTTGCTGGATTGAATCCCTGAGCTGACAAGGTAAAAATCTGTCGTTCTGCCCCTGAACAAGGCAGTTAACCCACTGTTCCTAGGCCGTAATTGTAAATAAGAATTAGTTCTTAACTGACTTGCCTAGAAAAATTTAAATAATGTTTATGTCATTCAGAATGACTATATACAGTGAGGTCCAAAAGTATTGTGAGAGTGAAAGGTTTTTTGTTTTAGCTCTGTACTCCAGCACTTTGGATTTTAAATAATACAATAACTGAGGTACAGACTATCAGCTTTAATTTGGGGTATTTTCATCCATACCGGGAACAACGATGCGTGAGAAAGTTAGACTCACAAATATCATACCCCCAATTTGTGCGTCTCACTTTCATACCGAGTGGCGCAGCGGTCTAAGGCACTGCATCGCAGTGCTGGAGGAGTCACTACAGACCCTCGTTCGATTCCAAGCTGTATCACAATGATAGATTAGGTGTCCCATAGGGCAGCGCACAACTGGCCCAGTGTCGTCAGGATTTGGCCGGGGTTGGCCGTCGCTTGTAAATAAGAATTTGTTCTTAACTGATTTGCATGGTTAAATAAAGGTTAATTTCAAATCCAAAGTGCTGGAGTACCGAGCCAAAACAAAACATTTGTCACAATACTTTTGGAGCCCACTGTAAATTATATAGTGGTTCTGATTATTCTCCAAACAATAATGAGCCTTTTTGGCCATTTGCCTTTCATCCATGCTGCCCACAACATGCTTTTGGCCATGGCTCATGGCTCTTTCAGCCTCTGTTGCTATCAGCCTTTGCATTTTTACATATATCCCAAAACTCTGTATTAAAACTTTTACTTTGACCGTATCCTAGAACATAAGTCTCCTCTAACCTTTTCAAAGTCAACGTGCTATTGCAAAATGACCGCTTACAATGAGAATTGTCCATTAGACACTTACGCTCAGTCAGTCATGTACAGTGGGGAGAACAAGTATTTGATACACTGCCGATTTTGCAGGTTTTCCTACTTACAAAGCATGTAGAGGTCTGTAATTTTTATCATAGGTACACTTCAACTGTGAGAGACGGAATCTAAAACCAAAATCCAGAAAATCACATTGTATGATTTTTAAATAATTAATTTGCATTTTATTGCATGACATAAGTATTTGATCACCTACCAACCAGTAAGAATTCCGGCTCTCACAGACCTGTTAGTTTTTCTTTAAGAAGCCCTCATGTTCTCCACTCATTACCTGTATTAACTGCAGCTGTTTGAACTTGTTACCTGTATAAAATACACCTGTTCACACACTCAATCTAACAGACTCCAACCTCTCCACAATGGCCAAGACCAGATAGCTGTGTAAGGACATCAGAGATAAAATTGTAGACCTGCACAAGGCTGGGATGGGCTACAGGACAATAGGCAAGCAGCTTGGTGAGAAGGCAACAACTGTTGGCGCAATTATTAGAAAATGGAAAAAGTTCAAGATGACGGTCAATCTCCTTCGGTCTGGGGCACCATGCAAGATCTCACCTCGTGGGGCATCAATGATCATGAGGAAGGTAAGGGATCAGCCCAGAAATACACGGCAGGACCTGGTCAATGACCTGAAGAGAGCTGGGACCACAGTCTCAAAGAAAACCATTAGTAACACACTACGCCGTCATGGATTAAAATCCTGCAGCGCACGCAAGGTCCCCCTGCTCAAGCCAGCGCATGTCCAGGCCCGTCTGAAGTTTGCCAATGACCATCTGGATGATCCAGAGGAGGAATGGGAGAAGGTCATGTGGTCTGATGAGACAAAAATAGAGCTTTTTGGTCTAAACTCCACTCGCCGTGTTTGGAGGAAGAAGAAGGATGAGTACAACCCCAAGAACACCATCCCAACTGTGAAGCATGGAGGTGGAAACATAATTCTTTGGGGATGCTTTTCTGCAAAGGGGACAGAACGACTGCACCATATTGAGGGGAGGATGGATGGGGCCATGTATCGCGAGATCTTGGCCAACAACCTCCTTCCCTCAGTAAGGGCATTGAAGATGGGTCGTGGCAGGGTCTTCCAGCATGACAACGACCCGAAACACACATCCAGGGCAACTAAGGAGTGGCTCCATAAGAAGCATCTCAAGGTCCTGGAGTGGCCTAGCCAGTCTCCAGACCTGAACCCAATAGAAAATCTTTGGAGGGAGCTGAAAGTCCGTATTGCCCAGCGATAGCCCCGAAACCTGAAGGATCTGTATGGAGGAGTGGGCCAAAATCTCTGCTGCAGTGTGTGCAAACCTGTTCAAGAACTACAGGAAACGTATGATCTCTGTAATTGCAAACAAAGGTTTCTGTACCAAATATTAAGTTCTGCTTTTCTGATGTATCAAATACTTATGTCATGCAATAAAATGCTAATTAATTACTTAAAAATCATACAATGTGATTTTCTGGATTTTTGTTTTAGATTCCGTCACTCACAGTTGAAGAGTACCTATGATAAAAATTACAGACTTCTACATGCTTTGTAAGTGGGAAAACCTGCAAAATCAGCAGTGTATCAAATACTTGTTCTCCCCACTGTATATCACTACCATTCACTATGACTGCAGGCCTACTGATCTGTTATTGGCTGAAATAGTCTAGAATGTTTTGTGTTGCATTGTTGTTAGGCGATTGTCTTATGGCTTTGTGTCACATTTGAGGATTAAAAGTTTTAAATGGTCTTCATCTCTTGTGCACGTTGAACTCACTTGTACAGTTGATTCATTAATCATGAAAGAACAGTGCCCCCCCCCGACATTGCACCCCCCTGTCCTTCCTTTTGTTCTGAATTATTTACAAAGCATACAAAGACATAGGAGTTCAACCCTGAAACATTATTCATACATGATTATTTCCCACACACATAAAATACATTGTGCCATTTTTATTTTCTAATATTTTATTGACCACAGTTTCTTGATGGAAAAAGGTTAAAACATTTGTACTTTCTCCTAATGAAAAGAGACAACATAATGCTTTGGAGAATCACACCACTCAAGTGGGGATAAGTGTCCTCTTCCTAGACTTGAGGGGGCCAGTTAGCAAAACATATAGTGGGCTACAGCAAATACTAACTGCAATGGTTTTGAAATTGCATAATACCAGTAACGTACTGATAACTGTCCAAGATGTTATTTAAACATCCCCCAGAGTTGCAATATATTCACTTCTTCTCTTCTCAAGGCAGTTTGTTTTGGTCCGTGTCTCAAAGATAGGACAGAGAATGGTAAAAATGTGGCACCAACTCCAGCTACACGTGTCGTCGTCAATGTGATGTTCCACTTGCTACACAGAAACCAACCATCAACTTTTTTCTCTCAATATTTCCATTCACAAGATAGAATGAATGCACACATCAGCCGTCGAGAACTGAACCTCTGCAGTTATTGAGCTTGCCATTAGGTGTGACGTGAGCAGTATAGCAGCTTTTATTGATTTCAAAGGAAGCGTTCCCTCAATGGCTGATGGCAATGCTGGACGCCCATTACAGTACATGATTGCAATCCGCAACTTCAGCTCCCTCTGGACGCATTTCAATTTGTCCTTGTCCTTGTCCCTCTTAAGACTGAAAGTGGAGTACAGGAAACAAATGCTTACTCATTTTGAACTGAAACAGAACATTTCCTGTGAGACAGTTCAATGCAGGTGTGATTGTGCAACCGTCAACAGTTGTTTGTTCAATAGCACAGCTGTATGCAAGTTTAATATGGAATTGTTGTGGATGGGCAACTTTATTTTCTTTTTTACATATATGTTAATATGAAAAGGTAAAGCATGAGTTTGCAACAGGCTGAATTGATAGGAATGTTTTACCACAGTAGAATAAGGTAACCAAATGTGTAACAGATCCAGTATGTAATCTAGTCTGAGGTTATTGTAACTGTGCAGTTGGTGAACACTAGTTTACATTGTGGCAGGAGAGCAGCAAGTGAGCGGCGCAGACTTGGCACAGGGTCATTCTCTTCCAGTTTATCATCACCACTATCTGTGCCACCGTCCCTCCCCTCCTCACCCTCTCCCTGCCTCTCCCCCTCCCCCTCTCTCTCTGGTGTCTTTGGGCAAACCTGGAAGAACACCTCGCAGAACTCCAACCTGCGCAGGTCCCGCAGTGTCCTGCAGCTCCGTAGCACCTGCATCTCTCTCAGCTTGCAGCATCTCAGGCGCAGGCGCTTCAAGTCCCTCAGACGGCTGGCGGATAGCAGGCCTGGCCCTACTTCCTTACCGCCAAGGCTTAGTTCCTCTAGGCCCAGCCAGCCCACTCCAAGCCCCAGGGAGGCCATCTGCAGCTGGGCGCCCGGCCGCCCAAAGTGCCCTATCTCCAGGAACTTGAGCCTGGAGAGCCCGTTTAAGCCGGAGTCCGTTTCTTGGGCGGCACTGCGCCTAAGGCCTTCCGCTGTGACACGAAGGACGTTGCGGAGCTCTAGGCGGCTAAGCCTCAACCAAGAGGCCAGACTCTGCAGGTGCTGGTCTGTGAAGGAGGGCACATTATCAAGGACCATCGTCTCAATGGCAATCCCTGATGTCGAGGCAGGCATTTTCCCAGTTTGACCACGTCCTTGTTGCGGAGTAGCAGCAGTTGATGCCGTTCCACCTTGTTTCTCAGGACTGAGTGGGGTCTGGGTGAAAAAGCCCTGTGGTAGCTCGCAGCCACGCAACTCTAGAACCTGCAGTGTTGTGGGCAGTAGCTGGCAACTGCGCAAGCCTCTCAGGTCTGCATGCAACAGGGAAAGACTGCGCAAACGGGGGCACCTGGAGGACAAAGCCTTGAGCCAGGACTCTGAGAGAAAGGCCCCTCCTCTAGCAGAGAGCAGCAAGCCACGCAGCCGCAGGCATCGGAGCCCAGTGCCCAGATACTGGCGTAGTAGAACCCACAGCATGCGTGATGTCACCTGACCCAAAATGGACACCAAGGGCAAGAAGAGCAGTTGAAGAATGAAAACATCCAATGAGGGAGAGAGGGAAGAAACAATGCATCAGTGTTTGAGTGATGACTTTAAAATTATGTAGTTAGCTAATCAACAGGTAGTGTTGGGGAGTAGTGAACTACATGTAGTTCAACTAGTAATTTAACTACATTTTGCAGTAGCTTGGTGGTAGTTGAACTAAATTCAAATCTAGGTAGTGTTTTCAGTAGTTCATTACATTTTTGCCATGTAGCTAACTACTGGAACTACACACCGTTTTTTGCAAAAATATAATAAAATATGGGTTAAGTAGGCATTCGACCTTCCTAATTCTCACTTTAAACACTTTGAGTTTAATAGGCTAAATTACACATTCTGTTAACATATGACCCCAAAATAATCTGTCTTGCAATTTGTAGCCTGACATTTAAGATTTACATTTGACAATTTTTCAAAAAATAACTTGGATGTAGTGAACTACTTTTTCAAAGTAACTTTAGTTAAGTAAACTATATTTGTCTTAAGGGTAGCTTAACTTCTTCCAGTGTTAAGTAATTGGTACATTGGTAAACTATATACATTTTCTGAGTAACTTCCCCCAACACTGGAAATAGGCCTACAATGCAAGTATCAACATTGCATTTTGTTGTAGAATGCGAGAGGACTCATTGAATGTATCTAGGACCTGATAAACATTGCTATGCCACAAAATGGCTGACGTCTTTTGACAGACATGGTAGCCTCAGAAATCTTTTCATGCCGAGTCTTGAAATCGTAAGATCATCATGCAATAATGGACACCATTCTTACCCCTTTCCATGCAGTTAGATCAACAACTCGCCATAGTCTTTGGTCTTTTACAAGGCGTCTCCATCTCGTACACACCCTGCAAATACACCACATGAATAACATGACAAAGAGAAGTGTTCTTCAAGCTAACGTTACCGTTATTCTCATTAAAATGATATTTAGCACATCGACTTCAGCTAACTAGTTTTACCTTCCAGTTCGGATGAGCTCTCGCACACCTAAATATGATAAAATATCTATTAAAATGTTCTCTGGAAAGTAATCGAGGGTAGAAGCTCTGAAGTCTGCCATTGTGTAAACAAAAAGTACTGTCGAGTACACGGACAAAATACACCGACGTACCAATGTTGCATTGAAGTAATAAACCCTACAGAAACGGTTACTAAAGCTACAACGTTCCTAAAACGTGAATTACCGCATGCGCGAAATTAGTATTTGAAATAATAAATAAACACAACAACTGGGCTCCCGAGTGGCGCAGCGGTCTAAGGCACTGCCTCTCTGTGCTAGAGGCGTCACTACAGACCCTGGTTCGATTCCAGGCTGTATCACACAGGAGTTTCGGTGATACATGCTTTGGAAATTATGCTGTTGTTTATTTTTATTTAACCTTTATTTAACTAGTCAAGTAAGTGAAGAACAAATTCTTATTTACAATGACGGTCTACCCCGGCCAACCCCGCGGCCAGCGTCGTCCAGCATAATTTCCAAAGCATGTATCACCAAAACTAATGTGTAAATGCAGTAAACACTGCCGCTTAGCGTTTGCGAAAACACGCCTCGTTCTAATGGGTTTGCGCAGCAAGGATTAGACTTTCACCGTCTCAGGTCCAAACTCCAGTCCCGTTGGTGGCGGTAATGCACTTTAAAATTGGTTGCCAACCGCCATATAAATTCCACAGAAGAAGAAGAAGAAGGCTTGCGCAGCTGTCAGTCGGACAAGATGGCGACGAGCAATGGTGGTGGAATGGAAGTGGATGGAGCAGGTAATCATTTCCCTTAAAACACACAATTGATTTATGGTGTTATGATAAGGCTGTATACGTATTGTGTAGGTGACAACTATACTCCTTTGTCGATGGTGTTGGCTCATTTAGCTTGCCATTATTTCGCGTATGCATTCTCTAACGTTACTTCAGCGAGGCTACCTAACGTTATCTAACTACTGTTAGTTAATTTAGTTAAGTTGGCTGTCCATTTTTTTTTTGTAGATTAACGTTAGGTGTATGCAATTTCAAAACCATTGCAGTTAATATTTGCTAGTTAGCAAACTAATTCAACCGCCGTCACAATATTGGTTGGTCCGTCCGTATTACCTACCTAAACATCGGCAATGTACACAACTAACGTTAGCTAACGTCAATTGGTAGCTTGGTACCTGTTTTTCATCCTGTGAAGAAGTTAGATTACTAACATCCCCCCAATTCAACGGACCGCTGCTATTGTAACAATCGTCTAAAGAAAACATATTTTTCAAGACAAGAACACAAGTGCTTTGTTTGATCTGAGGCAGGTGGTCGTTTTACCTTTTTATTTAACTAGGCAAGTCAGTTAAGAACAAACTCTTATTTTCAATGACCTACACCGGCCAAACCCGAATGACGCTGTGCGGCGCCCTTTGTTAAGGTCATATTAGCCACGTTTGGCTGTAGAGATGACCAACAGTAAGGGTAACCTTCTCGCTCTCTCTCGATCTGTGTGTCCCACAGCCAGCCCAAGTGTTATGGTCTCTGGGGTCACCGGCAGTGTGTCTGTTGCGCTGCATCCTCTCGTCATCCTCAACATCTCAGACCACTGGATTCGCATCCGCTCCCAGGAGGGACGGCCCATGCAGGGTATGTGAGCTGATACGTTTTCAAGAATACAGATAGTTGTATACAGTCTTGCATTTGGCATGGAATAATGTATATGGGGGTGAGAAATATTGGAATAGGTTCACTATATTGCTCTGTAAATGTCTTAAATTGAAATACTTAAAAAAAAATTGAAGACACTAATTAAACTAGTTAAGAACCAATACCTCAAGTGGGAAGGGAATCTGACATGGGAGTGGTTACAGTTAATGACACAATTTCAACGGGCTTTGCTATAGCTTATGTGTGTATCCATTCCAATCAGCTGTCTTGTGTTGCATTGCATCCTTTCCTTCTCACCAAGTGATCGGCGCATTAATCGGGACGCAGGAAGGTAGAAACATTGAGGTGATGAACTCCTTTGAGCTGCTTCATCAATTGGTAGATGACCGAGCACACATTGACAAGGAGTACTACTACACCAAGGAGGAGCAGTGTGAGTCTAATTTCACTAACCTACCATACAAAGAAAAGGTCAGATGTTATTTACTCCCCATAGATTACTGATGTTGGTGAAAGTGCAAGATAAAAAGTAGTCACAATGTGCTTTCCCACCATCTCTGAAGTGGAAAAATGTCATAGTAGGCTTGTACCTGAAGCCCTTGATGTTATAAGTGGAACTGAACCTCAGAAGTGCTGTTTTGCCTTTTAGAACACATGGAATAAGATTACATTAGTGCAGGGACCTGATCCTATATCTATTCTGCTTGATTCATATGACACCTGACCTCTTGACCTCTGTCTCTGCCAAACAGGTCTTAAAGGACATGAAATTCATACTGCTCTTGACCTCTGCTTTCTTCCAGTCAAACAGGTCTTCAAGGACATGGAATTCCTGGGCTGGTATACCACAGGTGGTCCTTGTGACCAATCAGACATACACATTCACAAGCAGGTAGGTGGAACAAAGGAGACTACATTTATTTTCCATGAGGTTGGGTGTTTTCCATGGGGGAGAAATTAGACACGATAAATTTAACTTTTACTGTAATTGGTCAGTGAATTGTTGTGCTTTGAGAGATGTAAATGTCAGTCAGTTGAGGTTATTTGGCCAACTGTGTACTGTTTCCTTATTGGCTCTTCCTATCTTTTCACTTCAGGTGTGTGAGATCATTGAGAGTCCTCTCTTCCTCAAGCTCAACCCGATGACCAAACACACAGATGTGAGTTTCTCATTTTGATTTTTATATAATTTAAATATATTTTTATAACATTATTCTTAAATGACATTGTTAGTTACTTTTATGTCAGACAGTTACATGTCTAGGATGCAGTAGAAATAGCTTCTATACATGTGGTAATTGAAGCATATGTCCTGTCTTCCCCAGCTCCCTGTTAGTGTGTATGAGTCTGTCATCGACATCATCAGCGGAGAGGTAACTCAAGCTCTCCTACCACACACACACACACACCAGGGTTTCCGTTAGTAAAATGTGGTGCCGGACAATGTCACTGGGAAGATTTGAATTTTACACACACACACACACACACACACACACACACACACACACACACAAAGAGCCATTTGAGAAAGTTGCTGGACCCATATGCATTGGGTGTGTAACCCATTAGGGTGTACACCCACGGTGCTCAGAATGACAGAAATCACATTTAGATTATTGTAATTAATCTCACAAAACATGCAACTCCTGTAATGAAGCAGCCAATAATTTTTTTTTTTTTACATTTGCCAAAATGCAATTTGCGGTAAAAAAAAAAAATACACCATTCTAAACAGCTCACCTGATGCTTGCGTTATACGACAGATGAAAATCTCTGTTAGAAACTTAGAAAGAGGGTGAATCTAAAGATGCAACCTCTAGAATGGGTTGCTAATATGACTAGGATTGTGTATTTGGCTTATGGACAATGAAAGAAAGTTGATATGAAAACCAATCGATCAGGAGAGAAATGGCATATGTCTTTTGTAGGCAGCGTGTGTGGAAAAAGGCCTAGCTGATTGAGTTGTGGCTTTCAGTGAAAAGCATCTCAAATATGTGTGAAGATAATGCGTCTTTAGTCATTTTAAATGTTGAGACAAGAAGAAGGGAGGGGTGTGTGCTCAGCTCTCCAGAATGCACTCAGCTATTTCCCACCAATTATTGTGCATTCATTGTTCCGTTGTGGGAATTGTTTTCTCTTTGATTGTTTATTTTGATAAATTCCGTGTTACATATTTCACCAGTAGTAAATGTACCGTTAAGCCTTGTCATTTGGTTACATTAATATATGTTATTCCACAACCTGCTACACTTGTGAGAAACAAGTTATGGTTTATTTCATAACCATCATTTAGGAGTTTGGTCCGTTTTGTCATTGTCTTTTATTTGGGAGTTCTCCATGTGCGCAATGAACATGGGTCTGGTTTCTCGGTCTAGTTGAGGGAGAGCGCACTCATTGAAGTAGCGTACCTGGGGCAAATTTAGGAATTTATTTGATTTCTGATTGTCTTAACTCACCACCACTAATAAGCTGAGCTTCTCAGTAATTTTTTTCTACACCTCACACAGTCTGTGTATGTATGTATACAGTCGTGTCATTCTCCAATCTTTTGGCCACAAGTATTGGTCTCTACAAAGTTTGCTGCCTCAGTGTTGATGATGGCAATTTGCATATACTCCAGAATGTCATGAGTGATCAAATGAATTGCAATTAATTGCAAAGTCCCTCTTTGCCATGAAAATGAACTTAATCCCCCAAAAACATTTCTACTGCATTTCAGCCCTGCCACTAAAAGACCAGCTGCCATCATGTCAGTGATTGTCTCGTTAACATAGATGAGTGTTGACGAGGACAGGGCTGGAGATCTCTCTGTCATGCTGATTGAGTCAGAATAACAGATTGGAAGCTTTAAAAGGAGGGTGGTGCTTGAAATTATTGTTCTTCCTCTGTCAACCATGGCTACCTGCAAGGAAACACTTGCCGTCATCATTGCTTTGCACAAAAAGGGCTTCACAGGCAAGGATATTGCTGCTGGTAAGATTGCACCTAAATCAACCATTTATCAGATCATCAAGAACTTCAAGGAGAGAGGTTCAATTGTTGTGAAGAAGGCGTCAGGGTGCCCAAGAAAGTCCAGCAAGTGCCAGGACCATCTCCTAAAGTTGATTCAGCAGCGGGATCGGGGCACCACCAGTGTAGAGCTTGCTCAGGAATGGCAGCAGGCAGGTGTGAGTGCATCTGCACGCACAGTGAGGCGAAGACGTTTGGAGGATGGCCTGATGTCAAGAAGGGCAGCAAAGAAGCAACTTCTCTCCAGGAGAAACATCAGGGACAGACTGATATTCTGCAAAAGGTACAGGGATTGGACTGCTGAGGACTGGGGTAGAGTCATTTTCTCTGATGAATCCCCTTTCTGATTGTTTGGGCCGTCCAGAAAACACCTTGTCCGGAGAAGACAAGGTGAGCACTACCATCAGTCCTGTGTCATGCCAACAGTAAAGCATCCTCAGACCATTCATGTGTGGGGTTGCTTCTCAGCCAAGGGAGTGGGCTGACTCACAATTTTACCTAAGAACACAGCCATGAATAAAGAATGGTACCAACACATCCTCCGAGAGCAACTTCTCCCAACCATCCAAGAACAGTTTGGTGACGACCAATGCCTGTTCCAGCATGATGGAGCACCTTGCCATAAGGCAAAAGTGATAATTAAGTGGCTCGGGGAACAAAACAACATTTTGGGTCCATGGCCAGGAAACTCCCCAGACCTTAATCCCATTGAGAATTTGTGGTCAATCCTCAAGAGGCGGGTGGACAAACAAAAACCCACAACTTCTGACAAACTCCAAGCATTGATTATGCAAGAATGGCCAGCCATCAGTCAGGATGTGGCCCAGAAGTTAATTGACAGCATGCCAGAGCGGATTGCAGAGGTCTTGTAAAAGGCTCAACACTGCAAATATTGACTCTTTGCATAAACTGAATGTCATTGTCAATGAAAGCCTTTGACACTTATTGAATACTTGTAATTATACATATATATATCTACCAGAGTAACTACTGACATAAAGATCTAAGAACACTGAAGCTATATATAAATTATATTACACATACATACATACCCCCGGTCAATAGTTTTTTTTTTTTTTTGTAGAATAAAAGTGAAGACATTAAAACTATGACACAACACATGGAATCATATAGTAACCAAAAAAGTGTTAAACAAATCTTCAAATTTTCACCCTTTGTCTTGATGACAGCTTTGCACACTCGTGTGCGTGGTTTGTAGGCCTCCTTGCTCGCACACACTTTTTCAGTTCTGCCCACAAATGTTCTATAGGATTGAGGTCCGGGCTTTGTGATGGCCACTCCAATACCTTGACTTTGTTGTCTTTAAGCCATTTTGCCACAACTTTGGAAGTATGCTTGAGGTCATTGTCCATTTGGAAGACCCATTTGCGACCAAACTTCCTGACTGATGTCTTCAGATGTTGCTTCAATATATCCACATAATTTTCCTTCCTCATGATGCCATCTATTTTGTGAAGTGCACCAGTACCTCCTGCAGCAAAGCACCCCCACAATATGATGCTGCCACCCCCGTGCTTCATGGTTGGGATGGTGCTCTTCGGCTTGCAAGCCTCCCCCTTTTTCCTCCAAACATAACAATGGTCATTATGGCCAAACCGTTATATGTGTGTATATATGCATGTACATATACATACACACACACACACACACACACACACTACCGCAATGGATGTAAATATTTACATCCATTGTGAATGATGGAACCTAATAGTTCCTCACAGTAGGCGTATTTGAAAAATATTTCCAACAATCTCCCCCTCGATAATGACTTGGTGTGAAAGAGCAACATTTCTGATGATCCCATATATCCAGTAGAATAGTCATAAAATACCTTTCCATTGCTCAAGAACAGCTGTCTGAACCAAGCTCACTGGCACGGGAAACTCTGAGGGCCCGGGATAGTCTATTTAATACAATGTTGCAAGTTCGCTAGAGATGGCTTCAGTCTGGATCCAGTTGATTGATTTGATACATTTTTGCACTTCACTAGTGATAGCTCAAGTCCAGACAGAAAGAAAGGTAGGCGGAGTAGAGAGATCCATGTGATGTGAAAGAAACAGAATTGTTTTATTTGTCATGTATTTTTAATTAGTTGACAATAGAAGTTATAGGCCAACGGCTGCCTTGGACATCTGAGTTCCATGCGCTCATTTAGGCTATTTAGCCACCAATGGTCAAGTGTATTAAGGTGTCCATATGACAGAGGCAGGTGCTCTCCCATAAGTTTTAATTAAGGTTTTAATGTTTAACCACAGGACAATGAATTTGAGAAACAAAAACGTTATTATTGAAATTAAACTGTTCCACGAAAATCATAACTGGCATGCAGATCGGATGCAAACTCGCGCACCGCCTATGAAGTCTTTTTATAAAATTGCCTCCACGTTTTAATGCTTGGATTTTCAAAAAAGATAAGACATGCCTCATAGTATTAAGTAAAACATTCAGGTTTCAAAATTGTTTTCACAATGCATACTGCCTTGTAAAGTGGTGGGTGATGCGCTGATAGCCTGCCTACCATTGTTTTTTCTCCAGGTCAATTTGACTGGCAACAATTTTATTTATAGGCTTAGTTTTTATTATTATTATTATTATTATTTATATATATATTTATTATTATTTTTTTTTAAGCAATTACCGGCTAACGGAAATCCTGACAAACACACCACTGTGATTAGTACTAATGGCTGATTTGTAAGCTTGTCTGTCCTTCTGACTTGCCCAACCCAGGCGACCATGTTGTTTGCTGAGCTGGGGTACACTCTGGCCACAGAAGAGGCGGAACGAATCGGAGTGGACCACGTGGCTCGTATGACAGCCACAGGCACGGGAGAGAATTCAACAGGTAACTAGTTATGGTGGCCTATTTACCCCCCACCCCCCTGTCTGACAGGCATTTTTTAAACACCCTCTCCCGTTATGTCTCTTCTGTTCAGTGGCCGAACATCTCATAGCACAACACAGTGCAATTAAGATGCTCCACAGCAGGGTGAAAGTCATCCTGGAATATGTCAAAGCCGTGGAAGCAGGTGAGAGAACCGCTGACTCTGTCTAATAAGGGATGAAAGAATGAATGTTCAAGTGCGTGAGTCTGGAAAGAAGTTGCTGTTTCTGACTTGGATATAATTTCCTGCCCTTGCTTAAAAAAAAAAAAAAAAAAAAAGTCAACCCTCTCTCTCTCCTCCTTGGTACATCCCCTCTATCTTATCTCACCTGGTGTGTGTGTATGTATTTCCCTCATGCTCTCTTTGGTACGACCCAGGAGAGGTGCCATTTAACCACGAGATCCTCAGAGAAGCCAACGCCCTGTGCCATAGACTGCCTGTTCTCAGCACCATCAAATTCAAGACTGACTTCTATGATGTAAGTCATCCCCACCTAGGCACATGGCAAAACTCAGCTCCTGGTGTGAACATGTGTGCCTTTGTTTTTAGATTATAGTCTTGGTAATGTTGATAGTCTGCCAAGTTGGCAGGATAAATAACATACATTATTTTGAATGAATAAAACCTTGACAATTCCTTCTTTAAATCACTCAAGGGTAAAGTAATGATTTGAGAACGCTTAGACAGGTTGTATTGTTACATTACTGTAAAAGCATATTAATCTCCTTTTCTCGTTTTTTTTCAGCAATGCAACGACGTGGGCCTCATGGCTTACCTAGGTACCATCACTAAGACCTGCAATAGCATGAACCAGTTCATCAACAAGTTCAACGTCTTGTACGATAGACAGGGCATCGGCCGGAGGATGAGAGGACTGTTTTTTTGAGCGACTCAGAGAGGAGATGAGGTCACAAGCACTGCTTTTCCATTTGCTTGTCTGTATTTTATGTTTAACACTCGAGACACACACACAGATACCAATGAGTGTTCAGTTCTCATCAAACCAGTTTGTTTTCAAAGGTAGCAAATGCTAGAGGTGTCTCAAAGGCCTCTTGTCTATACCATAAAATCACACACAAACAGGAAGAAGGAAACCGTGTACAAAAGCATTCACATTCTCTCTCGCAGATTGTTTGACATTTGAGTATGCACATTAATTAATCCATGTACGTGAACAGAAATGACAATTTCCTCTTTTGCTTTTTGTTCCATGTTTCTGTAAGTAATAAATAATCTGCTGATTTTTTGTGAGACTTTGATTTCTGTTTGTCCAATTAAAAAGTAAAATAAGGCCATTTATCAATTAAATTATAGCCAACATTTTCATTAATATATAAATAAGCAATAAGTCCCAAGTAGGTGTGGTATGTTGCCAATTAAGGGTAGTTGGGCACAACAGCCAGTAGCCGTGGTATATTGACCATATACCACAAACTCCCAAGATGCCTTATTGCTATTATAAAACTGGTTATCAACATAAAGTAATGTTTTGTCATACCATGGTATACGGTCTGATATACCACAGCTTTAAGCCGATCAGCATTCAGGGCTCGAACCACCTGGTTTCTAATAAAATTTTCAGTAGTGCTTTCGACACTCGTAACGCAATTACTCAAGAGCCTTGTTTATACCTGGTGCTAAAATGCATCCTTTGTCCTGATCTTATTCACATTATGATTGAGCCCACATTGTAGCTGTTTTATCTACACAGTGTAAAATGTGTCCACATTGTGACCAGATATCAATGGCCCTACATGACAAAGTATGTAGACACCTGAACATCGAATTCCAAAAATCACAGGCATTAATGGAAAATTGATTCTGGGGCTTTACATTTTGGTCTTAAAGCTGACACTCTTATCCAGAGCGACTTACAGTAGCTAATGCATACATTTTCATACAGGTACCCCGTGGGAATCGAACCCACAACCTTCGCATTTCAAGCACCATGCTCTACCAACTGAGCTACATGGGTACCTTCCATTAAAGCGCATTAGTGAAGTCGGGGCACTGATATTAGGCCTGGCTCGCAGTCAGCGTTCCAATTCATCCCAAAGGTGTTCGATGGGTTTGAGGTCAGGGTTCTGTGCAGGCCAGTCAAGTTCTTCCACTCCGATCTTGACAAACCATTTCTGTATGGACCTTGCTTTGTGCACAGGGCATTTTCAGTCAATAACACAATAGAAAATATATGTACAGTTTGTGCAAATGTAGTAAGATTAGGAAGGTAAGGCAATAAATCGGCTATAGTGGCGAAATAATTACAATTTAGCAATAACACTGGAGTGATAGATGTGCAGATTATGATGTAAAAATAGAGATACTTGGGTGCAAATTAGCAAAAATAACAATATGGGGATGAGGTAGTAGCTATTTACAGATGGGCTGTGTACAGGTGCAGCGATCGGAAAGCTGCTCTGACAGCTGAAGCTTAAAGTTATTGAGGGAGATGGTAATCTCCAGCTTCAATGATTTTTGCAATTCGTTCCAGTCATTGGCAGCAGAGAACTGGAAGGAATGGCGGCCAAATGAGGTGTTGGCTTTGGGGATGACCAGTGAAATATACCTGCTGGAGCGCATGCTATGGAGACTAGCAAGCTGAGATAAGGTGGGGATTTACCTAGCAAAGACTTATAGATGACCTGGAGCCAGTGCGTTTGGCGACGAATATGTAGCGAGGGCGTACAGGTCGCAGTGGTAGGTAGTATATGGGGCTTTGGTAACAAAACGGATGGCACTGTGATAGACTACATCCAATTTTCTGAGTAGAGTGTTGGAGGCTATTTTGTAAATGACATCGCCGAAGTCAAGGATCGGTAGGATAGTCAGTTTTACGAGGGCATGTTTGGCAGCATGAGTGAAGGAGGCTTTGTTGCGAAATTGGAAGCCGATTCTAGATTTAATTTAGGATTGGAGATGCTTAATGTGAGTCTGGTGATGGTGATCTTAGGCTTGTGTGCGGTTGCTCAGTCAACAGTTATTGTGCTGACGTTGCTTCCAGAGGCAGTTTGGAAGTCAGTAGTGAGTGTTGCAACCGAGGACAGACGATTTTTTACGTGCTTCAGCACTCGGCGGTCCCGTTCTGTGTGGTCTACCACATGCGGCTGAGCCGTTGTTGCTCCTAGACGTTTCACCTACACATTAACAGTCCTTACAGGTGACCGGGGCAGCTCTAGCAAGGCATAAATTTGATGAACTTGCTTGTTGGAAAAGTGCAATCCTATGACAGTGCCGCCACGTTGAAAGTCACCGAGCTCTTCAGTAAGGCCATTCTACTGCTAGTGTTTGTCTATGGAGATTGCATGGCTGTGTGCTCGATTTAATACATTTTCAGTCAATGCACTAATTTGAAGGGGTGTCCACATACTTCTGTATATATAGTGTATTCTTTCAAAAGAATATGTAAGAATATGGGTCCCACGGATTACCTCCGGACGTGGTAAGGAAAATCTGATCACAATGCATCTTTTAATCATCTACAGTAAACCGGTCTATAAATGTGGGCTCAATCATAATGTGGACAAGATCAGGACAAAGGATGCATGTTTGAACCAGGTATAAACAGGGCTAAGATTTTTGTTATACTTGCATACATTTTGGTGTTAGTGACCCCATCGGAAATGGAATCCACGTTCCTGGCTTAAAGGGAGCCTGTACTCAAGTAGGTACACAAACACAACACAATAAAGAGATCCACAGGTTAAAATTAGTGTATAAAGTAAGGTCTGTGGAGTCAGCGTGGTTTTTAGGGTTGTTGGCCGAAGGTGACAATGTGTTTGCTGTTACCTGCCTTTTTGATGTAGTCTGGTCCTGCTGTGCATGGCCTTGGGGAGGTACTGTGTGAGGTACATTAGACAGGAAAGGGGTGGAGCAAACAGAGTTATGACATTAGTTTCAGGTCAGAATTTATTTGGATATTAAAAGGCAGCAGATGTCAACATAATTACCCCCAGCCTGCACTTTTTCTATAATAGGCCACTTTTACCAGCCATGTGGCAAAGACAGGAGTCAGCTTTCCTCCTCTAGGATTGTATCATCCTCCTCTCTTTCAAACTCTCACTGTTGCCACGTATCTTCATTTTTGCCTTTTAATTACACCAAATCTACAGTAACAAGCAGAACAAGCAATACTGGCAAGTGGTATACATGCAAATTGAGTTCAGTAGAAAGACAACCCAGATGCCAGTTTTTGAGAAGTTTATTTTTCATCATTTGAGTCAATGTTAACTTTGTCACCATCTTTTTTTGCTATGAAAATGATGTAACTGAATAATGATTTTGGATGCTGAATAGACAACGGCATATTGGATAGTAATAAATCAATCATGAGATGGTCTTATCGATGTAACATTACCAGTCATTGTAATATAGCATCACTCTCTTGCAGGTCATTGCTGTACAAATAGGTTTGCTCTCCTGCCCATAGCATCATCACCAGAACATCAATAAGACGGTTACATGTTTGATAGCGCAAAGAACCTATAATCATGATCTGTGCCGCTTCGTCATTCTAAATCTACATCTGGAGGGGAAAACACCTCTTTGTTCACTATTGCTTTTAGAGTTTTGATGGGCTAGTCACTACCACTATCCTCAGGGCCGTCAGCAGGTGGTGAGGGGTACTGGAAGCGGACTGGATCATAGAGTTCATGCCCATAGTTATAGTTATAGGGGTATGCATAGTAAGGATAGGGATGGGCCACTTTCTTGGTGCTGGCTGCAGGGGGTGGTGGTTTCTCCGCTGGTTCTTCCTCAACGGGAGGCGGGGCTGGGCCAGCCTTGCCATGGAGGGGTCTGGGTGGGTGGTCTATCAGGCAGTCTGGGTCCCAATAGGGATTGCACTCATACTCCATGCCCTTGTAGGTGTGGATGGGGGCCGGAGGGGGAGATGACTTTTTGGGGGCGGAGGGTGGTGGTTGTGGGGCAGATTTTTTAAGCATGGGGGGTGGTGGTGGAGGAGGGAGCTTGTGGAGGTTGCAGGAGGGGTGGTAGCGGGGGTCGCAGAGTACGGGCAATGCCCCGGTGGGGAGGTAGACGATATGGGGTTTGCAGAGGGGGTCCTTGGCATTGCACAGGTACATGACGTCAGCCTGGGAGAGGGCCGGAGCAGGAGGGGGCTGAGAAGTGCTTTTTATTGGGGCGGGAGGGGGAGGGGGCAGGGCTTTGCATTTTTTGTCCGTGGCCGGGTCGCACTTCTTGATGGTGGGCACTCCCAGTTTGTTCTGGAAGTGTGAGGCGTTGGGGCCGTATACATGCTCCAGCTGCCTCATCTGCTGGTACAGCAGCCTGATCCGGTCAATCTCATACAGCTGAGAGGTACAAGACAGATTGAAATAAAGACAAGATACAGATTTTTTTTTTTTTTTAAATCATACAGTGAGAGAGATGGAAGAATTTCAGAGTAACAAATAATGCCTAATTTACTGTTAGGCCAGACAATATTGATTCACTGTTTAACGGATTTTCCCCCCAGAAAAGTGAGGCGAACGAGCGGAAAAAATAAAATAATACATTAAGTGGATAAGGAATAACAGTACTTTACCACATTGTCCTAGGCTATATGGACATGAACATTATGAGAAATATTCCATTTCAGACTGATTTTCAGATTATTATTATTATTAATACACAAATTAACATGAATGAACATTATACACATAGGATGTATAATAGAATGCATATTCTATTTTTAAAAAAAAGTAATATATGAATGTATTGTCAGTTCATTAATCTACTTAATTGTATGGCCTGACAAATTCAAGAATGATTGACAATAAATAATTGTAATCAAAATAAAATGTTGATGCATAATAATGAGTCTATCCTATCATCATCAAAATTTAGCATTTTGTTTATAACATGCACAATTAGAAGCATCAATCTATATAGAGCAAGCGTGACTAAATTCAAGCCTAGTAACTTTGCTCACCTCCTTCGATTCAGGCTGTCACAAAAAGCCCCCACATTAGAGTCAGTCATTCGCATCATTGTGGAGCTGCGAAGTGTGTGCGTGACACTGGCGATGTACTTCGCTGGACATGCTAGCTGTTCTCGGCGGCGCATCATCACTTCAAACGCATTCCGTCGTGGTGTTATCGGTTGGCCTACTACTATACTGTTAGTACCGGTCAAAAGTAAGTTATGACTCGTAAATCACCATACAGCTGACACACTTCGATTTCATCAATGATTTTGACTTCAATTTGGTTGTCCAAAATACTAAATCAGCTTGCACTGAATCTTTGCTGATGAATGCCTTGATCTCTGGTTCATTGACATTGTTGTTTCGTATATTAACCGCTTCTAATATATCTGAAAATGGTGCAATAACCATGAAGTTAACCGACTGTTTGTTTATACACATAAATAGTAGGAATTTGGCTGCCTTCAGCCACGGCATGAGAGAGAAATGAAACATCTGCACGTCGCCTGCAGGTGCGAGCGTGTGTTTCACTGTCCAATCCGAGGCTCGAACATGATCTGAGCGCCTGATCTGAGGCTGTTTGGTCTCTTGCGCGTCAACTCGGGAAAGCCTCAAGGATAGCGGACAGTGCATTATAAACAAAGCGCCGCATATATTGCCTAAAAAAATAACACATCTGATTATTTCTTTTTCGAGTTTTGGAGATAAGTGAGGCGGTGCATCCGTTGAACAGTAATTCAACTTTATCCGGCCTTAGTGGTTCATTAGTTAGTGCTTTGTTAGTTAGTTAGAGTGTTAATAGTTGTTTTTATTTCCTCTCTCACCCCCTCTGTGTGTCCTATGCTATTGTAGTAGCGGTAGTAAGCCTGGAAATCCGGATTGCCTCTGTACCACCTGGGTTCCACATTGCGCTTTGGTCGTGAGTGAGTCAGGAAGCCGTTAGCCTTCTCCGAATCAATACTCACATCACTAACAGGGCTCATCTCTGTGGGGAGAGGTGGGTCAGAGGAGAGGGAGAAAGACCCTGAGGGCTACTACCATTTATAACTACCATACATATGTTGCTTTCAGTAACGAAACAAAAGTAAAGCATTGGTACTACACGTAATTGTTTCAAGAAGATTGAATGTAAAAACGTTAAATCCCGTCCTGAACATTCAGTTACCTTCCTGCTTGATGGTATTCAGCAGAGACTTTGCCTCCAGATAAACTGCAGATACACATGTCAAAGACAGTCCGTTATCATCAAATTCCACATGGAATATATTCTATTTACTTAGGACAATAATTTCAATAATTTTAATTTCACCACTCATGTAATGTGAAAAGACGTTAGCCCACCTGGAAGCAACGTCAGACAGCATATTGCTCCCACCAGCCACAATGGAGAAATCATCTTGACCACCTGCAAACCAGCCACAGCATTTTATCACTTGCATTGTACACTTGTACATTGTACACTTGTACATCTTGCTTCAATTGTTTTATTTTTCAGTGAGCATTGGCATATGTGATTTAAAGAAAGAAGTGTACTGTACATACTGAGCTGTATGTATTACATGTTACCTATAACAGTTTCAAGCTAAAACAAAACATCTAAATGTCACATTGTTGTTTTAACTTCGGAGTGGAAAATTAACATTGACATTTTATATTTGTAGTTTTAACATGGAAACTGTTAAAGATCTGATCTTCACATGGAAAAACTTGCATCTCAGTATGTTCTAAGAATACCCTATCCCCAAATTTAATTAAACCATGCAGACCGAATACCAGACAGACGCAAATAAATACATTCAAAACAGCAGTAGGCTATAACATGTCCTGTGAACGATCAGCATATAATTTGTTATCCTCGGTATTGAAAAGCATGGAAATCTATTAAAGGAGAGATAAGATGCAATTTCTGTGTAGAATTACGTTTCTTCCTGGAGTTTAGAAAATATACTGATTATGGTGCGTAATATTACTTAAATGATCAGATCATAATGTGCTAAAGAAGACACTCCGTACTCACCTGTGCATGGGCTGATGTCTTCACTGTACCGGTGAGGGTAGGTATGATAAATATAGGTCTCTATGTCAATCACTCTGACGTGTGAGAGCCTGTCCAATAGAATCAGAAAACCATTGAAACAATAATATTGGCTCCTCCTTCCTTTTAAATGCTATTTTAATACAGAGCCTCTGGCGCCAATCAAGAATGAAAACTCCTGGACATGAACAGCAAAGTCATAAAAAGTCCCGACTTCAAATGGAAACTCACAATTAAGTCTGGGAGGAAACATTACCTGCTGAGTAGAAATAGCAAGGCATCCCTGTGGAAAATACTGCCAAGTTAGGAAAAAACCTTATGGCCTTTTCATCAGGGCAAAACTAGAAAGTGGATGTAGAATATGTAGAAAATATCACTAATACAGAACAAAATGTGGGGTAGGCTATGCAACTGAGCATTATATACAGCTGAAGTCAGAAGTTTACATAACCTTAGCCAAATACATTTCAACTCAGTTTTTCACAATTCCTGACATTTAATCCTAGTAAAAATTCCCTGTCTTAGGACAGTTAGGATCACCACTTTATTTTAAGAGTGTGAAATGTCAGAATAACAGTAGAGAGAGTGATTTATTTCAGCTTTGATTACTTTCATCACATTCCCAGTGGGTCAGAAGTTTACATATATACAACCTTAACACTCCAGAGGAGGTGGCGGAGAGAAGGATCCTGGCCAAACTGCTGGCCAACATGGACAACGTCACCCACCCTCTGCATGCCATGGTTATGATGCAGAGGAGCACTTTCAGTCACAGACTGATCCCACCACGGTGTGCCAGAGAGTGCTACAGGAGGTCCTTCCTGCCAGCGGCTATTAGACTATTTAATGCCTCACCGGGGTGCCGTGCCATCTGCAACATTGACCTGGAACTGTTGGGGTGTTAGGACCTAGTTAAAAAAATAGGCATCCATCCATCCGTGAGTAACTCTGGTCTGTAATCACTCATTCACTCAGGACTTATTTCATTCAGCACTCATTCATTCAGAACTGTATATACATATTCATGTACAGTTGTTATATCATATCACATGCAATATTGTAAGTCATTCTTGGATTGAACTTAGCCATTCACTCAGGACTGCATATTAGTATCCTGTCAGTATCTTTTTTCATTGCATTTAGTATATCGAATGTGCAATACGTGCATTTATCTGTAATTAAACTCTGTACTAAGGACAGGATTTTAAGGGAATTATTATTATTACCCTAAATTATATCATACGCACATTTAGCTATTTAAGTATCTCTTCCTGTCATTTATCTGTACAGTTAATTTAACCATGCAAATATTCACTTACCTGTAAATTTAACCAGACTATGTTAAGTAAACTATTATTACCCTCACTTATATCATACGCACATTTAGCTATTTAAGTATCTTTCTCTGCCATCGACCTGTATAGTATAGTTAACCATGCAAATATTTTGTATGTATTTATATCAAATAATTTTTTCACTTAACACTAACAATGCAAGTGTACATATTCAGCCATTCACTTATACTATGCAATGCCTTTTTGCACTCCAGACTTCTTGTATTTTTATACTTTTTCATACTGCCACACTATGAATCATGTATCGTGTATCTGTCTTTTGTGTATTTAGTTCTGGCAATTTGCTCCTGCCGTGTTTTTCGTAGCTGCTTGATAAAGTAATTTCCGCTCGGGGATCAATAAAGTACTATCTAGTATTTGGTAGCATTTCCTTTAAATTTTTTAACTTTGGCCAAACGTTTCAGGTAGCCTTCCACAAGCTTCCCACAATAAGTTGGGTGAATTTTGGCCCATTCCTCCGGACAGAACTTGTGTAACTGAGTAAGGTTTGTAGGCCTCCTTGCTCACACACGCTTTTTCAGTTCTGAAAAACATATCCAGTCCCTCCTGCAGCAAAGCACCCCCACAACATGATGCTGCCATCCCAGTGCTTCACAGTTGGGATAGTCTTATTCGGCTTGCAAGCGTTCCCCTTATTCCTCCGAACATAACGATGGTCATAAAGGAAAAAGTTATTTTTTTGTTTCATCAGACCAGAGGACATTTCTCCAAAAAGTACGATCTTCGTCCCCATGTGCAGTTGCAAACCGTAGTCTGGCTTTTTTATGGCGGTTTGGAGCAGTGGCTTCTTCCTTGCTGAGCGGCCTTTCAGGTTATGTCGATATTGGACATGTTTTACTGTGGATATAGATACTTTTGTTCCTGTTTCCTCCAGCATCTTCACAAGGTCCTTTGCTGTTGTTCTGGGATTGATTTGCACTTTTCACACCGAAGTTCGTTAATCTCTAGGAGACAGAACGCGTCTCCTTCCTGAGCGTTATGACGGCTGTGTGGTCCCATGGTGTTTATACTTGTGTACTATTGTTTGTACAGATGAAAGTGGTACCTTCAAGCATTTGGAATTTTTTTCCAAGGATGAACCAGACTTGTGGAGGTCTTCAAATTTGTTGAGGTCTTGGCTGATTTCTTTTATCCCATGATGTCTGAGTAAAGAGGCACTGAGTTTGAAGGTAGGCCTTGAAATAAATCCACAGGTACACCCTCCAATTTGACTCAAATTATGTCAATTAGCCTATCAGAAGCGTCTAAAGCCATGACATCATTTTCTGGAATTTTCCAAGCTGTTTAAAGGCACAGTCAACTTAGTGTATGTAAACTTCTGACCCACTGTAATTGTGATATAGTGAATTATAAGTGAAATAATCTGTGTGTAAACAATTGTTGGAAGAATTACTTGTCATGCACAAAGTAGATTTCCTAACCAACTTGCGATATGTCTAAAGATAAGCAGCTTTAACATCGCCTTCAATATTATGGCTTTCTGGCGAATGTATTACTATATTTCTGAGGAAGAACAGGGCTACCCAGCAGGAAAAGAGTATTATACAGACAGGATGCCCTTCAAAGTGATGGCGCGTTGACATATACCAAAGCAGTGACATATATCCCTAGTTGATATTGGCTGCTAACGTGAATTGCTTTCAGCTCCAAATGCAGGTGTAAAACGCAGTTTATTTCTGTAGCCTTAAATGCCTCCCGGTTTATGGCTGTAATGACAAGCAAAATTTGCGCAGCGATTGTGCGTGCATGTTCGCGTGTGTGAGCGGGCTCATGTTCTCTCGCTCTCCTTTTTGGGGGTTGCGGGCCAAAAAGTTTGAAAACCACAGGATACATCAGTGGCAACAAATTGAGTTGGGTTAAATAGGCTATAGTAATAGTAGGCTACAGTGTCTCTTAAAATGTTATATTTTGATTGGAATAGTGTTGGTCAATGTTAATACGTGCAGCATTTATTCCAGTTCAAACTAGTTTAGTCATCAGATTACACCAGGGAAAAGCCGCACAATTGCTAAACGAGTGACTGAGGTTGCGAAAAAAAGTTCGTGCCAGCACTTTGAACACATGCGACAGGTGTATAATTTCGATGATGGATTATAACGAACACCTGGCTGTGTGGAGTATTTACATTGCAACGACGCGGTCATATTGTGGTAAAACAAACCGTGGACCATACATCAACTCCCCTCGGGTTATGGACCCAATTCAAGTCTCACCTGGGCTCTCATCAATCAACTCAGGTTTACAGCATATAGTTTTACATTTCCCTACATAACGAATTTTAATAGCCCTATATTGCGTGTTGCACAGAAGTTCGACAAAAACATGCATGATAGTATTCATTGTAGTTACAAGCGAGACAACCATGGACAGGCGCTACTGAAAGCAGCAATTACAGTCTACACAGCAAGACTGATCCTAAAACAAACCAGGTGTCAGGAACGTTTACAGCTTCTGTCCACATGTACAGAAACAATTATTTTAGTCAGAGGGCGGACAGTGACCCACATACAGTAGCCTGCTGCATCGACAAGGCTGTATCAAATAACCCTGTGGCATAAGACAAGATGTATTAAGAAAGGGGGAAAGTAGATAGCTTTTCATGTTAACAAAATGTGTAACATTGAGTAACACCAGCCACAAATCAAGTTCTAAGCCAAGAATTTAACACTGACATTCATATTGTACAAGCATTTATTAAGAGTGCATTCAAAGTATTGTCCATTAACTCTATAGCTGAAATATACTATAAATATGCATGTTAACTCAAATATCTAAATCAGCCAATCACGTGGCAGCAACAGTGCATTTCGACATGATCAAGACGATCTGCTGAAGTTAACATCAAGCATCAGAATGTGGAAGAAAGGTGATTTAAGTGACTTTGAAGGTGGCATGGTTGTTAGTGCCAGACGGGCTGGTTTGAGTATTTCATAAAGTGCTGATCTACTGGGATTTTCCCGCACAACCATCTCTAGGGTTTACACAGAATGGTCAGAAAATATCCAGTGAGCGGTAGTTCTCTGGGCGAACATGCCTTGTTGATGGCAGAGGTCAGAGGAGAATGGCCAGACTGGTTCGAGCTGATAGAAATACTACAGTAACTCAAATAACCACTCGTTACAACCAAGGTATGCAGAAGAGCATCTCTGAATGCAAAACACATCGAACCTTGAAGCAGATGGCCTACAGCAGCAGAAGACCACAACGGGTGCCACTCCTGTCAGCTAAGAACAGGAAACTGAGGCTACAATTTGCACGGGCCCACCAAAATTGGACAATAGAAGATTGGAAAAACTTTGCCTGGTCTGATGAGTCCCGATTTTTGCTGCGACATTCAGATGGTAAGGTCAGAATTTGGCGTAAACTACATGAAAGCATGGATCCATCCTGCTTTGTATCAAAAGGTTCAGGCTGGTGGTGGTGTAATTGTGTGGGTGATTTTGTCTTGCCACACTTTGGGGCCCTTAGTACCAATTGAGCATCGTTTAATCGCCACAGCCTACCTGAGTATTGTTGCTAACTATGTCCATCCCTTTATGACCACAGTGTACCCATCTAATGGCTACTTCCAGCAGGATAACGCGCTGTCAAAGCTCACAATGTCAAAACTGGTTTCTTGAACACGACTGAGTTCACTATACTCAAATGACCTCCAGTCACCAGATCTCAATCCAATAGAGCACATTTGTGATGTGGTGGAACGGGAGATTCGCATCATGGATGTGCAGCCGACAAATCTGCAGCAACTGATGCTATAATGTCAATATGGACCAAAATCTCTGAGGAATGTTTCCAGCACCTTGTTTGATCTATGCCACGAAGAATTAAGGCAGTTCTGAAGGCAAAAGGGGGTTCCAACCCGGTACTAGCAAGGTGTACCTAATGAGGTGGCCGGTGAGTATATATAGTAAAGGTTTGTTTAATATTAAATAAGTGAAACTCCAGGCATTGATTTAACTAAAGAGCTAAAGGCCTACTCCAATTATCATTGTATACTTAATACAAAAAGAGGTTGAGAGAGTCAAACAGATTGCATATGAAATAATTGTATTTACAGAAATTTATTTGAGAACAGCAATCTAACATTAAAAAGAAAAGAAAAAAAGGATGCAAAACCCCCACAGTTAGCAAGCCAAGAGACCACCAAGCCAAGAGACCACCATGCATGTTTGCATTGAATTCTTTGTCGTGATGGTCTGGATGGGGACACACTAAGGGAGTCCTATTACAGTCAGTAGGCCATTAGGCATCTCATCACAGGCAGAGCCCTTGACCAGGTTTGTGGGCGAAAGAGGCCTGTGGCTGGTGAAGGGAGCTCAATGTCGGTCCTGGAGGGCCGAAACACTTTTGGTTTTCATCCTCTCCTTCCAATCAGGGGCTAATTCATACCTGGGACACCAGGTGAGTAAAATGAAATACCAGGTAGAAACAAGAAAAACAAGTGTTTTGGCCCTCGAGGACCAGAATCGAACCACCCTGCTTCAGACAAAGGTGATGCGGGTGCGGGCCTGGTTGACTTGCCACACGTTGAGCTCCTCGTACTCCTCCAGGGCCTCCTGGAACTGGGCAGGAGTGAAGCCACGGGAAACGCATCGCTGTTCGGCCTCTGCCATGCGCACTAGGCCCCCGGACCCACCACGGCCCTTCACACCCTCAGTGGCCAGCTCACGCAGCAGGGAGAAGATCACATCCGCCGGCCGCTGGGCTCTGGAAAACAACCAGATCAAAAAAGGTTGAGGGTCCGAAGTTGTGGAATTTGATCAGGGTTGGGTCAAACCCACAAATTAGGGCCTACAGACTGGTCTGTTCAGAAATGGAATGCCTATCTGACAGGATCAAATCAATTTCCAATTATACTGACAGGAAATGGAGTTGACCCAAACTGTGCACTTAGCAATATAGCCCTGCTGCTTCCGAAACGTACAGTGCAACATTCTTTACATCTTCTCATCAACTCCTTTGAATCCCTTGAGGTAGACTAGCACAGTAGTATGTGACAAAACATTTGAAGTCAACAGGGACGTGTGGTAAAGCACTTATCGGCTGACATTTCTACAGGGTTTAAGGCCTTCTCCAGTAAACACGCTGTCGTGTGAACCCAAGGCAGTAAAAAACACCTTCTGGGCATGGAGCCACTTCTGGTATAGCTCCTGAATACCTATTAAATTTTAAGTCATCCCCCTACTCTGCTATAACCCAATCCTCACCCTAAGGCATCCGCTCAGAGATCTTATTAAAGCATAACACAACAGCGTCACCGGGGACTGAAAGGTTGGCATTTTCTCCACAGAGGAGGAGCTGACCTGGTGGTGCTGGACTTGTCAGCCTGCAGGGAGTCCTTGGACATTTCCATGAGCCTCATCGCCTCATTCACATCCTCTTTCTCCACCACATCCACCAGCCGCAGACGGGCCTGTGAGCAGAATGGATTGGGGGGGGGGGGGGGGGGCAAGAGACATCAGGTAGCTATATAGGCTACAGCACAGAAAACAGCAAAAATAAAATTGAATATTCAACTGTTAGTGTCTTTTAGACATTGTAGGTCGCGCTGTGCCGGCACTGTCAGACCGAGACAAGTGCAATGCCCTCTGGAATGGCTGGCAATTGCCCAAGTCTCCGCCTCTCAACACGAGCTAGTCTCTCCCAATGGATGAGGCTCGACAGTCAATCAACACAATAGGAGTCGGTAAAACGGTGATGGCGGCTGTATTTATGTACAGGCCACGGTTGTATTGTAGGAAGCTTTCAGTTAACAAACGACGACTGGTTCCTGCCACAGTCAGTTTCGCATGGGTTTGCACAGCTGTTCCTACAAACACAGGCTGACTGCCTACCCTGCAAAGCTGACTGGGACCAGACAGGAAAACATACAGATTAACTATACCCAGGCTTGAGTACAATGACAATATTCATTCAGCACAAACTCCATCCTTTAACAAAGTCATACATTGGCTATTGGAGATATGTACCGGCTCACCAGCCGTTTAACATCAGTTGTGTTAGTCCTTTTTGCATATGCTGTCGATGTATTCTACAGTACTCCACTGTGTGATTATTCAGATGAAGGCTGAAAATGTAATCTTTTAACCATATTTAAATAAAACAATGCATTGTTGAGCAAGAGCCATGCTTTTTTCTTTTCAACAAGTACAACATCACCCAGTGGAGTGGCAGAGGTTTGCCCTCTTGTGGCCAACCAGATGTAGCACAGTGCAGTCGGGGTGTCAGGAAGTGCTGGTTTTGCAGTAGGGCGGATGAGTCAGCTACCTGCACAAACAGCACTTTTGACACCCAGGAGCTACGAGACCACACAGAATGAAAAGCATCACATTCCTCCAGTCTTAAATGGACAGGAAGGAGTCATTTAAAAGTCAGTGCGGCCATGGTGTAGACACTAGGCCTAGTGCCCAGCGTGTGAAAGAAGTGCCCACACTGCAGGTAGGCTGGGCATCACCACTACCTGCACTGTAAGCACTTTAGCACACACTGGGCTGCAATACGGTCCCCCGATCCATACAGTCTTACACCGATCCATATCCTAAATAAGCCCCCAGTCAGGGTAGAAGGAGCCTGTACTTAGGATGGGGTGAGTCTCACCAGGGCGGTGGAGAGGCGGAGGATGGACAGGAGTGTACGGGCGGAGGTGAAGGTGCAGTCTTTGCTGACACGAGCCTCCTTCCTCATCTCCACGTAGGCCGCCGTGATGTAGTCAGCCAGCGCCTCGGGTATGACCGGCTGTCGCCTCTTACACAGGGAGATGTAACGCCTGGAGAGAGAGCGCGTACAGTTAGTCACAAGCTAAAACATGCATGTGGGAGGGATTTCTAGTCTCTGATTACTAAATAGTCAGTTCTTTTACTTCGAGCCACAAAGAGCAATAAGGTGGCGGGCATGTTAAACCAGTCTGTTACCACTGACCTCATGAGTTTCATATCGATGGGGGTGAAGTGAGTGGGTGGCTGGCGACAGTGCTGGTGAACATAGGTTATGTGCTGGGCCAGTCTGAGATCGGCCTCCGCGTCAGGCTTGTCCTGGATGAGCCACAGCAGGTCGAAACGGGAGAGCAGGGCGGCCGGCAGCTGGATGTTCTGCTCTATGGTCTTGCGCGGGTTGTAGCGGCCGTAGGCAGGGTTGGCGGCCGCCAGGATTGAGCAGCGGGCGTTGAGGGAGGTCATGATGCCCGCCTGGCCAGGGAAGGGAATGAGTCAGTCACACATTCTTGTTAGGGTTGAATGGCAAGAGCCCAGTTAGCAAGATTTACCGCCCAAAACCAATCTTTTCCAGGGATAAATAACTGCAAGAAACCAGTAAATTATTTATATGAACAGCATGGTGTGAAATGGAACTTAAATTATATGCCTAAATCTGGTCACCTACTCCGAAGCTGCCAGCACGCTTCACTGTAGGGATGGTGCCAGGTTTCCTCCAGACGTGACGCTTGGCATTCAAAGATTTCAAATCAGAGAACCGTGTTTCTCATGGTCAGAGTCCTTCAGGTGCCTTTTGGCAAACTCCAAGCCCGGGAGTCTTGGTGGTTCCAAACTTCTTCCATTTAAGAATGATGCAGGCCACTGATCTTGGGGACCTTCAATGCTGCAGAAATGTTTTGGTACCCTTCCCCAGATCTGTGCCTCGATACAATTTGTTGGATATCATCGCTTGGTTTTTCCTCTGACATGCACTGTCAACTGTGGGACCTTATATAGACAAGTGTGCCTTTCCAAATCATGTCCAATCAATTTACCACAGGTGTACTCTAATCAAGTTGTAGAGACATCTAAAGGACATTCAGTGGAAACAGGATGCACCGGAGCGACACTTCGAGTCTCATCGCAAAGGGTCTGAATACTTATGCAAATAAGGTTTGTTTATTTTTAATAAATTAGCAAACATCTCTAAACTTGTTTTCACTTTGCCATAATAGGGTATTGTGTGTAGACTGAGGGAAACCATTTAGAATAAGGCTGTAATGTAACAAAATGTGGGAAAAGTAGTAGTCTGAATACTTTCCAAATGCACTGTAGCTAGCTACAGCTATCAGCTTTTGTTTTTCTGTAGTGTGTAATATGCAGTAGCCTATATCATATACAGTATGTATTGATAACGGCACAATCATTTGGGATTTTTTGGGACTTGTGTTCATAAAATATATTTAATGAAGGGCTCATAAAATGTATTTAATTTACAGTTGAACTCAGAAGATTACATACACCTTAACCAAATGCATTTAAAACTCAGTTTTACCATTCTTGACATTTAATCCTAGTAAAAAGTCCCTGTCTTAGGTCAGTTAGGATCACCACTTTACTTTAAGAATGTGAATTGTCAGAATAATACCAGAGAGAATGATTTATTTCAGCTTTTATTATTTCATCACATTCCCAGTGGGTCAGAAGTTTACATATACTCAATTAGTATTTGGTAGCGTTGCCTGTAAATTGTTTAACTTGGTTTAAACGTGTCAGGTAGCCTTCCACAAGCTTCCCACAATAAGTTGGGTGAATTTTGGCCCGTTCCTCCTGACAGAACTGGTGTAACTGAGTCAGGTTTGTAGGCCTCCTTGCTCGCACCCGCTTTTTCAATTCTGCCCACACATTTTCTATAGGATTGAGGTCAGGGCTTTGTGATGGCCACTCCAATACCTTGACGTTGTTGTCCTTAAGCCATAACTTTGGAAGTATGCTTGGGGTCATTGTACTTTTGGAAGACCCATATGCGACCAAGCTTTAACTTCCTGACTGATGTCTTGATGTTGCTTCTATCTACATCTACATATACACATACATACATACATCTACACATACATACACAATTTTCCTTCCTCATGATGCCATCTATTTTGTGAAGTGCACCAGTCCCTCCTGCAGCAAAGCACCCCAACAACATGATGCTGCCACCCCCGTGCTTCACGGTTGGGATGGTGTTCTTCGGCTTGCCCTTTTCCAAAGTACGTTCATCTCTAGGATACAGAACTCGTCTCCTTCCTGAATGGTATGACGGCTGCGTGGTCCCATGGTGTTTATACTTCCGTACTGTTTGTACAAATGAACGTGGTACCTTCAGGTGTTAAGAAATTGCTCCCAATGATGAACCAGACTTGTGGTCATGGCTGATTTCCCCATGATGTTGAGCAAAGAGGCACTGAGTTTGAAGGCAGGCCTTGAAATACATCCACAGGTACATCTCCAATTGATTCAAATGTCAATTAGCCTATCAGAAGCTTCTAAAGCCATGACATCATTTTCTGGATTTTTCCAAGCTGTTTAAAGGCACAGTCAACTTGTATGTAAACTTCTGACCCTCTGGAATTGGGATTTAGTGAATTATAAGTGAAATAATCTAAACAATTGTTGGAAGAATTACTTGTCTCATGCACAAAGTAGATGTCCTAACTGACTTGCCAAAACTATAGTTTGTTAACATGAAATTTGTGGAGTGGTTGAAAAATGAGTTAAAGACTTCAACCTAAGTGTATGTAAACTTCCGACTTCAACTGAATG
The DNA here is from genome assembly GCA_023634145.1 of Thymallus thymallus. Taxonomy (NCBI): domain Eukaryota; kingdom Metazoa; phylum Chordata; class Actinopteri; order Salmoniformes; family Salmonidae; genus Thymallus; species Thymallus thymallus. The sequence continues at coordinate 11,966,920 of CM042385.1, forward strand.
TCTCATCAGGCTCCGGTAGCATCAGGTTAGAATTTCTGCGCTGATCTAAGCTTTAAATAAATCCAGACATATTTATATGCTTTAGAATGACACTTCCTGTTGTGGCAGGCAAAAATCAGGTTACCCAGGATTTCTTATCGGGATGGAACATTTGTAAAACACCTGGAAAACATTCAGCCCTAATTATCATTGAATAGGGGAAATGCTCAGTGTTTTGACTGTCATTTTCTATGTTGTCTTATAAGGACAGGTTAGCGTTATTCATCATGAATCTTTTTCTGGAGGCAGCTCTGCAGTGGTCATTTGCTGACAAAGCCACAAAGTTAAAGTAAAACCTAACCACACAGTTAACCCTAATGTGTAACCTTGAATAGAAACCAAAGAGATACATTTAGGTTTTGGTTCATTTTTACAATATAGCCAATTTCGACTTTGCAGCTGGCCCATCTAAGGGGAAATCGCTCAGCTCTGTCTCCTGGACAAGACTCACGACAAACATCAACTTGCAGTTGGGTATAGGTAGAAAATCTTGTTAGTTCTTCTTGGTTAAAACGAGTTGAAAGCAACTATGAATAATAGCCTTACACAACTAAACTGTTAGTTGCCAGATATATGGCTTTGAGTGAGGAGAAAGCTCACCTTGGCAATGGAGATGGTCTGCTGCTCCATCACCTCGTGGATGGCCGTGCGGTCGGCGTCGGCCATCTTGTCAAACTCGTCGATACAGCAGACACCCTGGTCGGCCAGCACCAGTGCGCCGCCCTCCAGGGTCATCTCCCCGGTGAGGGGGTCGCGCATCACCGCTGCCGTCAGCCCCACACCAGAAGAACCTCGGCCCGTTGTATACTGGCCTGGGGGGGGGGGGGGGAGGAATGGTCATGGCGAGGTCCATGATAGTGACAGGGGGCCAAATACAATCATCTTTAATTCCTTTATTTACTTGAATACGATTGACCACTCCCTTTCCTTTTCATTGACTAGACTAGGTTCAAGTCCTTGCATATTAAATCGAACAAAAGGGTGTAAGGCTTTTAAGTACATTTCCCGTAGGCCATTTAGCATGTTGCCTTAACCCGTCTTGTGACCAGTGCAAATGAAGGAGAGGAGACAGAATAAATATTTCCAGAAAATTGTACTTACTGCGAGGAGCCAGGCGGTCAATGTAAGACAGCAGTTGGGACTTGGCTACTCCTGGGTCTCCCATCAGACAGATGTTTATGTTGCCTGGAAGGAGCCAAACAGGGTCATTAGTAGAACATCCCAAAACTCCAGTAAACTCAAAATAAAGTCAAAGCAGCTATGTTGGACAATGTTGCAGGGCAGTGAAAGGGTTTTATTGCGCTCACCTCTGATCTTCATACCCTTGGGGGCCTGCTGCACTCCTCCAACCAGCAGCAGCAGCAGAGCCTTCTTCACATCTTCATGGCCAAAAATCTCAGGCGCAATGGAACCAGCAAGCTTCTCGTAGAAATCTTCCTCTGCAAGTAAGAGAGAAACACATGAACCAAACTATTCAGTTACACTCAGTCCATTCACACCAGAACACCCTCTGAAATAAACAGTATGAGAAAGGTCTGAAAACAACCCACAGTCCCTAAACATTCTGTTGGAAGATCCAAAAAGACAGGAAATACATAAGTGCCACTCTGTGAAGCTTCATAATACTGCCAACATTGATCTGTGATCACTGAAAGGATTAAGAACATGGGGGTGGGGTGGTTCTGAACCGCCAGGAACTTGCACACACCTGTGATCTGGCGCAGCTCTTCCTCGCTCAGCTCTGCTGTGCCCAGCTCGTCATCCTCTGTTTTGTTCATCAGAGTGATGCTGTGGGACTCCAGGTACGTCTCTGAAAGCAGACCCTGAGAGGGAGAGAAACGATCAGTCTGTCACATTACAGCAGCCAAACTAGGACGACGCTGGGTCAATTGTGCGCCACCCTATGGGACTCCCAATCACGGCCGGTTGTAATACAGTCTGAATTCGAACCAGGTTGTCTTTAGTGACGCCCCTAGCACTGAGATGCAGTGTTTTAGACCACTTTGGAGCCCAAAAGCAGCCTCCTGTCCAGGGGATGTAGTTGTACATCAGTAGCCCAAGAACAGAAACAGGGGACAAGCTCCTGCCCTATGGGCCGTTCCGGCTTGAACAAGTCTTACTTTACATCTCAGCCAGGTCATGGTAGAGTAAAATTCTACAGTTGATCTCCAACTTACAGTAATTAATGTTGTTAAACTTTAGGATAATTCTCAAAAAAGGTTTAAGGAAACTTTGTAAGGTGTTTGCATGCACTCACCTGGACAGCCTGCCTGAATCCAGTGCGCAGTAGAGGGAGGAAGACGCCAGAGATAGCCACGTGGTCTCCGGGCTGGGTCAAACGCGTGTTCTCCCCGCGGGTGTAGATGGTCATGCTCCTGGGGATGTTCCCCACAGGAACCTGGTCACTCTGGAGATGGATCGAGGCACAGGTTAGTTAGGGCTTTCAAACCAGCGCAAACACAGTCTGACTTGTTCTTGTGTATTTGCCTTCAACTTCTCATGCCGGAGAGCTACGTGATTTGAATGTGTTGCTGCGTTTCAGATTCCTTAGTCAAAAAAAGGTCCTTACATGTTCCTGTATGCGCAGCTCCTGGAACTTGACGAACTTTGAGCCTCGGGTCTGCAGGTAGAGGCGGCCCCCTGACTTGTTGGTGACACACTCTTGACTGGGACACATGATGAGGGGCATAAATGTGGGGGACTGGATCTGATAAGACAGGGAGAGGGAGGTGTCTGGGTTAGCACAAGGAAAGGAACCGAGTAATCTGAAATGTTTCTGTACCGGACAGTGTTAAATGCATTTACCCAGCTCTCCTATGAGATCAAGTCTAGTCGGACTGTATTTCTTTCCTTATATAAAATGCATCAAGTTTTGTTGACAAGTTGATGCAATAAAACACCACAAGAGGATGCCAATCACTTACCGGCTGGTATGTCTCTGCACCACACTGGTCACAGGTGTAAGTGGCAACTGCCATCATGGGTTTGACCTCAGTGGCACGGGTCACGATGCCCCTAACGGTCACCAACTGGCCAATGCTGTCTGCACGGACATCACGGACCACTTTGGGTTTGGCAGTGCTGGGCGGTTTGAAGTAGAGCTCACTGAGAGAGAGATCAGTCAGAGGGGATGCCAATTATTTTTCCTTGTTGCCTAAATAAGCCATGAGATGAATGGCTATGGCTTGGAGAACATGCATCGAGTCAAAATAAGTATACTTATTAAAATATAAATCAGTGCTCCATTTCTCACTTTTCTAAATCAAATCAAATGTATTTATAAAGCCCTTTTTACATCAGCCGATGTCACAAAGTGATATACAGAAAACCAGCCTAAAACCCCAAACAGCAAGCAACGCAGATGTAGAAGCACGGGAGCTAGGAAACACTCCCTAGAAAGGCAAAACCTAGAGAGGAACCAGGCTCTGAGGGGTGGCCAGTCCTCTTCTGGCTGTGCCGGGTGGAGATTATAACAATTCATGGCCATTAAGGCCAGTTCTATCTCCAAGATGTTTAATGTTCATAGACAACCAGCAGGGTCAAATAATAATAAAAGTAGTTGTGGAGGTAAATACATTAGGAGTGAATGTCACCTGGCTTTTCAGTGCAATAGACCGCAGGTGCGGTAGAGCGAGATGAAAACAGGTCTGGGACAAGGTGGCACGACCAATGAACAGATCAGGGTTCCATAACCGCAGGCAGAAGAGTAATTCATAGAGGTACATTTCCAGTTCCAAACATGCTAGCTAAGTGAACTTACAATCTCCTCATGAGCTCTGCTGGGTACTGGTTGCGAGGGTCCCTGGTGTCTGCGGTGTCATGACCTCTCTGCTCCATCATCAGCCTATGCTCAATGTACACGTCCAGGGAATCCTTGGCCACCACCTGGGTGAAAGAAGAAATGGGTATCGGGGCAGTTAGTCTCAGACTCAGCATTTGACTTCACCCTCAAAACTAACATGATTAGGAAACTGCCTTCTCAGAATCAATATACAAGTTAAACAGGACAGATGTCTTAAATGTGTGCGTTAGTATTAACACAGCTAATAATACCTCTCTCTCGCGGTACTCGGGCAGCAGCTCATGGACAGCATCAGCAAACAGGCCCACGTAGCGTTTGGCGTTCTCACAGATGCTCTCCACCAATTCGGGGTCCTCCTCGGCCACATCATCCAGGTCCACTTGCAAAGCCACCTGCTCCCTGTGGGACAGGGCAACCTACAGAAAACAGGGCTGCTATCAGGGACCGTAGAACATTTTACATTTGTGACCAAGCACCGTTGTAGTACAGCCCTTTTCTGAAAACAACGACAACCGTTCCTGCCCATCAGTCATTGGTCACTGCTGCAACCTCGCTTTCCAATCAAGGTGCATGAGTTGAGGAGCAAACTGAGGTAGAGGTGATTCAGCAACACTTGGAGGCACAAATGGAATTCAATTTTAAAAAGCGTCTTTATTGCAAAGAGTAGAACCAACATGTTTCGGCTTCCGGGTTCTCTTCTTCAAAACCATTCAGTGTGTTGGCAGGGGAGGAAGATGGTGGCCTCCAGGCTCGCCACCACACATACTTTGACTACTTGTTATTCACTGAGTACTTTATCCTTAATACTTAACCCACCTCATGGTTTACAACCATTGATCATATTAGATCATGGGCTTTAAGTTACAAATTACAGAGAAGAAAGACTGGCGTGACGTGCTACAGAAAGAACAGGGTCATGAAAGTCAGTGCCATACTCACAAGTTGAGCTCCATATTTGAAGACCTTCTTTCCATTGTCATCCTCACTGTAAAACTCTTGAAGGAATTTCTTGCATTTCTCTGCAAGACAGAGAGAATAGCGTATTTAAAAGTGCACATTGAATGTTATGAATTTTATATGTAGAGCATAGCCTGGGTCTGTACTGAGTGAACAATCTAATTTAGCTCGCCACCCACAATGAATTGTTTTTAGTGTCAATACAATTCAGTTAATGAGATGTATAATGTTTTTTTACATTTTCAAATTGCCATCATTGCAGTCCAGGGCCTACATACTGCAAGCTGTTGTCCTCTGACGACCCCTTTGTTGGTTAACATCACACCCCACAGAATCTCGATGAGTCATTGAAGTACTGTCCCTTTAAATCGGACATAGTCATTAAAAAGATTTTTTCCCAAATTAGTGGATGCATTCAAACCTATATTTGTCTAACCTTTATTTTACTAGGCAAGTCAGTTAAGAAGAAATTCTTATTTACAATGACGGCCTAGGAACAGTGTTGTTCAGGGGCAGAATGACAGATTTGTTTTACCTTGTCAGCTCGGGGATTCGATCCAGCAAACTTTCGGTTATGGGCCCAATGCTCTAACCACTCGGCTACCCGCCTTTACAACAGGTTTGGTTGGCAGTATGTGCAAACATCGTTGTATCCATTTTGGGGAAGATAACACCCACTTCTCTAAAAATGTGAAGTGTACTTTGAGACCATTCTGTATTTTAGACACCACAAAACAAATATCTAGCTACACCATATGCATATTTCACTTACTTTCTTAGTATAGCCCAAAATAACTCAACACGATTCTGCATTTGGAATGTTTTTGTAAACAAAGCAGCACATGGCTTTGAACCCGGTCACTCCGATGAATCATCCGCTATTCCATCATCTCATAAAATAGTCCCAATTAACTGGGGGATTGAGTTAACGTCAGTTATCGCTGCAAACATAACTCCGCTGTAATATCAGTGTATTCACGCGCCATGGTCAAATTCACCGTTACGTTAGCCTGGACTTTAGACCGGCAGTACCTAGGAACAGATAAACATTATAACGCCCATACTTGCTGCTGCCTGTAACAAAGAACCGCCTACTCCCGCGGATGAGAAGGGTAACGTTATCGTTGGCGAACATTCGTTTAGATTGATATGTAGCCACTGGTAAGCCATTTATTCCATTCCTCTATAAAATTGTGCAAATTAAAATGTATGTACAACATTTTTGTTAACGCTTCTCTTTGATTAATTGAATCACTTTTGTAGTATTGGCGAGTTATCGTTCACCATCAGTGCAACCCCCCCAGCATTCTCTTTCTCCGCCCCTGGACCATGTGCTCCTCGCGCGTAATTCTTTGTCCTCTTACATTCCATCCGGGTTACTGAGAATTGAAGCTAGTTTAAAAAAAAAAAAAAACACTAGAACAAACTAGGTAATATGCAATCCACCCTGGAGCCATCCCCAACGACGAAATTTTAACTAAAAGCAACTTCACAAGTAGCCAGATAGTGTTGTTAAGCACCGGGCGGCAGTTCCCAACATACATTTTGATATGTTATATCGTATGTTTAACGTTAACCGTAACGTTACGCAATTGAGAATCGATTCCCGTTTAGAATTTATTTGGCTTTCAGAGTCTCTTTAAACAGACTATATATTAACTCATTGGCTTCCTGGCTGAGCAGTCATAAAGACCAAGTAAGAGTTAACGTTAACTGATTATGTAGTTTAGTCAACCCCAACTTAACCTAAACAACCATGTACACATTCGCTAATAAATTCAAATGTTGGTTGGCAAACTAAGTAATTCCAAAGTCGAATAGCATGGTTTCTTACATTACCGGTTGGTCAGACGTAGTTATGTGCTTGAGCATGCTACTAGCCTCCATGCTCAAAATGAAAGTGCCAAGCGCGCTAACGTTACAAGTTAACTTTAGCAAGCTAGTAAAAACCTACCTTTCTCAGCCAAATAGTCCTTAGGAGCCATGATTGCAGATGAAATATGTTGGATAATGTGACTTAACTTATAACCAAATTTACTAAGTATCAGTTATTATATTTTCTTCCTTTCAGCACAGGGAGACAACTCATTCCCCAAATTGGAGGTCCAACTGTAAAAACTGGCGCGAGTCTGTCGTCTGCACGCTCCAATCAAAACGCGTATTTCTGTTACCAAAGGCGTGGCTTCGCTGTGGCGCGAAAATTGCGGCTATGGGTTGGTCACATGATTCAACAAACTATTAAACTACGTCATCGGTGGCGCGAAAATGTGAGCTTGCGTTTCATGTTTTTTTTTAGCAATGAATCGAACCCTCATAAATTATGTGCATAAAAAAATGTATACTGAACAAAAATATAAATGCAACTTGCAAAAATTTCAAAGATTTTATTCAGTTACAGTTCAGTTCAAATTAATTAGGCCATAATCTATGGATTTCACATGCCTGCGCAGCCAATCAGTATTACTTTTCCCCACAAAAGGTGCACCCGATTAGACTACAATCACCCCATTAAAAGGTCAGAATTACTATTCAAAGGTAACGCTTACCACACGTGGCTAACACATTCACCATATGAATGTGTTAGCGATTGGTATGATGGTATGATTTCCACCTTTTAATGGGCTGATTGTAGTCTAATCAAGGGCAACATTACAGACAGAAATACTCCTCAGCACCCCCCTCCCTCTCATCAGACAATGCAGCAGATGAAGAAACCTGATTTGGAGGTCCTGGGCTGGCTTGGTTACACATCGTCTGCAGTTGTGAGGAGGTTGGATGTACTGCCAAATTCATAAAGTTGGAGGCAACTTATGGTAGAGAAATTAATATTCAATTATCTGGCAACAGCTCTGTTGGACATTTCTGCAGCTCTCTTAAAAGTGGAGACATTGGTGGCATTGTGTTGTGAGAACTGCACACAACTGGTCTAAGGCACTGCATCTCAGTGGTAGGGGCGTCACTACAGACACCCTGGTTTGAATCCAGGCTGTATCACAACCGGCCATGATTGGGAGTCTCATAGGGCGGCGCACAATTGGCCCAGCATCGTCTGGGTCTGGGTGTCATTGCCCAGTTAAATAAAAAAGGTGCACCTGTGGAATGATCATGCTGTTTAATCAGCTTCTTGATATGGTACATCTGTCAGGTGGACGGACTATCTTGGTAAAGGTGAAATGCTCATTAACAGGGATGTAAACACATTTGTGCACAACATTTGAGAGGAATAAGCATTTTGTGCATATGGAATATTTCTGGGAGATTTTATTTGAAACATGGGACCAACACTTTACATGTTGCATTTATTTTTTTGTTCAGTATAAATTACACATCTTGTCATTCATTTAATAAAACATTTAAATGACAATACCAACATATTGTCCTTCATTTAATGACATGAAAGTAAATAGCTGAAGTATATAAGCATCTTTGAAGTAATCTTGGAAACTTAGATCAGTGAAAGTTAAAAGGAAGGATGCGTTATTGCCTTTCAGTATTTCAATAATTCCAACTAGCCATATATGGTTAATCAATGACTGGATCATAATTTGATCACACATCATGAAGATAATGGAATGGAAGTATACTAACATGCATTAACACACAAATATCCCCTTCTTGCATTAAAAACTCAACTTTCATGTGTTTCAATAAACCACAGAACAATACCCTCAGAAAATTGGTTATTTATTGATACATATGAAATCAGTGCTCATTTAACTGTTGGAAACAACCAGAAAGTCATAAACAAGAAAAACTAAAAAACACCATGTGTCAAACAATTCCTACATGAGCCATGAAGATATATTTCACAATGCATCTTTGAAACATTCATAATGTTAAGGCACCTGTATTTTATTTATTCAACGTGAAAAATAAGAGCTTACAACAAGTGTAACAATGTTATGTACTGTTTAAACCTGAAATGCCTGTCTGAAGGATGCCAATGTAAGACTATCAGGACTTCTCCAAATCTTCTCCTATAAGTGGTGTTCTTCTTGTTACTGTGTTGGGGTCCTTTCCTCTCACTGAAACAACTCCTCTAAGTAACTAGTGGAGCGACGGGTGGACGGCTGGAGGGAAAAGGAGAAGTAAGATAGGTGAGGGAACAAAGGAATAGCAACCATGGTAGACATTTTAGGGTCAGTGCACCAACAAGTCCAATCTGAGTGGGCTTGTGTTTTACCAGTGTAAAGGCGGTGTTGTGGTCAGAATCGTCACTCTCAAAGTCCTCAATCTCAGGCTCTTCTTCCTCCACCTCATCATCCTCATCGTCATCTTCCTCAATCAGACTAAGCCTAATAACACATTGTACATGGGTCTTTCAAACCAAAATTTCTTTCAAATGTAACAGAAACCCCCGTAATGCAGCCACATCAATTCTATTTTTATGTTAATATAACTTTGTCAAGTAAAATTGGAAACAAGATTGTATGCACATTACACGATCAGATACAATTATTTTCGCTTTCACACACACACACACACTCACATGGTGAGATGTGATTCGAGGTCACAGTGCCCAGAGGAGGGGCTGGCTGGTGCAATAGGCAGCTTGCACCTTCGCCTGGGTTCCACCTTGCGCTGCAGTGAGCTGAACCACATACAAAGTCAAAACATATTCAGAAAGGAACAACCCCTAGCCTCTTCCCTCTTCAGTGATTGTAGATCTGAACAAACTACATAGGTTTGATAATAATAATAATGTATTACACTTTTCATTACATCAATTAACTCAAAGGGGAGGCAGGTGGCCTCAAGATTAGAGTGTTGGGCCAATAACAGAGAGGCCGTTGGTTCGAATACTTTAGTTGAATGCACTTATTGTAAGTCACTCTGGATAAGAGCACCTTTCTAAATGACTCAAATGTAACGGTTATCAGACAGAGAAAGGGGGGAGGAATGCCAGGAAAGAGATAAATAAAGGACAAGGTAGGTAAATGAATGTATGTACGGTAGGTGAATATAGAGCTAGGTAAAACTTTGTTTTCTCTTTTAGGGTAAAAGGTGAGAAAGTTACCCCTCTGAAAAGTCCTCATCAGACTCGGGTTGGGAGATGACGCTGCCCTTGTCGGAGCCTGTGGTGGAGGCGTGTTTACTATGGGTGATGGGTAGCTGATTGGACGGCTGTCTCTGCACGGTGGAGGTGAGGCCTGGGGTGGCCAGGTTGCTGTGGGTACTGCTGTGGATATTGAGTGAGAAAGTTAGAGGCATAAATATCATACCCCCAAAACCTGCTAACCTCCCCTGTTATTGTAATGGTGAGAGGTTAGCATGTCTTGGGGGGTATGATATTTGTGCCTCTGTAACTTTCTCACTAATCATCATTCACAATTCATTCAGGATTATCTGTAATCATGGTAGCATCCACATTAATGTAGAAGTCTTCAGAAACATATTGTATTCTTATTTACAATAAAAGTGACTCCAAAATTACAATACATTATTTACCATTAATTTCTATTTGGCACAAAATAATCTGAAACACAACCAAAACAAACAGCAAATCCAGCCAACAAATGTGTAGTCACAAACTTGATGTAATCATTGCGTGCTAGGAATATGGGACCAAATACTAAACTTTTTAATACACAAAGTTAACTTGTCCAAATACTTATTACAACTTCAAATGGGGGGACTAGAGTTGAAGTCGGAAGTTTACATACACCTTAGCCAAATACATTTAAACTAAGTTTTTCACAATTCCTGACATTTAATCCTAGTAAAAAGTCCCTGTCTTAGGTCAGTTAGGATCACCACTTTATTTTAAGAATGTGAAATGTCAGAATAATAGTAGAGAGAATGATTTATTTAAGCTTTTATTTATTTCATCACATTCCCAGTGGGTCAGAAGTTTACATACACTCAATTACTTTTTGGTAGCATTGCCTTTAAATTGTTTAACTTGGGTTAAACGTGTCAGGTAGCCTTCCACAAGCTTCCCACAATAAGTTGAGTGAATTTTGGCCCATTCCTCCTGACAGAACTGGTGTAACTGAGTCAGGTTTGTAGGCCTCCTTGCTCGCACACACTTTTTCAGTTCTGCCCACAAATTTTCTATAGGATTGAGGTCAGGGCTTTGTGATGGCCACTCCAATACATTGACTTTGTTGTCCTTAAGCTATTTTGCCACAACTTTGGAAGTATGCTTGGGGTCATTGTCCATTTGGAAGACCCATTTGCAACCAAGCTTTAACTTCCTGACTGATGTCTTGAGATGTTGCTTCAATATATCCACATCATTTTCCTTCCTCATGATGCCATCTATTTTGTGAAGTGCACCAGTCCCTCCTGCAGCAAAGCACCCCCACAACATGATGCTGCCACCCCCGTGCTTCACGGTTGGGATGGTGCTCTTCGGCTTGCAAGCCTCCCCCCTTTTCCTCCAAACATAACGATGGACATTATGGCCAAACAGTTCCATTTTCGTTTCATCAGACCAGAGGACATTTCTCCAAAAAGTACGATCTTTGTCCCCATGCGCTGTTGCAAACCATAGTCTGGGTTTTTTATGGCGGTTTTGGAGGTTATGGCGGTTATGTCGATATAGGACTCCTTTTACTGTGGATGTAAATACTTTTGTATCGGTTTCCTCAAGCATCTTCACAAGGTCCTTTGCGGTTGTTCTGGGATTTATTTGCACAAAAGTACGTTCATCTCTAAGAGACAGAACTCGTCTCCTTCCTGAGCGGTATGACGGCTGCATGGTCCCATGGTGTTTATACTTGCGTACTATTGTTTGTACAGATGAACGTGGTACTTTAAGGCGTTTCTACCAAGGATGAACCAGACTTGTAGAGGTCTACACATTTCTTTCTGAGGTCTTGGCTGATTTCTTTTGATTTTCCCATGATGTTGAGCAAAGAGGCACTGAGTTTGAAGGCAGGCCTTGAAATACATCCACAGGTACACCTCCAATTGACACAAATTATGTCAATTTGCCTATCAGAAGCTTCTAAAGCCATGACATCATTTTCTGGAATTTTCCAAGCTGTTTAAAGGCACAGTCAACTAAGTGTATGTAAACTTCTGACCTACTGGAATTGTGATATAGTGAATTATAAGTGAAATAATCTGTCTGTAAACAATTGTTGGAAGAATTACTTGTGTCATGCACAAAGTAGATGTCCTAACCGACTTGCCAAAACTATAGTTTGTTAACATGAAATCTGTGGAATGGTATAAAAATGAGTTTTAATGACTTCAACATAAGTGTATGTAAACTTCCGACTTCAACTGTACATAAAGTGCATTCATTTCTAAACGGTAAAACAGATATATATGAAAATACCCTCAAATAAAAGGTGACATTCTATACTGTCGCCTCACATAAAACATTTTATCATAAATCCAAAATGCTGGAGTAGAGAGCCATATTAAATGTTTGCGCTCCACTAAGCAAATAAATAAGTAGGGGAGTGTAGCTAGGTAAAACGTTTAGTTTTCTCTTTTAGGGTAAAAGGTGAGAAAGTTACCCCTCTGAAAAGTCCTCATCAGACTCGGGTTCGGAGATGACGCTGCCCTTGTCAGAGCCTGTGGTGGAGGCGTGTGTATTATGTGTGACGGGCAGCTGATTGGATGGCTGTCTCTGCACGGTGGAGGTGAGACCTGGGGTGGCCAGGTTGCTGTGGATACTGCTGCTGTCCAGCCACGGCCCTCTGCTAGCGCTGGACACTGACCCTGGAGTAGAGATCAGGGTTCAAACCATGTAATTACATATACAGAACTCCTAAATCTCTGCTCAGCTTGCAAAACTCCACCTATCAAATTCATATTTTCAAATGGTCCAAGCCATTCCTCCTTTCTTAACACATTTGATCAACTACATTAGGCCAGGGGTTGTATAAAGGTGGGTCACAAAAATCTGGAATTCTGGTTCATCAGGGCAATAATCACCTCTCTATACCTTTATCTCTTTGTTAGTAACACGTGTGTATGTGTGCTGCTGACCCTGGGGGGTGATCCTCCTGCGTTTGGCTGCAGGGGTGCTGTGGGGGGACAGAGTGGCGCTCCTCTCCCCCTCCTTTCGGGGCTTGGAGGAGCCAGACTGCAGAGAGCGCTGGTACATCCTCAGAGATGGCCAGGAGGGGGCAGCAGAGCCACACTCAGCACTCAGGAAAGCTGACCTGGGAGGGAGAGAGGGAGAGAGAGAGAGAGAGAGAGAGAGAGAGAGAGAGAGAGAGAGAGAGAGAGAGAGAGAGAGAGAGAGAGAGAGAGAAGGAGGGCGGGAGGCAGGCAGGCAGGGAGAAACAGACTATCCCCTAAGCACTTCATGTAGATCTGAAACAAATTGATAGTTCTATTTGTGTTTCTTGTGGGTGGACATGCATATCCTCACATGTGTTTAGTTGCTGTGAGTGTCTGTGTGTGTCTGTGTGTGTATGACTCACAGCTGGGCTCGGTCCTGACGTAGGAGTTTGAAGCTGAACTCGCTGAGTATCTCAAGGAAGGGCAGGTTGGGGGGTTGCTTCCCCTCTGCTGCCTCCCATAACGCAAACCGGATACCATCCCTGACCAACAGAGAACACTTTGTTCTACATACCAGCTAGATATAACTTTATTTATCAAAAAGTTTGCGCTTAAACTGATTTATTGTCAAGTGTGTGTATGTTTTTGTAAATTGTAAATTACTGGCTGCACAATGAATTTCTCAATTGGGGCAATTCAAATATTGATGTATATATTGACAGTGTGTGTGTGTGTGTGTGTGTGTGTGTGTGTGTGTGTGTGTGTGACTGACATGTGTAGGGAGACCAGTGGTTTGCGGATGCGGTGCAGGTCTATGCCGAAGCTCATGGCCAGCCTTTTAGCTAGCTCTCTGATCTCCCCAAACTCCTGGCCTCCACCAATGCACTCTGGAGCCAGTGCTGAGAACAACTGACACACACACACAATTAGTAATATATGAATATATAGTCCATCTGTAACAAACATATTTGTAAATTTATACACGCACAGACCTGCTGCAGACTCAGGCAGACAGTCTTGGCGCTCTGCACTGGGCTGATCATCTTGGTTTTGCTCAGAGTCTCCTTGATGATGTCACCGTAGTCTTTGTAGAACTAGAGGAATAGACAAGACTGTCACCCTCACTATGGTTCTACCACTAGAATTACAATGATTCATTCTATTTATATGGTTCTACCTCTCTATCTCTCTGGTCCTAACTCTTCATATCTCTGTGTCTCTACCTGTGTCTCTACCTGTATCTCTACCTGTATCTCTACCTGTGTCTCTCCATGTGTCTCTACTGTACCTGTATCTACTATACCGGTATCTACATGTATCTCCACCTTCTCATCCGTCCTTCTCCCTTCTCACCCCTCCTCCCTTCTCACTCCTCCTCCATTTTCTCACCCCTCCTCCTCCCTTCTCACCCCTCCTCCACCCTTCTCACCCCTCCTCCTCCCTTCTCACCCCTCCTCCACCTTCTCACCCCTCCTCCTCCCTTCTCACCCCTCCTCCACCTTCTCACCCCTCCTCCAGCTTTTCACTAGTGATGGGGAAATAAAGCTTTCTGAAGCATTGTGTATTTCCAGCCAATTGTGTCAAAAATAGGTTCATTACTCAAGGCTTTGATCAAAAAGTTGAAAACCTGTGGCACCTGCTGGTCAAAAGAATTTAGAACAGACAAATTATTATAGATGACGTCGCAAACATGTTAGTGCGTGCTCAGGGTAGCCTTTTTGTCTTCTACCAAACCAATCAGGTGGTTGTTCGACAAAACAAAGCTTGTTTCACTTGCTTCTGATAAAGTGATACAAGCATCGGCACACTGCTTTGAAATAAACTGCTTATAACCCTTTTCCACCAAAGCATTTTGCCTACTCACGAACCAGTTCTTTGTGTTTCGACAGCCAAAGAACCGGTTCTCGGCCAGGAAAATTGGTTCCAAAGCGGCACCAACTCTTTGCTGGACTAGAACCGTTCTTTTACCACGTCATGCTTACGTCGGGGGCTGGGGGCGGGGGTTATTGTGACCAACAACACGACGGGAAAGGTTGTGACCGCCATTGCTAAAAACACAGCGCTAGTAGAAAGATAGTACAACGATTGAAGAAAGATGGATTCTAAAGCCAGGAGAAACATTTGCAGAAAGACGATGTAGTCCGCCATTGTAATTGTTATGCTTGAAGTTGGCGCACTTATCTGTAAATATAACTGTATATTTACCTGTACAGCTAATTTAACCATGCAAAATATTCACTTACCTGTTTATTTAGCCAGTCTGTCTATTAAGTAAACTATTACCCTCGCTCATATCATATGCATTTTTAGCTACTGAAGTACTTCTCTGCCATCGACCTGTATAGTATAGTTAACCATCCAACATCCACCAATGCAATGTCTATTTATAGCTTTTTTTTTGCACTCCAGATATCTTGTATTTCTATACTTTTTCCATACTGCCGCTCTATGTATCATGTACCGTGTATCTGTCTTTTGTGTACTTTCGTTCTGGCATTTTGCACCTGCCCTGTGTTTTGTTGTTGTAGCTGCTTGACAAATAAATTACCCCCTCTGGGATCAATAAAGTATCTATCTATCTATCTATCTATCTATCTATCTATCTATCTATCTATCTATCTATCTATCTATCTATCTATCTATCTATCTATCTATCTATCTATCTATCTATCTATCTATCTATCTATCTATCTATCTATCAAGCGTTTCTGGGAAAGCTAAGACTTATGGCGACGTCGTTCGCTGGGCTCTCTAGTCAGTGGAAAAACAAACAGGTTCTGAGAAGGTTCGCAAGTTGAACCAACTTTAAACCAGCACCAGTTCCGAACCAGTTCTTTTTTGGTGGAAACGAGGTATTAGTGATTTCAATGCATTCCTCTGAGCTCTGGTATCAAACTTAACATTACTACTTCTAACCCCTCCGTCTTCTAACCCTTCCTCCACCTTTTCACCCCTCCTCCACCTTTTCATGCCTCCTCCTCCACCTTCTAACCCATCCTCCATCTTCTCACCCCTCCACCTTTTCATGCCTCCTCCTCCACCTTCTAACCCATCCTCCATCTTCTCACCCCTCCTCCACCTTTTCATGCCTCCTCCTCCACCTTCTAACCCATCCTCCACCTTCTAACCCCTCCTCCACCTTTTCATGCCTCCTCCTCCACCTTCTAACCCCTCCTCCACCTTTTCACCCCTCCACCTTCTAACCCCTCCTCCACCTTTTCATGCCTCCTCCTCCACCTTCTAACCCCTCCTCCACCTTTTCACCCCTCCACCTTCTAACCCCTCCTTCACCTTTTCATGCCTCCTCCTCCACCTTCTAACCCCTCCTCCACTTTCTAACCCCTCCTCCACCTTCTAAGCCTTCCTCCACCTTTTCACGCCTCCTCATCTTCTAATCCATCCTCCACTTTCTCACCGCTCCTCCACCTTTTATCACACTCCTCCCTTCCATCATCTTCCTGTCCTCTCACTCACTGCACCCCCACCCCCCGTCTAATCATCTATTTCGCTCTTTTCATATTCCATCCTTTCTCTCACTCCCTCCCCATTTCTATCCCTTTCTCATTCTTCTCCCATCCTTCTTTTCCTGTTCTCCCACTCTTCTTTCTTTCTCTCTCTCTCCCCTCCCCTCCTCTCGGCCTCCTCTACCTTGCTGTAGTATTTGAAGACATCAGTGGCAGTATTGAGGTCCAAGATGCCGTAGATAACCAGTTTACAGTAGCCGGCCAGCTGGTTGCGCCGCCGCTGGAGAGTAGCCATCTTCACCTCCTCCTCTCCCTCTGCCTCACCTGGAGAAAGAAGAGAGGGAGGGGGCGAGAGATGGAGGGGGAGAGAAAGAGAGGGTTAAAAGTAGTACACTAAATAGGGAGTCATCTTGGTGTAGGTAGTGTAGTTGTGATGGTTGTCCTACCAGACAGTTGGTCGTCGTCAGGCTCAGTGAAGACGTAGTCGAGGAGGAAAGCAGCCATGTCGAAGCGGAGGGAGTCAGAGGGGGGGTGGGCCAGGGGCTGCAAGGTGGGCTGAGACCTCACTGAGCTCACCCCAAACAACAGCAGTAGGTCACACAGCAGCTCAAACGCCTGACGAGGGAGACACACAACACATCAATACACACTCCAGCACCAGGGGTTGGGCTCAATTCCAACTGATGTCAGTTAAGTCAAGTGATGAATAAAAAAAAATGTTGGGGGAAATAAACTTGCCATAAATCGCTTCTCCTGTTCAGTTAATTGAGAAGTAATTTGAAAATAGATGACCCTTTTCAATTATTTAATAGGAAATGTCAGCTAACTTCTTGAATTGACTGCCTTCAATTCGAATTGACCTCAACCCTGTTGAACAGACACAGACACATATCAATATCCCCCCCTCTCTGCCCTGTGCTAACCTGGTCTCTGATCTCTGGCTGGCCCACAGACAGACAGCTCTGACACACGATGCAGAACGAACGCATCTCCTTCTTCAGACGCTTTACCTCTGCCTTGGAGGGGTTTGTCAGAGAATGGTGCAGATATGTGTGTACATGATGTGTGTGTGTGAGGGAGAGAGAGGGGGACAGAGCAACAGATTGAGAACAACAGAGTGACAGGCAGTGACTAAGCAGTACTAAGAAAATGATTTGTCTGCATTTATGTTTATGCCAGGGCTCAAGCTTGGGTAAACACAACACGTGAATGCCTAGTCATAACTGTTTAATGTGTGTGTCTGTGTGTGAGACTGAGCCTGTGAGTGTTGCTGTGGTGCACTCCAACAAATTGCTGTGTTAATTGCCTGCTGTCCACACAGCTGGTGAGCTGGTAAATATGACAGATTAGCAGTGCCATGCCCTAACTCAGTGGGTAGAGAAGGCAGGTTGGCTGTGCCATGCTCTAACTCAGTGGGTAGAGGAGGCAGGTTGGCAGCGCCATGCCCTAACTCAGTGGGTAGAGAAGGCAGGTTGGCAGTGCCATGCTCTAACTCAGTGGGTAGAGAAGGCAGGTTGGCAGTGCCATGCTCTAACTCAGTGGGAAGAGGAGGCAGGTTGGCAGTGCCATGCTCTAACTCAGTGGGTATAGGAGGCAGGTTGGCAGTGCCATGCTCTAACTCAGTGGGTAGAGAAGGCAGGCAGTGCCATGCTATGAGATGGGCACCTTGGTTGGTGTAGAGTCGGCCACCCTGACTTTCTCCCAGAGCACGTGGAACGCTGCACACTTCAGAGCAGGAACCATCAGCTGAAACGACATGAGACAACACGGATGGATGTTATTTTACATGACACTTCCTGTAATGTTCAATAGGTGTTTGTCTGTCAGTCAGTGTGTGTGTGTGTGTGTCAGTCAGTGTGTGTGTGTGTGTCAGTGTGTGTTAGTCAGTGTGTGTGTGTGTGTGTCAGTCAATGTGTGTGTGTGTGTGTCAGTCAGTGTGTGTGTGTGTACACAGACACACACCTCTTTGTCGATGTCTCTGGACTCCACTCCACTCTTCAGCAGCTGAAAGCAGGGCTCAAACAGCTTCCATGACGTCAGGTCCTTGGCACTGAAAACACACACACACACACCTCAGTATCAGTCTAACCCCCATGTGCGTGCGCACACACACACACACACACACACACACACACACACACACACACACACACACACACACACACACACACACACACACACACACACACACACACACACACACACACACACACACACCACTAGTGTACCTGCTGAAGGCTGCGATCCTCGTCAGGGCAGTAGCAGCACTGTACACCTCATCTTCATCAGCAGTGCCCTGAGCACAGAGAGACGGATAGAATATCGCCAACATGTTTCAAGAGTGTGTGTGTGTATATGTGTGTGTGTACCTGCAGCAGCTCGTTGAGGTGGGAGCTGAAGCGGTCAGTCAGACTGTCCATTAGCCGGCTGACAACCAGGTCGGCACGGCCGGAGAAGGTGTACTTGTCGTGGCAGAGGGCACACGCCACGCGGGCACACGCCTCTAAAACACCAGACTCTGTGTGCTTCTCCACGATGCCACACACCTGGGCCAGTAGCAGATCCAGATACTGAAGGGGAGGAGATGTGGGGAATAAACAGAGAAGTTGCAATTGAGTCCAAGTCATGTGACTTGAGTTGACAACCCTTGTGTAATGTTGTATTTTTAGCCTACAGGGGTAGCAGCTGTGTAAAGGGTGCTCTCTACGCCAGAGACTCTCAACTGGTGGGTCTGCTGGGTCACGGGAGGGTTTGAGTGGGAGAAGGTAGGAGTCAATAAAAAACAGTTGAGTCACACACACACACACACCTTCTCCAGTCTACCAGTGCTGCTGTAGGTCTCCAGGTCAAAATGAAGCGGAGCCTTCAGAAGGCTGGTCACTTTCTCCACGTCCGCCGAGTACTACATGACATATCAAGTTTAAAAAAGCTTAGAAGCAGAGATATGTTTGTAACATCAAACAGCCACTGTGATCAAGTCACACTTCCATTCAAAATAAAATAAATAACTCAATCAAACAAATCAACAAAAAAAGAACCGTTAAACCAGTCCTAAAACGTAATACAGTACATTAACTATATGTATGGGACCGTGTTCAGCTAGTGAAGTCGCATGTGTTGATGGATAAACCATTTCTAATGAATGCAGCAGTTTCAATATCCTCTTTGTCACTACCTTGGCCAGCAGTTGGGGCAGGAGGGTGATGAAATGGGTGGTGATGCGTCTCTTGTCCTGGGCTTGGGTCTTCTTATCCTTCATGTTCAGAATCTAACACACACGCACACATCCTCTTGTCAATGCAATTTAGTGACCCTGCAGTCTTTTTCCTGTCTGATGGTTTAGTATTGGTGTGGTGTGGTGTGGTGGTCACCTTCTTGGCCTGAGCTCTGCCTACAGGTGGGTGTCCCTCAGCTGCCTGTCTGACAGCACACATCATCAACTCTATCAACGCCCCCTCCTCCTCATCCACCAGACCTGAGAGAGAGAGGGAAGTAGGGATGCGGAGGACGAGGGAAGGAGGGAGAGAAGGAAGAGGTGGAGAGAGTGAAAAAAATAAGAAAAACTATGATACACATTACCAGTGGTTTACAACAACAACGTCCATTACCAGTGGTTTACAACAACAACGCCTATTACCAGTGGTTTACAACAACAACGCCCATTACCAGTGGTTTACAACAACAACGCCCATTACCAGTGGTTCACAACAACAACGCCCATTACCAGTGGTTCACAACAACAACGCCCATTACCAGTGGTTTACAACAACAATGTCCATTACCAGTGGTTTACAACAACGCCCATTACCAGTGGTTTACAACAACAACGTCCATTACCAGTGGTTTACAACAACAACGTCCATTACCAGTGGTTTACAACAACAACGTCCATTACTAGTGGTTTACAACAACGCCCATTACCAGTGGTTTACAACAACAATGTCCATTACCAGTGGTTTACAACAACGTCCATTACCAGTGGTTTACAACAACAACGTCTATTACCAGTGGTTTACAACAACAATGTCCATTACCAGGGTTTACAACAACAAAGTCCATTACCAGTGGTTTACAACAACGTCCACTCACAATAAGTGATCCTTTAAGAGCTATGAGTGATTGAAATGCAACGTTTCGACTGACGTGGTTGTCGTCAGGTAAACGTTGAGCAAACCTTGTCCTTGGCCAGCCTCCTGTAGCAGCAGTGATGTCATGGTGTCCCAGTCCCTCAGCTCAGAGCCTGCTACACCCCACAGACTGTCCACCAGGTAGGCCCCGTGCTCATGGAACTGACACACAGAGACAGGGGGAGGGAGGGAGATGCCGAGACATTGAAAGGGAGGAATGAAAGTCAGAGTATGTTGTGGTGTTGCAGGGTTGGGATCAATTTTAATTTAGATCAGACAATTCCGAAAGTAAATAAAAAAATAATAAAAAAGGGCAATTATTTCAATGTTCTCTTAATAAACTGAACTATTTATTTCAAATGTCTTTATTGTATTTTTATTAATTAAGCCAGGCAAAAAAGAGAAAGAGAGAGAGAGCGAGAGAGACGGGGGAGAGAGACGTACAGGGGAGAGAGAGACAGACAGGGGAGAGAGAGAGAGAGACTGAGAGAGGAGAGAGAGAGCGAGAGTGACAGGAGAGAGAGAGAGAGACAGGGAAGAGAAAGAGACAGAAAGAGAGAGAGACAGGGGAGAGAGAGACAGGGAGAGCGAGAGAGGAGAGAGAGAGACAGGAGAGAGAGATAAAGAAAGAGACAGAGAGGAGGGATAGATAGACAGACAGGGGAGGGAGAGAGACGGGGAGAGAGAGAGAAACAGGGGAGAGAGAGAGACAGGGGAGAGCAGAGAGAGAGACAAAGACGGGGGAGAGAGTGAGACAGGGGCGAGAGAGAGAGAGCGAGAGAATGAGAGAGAGACAGAGACGGGGCGAGAGAGACAGACGGGGAGAGAGAGAGAGAAAGAGACAGAGGAGAGAGAGCGAGAGAGACAGAGACAGGGGAGGGAGAGAGAGGGGGGGAGGGAGAGAGAGGGGGGGGGGAGGGAGAGAGAGGGGGGGAGGGAGAGAGAGGGAGGGAGGGAGAGACAGAGAGGAGAGAGAGAGAGAGACAGGGGAGAGAGAGACAAGACAGGGGAGAGAGACAGGGGAGAGAGACAGGGGAGAGAGACAGGAGACAGAGAGAGAGACAGGGGAGAGAGAGAGACGGGAGAGAGAGAGACGGGAAAGAGACAGGAGAGAGAGAGGGAGAGAAAGAGGAGAGAGAGAGACAGAGAGGAGAGAGAGAGAGAGAAAGAGACAGAGAGAGACGGGAGAGAGAGAGACAGATAGAGACACAGAGACAGAAAGAGACAGGGAGAGGGAGAGAGAGAGACAGGGGAGAGGGAGGCAGAGCAGCATCTTCGTTTACCTCACTCTGGATGTAGAAGGAGACCAGCAGGTTGAAAAAGGCGGCCCGGCGACCGCCCATGTCTGCCTCCTGTGGTTCACTGCTCATCGCACTACACAGCCTGACACACAAAACCACACACACGATAGATTGATATTACTAAGTGATAGTGGTAGGGATGGCTAGAGGATAAAGGGATATCATGTGAGATGCAGGATGGAGTGATGACTGACTTGTGGTAGAGGAAGGCACCAGCAGTAGATGCCAGGCCTCGTCGGGAGGCAAACACCAGAGGATACACATGGCTACACTCCTCCTCGGACAAGCCCTCCTCTGTCCTTCTACACACACACAACACACAACACACACACACACACACACACACACAGAATAAATTTACTATTTACAGAATAAATGCCACACACTCAAGTATGACACAAGTATTGGTCTCCACAAAGTTTGCTGCTTCAGTGTTCTTAGATCTTTATGTCAGTAGTTACTATGGTACACTGAAGTATAATTACAAGTATTCCATAAGTGTCAAAGGCTTTCATTGACAATGACATTCAGTTTATGCAAAGAGTCAATATTTGCAGTGTTGACCCTTCTTTTTCAAGACCTCTGCAATCCATCCTGGCATGCTGTCAATTAACTTCTGGGCCACATCCTGACTGATGGCAGGCCATTCTTGCATAATCAATGCTTGGAGTTTGTCAGAAGTTGTGGGTTTTGTTTGTCCACCCGCCTCTTGAGGATCGACCACAAGTTCTCAATGGGATTAAGGTCTGGGGAGTTTCCTGGCCATGGACCCAAACTGTCAATGTTTTGTTCCACGAGCCACTTAGTTATCACTTTTGCCTTATGGCAAGGTGCTCCATCATGCTGGAAAAGGCATTTGCTGGAAAAGGCATTCTTGGATGGTTGGGAGAAGTTTCTCTCGGAGGATGTGTTGGTACCATTCTTTATTCATGGCTGTGTTCTTAGGCAAAATTGTGAGTGAGCCCACTCCCTTGGCTGAGAAGCAACCCCACACATGAATGGTCTGAGGATGCTTTACTGTTGGCATGACACAGGACTGATGGTAGTGCTCAACAAGGTGTTTTCTGGATGGCCCAAACAATCGGAAAGGGGATTCATCAGAGAAAATGACTCTACCCCATTCCTCAGCAGTCCAATCCCTGTACCTTTTGCAGAATATCAGTCTGTCCCTGATGTTTTTCCTGGAGAGAAGTGGCTTCTTTGCTGCCCTTCTTGACAACAGGCCATCCTCCAAAAGTCTTCGCCTCACTGTGTGTGCAGATGCACTCACACCTGCCTGCTGCCATTCCTGAGCAAGCTCTGCACTGGTGGTGCCCCGATCCCGCAGCTGAATCAACTTTAGGAGACGGTCCTGGCGCTTGCTGGACTTTCTTGGGCGCCCTGATGCCTTCTTCACAACAATTGAACCTCTCTCCTTGAAGTTCTTGATGATCTGGTAAATGGTTGATTTAGGTGCAATCTTACCAGCAGCAATATCCTTGCCTGTGAAGCCCTATTTGTGCAAAGCAATGATGACGGCACGTGTTTCCTTGCAGGTAACCATGGTTGACAGAGGAAGAACAATGATTTCAAGCACCACCCTCCTTTTAAAGCTTCCAGTCTGTTATTCTGAGTGATCTCCAGCCTTGTCCTCGTCAACACTCTCACCTGTGTTAACGAGACAATCACTGACATGATGGCAGCTGGTCCTTTTGTGGCAGGGCTGAAATGCAGTGGGAATGTTTTTGGGGGATTAAGTTCATTTTCATGGCAAAGAGGGACTTTGCAATTAATTGCAATTCATCTGATCACTCTTCATGACATTCTGGAGTATATGCAAATTGCCTTCATCAACACTGAGGCAGCAAACATTGTGGAGACCAATACTTGTGTCATTCTCAAAACCTTTGGCCACGACTGTACTACAGTGTGAACCCACAAATAAGCACATGCAAGAAATTCACATAGCCACCACACAGTTACACACATCCACACCCACTATAGATTTCCATATTGGCAAACACTTGCTGGCAGACGTTCACACACACACAGACTCACTGTTGGAGGAGCAGCAGCAGCTGGACAGCTTCCACTGCCACGTCTGGGTCCTTGTCTAGCACCATGCAGAGCATCCTGTCCTACACACACACACACACACACACACACACACACACACACACACACACACACACACACACACACACACACACAACATAAAGGAAGGAGCAGTCCAATTTCACTAAGCCAAGGAATAAACAGCCACTATCTCATGCAACACATGAGGCTTGAAGGGGTTTGTGAAGCCATTTCTACTGACATGTTTGGGATTTGCCTATTAGCCATATGTGAATCTAGACACAAACAAAACCTGCAAACTGCAATTTGAACAGAGTAAAATAACACAAATTAGGGTTGTCACGATACCAGTATCGCGATATTCTGAAGTATCACGGCAAGGAAACAAAACATCAAGATTTATTTTCTTGAAGAAAACTCTAAACAGCATTATGTTGTCACCTTAGTTTAATTGGCAAGATATAGCACCCACAATTTTACATACAGTAGGTTTTTATAGGATCATAGAGTTAAGTCTAATTTGTGTTTTCTTTTTTTGCCATGGAATATCTGTTATTACACGGGTATCGTGACAACCCTAGCACAAATGGTTACCGCAAACCCGGATAGAGGGTGAAAATACCACAGCAAATGGCTATTGTTTAGAGGTATAGTTGTGGACGTGACCTGCATCCTGTATTGTGAGTGTTCAAAATGTGAGGGCACACACACATGCTCAGTGATGGTGGATAGCCTTGGAGTTGTGCTACATCCTAATTGGTACAGAGCCTAAGGACTGACACATTGAAAGTAGACACTGAAGGACAGAAACAACTGTGGGAGACAGACAAAAATAAAGGGAGAGAAAGAGAAAGAGAGAGAGAAATAGAGAAAGAAAGAGAGAGCAAGATAGAAAGACAGAGAGAAAGACAGAGAGAGAAAGAGAGAGAGAGACAGAGAGAGAAAGAAAGAAAGAAAGAGAGAGAGAGAGTGTGAGCAAGAGGGAGAGAACAGAGAGTGAGCGAGAGAACAGATAAAGAAAGGGCTGCAGAGGGAGACCTACTTTAAACCTGCTGGTGAAGAGCTCTAGGCGGCCAATTAAGTCCTTCTCCTTGTAGAGGCCCTGCAGGGCTCGCACACACTGCAGACGCACTGAGCCTTGCTGTGGGGAGAGAGCACAGTCACACACCACCTGCAACACATTTTTGCACTGTTTACTTTCAATCTGGATAAATAGACACCATATCATGGTCATCTTTCAAAGAAAAGTTTTAAGATATTCCACTAGATAGAATGTTTGTGGCTAATAGACCATTTAAACAGGGAATATGTCACCACTTATGTGCCTGTGTGTGGGCGTAGTGTACCACGGTATTACCGCGGTACCAAAACGTCATGATACTTATGATAGCAACATACGGTACCGTAGTAACGTTTCATATTTTTATTTATTTTTTATTTCACCTTTATTTAACCAGGTAGGTCAGTTGAGAACAAGTTCTCATTTGCAACTGCGACCTGGCCAAGACAAAGCAAGGCAGTGCGACAAAAAACAACACAGAGTTGCACATGGGAAATAAACAAACGTACAGTCAATAACACAATAACACAATAACACAGTAGTGCAAAATGCAGTAAGGTTAGGATGATACTACCGATCTAAAAAACCCGCTGGGAACTGTTATAAAATGCTTATAAAGTCAATTGATTATAAGTTCAGTAAAACAAATTTGAAGCAACGGGCAACCAGTCTCTTGTATGCACCGGTCTAATAATGTCAACTTTACTTTCATGCACATCTCACGTGTGGCAGCTGTTATCAGCCAGAAGCATCCCCTTCCAGCCATCCCTCACCTGCTTCAAATTCCAGCCATCACTCACCTGCCTCCCCTTCCAGCCATCACTCACCTTCTTTATCTTCCAGCCATCACTCACCTGCACCCCTTCCAGCCATCACTCACCTGCTTCATCTTCCAGCCATCACTCACCTGATTCATATTCCACCCATCACTCACCTGATTCATATTCCAGCCGTCACTCACCTGCTCCCTTCCAGCCATCACTCACCTGCTTCATCTAGGATAAACTATAGTCATATACGAGCTAACTATAGTCATATGGGGCTAACTATAGTCATAGGGCTAACTATAGTCATACGGGGCTAACTATAGTCATATGGGGCTAACTATAGTCATATGGGCTAACTATAGTCATATAGGAGCTAACTATAGTCATATTGGGCTAACTATAGTCATAGGGCTAACTATAGTCATATGGGCTAACTATAGTCATATAGGAGCTAACTATAGTCATACAGGGCTAACTATAGCCATATACGGGCTAACTATAGTCATATGGGGCTAACTATAGTCATATGGGATAACTAGTCATATAGGAATTAACTATAGTCATATAGGGCTAACTACAGTCATATGGGGCTAACTATAGCCATATAGGGCTAACTATAGCCATATGGGGCTAACTATAGTCATATAGGGATAACTATAGTCATATGGGGCTAACTATAGTCATATATATTAGCTAACTATAGTCATATGGGGCTAACTATAGTCATATATATTAGCTAACTATAGTCATATAGGAGCTAACTATAGTCATATAGGAGCTAACTATAGTCATATAGGAGCTAACTATAGTCATATAGGAGCTAACTATAGTCATATAGGAGCTAACTATAGTCATATGGGGCTAACTATAGTCATATAGGAGCTAACTATAGTCATATGGGGCTAACTATAGTCATAAGGGGCTAACTATAGTCATATAGGAGCTAACTATAGTCATATAGGGCTTATTCGCAAACACCGGAAGTAGCTAACCGCGGCCATATTGTTGACATCTCCGTTGCTAGTGGCGGATTTGAGTTGAGCAGCTGATCACAGTAGCGTAATGGCTTCATCTCGTCGTTATCAAGAGAAGATAAGCTTGATTGGTGTGGACCCATATCGAATAGACCCAAAAACATTTAGTAAAGATCCACCATTGTTAATACAGTATCCACATACACGTCGCAGGAGCTGAAGGCGTTCAAGTCGCTTGACTCATACAACTATTTTATCTCTGGCAAGGTCGGCGAACGTTCTACATTTGTTCCACCAACGACATCATCAAACATTGTCGTGATCAGGGCCTCCCGAGTGGTGCAGTGGTCTAAGCACTGCATCGCAGTGCAAGCTGCATTACCAGAGATACGGGTTCAAGCCCTGTCTGATTGTCGATCCGGCCGCGACCGGGAGACCCATGAGGCGACGTACAATTGGCCCAGCGTTGTCCGGGTTAGGGAGGGTTTGTCCCATCGCGCTCTAGCATCTCCTGTGGCGGGCCGGGCGCATGCACGTTGACTCAGTCGCCAGGTTTATGGTGGTTCCTCCGACACATTGGTGCGGCTGGCTTCCGGGTTAAGCATTCATTGTGTCAAGAAGCAGTGCAGCTTGGTGGGTTGTGTTTCGGAGGACGCACGGCTCTCAACCTTCGCTTCTCCCGAGTCCGTACGGGAGTTGTAGCGATGGGACAAGACTGTAACTACCAATTGGATATGACGAAATTGGGGAGAAAATGGGGTAATAAAAAATAAAGAAAACATTGTCGTGATCGCAGAGGTATGTAAATGTTTGTTTGATGTTTTTATGATCTGAGCCTACTTAACGTTACTTGCATAACTTACCCTGATGACGTTTGCTAGCTAACGTTAGAATATAAGATCAACAACAACTGAAGCTATCGCGTTTGTTGTCACTATAACATTAGTTTCTTTGTTTCTGCTTCAGAGACCATACCACAATATATGAAAATCTTCTGAATCTGTGCTTAAAACCTAGGCATGGGAACTGCAATTTGCCAACAAACTTTGCTGTGAGGAGTTGGCTGAAAGTTTAGCCTGTTTATCCTAGCTAGCCACAAGTCTCTCCTGCGCTGGCTCAACTCTTCAGTCTCCTTCCTTTCCCGTTTTCTGACAGTTGGTATCGCATAAAAACTAACTCCAGGGTCCTTATTGCTGTTGTTAGAACAGCCGTGTATTAGACAACACACCATCGCGTAGAATTATTATATAAATATATATACCATTTTTTTATAAATACAGCGATAATACCAACGGTGTCGAACGTAGCTGGCAAGTAATATGGCCGCCGCGGCATTGATGACGTAGATCGAATAAGTCCTATAGGAGCTAACTATAGTAATATAGGAGCTAACTATAGTAATATAGGAGCTAACTATAGTAATATAGGAGCTAACTATAGTAATATAGGAGCTAACTATAGTCATATAGGAGCTAACTATAGTCATATAGGAGCTAACTATAGTAATATAGGAGCTAACTATAGTAATATAGGAGCTAACTATAGTAATATAGGAGCTAACTATAGTCGTATAGGGCTAACTATAGTAGTATAGGAGCTAACTATAGTCATATAGGAGCTAACTATAGTCATATAAGGCTAACTATAGTCATATAGTGCTAACTATAGTCATATAAGGCTAACTATAGTCATATAGGGCTAACTATAGTCACATAAGGCTAACTATAGTCACATAAGGCTAACTATAGTCATATAGTGCTAACTATAGTCATATAAGGCTAACTATAGTCATATAGGGCTAACTATAGTCATATAGGGCTAACTATAGTCATATAAGGCTAACTAGAGTCATATAGGGCTAACCATTATGAAAAATCTCTCTTTCTGGTGCTACTTACATTCTCTTTGCAGTATGTTTATGTTTGTTGGGAGAGAGTGTTGTGTGTGTTTATGAGAGTGAGACACAGACTGTGTGAGGGAGGGAGAGTGTGTGTGTGTTTATGAGAGAGAGGGAGACAGACAGACTGTGTGAGGGAGGGAGAGTGTGTGAGAGAGGCAGAGTGTGTGTGAGTTAACTGAAGAGTAGAGGTTTCATGCAGTGTTTTCCCCTCACTGACACAATTACATGCAGATCATTATGCATGTATATTCCTTCCTCCGATTCTACCAGCCAAATCACAGCTAGGCCTTTAGCAAATATCAGCAAAGTAGCGATACTATTCAGTATCAATTACAGTGAACAGTGTGAAGTGAACAGTACGCTAGGCCACTGGGTTTTTCCACCGTGGTATCGCAATACTACTCGGTATCGTGATACTTGGCCTGTTATCGTATCGCTAGTAAAATGTTGCTATCGTGACTACACTAGTTGGGCGTCTATCTGCCTGCCTGCCCACCTTGTCATGCAGGGTCCAGCCCAGGTACTTGAGGTATCCGTCGTTGAGGAAGTCTTCTGGGTTTTCTCTGAGCCACACACCCATCTCCTCGATACACACGGCCCTGATCTCAGCCACGCGGTCCCGGTAGCGGTGCACAAACACACCCCGGAACGTAGCATTCATCACGGAGGACAGCTCCTCCTGGTGCTCCCGCAGCTTTACACACACACACACACACACACACACACACACACACACACACACACACACACACACACACACACACACACACACACACACACACACACACACACACACACACACACACACACACACACACAGAAGTGAGACTGATCGGAATGTGTAGGGATGTGCCAAAGATGAGCCGAATCAGGGTGTGTGTGTGTGTGCACGCATATCTGTGCTGTGTGAGTGTGCGTGTTACCTCGCTGATGGTGGCCTGTAGTTCCTCCAGCCTCTCTGAGGCTCTGTGTTCAGCACTCTTGCTCCTCTCCACGTCGTACCGTCTCTGAGTGGTCTTCATCTGGGTAAACACCATTACGGCTACCTCCACTATACCAGTCATCAGCTTCATCGCTTAGGGGGAAGGGACACACAGTTACACACAGGGCCGGACATATGCCCCAAAATATGGTCATGCACACAGACAGACACATACAGACAGACATGCACACAGACAGACAGACAGACAAGACAGACATGCACACATACAAACAGTACAGACATAGATACAGACAGAGAGAGAGAGAGAGCACACCTTGCTGGTAAATACATTGAACCAGTGAGTGTGTGCTGGGACTCAACAAAAGTACTAATGTGGTCATTATGCGGTGGGTGTCCCGTGTCTCACCGATGAGGGTACTGGTGTGTCTGAAGGCCCTGACCTGGGAGTCAGACAGGCCGGTGAGCAGGGCCAGCAGGGCCGGGAAGAGGTACTCATCGTACAGAAGGCTGTTCTGGCAGGAGCGCACCAGCACCTGCACAAACTCACAGACGCCAGCCCGGAACTTACGCCACTGGGGGCCCGGGGAGCACAGGGGGTAGTTTACAGAGTCCTATGTGGTGGAGAAGAACAGGAGATATGAGGGCTAAAAATAGTCTCCCTTGTTTTGGGCTCAATGTTGTCTATGTTAGCTGTAGAGGTTTTACAAAAGCAATAGGAAATAGAATTGTATAACATTGTTCCAACTAAATAATAATGATATCATCATTCATATGAAGCTTTTCACAAACCTAGGGCACTTTACATGAGCCACGAAGAGAGAAGTGTAAAAAAATGATAACGTTAAACTCTGACTTGGTCCCAAAATTCTTCCCTGCTCTTTCACCTCGTTGAACTCTTTGGTCAGTGTACTGATGATCTCAGCGTTCTGCATGCCGTCAAACATTTCTCTGCTCACCACACCTGAGGACGAGGAAGATCGTGTTCATTAGCCATGAAACGGATGAAACCGGTCCAAAACAGGAAGGTACTACTTAGAGTTATCCATTAAGAAAAGCTAATTTTCGTTTTGTGTTGCAAAACATTTCTTTTAAGTTTTCCGTTGCGTCCTAATGAACACAACCCTAGTGAGGAGGATCAAAGCTGACACCACCTGGCCCTAGCATACAAGCAGCTAATTTTCTCTATAAACATGAAATGCTTACACAAACTAATATTTGTTAAATGAACAAAAAATTGGTTGTGAAACCCAGGGCTAA
This sequence comes from Thymallus thymallus, assembly GCA_023634145.1. Classification (NCBI taxonomy): domain Eukaryota; kingdom Metazoa; phylum Chordata; class Actinopteri; order Salmoniformes; family Salmonidae; genus Thymallus; species Thymallus thymallus. The sequence goes on from CM042385.1 coordinate 11,997,531, forward strand.
ATACATTATGTGTTTTAAACCTCCATCCCCCATAAGTTTCATCAAAGTATTTAATTCATCAATAGACCAGTGTAAGTATACACTGAAATGACTGGCCGCTTGACACTGGTCCTTGCATTGTTAGCCAGCCCAGAAATCAATAGACAGAGTGCTAATCAATGGCTATTCTGTGAATAAGGTTAAAAGATAATCCAGTGACCCCTGACCCCAATCACCCCCTGCCCTCTCCATCTCTCAGACACCCCTGACCTTTGCAGCCACAGCACTGCACAACGAAGTTGATGAGCTCCAGTAGTCCTGCCTCCCGGTCCTGCTTGTAACCGTATAGCCACTCGTCCACCACCGCCTGGAGATTGACAGGGAGGCCACAGCCAATGAGGGGAGAGCAGCGTACAAGGTCAAAACTGTCATCATTATGTGGCGATTACAGTTAACGCCCTCCTCCCTTCTCTTTTTTTATTATCATTCCCTAAACAGAAATGGGTATATACACTGTCAACGCTTTCCCCTTTAACCTCTAACCCTATTGCCTGTCTGTCATCTTCTCCCACCCCGTCTCTCCAACTCACTAGGACGGCAGAGTATGAGGAGAGTAGGGCTGTCCTGGACAAAGAAAAATCTTCGAAATCGACCGAAAGTTGCCTCTTCTTTCGACAAATCGATTGGACAAAATGTTTAAACATGTATTATTCCATATATAGACACACCCTGTGTTTTAATAAAATGAACTATATAAATTGAGTTTATGGTTTGATGAAATAAAACAAATGTCTCAAGAGGGCGCCAGATATCTAGATAACCAGATTTTTTTTTTTTACCTGACCGAACTATTCTCCTCCCGATCCTGCTGGCTTTTGCAGATTCTGCCATTACTCTCCCTGAAGTTGCTGGTAATAGGCTACACGAGGATCAAATCAAATTGAATTTGTCACATGCGCCCAAATCAAATCAAATTTGTCACATGCGCCGAATACAACAGGTGTAAACCTTACAGTGAAATGCTTACCTGCAAGCCCTTAACCAACAGTGCTTTAAGAAGTTAAGAAAAAAAGAATAGAAAATAAAAATAACAATAATTGAACAGCAGCAGTAAGATAACAATAGTGAGGCTATATACAGGGGTACTGGTACAGAGTCAATGTGCGGGGGCACAGGTTAGTCGAGGTAATTGAGGTACCTCGACTAACCTGTGCCCCCACAGAGTTAAAGTGACTGCATAGATAATAAACAGAGTAGCAGCAGCGTAAAAGAGGGGTCTGGTGGCCCTTTGATTAGCTGTTCAGGAGTCTTATTGTTTGGGGGTAGAAGCTGTTAAGAAGCCATTTGGACCTAGACTTGGCGCTCCGGTACCGCTTACAGTGTATGACTAGGGTGACTGTAGTCTTTGACAATTTTGAGGGCCTTCCTCTGACACCTCCTGGTATAGAGGTCTTGGATGGCAGGAAGCTTGGCCCCAGTGATGTACTAGGCCGTACCCACTACCCTCTGTAGTGCCTTGCGGTCGGAGGCCGAGCAGTAGACATATCAGGCAGTAATGCAACCAGTCAGGACGCTCTCGATGGTGCAGCTGTAGAACCTTCTGAGGATCTGGGGACCCATGCCAAATCTTTTCAGTCTCCTGAGGGGGGAATAGGCTTTGTCGTGCCCTCTTCACGACTGTCTTAGTGTGTTTGGACCATGATCATTTGTTGGTAATGTGGACACCAAGGAACTTGAAGCGCTCAACCTGCTCCACTACAGCCCCGCCGTATGAGAATGGGGGCATGCTCGGTCTTCGTTTTCCTGTAGTCCACAATCCTCTCCTATCTTGATCACGTTGAGGGAGAGGTTGTTGTCCTGGCACCACACGGCCAGATCTCTGACCTCCTCCCTATAGGCTGTGTCATTGTTATTGGTGATCAGGCCTACCACTGTTGTGTCATCGGCAAACTTGATGATGGTGTTGGAGTCGTGCCTGGCCATGCAGTCATGAGTGAACAGGGAGTACAGGAGGGGACTGAGCACGCACCACTGAGGGGCCCCCATGTTGAGGATCAGCGTGGTGGATGTGTTGTTACCTACCCTTAACACCTGGGGGTGTCAGGAAGTCCAGGATCCAGTTGCAGAGGGAGGTGTTTAGTCCCAGGGTCCTTAGCTTAGTGATGAGCTTTGAGGGCACCATGGTGTTGAAGGCTGAGCTGTAGTCAATGAATATCATTCTCACATAGGTGTTCCTTTTGTCCAGGTGGGAAAGGGCATTGTTGAGTGCAATAGAGATTGCATCATCTGTGGATCTGTTGCGGTGGTATGCAAATTGGAGTGGGTCTAGGGTTTCTGGGACAATGGTTTTGATGTGAGCCATGACCAGCTTTTCAAACCACTTCATGGCTACAGACGTGAGTGCTACTGTCACGTTGGTATTGAAGGATCGGGAGACAGGTGCAGGAATGCGTAAGTTTTCTTTTTTTTTTTATACCCAAATGACCACATATACAAAACACAAACAAAAGAGCGAGGAGTACCTCGAATAAATACACGGGGAGAGATCCGTAATAAATACACGGGGAGCGATCCGTAATAAATACACGGGGAGAGATCCGTAATAAATACACGGGACGAGACCCGAAAACACAAGTGCACATTGATACAACACGGGATGAGACCTGTAATCATATATGCACAATACAGTCGTGGCCAAAAGTTTTGAGAATGACACAAGTATTGGTCTCCACAAAATTTGCTGCTTCAGTGTTCTTAGATCTTTATGTTAGTAGTTACTATGGTACACTGAAGTATAATTACAAGTATTCCATAAGTGTCAAAGGCTTTCATTGACAATGACATTCAGTTTATGCAAAGAGTCAATATTTTCAGTGTTGACCCTTCTTTTTCAAGACCTCTGCAATCTGCTCTGGCATGCTGTCAATTAACTTCTGGGCCACATCCTGACTGATGGCAGGCCATTCTTGCATAATCAATGCTTGGAGTTTGTCAGAAGTTGTGGGTTTTTGTTTCTCCACCCGCCTCTTGAGGATCGACCACAAGTTCTCAACGGGATTAAGGTCTGGGGAGTTTCCTGGCCATGGACCCAAACTGTCAATGTTTTGTTCCACGAGCCACTTAGTTATCACTTTTGCCTTATGGCAAGGTGCTCCATCACGGTGGAAAAGGCATTGGTCGTCACCAAACTGTGCTTGGATGGTTGGGAGAAGTTGCTCTCGGAGGATGTGTTGGTACCATTCTTTATTCATGGCTGTGTTCTTAGGCAAAACTGTGAGTGAGCCCACTCCCTTGGCTGAGAAGCAACCCCACACATGAATGGTCTCAGGATGCTTTACTGTTGGCATGATATAGGACTGATGGTAGTGCTAACCTTGTCTTCTCCGGACAAGGTGTTTTCCGGATGGCCCAAAAAAATCGGAAAGGGGATTCATCAGAGAAAATGACTCTACCCCAGTCCTCAGCAGTCCATTACCTGTACCTTTTGTAGAATATCAGTCTGTCCCTGATGTGGTTAATCAAAATTCTATCCAAAACTAAATGAAACAAACCTAAAAAGGTTACTTCTATTGCCATGGTCAATTATGTAAAAATAGTAGTGGTGTGTTAAGCCAATCAGAAATACTATCAGATCCCCATATGAGCACATTTATATGCCTACATTTACACGCAGGCCAGGTAGCCTATAGGCATACTTCTATGTGTGCGTGTCCTTACTCAACATTGACAGGAGCGTTCCAAACAAAAGGCAATTACTAAATTGACAAAACTTGTAAATGGAATGAAATAAACCAAAACGTGTTGCTCACAAGTGTAGCATAGGTTGTGCACTCTGCAAAAAATGTGTCCACTCTGACAATGAAGACTAGAATAATAATATTGAATGCATTAACAGAAATTACCGTAACCAAAGTAACAAACATTGTAGATTCGAAATGATAGGAATAAACGGTAAATGTACAACTGGTGATATACAGTACCAGTCAAAAGTTTGGACACACCTACTGATTCAAGGGTTTTTCTTTATTTTGACTATTTTCTACATTGTAGAATAATAGTGAAGACATCAAAACTATGAAATAACACATACACCAAAAAAGTGTTAAACAAATCTAAATATATTTTATATTTCAGTTTCTTCAAAGTAGACACCCTTTGCCTTGATGAAAGCTTTGCACACTCTTGACATTCTCTCAACCAACTTCATGAGGAATGCTTTTCCAACAGTCTTGAAGGAGTTCCCACATATGCTGAGCACTTGTTGGCTGCTTTTCCTTCACTCTGCAGTTCAACTCATCCCAAACCATCTCAATTAGGTTGAGGTTGGGTGATTGTGGAGGCCAGGTCATCTGATGCAGCACTCCATCACTCTCCTTCTTGGTCAAATTGCCCTTACACAGCCTGGAGGTCAGCCCTAGAGCAGAGCTACTATTCTATAGTACTACTAGGCTGAAATGTGTACTCATTGAGTCAAATAAGCTTATCCATCTATGTGAGAGTGCTGAAGGCTGAAAATCGTCTGTATTGTGCTACTGTATGAAAGGGAACTATCTTTTCAACAGTCTTTTACTCCCTAACCCTCAAGAGACAGGGGAACTGGAGTTTCAGAGCCCAACAGTGGGTGGGACAACCATGAGCTGTCAATCATTGACTACGTGGACCAAAGGTAGCTCTCCTACCTACCTACATCAAAGGGCCTTAGTAGGGTCAGATCAGTCAGCTACTGACAGCGCATGATAATCACCCCCATTATGGGATGTAATCATAGGCGAAATTCATGGGAGGGATGAGGGGACACGTCTCCTCCAATGTTCAAGGATGGAACAATTGTCCCCCGCAATCATTTAATTTCAAATGGAACTGATTTGAAATGGAACTCCTCTCTCTCTCTGTTGTATTTTGTCCGCTTCCAAAGACCATTCCAATTTCTTAGAATCCATGTCATGTTTTACTCATAATCCTTTCTCCCATAGTTACCGGGTTACAGTGAGTTTTGACCGCTTTTCGCCGCGAAACATTTTGCGGTTAGGAGTACGAGGTACATTTCAGATGGATAACTTACTTTCTAACTATTGACTACAAGTACTTAATTTTAGATAAGTTTCACTTAGTATTTTGCTGTACTAGAGAGACTAATATATGTGAGCTTTGTTAGGCTGTGGGATTGCTACAGCATGAGATTTTTAAAACGATTTGAGATTTCAAAACAGGGCAAAAAAGTAACCTACATGTTGCAACCACCTTTAGCTAGCAATAAAGGACCACAAAGCAGCTAGCTTCTAGCTTCCTTATGTTAGCCAATCCGGTCTTAATCATTCTTTACTATTGTGATTGCACATTACGAAATAAATAGGGATCATGAGTAAGAGGAAGCCAGCCGCCAACATCAGGACTTTCTTCACCCAAAAAAAAACGGTGTAAATTGTTGAAGCCCCATTTGGCTTTGTTAACTAAACTTAGTTAGTAGCCTAGCTAATATATTTTTCAATACTACAGGAGATTACCCTGGCATTAATTAATTTGAACTGTTACTCTTTGTCTGACTGTCATATTTTACTGCAGAGTGAGCCAGAAGCGGTGGACAGCAGTGGGAATTAGATTAGGCTGGTTACTGAGGTGAGAGAGAAAAAACAATGCTACGAAACAGAATTATTTTTTTGCCTTGCCTTGCCTTACAACTTGTTAAGTCAATTAAATAACATATTTTGTCCATTAGTTTTCTTAGGTTCCAAAAGACAGATATGTGCACTTTTTATGTTCAGTATTACAAGAGACAACCCATGCATTAAACAACTGGAGAGAGCCTTGCTAAAATTGCAACAGATGTATTGCTCCGACTGAACCTGCCTGTCTCGCAGTTGAGAGGACAGACAAGACATATGATGGTGCGGCCAACATGTCTGGTAGCATACAAAGACTGCAGGCTGTCATAAACAAGGATCAACCTCTGGCTCTATATGTCCACTGTGGCCCCCACTGCATAAACCTTGTGTCACAGGTGACTATTTCAGCCTCAGCTGTTGTCAGTAACTCACTGGAATTGTTCAATGAATTAGGAAAGTTATCAAAACAGTCTGGCAAATTTAAATCCATTTTTAGTCGCATTTCAAACTCTAATGCTGTACAGGCTACATCCCTAAAGCCATTGTGTCCAACTAGATGGACTGTCCGCACACCAGCAATTCGCTCTGTGCTCAGCCAGTATGAGAGTGTGCTCACATCACTTGAAGAGATGGCGACCTGTAGTGTGAGGAAGACTGCATCTAGGGCAAGTGGACTTCATGAAGCACTACTCAAGGGAAACAGTCATGGGGCTTTTGATAGCTGAGGATGTAATGGCAGACCTGGAAAACATGAATACCTCCCTTCAGGGTCCACGTCAGACCATCTCTGGTATGACAGAGGCTGTGGAGCATTTGGGGAAGAAAATAACAGAAAAACAATTTAGGAAATTGTATGCCCAAGCCCAAGACATGGCCTCATCGTTAGACCTAGTGCCCATCCAGATGCCTCAGATTCGCCGTCCTCCAAAAATATTTACTGGACAGGCTGAGCCACACTTTCACTCCTCTGCAGAGTCCCACTACAGAAGTCACTATTTCAACTTGGTCGACACAGCAATTCTGCAACTTGGACCGAGATTTGATCAGCCAGGCATTCATACACTCAAGAGGCTGGAAAAGATCCTCATCTCTGGAGAGATGGACGATTTAGTCAATAACTATACAAAGTTGGATCAAATAACTTTGGAGGTGAGTTAGAAGCATTTCCATTTAAATATTGGTAATTATTATTTTGACAATTCAGTTAATTTTCTTTAAAAACTAAACTGTATGGTTATAATACATATATTGTTATGGTGGAACAATTCAGTCTAGTAGAAAAAGCTAATAACATTCTATAAAAAGCCTTGTTCCTGAAATTCATGCCACTTTTCTTTCCTTTTTACAGGTGCAGTTGGCGATGCTCAAGTCAAGCTACCAGTACAGCAGCTGTGGGGATGTGGTAGACCTACTGAAGACAATGGTGCCTGAGGTCAGGAATCTGTTCAAGCAAGTGGAGATCCTGCTGAGACTTTTACTTGTAGTTCCTGCTTCCTCAGCACAGGCGGAAAGAAGCTTCAGTGCTTTGAGAAGGTTAAAAACCTGGCTGAGATCAACTATGACCCAGAACAGGTTGAACCATGTGGCTGTGTGTCATGTACACAGAGAAAGACTGCAAAAAATTGACAGAAAATAAGTCTGCAATAGCTTAATAGCTATTAGTGACATCCGCAAGAATGTCTTTGGTTCATTCTAGCTAACAAAAAAATCCATTATATTCGTCCCCCCCAATGTGTGACTCACTATTTCGCCCTTGGCTGTAATGGCCTCATTTCCCCGTCATTACTCATTCCTCCATATATTATTTTTCTCCCCCCACCCCAATCCCTCTCTCACCCCCATGGCACTCTTTCCAGACCTCACAGCCTCATACATATCCCCGGCGCTCATGCCCTGGTTCCCCCTCCTCTCTCTCTCGCGCCTGGGGGAGCCGAGCTGCCTGGTTGTCCCCAGGGAAGGCTGCGGTGGCTGAGGGGAATGGGCTGGAGGGGTGGAGGTTGTGCTGGGACTTGGGCTGGCCTGGGATGCAGCTTTACGCCTAGGTCTCTTGGGTGGCTGGGGATAAAAGAGAAAAGACAAGGAGGTTCAAAAGGCTATTGTGAGTAAATTTATGTAAATATATGAATAGAGTAGTTAGTGTTGGTGCTCCCCCAAAACAGTTTATGCACCTATACAATATCTAAACAAACAGATGTTACAGTGAGTGGGTTAGCTATGTCTCTATTGGGATAAAATGTACTTTCATAGTGGTGGCTATGTCAATCTGTGTGCGTCAGTGGAGGGTGCTGAGGGGAGGACGGCTTATAATAATGGCTGGAAAGGAGCGAATGGAATGGAACCCATGTGTTTGATGCATTTGATATAGGGATGGGTATTTTACTGAGCAATCGGGGGAGAAGGGCCTTGGTCAGGGAGGTGACCAAGAACCTGATGGTCACTCTGACAGAGCTCCAGAGTTCTTCTGTTGAGATGGGAGAACCTTCCAGAAAGACAACCATCTCTGCAGCACTGCACCAATCAGGCCTGTATGGTAGAGTGGCCAGATGGAAGCCACTCCTCAGTAAAAGGCACATGACATCCCACTTGGGAGTTTGCCTAAAGGCACCTAAAGGACTCTCAAACCATGAGAAACAAGATTCAAGTTCTGATGAAACCAAAACTAAACTCTTTGGCCTGAATGCCAAGAGTCACATCTGGAAGAAACCTGGCACCATCCCTGCGGTGAAGCATGGTGGTGGCAGCATCATGCTGTGGGGATGTTTTTCAACGGCAGGGACTATGATACTAGTCAGGATCAAGGGAAAGATGAACGGCGCAAAGTACAGAGAGATCCTTGACGAAAACCTGCTCCAGAGCTCTCAGGACTCAGACTGGGGCAAAGGTTCACCTTCCAACAGGTCAACGACCCTAAGCACACAGCCAAGACAACGTATGAGTGGCTTCGGGACAAGTTTGTGAATGTCCTTGAGTGGCCCAGCCAGAGACCAGACTTGAACCTGATCGAACATCTCAGGAGAGACCTGAAAATAGCTGTGCAGCGACGCTCCCCATTCAACTGGACAGAGCTACAGAACCCAAAAAGACTCAAGGCTGTAGTCGGTGCCAAAGGTGCTTCAACAAAGTCCTGAGTAAAGGGTCTGAGTACTTATGTAAATGTAATATATCAGTTTTGTGAAAAAAAAAGAAGATTTTCAAAAAAAATGTGTCTGCTTTGTCATTATGGAGTATTGTGTGTGGATTGATGAGGGGAAAAAACAATGTAATACATTTTAAAATAAGGCTGTAACATAACAAAATATGGAAAAAGTCAAGGGTCAAAATACTTTCCGAATGCAGTCAATAAAAAAACAAGTGCCATTTAAGATTAATTTATTGAAACCTTAATATCATATTATATCGTGGAACACAATCTTCAAAAAGGTAGTAACCTCAGCAGTGTGGTGCTTGCTTGTAGAAGCCTATGTATGTGCAATGGCATTGCCTTGTTTTGTTAACTTAGCAGGAACATAATTACGAAAAAATTGTGTACTGCAAATTTACGCAAGGAGGCCAAACAGATATGTTTGACTTAAACATAATAATTTCAAACCTTTTGTATATTTGCATACGATCACGTGTCTCTCTATTGTGCGTGGAAATAGATTATAATTTTTTTTTTAACCTTTATTTAACTAGACAAGTCAGTTAAGAACAAATTCTTATTTACAATGACAGCCTACCCAGGCGACGCTGGGCCAGTTGTGCGCCGTCCTATGGGACTCCCAATCACCAAATGTGATACAGCCTGGATTTGAACCAGGGACTGTAGTGATGCCTCTTGCACTGAGATGCAGTGCCTTAGACCACTGCGCCACTCGGGAGCCCTGGCATAGGCTAATCAAGTAGGGTCGTCACTAACATTAGTTACCACAATTCTGCTTTAAACCTCTTAAGGATCAGACCCTTCTTTTCAATTTCTGCCTAAATCTAACTGCCTGTAGCAAGGATATGCATATTCTTGATACCATTTGAAATGAAACACTTTGAAGTTTGTGGAAATGTGAAATTAATGTAGGAGAATATATATATTTTTTTTTTTAACCTTTATTTTACTAGGCAAGTCAGTTAAGAACAAATTCTTATTTACAATGACGGCCTAGGAACAGTGGGTTAACTGCCTTGTTCAGGGGCAGAACGACAGATTTTTACCTTGTCAGCTCGGGGATTCGATCTGGCAACCTTTCAGTTACAGGCCCAACACTCTAACCACTAGGCTACCTGCCGCCCCCTGCCAAATATAACACATTAGATCTGGTAAAAGATAATACAAAGAAAAATGTGTTTTTCATCATATTACTTAGGACTCCAGGCACAATTTCGATTTTGGCCACTAGATGGAAGCATGTATGTGCAAAGTTTTAGACTGATCCAATGAACCATTGCATTACTGTTAAAAATGTTTTATCAAGTCTGCCCAAATGTGCCTAATTGGTTTATTGATACATTTTCAAGTACATAACTGTGCACTCTCCTCAAACAATAGCATGGCATTCTTTCACTGTGATAGCTACTGTAAATTGGACAGTGCAGTTAGATTAACAAGAATTTAAGCTTTCTGCCCATATAAGATATGTCTATGTCCTGGGAAATGTTCTTGTTACAACGTCATGCTAATCACATTAGCGCATGTTAGCTCAACCGTCCCGATGATGGGACACGATCCTGTAGATCATTGATTGAAACCTAATTTTTACAATATAGCCAATGTTGATTTTGTGGCTGTGGTAACTAGTTACAACCGCAAAGTCGTCTAAGCGAAACGCAATTGAGTAAGTGAGACATGAAGGGGAATGGACATTTAGGGAGCAGAATTGTGTGATGCCTGACTTGGTTTCATTTTTATTGTGTCCCGCAAATGCACATGTTCAAATGGAACACTAGAGTCAAAGCACATTAACTTTGTCTTGAAGACAACATTTAGACCAAATAGTTTTACAGTATTTAAACAAAATGTGATCTCTGGTTAAAGATCGATTTTCCACGTCAGTTCCAGTACTCGGTTACTCATGCCCATCCCTAATTTGACATCATTCCACTCATTCCGCTACAGCCATTACCACAAGCTTGTCCTCCCCAATTAAGGTGCCACCAACCTCATGTGATGTGTGTGTGTGTGTGTGTGTGTGTGTGTGTGTGTGTGTGTGAGAAAAAACCTTACAGACCTGAGGTCCTAGTTGCCCATTGGTCTGTTTTCTCCGCTTCATGGACATGAGCTGGACTTCAAAGTCACTGCCAGAGTCTGAGATGTCATTGATCTCCTCAAGACTGCAAATAAAATTTGGAATGAATAAAGACAACACAAGTCTTAAACATTCACACTACAGACTGGTTCTTTCTATATGTGTTCTACCTATGACTCAGTCATGTTTAGCTACCGGTAGTTAGCCTAAGTTACCTGTCAAGGCTTGATTCATCAGAGTGTTGCACTTCCATTTTCCTGGTGAGGCAGTAATGTTAACGTTAGTGTTCACTTCACAAAGGTAGATGATGGTTGGATTCAGGAACATTGGCTAAACAGGTTGGACATTCGAAGAAACAAAAGTTTAGGGATATTATCAAGAATATTGAGTTCGGGATAGTACAATTCTGCCTTGGCAAAAGCAAAACCGACAAGAGCTAAAATGCTAGCTAACATTATAGCTAGTGTTACAGTAGTTAGTTAACTGTTAGCTGTTTAACGTTAGCCGTAAAAGTTAGTCAACATTGCGAATATTCAAACTAGCAAGCTAACTTATTTAACAAACTTGTGTAAAATAATACAAAATTGTCTATAGCTACCTACCTGGACAATAGTAATTTAATCTGAAGTAATGACTTGATAGCTAGTTAACTATTTTGGATAGAACAAGTTTCCCTCAGATCCGATTGACAGACGATCACTGGAAAGAACACACTAACCGCGGGCGCGAAAATCACACAACTATCAGTGGAATTCAGCGATTGGCTGACAATTTGTGATGTGGTTCATATGATTGGTTGTTAGCACATATTTCCGCACGGTAACGAAGGATTGTGAACTGATTGGCCCTGAAGACAACCGACCTAGGATCAGGATTTACACCCGTAAAATTGTATTTATAGGAAGGTACAGAAGAAATACTGACCGCATGTCAGCGCTAATGATATATTAAAGGGACGTTCCGTTAAAAAAGTACAGCCTAACCCTTTTGAAAAGTCGCTTTGGCATTTGATAGGCATTCATGGTATTACTTTAGGGCCTCATTCATTTTCAATGCACTTGCTACTATAAGTCGCTCTCAATAAGAGGGTCTGCTAAATTAATTACATGTATTACTGCTCTATTAATTTTAGTGTCCATCTTAAATTAAAATAATACAAAGCTAATGAAGAAGTTACCCACTGCCTATGTCCATATAGCCTATTTACCCTCACCAATACTGATCAATAACGGTATAAGGCAAATAATGCCTGGGGGTGGTTGGAGAGTAACATCTGTTTCACAGGCAGCGCTGGCATGAAAACACACACAAGTGTAATCCCTTTGCAGGTCTTCAATATGTTTTCCTCCATTCAAACAACTGTACAAAGAAAGGCCCAGGCCAACTCAAAACTGTAGTAGACTGGATTGTAGGCCTATGATGTCTGGCTCATACCAGGTCACGTGTTAGCTATTTTGATTATACCATACCGCACTATGAATGCAGAATTTTCATGTTGAAGATGGTATCATCTTTGGCTATTATGTCTTTCTCACAATAGGCTACATCTGGATTCTGGGGGCCCACACAGGCTCCCACGCTCGTCGGATGTGGCAAGGCCTGCAAACTATTACAGACTACAAAGGGAAGCACAGCTGCGAGCTACCAGACAAGCTAAACTACTTCTATGCTCGCTTTGAGGCAAGCAACACCGAAGCATGCATGAGAGCATCAGCTGTTCCTGACGACTGTGTGATCACGCTCTCCGTAGCCGATGTGAGTAAGACCTTTAAACAGGTCAACATTTACAAGGCCACAGGGCCAGATGAATTACCGGGACGTGTACTCAAAGAATGCGCTGACCAACTGGCAAGTGTCTTCACTGACATTTTCAACCTGTCCCTGACTGAGTCTATAATATCAACATGTTTCAAGCAGACCACCATAGTCCCTGTGCCCAAGAACATTAAGGTAACCTGCCTAAATTACTACCAACCCGTAGCACTCACGTCTGTAGCCATGAAGTGCTTTGAAAGGCTGGTCATGGCTCACATCAACACCATTATCCCAGAAACCCTAGACCCACTCCAATTTGCATACCACCCCTTTCCCACCTGGACACCTACATGAGAATACTATTAATTGACTACAGCTCAGCGTTCAGCACCATAGGGCCCTCAAAACTCAATACTAAGCTAAGGACCCTGGGACTAAACACCTCCCTCTGCCCCCCGGTGGTAAGGGTAGGTAACGACTCCAACACCATCATTAAGTTTGCCAATGACAAGAGTGGTAGGCCTGATCACCGACAACGTTGAGACAGCCAATAGGGTGTGGTGCCAGGATAACCTCCAACCGCAAGGCACTACAGAGGGTAGTGTGTACGGCCCAGTACATCACTGGGCCAAGCTTCCTGCCATCCAGGACCTCTAAAATAGGCGGTGTCAGAGGAAGGCCCTAAAATTGTCAGACTCCAGCCACCCTAGTCATAGACTGTTCTCTCTGCTACCGCACGGCAAGCAGTACCAGAGCGCCAAGTCTAGGTCCAAAAGGCTTCTTAACAGCTTATACCCCGAAGTCATAAGACTCCTGAACAGCTAATCAAATGGCTACATGGACTATTTGCACCCCCCCCCATGCTGCTATTCTCTGTTTATTATCTATGCATGGTCACTTTAACTCTACCTACATGTACATATTACCTCAATTACCTTGACTAACCTGTGCCCCCGCACACTGACTCTGTACCAGTACCCCTGTATATAGCCTCGCTATTGTTATTTTAGTGCTGCTCTTTAATTATTATACATTTTTTGAATTTAAATTCTATTTTCTTTCATTTTTGTATTTTTTACTTAACATTTGTTTTTTCTTAAAATTGCATTGCTGGTTAAGGGCTTGTAAATAAGCATTTCACTGTAAGCTCTACACCTGTTTTATTCTGCTATTTGCATATGACAAATAAGATTTGATTTGATTTGATATAGCTCTCAATTGGCATTTAAAGGGCCAGTGTTAGTCCTGGACAACTGATCACATTTGCATTGTTTTGTAAATGCAATCAAGCAAGTCATAATAATAATTTAAAAAACAATTCGAGGGTGTGTTTGAGCCTGTGTTTGCATTAGCCGATGGATTTCACGGATTTTTCTGTACTTGCTGGCCATGGAAACGGTTGCATCTTGTATGGCATACCCTATTTGCAAAACTGTCTGGTGGCTGGACAACATTATTTTGCATGTGACCTTCAGAAATGCAAATACAAGATGAATTATTATTCTTCAGGTATGTCAGTAGACTTAAAAAAACAGCGAGACATTTTGTTTCTAGTAAATTTCAATTTTGTGCCTGATATAGAGATTTGATTTTTTTTTATGTAGAAAAGGGTGATTAATTTTTCGCATGGGATTGTAGTGGCTGCAAATAATAGTTATGTCTGGCGGTTGCGAATTTAGGACCTTGCGGTGTCTCGGCTACAACAGCCCCCCTATGGCCGCACCTCACCCCGTTCGGCCCTCGTGCTGCACGCTCATTGTTCTGAAGCAGATAGCGAGACAAGGGATGGAGAAAACATCGGGTGGGACCTGAGCACACGAAAAACCAGACGCTCATTTACTCACGGCACCCAGTCACACACACCAATTGTCGATTTATCTTCTTTTTTTTCTTCTGGAAAAATATAGACTAAAGTTCGTCTTTGGAAGTTGTTGGGGTGTTTCTTTTCACAGACAAAATGGGGAGCTGGAGATAATTCCATAGGTTTTTCGGGGGATTTATTTGCCTTAAGAGTCTCTTCAGTTTGTATCCCGTTACTTTTGTAATTTTTGAGCTGCCTCGTCGCCAATCTTTTGGCACCCATTAATTAGCCTATTTGCACACTGTCACAGTGTGCATTTGTGTACGGTGGAAGATGGTTACCCAGCTATATGCTCAGAAGTACCCCCCGGTGTTGCTCTGCACACTGGCTGCCCTGTCATGGACTTGGGGCCCGGTAACAGCGGGTAGGAGTTGCTCCGAGACACGGCTTATGTACGCAGAGAAGGGCTACAGTACGAACACTGCCCCGCTGACTCAAATATCTGGTAAGACAGGCTATGCAAAGTAAACTGGTGTTTAAAAAAAAAAAGTAAATGAATCATCAAACGTAGGCTATAGGTTATTTTACACAACTCGAAGGATTTGAGAGACTGCTTGGTATAGCCTTACTGGATAATATGCCATGATATAGAAACTGCTGAACAAAGCGAAATTAAGAATGAACAGGTTTCTCTGAGTGGTCTGTCAGGATGGCTTATTTATGGGATGAGTAAATTGCGAACACCGATGTGTAACAAAGAGCCTCGCCCCTAATTAGTGTTGCTATGATAGACTGATCTGGGAATGACTGAAGAACATAATCATTATCAACCTTTTTTTGGGGGGGAAAGACTGCTTTTATAATTAGTATTTTGTGCTTGTGGCACTTGAACTGCTGTTAGTTGTTGCATTATGATGGGACTTTGTCAAGGGGTGTGTGTGTGTGTGTGTGTGAGTGAGAGAGCGCGCTCAAGTGAGAGAGAATACAGACAGACAAAGATAGTGAGCTGTTGATATTTAAAGCGGCAATCAGCATTAGAAACAATAACAAAAGGGGTGCCCGTCCCTGTTTCCGTAAAAAGCTGAGGGAAGGAGCTGGATACATTTTACCACTCTCAAATTGATATTCGGAGCTATGGGATTCAAGGATTGACCATCCATGATATACAAATTATAGTTTTAACCATGTTTTGGTGTAAAATAAGCGTATACACTGTATATGTATATACTGTATATATGTGTGTGGACACCCCTTCAAATTAGTGGATTCGGCTATTTCAGCCACACCCGGTGTATAAAATCGAGCACACAGCCATGCAATCTCTATAGACAGACATTGGCAGTAGAATGGCCTTACTGTAGAGCTCAGTGACTTTCAATGTGGCACCGTCATGGGATGCCACCTTTCCAACCAGTCAGTTTGTCAAATTTCTGCCCTGCTAGAGCTGCCCCGGTCAACTGTAAGTGCAGTTATTGTGATAGGCCGTTAAGTGGTAGGCCACACAAGCTCACAGAACGGGACCGCCGAGTGCATAAAAATCGTCTGTCCTCGGTTGCAACACTCACTACCGAGTTCCAAACTGCCTCTGGAAGCAACGTTAGCGCAATAACTGTTTGTCGGGAGCTCCATGAAGTGAGTTTCCATGGCCGAGCAGCCGCACACAAGCCTAAGATTACCATACGCAATGTCAAGCGTGGGCAGGAGTGGTGTAAAGCTTGCCGCCATTGGACTCTGGAGGAGTGGAAACGCGTTTTCTTGAGTGATTAATCACGCTTCACCATTTGGTAATCCAACGGACGAATCTGGGATGCCAGGAGAACGCTACCTGCCCGAATGCGCAGTGCCAACTGTAAAGTTTGGTGGAGGAGGAATAATGGTCTGGGGCTGTTTTTCATGGTTCGGGCTAGGCCGCTTAGTTTCAGTGAAGGTAAATCTTAATGCTACCGCATACAATGACATTCTAGACAATTCTGTGCTTCCAACTTTGTGGCAACAGTTTGGGGAAGGCCCTTTCCTGTTTCAGTATGACAATGCCCCCGTGCACAAAGTAAGGTCCATACAGAAAACCCCATCGAACACCTTTTGGATGAATTGGAACGAGCAAGCCAGGCCTAATCGCCCAACATCAGTGCCTGACCTCACTAATGCTCCTGTGGCTGAATGGAAGCAAGTCCCTGCAGCAATGTTCCAACATCTAGTGGAAAGCCTTCCCAGAAGAGTGGGCTGTTATAGCAGCAAAGGGGGACCAACTCCATATTAATGCCCATGATTTTGGAATGACGTTTGATGAGCCGGTGTCCACATACTTTTGTTCATGTAATGTATTTTTGGTTCTGATGGGGTATGACAGTTGAACTCATGAGGCATTTATAAGTTATATTCTTCAATAATCAATGGGTATATATCATTAATTTATAAGTCCAAAAATGTATGTAGGACCTGCTGATTTTCATTTGGGTGACATGTTTATTTGTTGTACTGCTGTGCAGTGGTCTAAGGCACTGCATTTCAGTGCTAGAGGCGTCACTACAGACCCTGGTTCGATCCCCGGCTGTATCACAACCGGCCGTGATCGGGAGTCCCATAGGGCGGGTTAGGGGAGGGCTTGGCTGGGGTAGGTCGTCATTGTAAATAAGAATTTGTTCTGAATTGACTTGCCTAGTTAAATAAAGGTTATATAAATAAAATAAATATATATGTGAGTGCTGAATGTGGGAACTGCAATATTGATTGCGTGTCTGTGTCTGGTTATCTCTCTGGGTCTTGGCTCTTCTTGTCCCGTGGAGCAGATGGCAGAGAGAAGGAGGGATGAGGAGGGGGCTAGTAATGAGCGACAGAGGAGAAATCAAAGCTAGAGCCAAAAATAAAAGGTTGGAGTTGGGATCCTCACTCCAAGGAAAAAGAAACCGGTGCCGGAATCATGGAGTAAAATGATGTTTGCCTCAATAAGATGCTTTTCCTACCCACGTTGAGACATTGGAGATTGCCGACTTGTTACTGGTCGTAAATGTTTGCATATCATTACCGCCGGTCATGTTATAAGTCCAACCTGGGTATTGGTGAACAAAGACATGCCCTGCATCCCCAATGGCACCATATTCCCTATATAGTGCACTACTTTTAACCATTTCCCTATGGGTCCTGGTCGAAAGTAGTGCACTGAATAGGGTGTCATTTGGGATGTAGTCATAGATTGCGTTTTAATAATTTATGTTTAGAAAGGCCCATTTTCAATTACTACCTTATCTTATCTATTAATGACAGACAGATGAAGAAGGATATCTGCCTGATCAGATGAACCACTGCCACATTGGTAGAGTGGGTGGCTGTTCTTAACTGATAGACATTCAATGAATGAACGCAGTAGGTCTACTTTGTCAGCTATTATAGTGAATGAAAGCATTTGAAAAATCATGGTAGCATGACACATCTAAGAGTAATTGACATTTTCCAAATAAGATCGAATCAGGGTAGAATGATCAGTGTTCTTGATAATCCCTCTTATGATACATTGTAGGGCTAGGACGATACCAGTATCCCGATTTACTCGTTAGTATCGTGGCAAGGAAACAAAACACAAAGCAGGTTTAACTTCTTTAGGAAAGCAGCCCTAATGTTGGAAACAAACATCATTATGTTGTCATCCAGAGTCATATTTATTTATTTTCCAAGATATAGCACATAATATTTTACATGGAGCAGGTTTTTAAAGAACCAAAGAGTTTGGTCTGATTCATGTAAAAATGTTGGCTATGAAAAAAATATTGCGGTACTGTTATCATCGCCAAAGCCCTAATACATTGCTCATTTAAATGCAGTGGTGGTAAGTGATTTTGGGTAGAAACCTGTGTCTGAGGCTGGTCTAGCAGGTAACACGGTCACTTCAAACACATATGTATAACTGTCAGTGTGGGTGCGAATCGGCCCTTATTTCTACACCTCCCCTGTCATTTCATACCATCTCTAAATAATACTGGAGTATCTGAGGTAGCCTAAATTTCTACCCTAAACCATAACGATGAGTTGAGCTTTTATAGATTAGTGTACTACTGGTAGTTTACTTCAGAGTGCTGATGACGGCAAAGCAACCGCTACTGCTCGTATCTGATCCAGTCTTTTTTTACCATTGGTTCAGGTGAACACCTCAATATTCCCACACACCTCTTGTCCCAGTCTGTGATTGGCTCACATCTGACCTTGTCTGTTTTTCTATTGGTCCAGGCGAGCATCTGCGTCTGTGTCCACAGGACTACACCTGCTGCTCCAGTCAGATGGAGGAAACGCTGGCCCACCAGAGTGAGACGGACTTCCTGTCGGCCATTGAAGACACCAGCCAGTTCCTCCTCACAACTTTCATACAGAGGCACCGCAAGTTTGACGGTGAGCTGGAATGCAAATCCGATCATAATAAGGAAGCATAAGGGAACACTGTAAATAATGTGATGTGAAATGACAACTGCATTGAGGAGTGGTATGTAAAATGTCCTCTATTGAGAGGGCTAAAAGTTCCTTAATAGCTAGACCAACATCCTATAATGGGGATCAGCTAGTCATAGATGGCTTATTCTTGAGCAGTGGTTCTTGAGACCTTTGTAACTGCCAGTGCCACCCCTGAATCACAACAACTTGTGGTTTAGTGGTACTGAATTCTGCTTTGGGGTGTGGAGAACTGGTTAGAATGTGGTATTGAATTCCAGTGGTGTCGGACTCCAAACATGTCTACCCCGTATCGTGCTTTTGACCGTCTCATTCCTTCCTCTCTTCTCTCAGAGTTCTTCAGGGAGCTCATAGACTTGTCGGAAAAGTCCATGAATCAGATGTTTACTAAGACCTACGGGCGCCTCTTCACCCAGAATGCCAATGTCTTCCAGGAGCTGTTTGTGGAGCTCCGCAAATACTACTCCGGTTAGTGGGAACACTTTTCTCTATCTCTGCTCTTGTGTACTTCAAATCAAAAATCACATGTGCCAAATACAACAGGTGTAGACGTTACCGTGAAATGCTTTCTTACAAGCCCTTAACCAACAATTCATTTCAAGAAGGAGTATTTACCAAATAAACTATAGTAACACAATAAAATAACAATAACGAGGCTATATACAGGGGGTACCGGTACCGAGTCAATGTGCGAGCATACAGGTTAGTTGAGGTAATTTGGGGGGTGTCAAAGTAAATAGTCCGGGTAGCCATTTGATTAATTATTCAGCAGTCTTATGGCTTGTGTCCCTATGGTACATCAGTTCAACAATGCTTCACCTTTGCCTTGTTTGGCAAGACGACAACAAATTGTCTGAACAAGTAGAAACAGACTGACCTAACCTAAGGACATTTTCATTAGGCACCAAACTGAGTGACACAGGGAATGACTACTTGGACTTATCCAATAAGAAATGCTAATTTTCGATTTCTTTTGCTAAATGTTTTCCAGTCTGAGAGTTCCCTCTTTTGTCTACAGGGGGCAGTGTGAGCCTGACGGAGGTGCTGTCAGAGTTCTGGTCCAGGCTGGTGGAGCGGGTCTTCTCTCTGGTCAACCCCCAGTACCAGTTCAGTGACGAGTACCTGGAGTGTGTCAACAAACATGCGGAGCAGCTGCAGCCCTTTGGGGACCTGCCCCGGAAACTACGCTTACAGGTCAGGCAGGCTTGTTTTGTATATCAACTGAAAACTAACATCATTCATAATTAATAATATTAAAGGGATAGTTTACCAATATGTAATTTCAGAATTTGGGTTAACAAAACCAAAGCATAGATTGCGGTATTACCTTGTCCATAGACTGCTTACAGGGTAAGAAAAATAATGTTATTTTGTAATTTGAGTGAATTAACCCGCTAAATTGGTTCGATTTTAATTATCAAAAGTAGCCGGTGTGATAAGTAATTCAAATCACCACTGATACTCAACGATGACGTTACAGTAACACATAAGCGATCGTGTTAGAGAGAGCTATTTGAAGACAATGACCAGAGTGCATTGATGTACAGTAGAGTAGATTTGTGTCCGAAGGTATTAGCTGATCTCTCTTTCATTCTCAGGTGTCCAGGGCATTCATTGCAGCCAGAGCACTGGTTCAAGGCTTGGCCACAGGCCGTGACATTGTCAACAAAGCAGCTAAGGTACACTGTGTGTATGAGTGCGTGAGTGTGGCCACGTATATTAAGAACAATACTCTTTGTCTGCTTTTAGCTGTTAGGTTTATCTGCCTAACATCCGACACCCTCTGCTCTTTGTCTCCTCCTCCAGTTGAGTGCTGGTGCAGAGTGCGTGCGGGCCCTGATGCGTCAGTGGTACTGCCCATTGTGTCGAGGCATGCCCTCCCTACGTCCCTGCCACGCCCTCTGCCTCAACGTGATGAAGGGCTGCCTGGCCAATCAGGCCGATCTGGACACTGAGTGGAACAATTTCATTGGTGAGTGGAAATTGGAGGCGGGCATTAGGGAGGGTGTGGGTGGCTTTTGTTGGGCTGATTCGGTAGAGTGGGATGTTAAGCATGATGCATGTAGATATGTACTGTATAGAACCTACTCGCATTTCTATTCTACAGAATAACTGAGTCATGTCTGTTCTATACATTGCATTTCTGAAATGTTTACCCATCATAAAAACAAAATATATATATTTCTTAATCGATCTCTCCCTTTCCTCCCTTCATCCTTCTGTTTTCACACTTTTATCCAATGCTCCATCTTCTCTCTCTCTACTCTGTCAGATGCTCTGTATCAAGTATCTGAGAAGCTGGAGGGGCCCTTTAACATGGAGCTGGCTGCAGACTCCATCTCTGTCAAAGTGTCTGAGGCCATCATGCACATGCAGGAGAACAGCATTGCCACCTCCACTAAGGCAGGGAGGAGGGGATGTATGGAGGGAGGAGGGGATGTATGGAGGGAGGAGGGGATGTATGGATGGAGGAGGGGATGTATGGAGGAGGGGATTGGAGGGAGGAGGGGATGCAGTAGAATATAGATCATAGAATATAGATCATAGAATATAGATCAAGTTGTCATAGTTTTGGCCCCCAGTGTAGATAATAGAATGTAGATAATAGAATGTAGATAATACAATGTAGATAATAGAATGGCTGATAAGATGCACATCGGCTGTCATTCTAGGTTGAAACAAGGCTAAACAGTTTTATTACTGCCCATGGAAGACCAGTTTGGGTCCAATTTGCTTTATCAAATTGTGGAAGTACCTTTAGAAACAGTGCATAGTGTGGAGGTACCTACTAGTCATCGTATTATTCGTCATATAGTGTTCTTAATTTAAGTATCCACTGTCTACCATTATTAACTTATGTGATAATATTGGGATTCTTTTGTTGTTGCAGGGATATGTCAATATAGATACATGTAGATAAATAGCTTTATCTCTGTGGTTTGGCTCTAGGTGTTCCAGGGCTGTGGGAGTCCCAGGCCGGCCCCAGGCCGTTCTCGGCGCTCCCCCAAGGAGTCAGGGGGCAACAGGAGACCCTTCCGTACCTTCAGCCCTGAGGAGAAGCCCACCACTGCTGCAGGCACCAACCTGGACCGACTGGTAGGAGGGGTGCGAGAGGAGGGGGGAAGGAAAGAGAACCGGGGGCGAGGAGATGAGTTCTTACCTCCAATTGATTTTCTAGCCAATTATTTTTGTAGTTTATGGCCATGTTAGCTCTCTCTGTCCATATGTTCAACAAAAGCCATATCAATAGCCATTTATATATGGGCAATTCTAGTTTGTTTGATGACGAGGAGTCTGCTAAAATTAGCTTCCCACCTCCACATGTTCAACAGCTATATAAGGGTTTACTTTCCTACATGCATCAACCAGTTTCCGTCCGCCCGCCTCCAGGTGTCAGAGCTGAAGGAGCGACTGCGGCCCATGCGGGGCTTCTGGGTGTCCCTCCCACACACCATCTGCAATGACAAGAACATGGCCGCCGACGTCACCAACCAGGACCGCTGCTGGAACGGACAGACCAGGGGGAGGTGGGTGTTAGATAAGAGGCTGATGTAAAGGTGGAGGAGGATGTTAGCCCAAGGGAGAGAGAAGATGTGAGTTTGAACGAGCAGGTAACTACAGCACTGAAACTAATATCAGTATGCTATGTCATATTGGTGTGTGTGTGTGTATCAGGTACCTTCCTGACGTGATAGGCGATGGGCAGGTGAGTCAGATCAATAACCCAGAGGTAAAGGTGGAAATAGCCAGGCCAGACGTGAGGACCAGACAGCTTATCATGGAGCTCAGAGTGGCCACCAACAGACTGAAACATGCCCAGGCGGGACAGGACACTGACTTCATGGACAGTAAGACAACCCCCCCACCCCCCCAACAGAAATAGAATGACTGGAACTGTCATCCCCTTTCAAACGGCAACATTTACTACTGTCCCCCTCAACATTTGCACTCTTTAACTGCCGTTTGTCTGCCTCTCTGTCTCTCTCTGTCTCTCTCTGTGATATCATGTCTCTCTCTGAAGGTGAGGGCGAAGAGGGCAGTGGATCAGGTGGCGGAGGGGAGAGGTACAGTGATGATTGGCCGGGCTACGGGCCCTACTCCCCTCCCTACAGTAAGCCCCCACTTAACCCCCAGACCCCCATCAAGCCCCCTCGGGTCAGAGACAGAACCGGATCCAAGTGGAACAGGAGCAAGGGACGGCCCATCTCAGCGGTCAGCCGACCAGCATTCTTCTCTCTGGCGGTTTTGTTTTGGTTATCAGTTATGATCACTGTTGCCCCCATGTGGAGATAGCCAGTTACTACAGCCTGGGTCGTGTTCATTATGGCAATTAATGAAAAAAAGAAGAACACTAAATGAAAATAAGCATTTCTTATTGGATAAATCCCACCTTGTTTCAGGCAGTTTCTTCTGTTTGGTACCTATTGAACACGATCCAGCTGAGGTTGGGATGTTGTGGTTGGGTTGAGGAGGGATTTAGTGTGCCTATTTGATCATCAGCACAATGACAGTGGATGTGTTTTGTTATTCTAGAGGAGAAAGAGAGGAGTTGAATCTAAAATGTGGATGAATCCAGCACAAAATAATCTCCTTGTGGAAAATGTATTTAAGCACAAGAGAAGTTACATTTTCTATGATTGGCTATTCCAGTGGTTCCCAAACTGTAGGGTGCAAGTTGCAGATCAACTAACCCATGTCACCTAATGTTTTTTAGCCCATTTGAATTTGTTGTAATGTTTGAGTTCCTCAGATATCACATGAACCCACAGAAGACGCAGCGAAATGTGTAGAATTGCAGGAAGTTAGCTTTAAAACGGCAACATTTTCTCTCCACCCCATGGCAAAATGTGTAGAATTACAGGAAATTAGCTTTAAAATAGCAAAAATATTATTTGCCAACAAGAGGGGTGTGAGCAGTTTGTGTCATGGACAGTGCTTGTGACCATAGAAATAGATGCTAGCACTGTCCACTCAGCAATAAAATGACAACTTAATGTTCAATGTTAACCTCCACATACTTTAGTCAGATGTGGAAGGTATAACAGAATTTGTAGTGAATGAAAAGGTAAACGGTAAGGTCAGGGTGTTATTAGGAATGTGCTTAGAGCATGCCCTAAAGTGATTGCTATTTTATTCCATTTATTTGTATTTGTTTTGTATTATTTGAATGTATTTATTGATGTAAAGTGTTTTATGTCATGGCAGGAATTGATTTTGAAGTTTTAAGGGCAGTATTTCCCCCAAAACCTGGTCCTGGAGGTCCCCTATGTCTGCTGGTTTCTATGGAATGTGTATCTCAGATGACAACCTCCTTATAGCGTGTTGTAAAGTTAATGTCCATTATTTAATCACTTGCTTATCACCAGCTTAGGGCTCCTTCATACATGACAAACTAATGTAAAATACACTAAGAACAAGTCAATGTTTTTTAATGGGAGCAGTGCATTGAGAGGATTGTGTTGCACTGTCTGTCAGAAAGCTTACAATGACATATCAGTGAAACAATTGAAAAAGTAGAATAGCAATTTTACTGTATCATTTCACCCCATTCAACTGCCGTGTTGGACATACATTTAATGCGTCTTGGTTTGAATGCAGAAATGTTAACCAGGGATATTTGAGAACCACTGCACCAGCCTTTGTACAAAGTTTCCCCTGAGATCTCCCGTGGAGAGATTGTTCCTGGGACTCATGATAGGTTGGGAGCAGTGTGTGTGTGTGGTTTTGTATCGTTTGAGTAAGGCTTAGTAAAAAAATAAGTAATGGTGTGTTGATAGGGGATGTTACAAAATGGTGCTCTTAGTCTTTAAACTTTTGTATTTACTTTTCTGAAAAGCAACAAAATCCCAATGGCAGCTTGGTTGAATGAGCTCTGAATAGAGGAGGATGAGTGTGAAAGAGTGATAAGTGAAAATGGAGGTGTGGTGAGTGTCTTAACCCTACTGTAAAGCCACGTTAAATGTACCTCAGACAATTCTTTCCTGAACGTCTCATATAATTTACTAACACACAACAGCGAGTGTTGAGAGAAAGTGAATGTTTATTCCTGGGAACTTCAATAAAACTGATGAGAAGACCGTTGCCAAGGACATTCAAGTCTCCACCAAGCATAGAGCAAACACAGCAAGTATTAAATCATAAATTAATCAAATAAAAAGCTCTACAGAGACAGAGGAACTTGATTAAAGAGACTAACTGTTGAAGAAAAGGGAAAGAAAGTGTACAGAAAGATGATGGTAAAGATGGTTAATACAATAAGAATGTAGAGAACATCCAAGCACACTTTTTTTTGTTGAATGACCAATTGCAGCCTCTAGTTTGAGGGGATTGTATGTTTCCTAAGGTTCTTTACCTTGTACATTAGATAGTAAGTCTGTGTGGGAGTGGTGATGTATGCCAGGTCAATATATGAATTGTCTGTTTATTAAATTAGATCATTAAATTCAAAAATGATAGATGCTATTGACTATCAAAGTGCACAATTCAAATTAATGAGCGGTGACTGGAGGGTGATTGTTTTTATTCTAGAAACGTTTGGTTTCTAGTCTGTTAGTGGAACCACTATGACCTCATATCAACACTCCCATATAAGATACCACATTCCATTACTGTAAAAGGATAGTCATAGTTCAACTTTAAGATGTAACAATTTTGGTAAATAGGTTACTCCATTTCATTAAACTGTCAAGAAAATGTACCTGTAAATCAATTTTTACTGTTTTCAGAATTCAAATCTCTTCTGGTAACTTTTTTTCTTGCTACTAGTGTATTAATATCCACATGGCAGTCAGACAGTGAGATTCACCAGGTACAGTATGACATCAGTGCAACCATTAAAAACGGAACAAGTTAACCACTGAAAACCATCACATTTTATGTACATTGGGGGGTGGGGGGTGACTTGAGAGGGTGTATGACTTGTGGCTCTAGGAGGACCTGAGAGGTTGGTCGTCTTGTGGCTCTAGGGCCTGAGAGAGTGGTACGACTTGTGCCAATATTCCATGGAACTCCTTCGCTGAGAAATCTTTCAGTCCCAGGAACCACTCCACCGCATCCACAATGTTCCTGGTCCTCCTCCCCACCTTGGCAGTGTCATTAATTGCTATAAATGCCAAAGTCCACCTTCTTAACCTTTAAAATGTCAGGATCCTGCGGTTTAGGCCTATCCACTACCATGGACTCTTCAGGAGCACCATTCAAACCTTTTAACAGCCACTGTATATGAAATGCTCTGGACAGCCCTGACTTTGGCCACCTCATTCTCTTTCACGCTTGTTGGGCATTCGGAAGACGTGGCTTCATGGTTCCCGCCACAATTGCATCACTTTTATAACACATTATCTTTTCCACAACTTGGACATCTCGGCTTCTCCCTTCTGCAAACACACGAAACATGACTAAAAGCTTTACAGTGATCACACGCAAGGGCGAAATAGTGAGTCACACATTGGGGAGGGACGAATATAATGGATTTTTTTGTTAGCTAGAATGAACCAAAGACATTCTTGCTTGTCACTAATAGCTATTAAGCTATTGCAGACTTATTTTCTGTCAATTCTTTGCAGTCTTTCTCTGTGTACATGACACACAGCCACATGGTTCAACCTGTTCTGGGTCATAGTTGATCTCAGCCAGGTTTTTAACCTTCTCAAAGATTCTTTCCGCCTGTGCAGAGGAAGCAGGAACTACAAGTAAAAGTCTCAGCAGGATCTCCACTTGCTTGAACAGATTCCTGACCTCAGGCACCATTGTCTTCAGTAGGTCTACCACATCCCCACAGCTGCTGTACTGGTAGCTTGACTTGAGCATCGCCAACTGCACCTGTAAAAAGGGAAGAAAAGTGGCATGAATTTTTGGAACAAGGCTTTTTATAGAATGTTATTAGCTTTTTTTACTAGACTGAATTGTTCCACCATAACAATATATGTATTATACACATACAGTTTAGTTTTTAAAGAAAATTAACTGAATTGTCAAAATAATAATTACCAATACTTAAATGGAAATGCTTCTAACTCACCTCCAAAGTTATTTGATCCAACTTTGGATAGTTATTGACTAAATCGTCCATCTCTCCAAAGATGAGGATCTTTTCCAGCCTCTTGAGTGTATGAATGCCTGGCTGATCAAATCTCTGTCAAAGTAGCAGAATTGCTGTGTCGACCAAGTTGAAATAGTGACTTCTGTAGTGGGACTCTGCAGAGGAGTGAAAGTGTGGCTCAGCCTGTCCAGTAAATATTTTTGGAGGACGGCGAATCTGAGGCATCTGGATGGGCACTAGGTCTAACGATGAGGCCATGTCTTGGGCTTGGGCATACAATTTCCTAAATTGTTTTTCTGTTATTTTCTTCCCCAAATGCTCCACAGCCTCTGTCATACCAGAGATGGTCTGACGTGGACCCTGAAGGGAGGTATTCAGGTTTTCCAGGTCTGCCATTACATCCTCAGCTATCAAAAGCCCCATGACTATGTTTCCCTTGAGTAGTGCTTCATGAAGTCCACTTGCCCTAGATGCAGTCTTCCTCACACTACAGGTCACCATCTCTTCAAGTGATGTAAGCACACTCTCATACTGGCTGAGCACAGAGCAAATTGCTGGTGTGCAGACAGTCCATCTAGTTGGACACAATGGCTTTAGGGATGTAGCCTGTACAGCATTAGAGTTTGAAATGCGACTAAAAATGGATTTAAATTTGCCAGACTGTTTTGATAACTTTCCTAATTCATTGAACAATTCCAGTGAGTTACTGACAACAGCTGAGGCTGAAATAGTCACCTGTGACACAAGGTTTATGCAGTGGGGGCCACAGTGGACATATAGAGCCAGAGGTTGATCCTTGTTTATGACAGCCTGCAGTCTTTGTATGCTACCAGACATGTTGGCCGCACCATCATATGTCTTGTCTGTCCTCTCAACTGCGAGACAGGCAGGTTCAGTCGGAGCAATAAATCTGTTGCAATTTTAGCAAGGCTCTCTCCAGTTGTTTAATGCATGGGTTGTCTCTTGTAATACTGAACATAAAAAGTGCACATATCTGTCTTTTGGAACCTAAGAAAAACAATGGACAAAATATGTTATTTAATTGACTTAACAAGTTGTAAGGCAAGGCAAGGCAAAAAAATAATTATGTTTCGTAGCATTGTTTTTTCTCTCTCACCTCAGTAACCAGCCTAATCTAATTCCCACTGCTGTCCACCGCTTCTGGCTCACTCTGCAGTAAAATATGACAGTCAGACAAAGAGTAACAGTTCAAATTAATTAATGCCAGGGTAATCTCCTGTAGTATTGAAAAATATATTAGCTAGGCTACTAACTAAGTTTAGTTAACAAAGCCAAATGGGGCTTCAACAACTTACATCGTTTTTTTTGGTGAAGAAAGTCCTGATGTTGGCGGCTGGCTTCCTCTTACTCATGATCCCTATTTATTTCGTACTGTGCAATCACAATAGTAAAGAATGATTAAGACCGGATTGGCTAACATAAGGAAGCTAGAAGCTAGCTGCTTTGTGGTCCTTTATTGCTAGCTAAAGGTGGTTGCAACATGTACGGTTACTTTATCGCCCTGTTTTGAAATCTCAAATCGTTTTAAAAATCTCATGCTGTAGCAATCCCACAGCCTAACAAAGCTCACATATATTAGTCTCTCTAGTACAGCAAAATACTAAGTGAAACTTATCTAAAATTAAGTACTTGTAGTCAATAGTTAGAAAGTAAGTTATCCATCTGAAATGTACCTCGTACTCCTAACCGCAAAACATAATACAATAAAACAAATACTCTTCACTCATTCACCAAACGATTCATCCGACGTGCATAAATCACTCCAGGAATATTTTTCATCTCTACAACATCGACTTCCCACGAGACGCCAGATATAACCCCCTTGAGGTGTGCCCTGCTCCTAAGAGAAACACACAACACCTAGCAATTCGTGGGAGCCTCAACACACGTTTCTTCTGATCCGCAGACGCACAAAACATCTAAACAAGCCCGCCTCTCGTGATCCGCACAGCCTTCACTCTACCCAGCACTCTCTCCACCAGTTTGGATACCGCAAATGGATTCCACAAAATTGGTAATTAGATCTGCTGCTCCTCATTTACAACCCGTACTCCTACAGGATACGAAGTTACATTCTCATCACTGTACTCTACTTAGCTCCGTTTTCCATTCTTTTGGACAATTTTCCAATTGTCCTTGATTCTACCGCCATTATATTCAGAATACACTTCATCATCCGCTTCAACCATCTTTTTCAGTCGCCAGTCGCCTGGTCTAGTTACATCAACCTTGAGCCACACCTTGTGTCCAGAAAGCCTAGAACACCACAAAACACAGGGTTTTTAAAGGAAATTACAGCCAATCCCTAGCTACCTGTCCG
Organism: Thymallus thymallus; assembly: GCA_023634145.1. NCBI lineage: Eukaryota > Metazoa > Chordata > Actinopteri > Salmoniformes > Salmonidae > Thymallus > Thymallus thymallus. The sequence continues at coordinate 12,026,707 of CM042385.1, forward strand.
ATTAGTCAACGCGCTGCAGGTGAGCGTGATCACACCAGCCCCGTCACCCACTTACCCACCAATCCATCTTGTGACACATACACATTGTTTGAAGTATATTAGACCAACTAGGCATTGTGGTGCTCATGTGAATTTCCTTAGTTTTTCGGCTTCAGTAGTTTTAATTCATGATATAGCACTGCCTCGCATGCCTTATTGCGTTAATATATAAAAATAATAAATTACATATTTTCATTAAAACATCCATTAAGAAAAAAGATTGCAGTTAGAGTGCACTATAACTGCAGTATGTTGCAAATACTACTTATTGTAGTAATTTTGCAGTGTAATTTACTGCAGTTTCAAAACTTTTTTTGTAAGGGATAATTTTTAATAAGTAAATTCATACAATTTAATTATTCCACCAGAAGATATAATATGGACAAAAACCTTTCGGTCATGTTGCTACAGACACAACCCAGTCATTAATTATTTTCGCATAGTTGCAAAAGGACTGGTCTTCCTTTCTAAACAAAATGTTTGCTATGGAGTCTGAATAATGTTATTGTCACTTGCTAGTTAGCTAGCCAACTTCAGTTAACTCAGGCAACATTGAACCTGGAATGACAGCAGAAATGCACATGCAAATGAAGCAACCACTTTATGTGGGAGCACCACACAAAAAGCCTATTCAAATCTATATGTAAACAACAGGATTTCCTCTGGTTGAATATACTGTTTGCCTAACATTTTTTATTGTATATACATGTCACTTTCTAACTTTATGAAATCTAATTGGAGCCATCTTGTTTGCAATTCTATATAAAGTATTTCAAGCAGTTTTCGGTTGGTAAAAATTGTCATGTCACAGTATTAGGAGATTTGGTGAAAACCCTATATCAAACAAATTATTTCAGTTTGCGGTAGAAAACAAGAGAGTTCAAAGATTATGCTGACACTTCTGTTCTTTTGTTTGGAAATTGGTTAAGTTTGTTTACTGTGTAGTTAAACATTACTGTAATATGAGACTATGGCCTATAAATGAAGCAAGCCTTGACATAAATATCCATCAGTCCTGTATGCCCTCGTAAAAGACCGAAATGGACTGAAATTCAATCAAACCCTGAGACATATTTTGGTAATTCTTTCACATAATTAAATGTTTGCAGATCTATGGACACGAATCAACTAATACAACTAGGAAGATAGGAAAAATCCCCACTAATGTGTTGTCATCATATTGAAAAACAAAACAGGAGACAGTAAATTATTATTATTAGTTATTTGAGAGAACCACTTCATAGCAATCAGCTAAGTTAAACAATAAGAATATCATCGCCGTAATGCACTGGCCATTCTCCTTCACAAGCAATGAATACGTTCCTGGTGGACAAAGAACCCTCATATTCACATTTGGGATAAGTGTGTTGACATAGAGTTTTCTTTTTACACTTGTGTTTACATATGACTACAGGGAATCTGTTGGTGCTTTCAACCAGACCGTTGCCCCTATGTGTGCCACCACCAGTACAGATGGCCTTGACCTGATTCGAATTGGCTTTAATGAAGGTGTTTTTCACTTTGCAATTTTCACTTTCAAGCTCGGTCAACTTCAAGTGGCCCATCACACTCTGACACTTCTGTAACGTCATATCCCCCTTGACGTGCTGTCGGAGGAAGTGTGTATAACGGGGTCTAATGTTGGCCGGTTGACCATGTACCATCACTGTGGCACACATCAACACCAGGAACAGGAAAGCCCTCTGGAGCCCCATGACTTCACCTAAATGGAGAAACAGGAGGGGTAGATCAGACTATTACTAGTATATTACTATTGCTATTATTATTAGTATACCAGTGTAGACCATAAGCCAGGAGTCCCCAATTACATTCAGACGTGGTCTGTTTTTTTGTAAGGTCGGGGGTCTGGAACATAAATAATTTTTTCACTGCAAATTCACTGCAAAATGACCGCAAGAATCCCAAACAGATTTGACAAGAACAGTCAAATTTCAGACCTTGATTACATTGTCATACGATCACATATTCCTCTTTATTTATCCGTGGGAATACTTGGTAACAGATTTCATACATTTAAATCACTTTGAGATGATTTCCTGGTGATTTTTGAGCTAAGAAATATTTATCAAGCAGGTTTTTTGCTAGGACTGTCTGGGAGTGGTCAGTGGGGAAAACTGAAAACTAGATGTTATTGGCAGAGAGGTTTGGAACTCTCTTTGTTATTATCAATGTACCACATGGTGATGTCACAATGGAAAGCTGAAACTCCCACCCATGCAAACCTGCTGATTAGAAAGCCCTGTGTAGATTATATCTGTGGAATTATATTGTTTTTGTTTTATGTATTTACTGACTTTTATGTAATGACTTACTGCTTCCTGTTTTGGCCAGTTTTTTTGTAAGGTCGGGGGTCTGGAACATAAATAATTTTTTCACTGCAAATTCACTGCAAAATGACCGCAAGAATCCCAAACAGATTTGACAAGAACAGTCAAATTTCAGACCTTGATTACATTGTCATACGATCACATATTCCTCTTTATTTATCCGTGGGAATACTTGGTAACAGATTTCATACATTTAAATCACTTTGAGATGATTTCCTGGTGATTTTACAGTATTTTGTCAAACAAAAAAAAATAAAAAAAAAATTTCTTTATATTTTTGTATTTATTTGTTGAAAACTTGGGGGGACAAATAAAGTCACCGCCTATTGGGAAACCCTGGACTATACAGTATATTACTGTAATTGCTATCTTCCACTAAATGCAGTATGTATACAAGCAGCCTTGCATAGCAATTTGTATCCCCCTTCATATTGTGATACTGTATATTTTGCTTCAAAACTGTAAAATATGTTTTCTCTAAGGGGAAAGGTAACACTGTGTGTCTCAAATAATTTCACCTATTGATAATTATACCAAAAATAAAATGACATACATCAAAGCTTGTCAAATGTTTGATAAGTTACATAGTTAGATAGAGTAAGTAGAGTCATCATACTCCAAAAGCATGTTGTATAAGTTATGCAAACATAAATTACATTATATAACTGAAATCCAATTATTATTATTATTTTTTAAATGGCTAGATTTTACTTGAGAGAGAAAGCACTTACCTCTGGCAACTGGTTTCAATGGCCTTCGATGTGACTGATAAGTCGTTTTTTGTCAGATATCTACAGATACAATACAACATTTACCAAGGACATCAATCTTCAGATTCAGAGTTATTATTTTATGATCTAGTACTATAATGCTGAGGCAATTACATCTTACCTGTTTGAGTGTCTCCACTGTGAAGTGAGTAACTCTAACTTGAGTCTTGACTTATATATAAGCTGTCGTGAACTTTGATTTGGAGACCCCTGCACCTGTGTTGCAACATTGTAGGGGGAGAAATAGGGTTGAATTAGCTGTGTGTACCTTGTTATATTTCTATTGTATTGTTTGGTTGCTTTTTGTCTGTCTGCCTGCTAAGGGTTGCTTGTCATATGTGTCCTTGTCCTGTTGTATTCTGTGCTGCTCTGCATGGGCTCATTGTCTGTCTGTAGTGTCATTTTAATTCATTTTAATAAACTGCCCAGGAACTACAGTTGAGAATTAGCTGTCTGGCTAAATGTTGATTAATGTGCACTGTCCTTGTAAAGCTACATTTAATAAAGTAAAGATATAAGATATAAGTAAGATATATCTCAACCTTAGCAATCCTTGGCCAAGTTATATTAATGTTATGCCAATAGTTACAGGACCCAATGTATGTGACTGAGATGATGTAATTGCATCCCATTGCAATCAAATATGCAAACAAGAAATTCATCTGAATATAAGATTGATTTTAGTTGAATTTAAAGGCCCAATGCAGTCGTTTTTAAATCAATATCAAATAATTTCTGGTTAACAATGAAGTACCTTACTGTAATAGATTTCCATTTTTGAGCTAAAAAATATTTATCAAGCAGGTTTTTTGCTAGGACTGTCTGGGAGTGGTCAGTGGGGAAAACTGAAAACTAGATGTTATTGGCAGAGAGGTTTGGAACTCTCTTTGTTATTATCAATGTACCACATGGTGATGTCACAATGGAAAGCTGAAACTCCCACCCATGCAAACCTGCTGATTAGAAAGCCCTGTGTAGATTATATCTGTGGAATTATATTGTTTTTGTTTTATGTATTTACTGACTTTTATGTAATGACTTACTGCTTCCTGTTTTGGCCAGGATGCTCTTGGAAAATAGATTTTTAATCTCAATGTGCCCTTCCTGGTTAAATAAAGGTTTAATAAAAAATAAAAAATAACCAGCAACTGTCAGGAAATAACACTGATAAAAGAAAATCACACTTATACAGTGTTACTTTCATCAGCTGTTGTACATTATGATACAAAACACAGAAACAACTGAATTTTGACTGCACTGGGCCTTTAAGGCCAGTATTCAATGAATCAAATATCTTGCCTTTCCAGACAGCTCTGTGTTGGATGGAGAAAGTTGACTGTTCATTTATAAAGTGACATTTCTGTGGTGTGACTCATGACCCATGATGGCCAACACTCCACCTGACTTAAGACTTCGAAATCAAATGTCAACTCCCTCTATTTAAGTCAAGCTGCTGTACCAATCAAACTCAGTTATGAAAGTGATGGAAATACTGATATCCATAGTTGATTGAATACAAATATTCTCTTCCTAAGCAATTCATAATCCTTGCCTGCTCTTTGCTTCTACTTTGCCTTACACAGAGAACTGGAAAACCAAATAAACCTGGAGATAAACACTAGATGATGCCAACAGCTGTTGCGAGGTCCAGGATTGCTACATACATTTCTGGACTTTGGATTCTTGAAGAATACTGTATAACCTATTATAAAACAGGTTGTTTGGATCCTGGATGCTGATTGGTTGATATCAGGGAGTTATTCACCACAATCTCTGTGTAATGCCTCTTAACAGTTCTATTTGAATTATCAATGTGCATCCAATATCCCACAGCCCATTCAGGCAATTCCTAAACAATTCATAAGAAGAGCTCTTACTTACAATGAATATTCAAACCAATTATTGTTGGAGTTTATGGCCATGTTAGCTCTCTCTGTCCACATGTTCAACAACAGCCATTTATATACACTACATTCTTGTTTGTTTGATGATGAGTCAGCTAAAATTAGCTTCCCACCTCCATATGTTCAACAGCTATATAAGGGTTTACTTTACTGCATGCATCAACCAGTTTCCTTCTGCCTGCCTCCAGGTGTCAGAGCTGAAGAAGCGACTGCGGCCAATGCAGGGCTTCTTGGTGTACCTCCCACACACCATCTGCAACAACGAGAACATGGCACGCTGCTGGAACGGACAGACCAGTGGGATGTGGGTGAGGACCAGGGGGATTTTTTATTATTAGGATCCCCAATAGCCGACGCCAATGGCGACAGCTAGTCTTACTGTGGTCCGACACATAACGGAAAAGACATTAAAGACAAAAGACTTTGCCATTTAAAATCAAATGGTTTTTTACATTTTGTGTGTGTGTATGTGCATCTGTCAGTTCCATGTCAGTACATACACACAACAAGTAGGTCACATGGGGGAGAGGCGTTGTGCCGTGATGTGTTGATTTATTTGTTTTTTGAAACCAGGTTTGCTGTTCACTTGTGCTATGTGAGATGGAAGGGAGTTCCACGCAATCATGGCACTGTATAATACTATACGTTTCCAGGGTAGCAGAATGGCTTCCCTCCAGGCCTGAGGACAAACACTTTCCTCTAGGCTCAGATTAAATATAAGACAAATAGGAGTGGCTATAGAGTCAGCTACCATCCTCTGTAGTTTTCCATCTGAGTTGTCAATGCCAGGAGGTTTGTCATTATTGATCGATAACATTAATTTTTCCACTTCTCCCACACTAACGTTACAAAACTTACAGTGCTTTTCTTTAAGTATAATTTTTATGCATGAATACGATTCATTTTTGGCACATCCTGCCTAAGTTTGCCCACTTTGCCCACAAGGAAGTAGTCATTAAAATAATTGGCACCATCAAATGGTTTTGTGATGAATAATACAGTCCCTGGTCCGAATCCAGGCGGTATCACATCTGGTCGTGATTGGGAGTCCCATAGGGCGGCGCACAATTGGCCCAGCGTCGTCCGGGTTTGGCCGGGGTAGTCCGTCATTGTACATAAGAATTTGTTTTTTACTGACTTGCCTCTTTCTGCCCATAATTTAATTTGAAGTACTCCAAAAATGTTTTCCTATCATTCTTTATATAATTTATCTTGGCTTCATAATACAGTTTCTTCTTCTTTTTGTTGAGTTGAGGCGGGTGTGGTCCAGGGAGAGGTTGGTGGACCAGAGGGAGGTGGGGGTGCTACATGGGGAGGTGGGTGGACCAGGTGGAGCTGGGTGTGGTCCAGGAGGAGGTGGGTGTGGACCAGAGGGAGGTGGGTAATCCTGTGTGGCTCACCTGGTAGAGCATGGCGCTTGAATCACTTGCTTATCATCAGCTTAGGGCTCCTTCAAACCAGACAAACTGGTGTGTAAAAAAACACTGAAAGCATATGAATGTTTTTTAACGGGAGCAGTGCATTAAGGTGAGGATTGTGTTGCAGTCTGTCAGAAATCTTACAATAACTTATCAGTGAAACAATTGAAAAGTAGAATAGCAATTTATGTATCATTTCACCCCATTCAACTGCCGTGTTGGACATACATTTAATGCGTCTTGGTTTGAAGGCAGAAATATTAACCAGGGATATTTGAGAACCACTGCACCAGCCTTTGTACAAAGTTTCCCCTGAGATCTCCCGTGGAGAGATTGTTCCTGGGACTCATGATAGGTTGGGAGCAGTGTGTGTGTGGTTTTGTATCGTTGGAGTAAGGCTTAGTAAAAAAATAAGTAATGGGGTGTTGATAGGAGATGTTACAAAATGGTGCTCTTAGTCTAAACTTTTGTATTTACTTTTCTGAAAAGCAACAAAATTCCAATGGCAGCTTTGTTGAATGAGCTCTGAATAGAGGAGGATGAGTGTTAAAGAAATGTGAAAGAGCGATTGATAAAAATGAAAAAAATAAATAAAAAAAGAATGGAAGTGGCTTTCCTAAACGTCTCATATAATTTACTAACACACAACAGCGAGTGTTGAGAGAAAGCAAATGTTTATTCCTGGGAACTTCAATAAAACTGATATGATGACGACAAAAGACTGGTTAAAGATGAGAAAAAGTAGCGAAGGACATTCAAGTCTCCACCAAGCATAGAGCAAATACTTACAGCAAGTATTAAATCATAAATGAATAAAAGAAAAAGCTCGACTTGATTCAAAAGATGTTTAATACAATAAGAATGTATTGAGAACATTCAAGCACACTTTTTTGTTGTTGTTGAATGACCAATTGCAGCCCCTTGTTTGAGGGGATTGTATGTTTCTTAAGGTTCTTTTTAACCTTGTACATTAGATAGTAAGTCTGTGTGGGAGTGGTGATGTATGCCAGGTCTAAATATTGATTTTGTCTGTTCATTTAATGAAGCATCATTATTAAATTCAACAATGATAGATGCTATTGACTACCAAAGTGCACAATTCACTGGATGACTATTGTTTTTATTCAAGAAACCTTTGGTTTCTAGTCTGTTAGTGGAACCACTATGACCTCATATCAACACTCCCATATAAGATACCACATTCCATTACTGTAAAAGGATAGTCATAGTACAAATATAAAATTTAACAATTTTGAGAAATAGATTACTCCGTTTCATTAAACTGTAAAGAAAATGTTGTACCTACAAATCCATGTTTACTGTTTTCAGAATTCAAGTCTCTTCTGGTAACTTAATTACTGCTACCAGTGGTGCTAATGTTCAAGCTCACATTTGTATTAATATCCACATGGCAGTTAGACACAGATTCACAGGTACAGTATGACATCAATACAACCATTAAAACGAACACGTAAAAAAATGGAAAAACAACTGAAAACCATGACAATTTATGTACATTTAAGACGTTTCACTAGAGGTGCTAAGCTTGTAAACATTCTTAAAATTAGCCTTTTCACAAATTTGTTCAATTAATTGTATCATTGAAGTGTATGAAATGATCCGTGCCTATGCAGTTGGAACCATAGATGAGTCTCCTCTAATGTGGTGACATTCCTCTGTGTTCTTAGGCATGATGTGGTACTTCTTAGCCACAGGGTACTTGATGCACTATAATAGGATCAAATAGACAACTTTATTTGTAGCGGGGGTGTCACGAGTCGGGACGGTGAGAGACCAAGACGCAGCGCAGGGATTGTAGTTCGACATGTTTAATATTACTATGTATAATTGCACTCACATGTACGAACTAACAAAACCAACAAACAAACAATATGACAAACGTAATGATTTGCACACCAACCAAAAAACAAAACACACTACTTTACCCGTGACTGGAGGAATAACGACCCACACAAAAGTGAAGGACATACAAACATATATAGGATCCCTAATTAGAGACAATGCGGTGCAGCTGCCTCTAATTAGGGATCCAACCCAAAACCCACACAGAAACAGAAAGAATAGAAACTGTCAGACTCTGACCATAGCAACATAGAGAAGCAAATAGGCTTCTCTATGGCCAGAGCCTGACAGGGGGTAAACACACACACACAAAATAAAGATTCTCTCAGACTTTTCAATATTCATATCAGTATTTGGCTTCTGCCAGAGGAGGCTGGTGGGAGGAGCTATAGGAGGACGGGCTCATTGTAATGGAATAATGGAATTGAATAAATGGAACAGAGTCAAACATGTGGTTTCCATATATTTGATGTGTTTGCGTTGCGTTTAAGCCATTACTATGAGCCCATCCCAACTATAGCTCCTCCCACCAACCTTCCACAGTATGCATTCCACATTGTGTTACCTTCCACAGCAGAAAGCAGAGCAGAGCCAGCAGTAGCAGTCCTACCATTACTGAGAGGAAGATGACCCACCAGGCAACCTTAGCCCAGATGGCAGCCTTCCTCTCAGGGAACACTGTCAGCCTCACCTGCAAACACACCATCAAGCCATCAAAATGAAGGTACTTCACAGTATTTAGTTGAGACAGCAAACACCCCATCAAGCCATCAAAATGAATCTACTTTACAGTTTTTAGCTGAGTCGGTGAACACATGACACTCTTGAACAGAGCCACAGAAGTACTGGTGAGAGTGCTTGTGAGAGTGCTTGTATGCTGCACAGTGTGAGAGGGTGTGTGTGGTTCAATGGGCAGTGGCAATTACATCAGCCACACCGCATTGATCTGTGATTGTAGTCAGTGGTGGAAAAAGTACCCAAATTGTCATACTTGAGTAAAAGTAAAGATACCTTAATAGAAAATGACTCAAGCAAAAGTAAAGGTTGTCAAAAATATAAATAGTAAAGTAAAGTACAGATACTTTAAAGTATTTTTACTTAAGTACTTTACACCACTGATTGTAGGTTAGTAGAACAATTTCAACCAAACCAAAAAACAATTAGTCACTAAGTATGGAAGGCAATTCCATACAGATACAGTACGTATAATAAAGTAGGCAACAAAACAACAAGTAAGTAAATAATAATAGTACATGTAAACTTAACTTGAACACATAGTCCATCATTACAGTTCTAAGCTGACATATGGAATTGTTTTAAGATGGTCATACTGTGGATCCTTTAGCTATTTGAACACATAGGCCATCATTACATTTCTAAGCTGACATATGGAATTGTTTTAAGATGGTCATACTGTGGATCCTTTAGCTATTTGAACACATAGGCCATCATTACAGTTCTAAGCTGACATATGGAATTGTTTTAAGATGGTCATACTGTGGATCCTTTAGCTATTTGAACACATAGGCCATCATTACATTTCTAAATGAACAATCATATGCATGTATTGTACCTGGGTTCCAGATTTCTCAGTCTTCCTTAGCCCAATATTCTCTGCAGCGTCTGTCAAGCTGAGAGTGGCATCCAGCACAATGTCCAGGTAGTTTAATGAACTGTAGTCCTATGATGGGTTACGCAGAGAACAAATAAACTGCTCTGAAACTCAACGGCACAATGTCTATACAACAGAATTAGATGTTATGTACATGAGGAACCTGTAGTAGCAAACATAAGGGAAATAGGCACCTCAAGAAAAGTACTGTTCCAAAGGCGAGCTCGAAGAAACACCACTGCAGTACTGTCCAGACCCAGCAGAGGGCACCGTATCTCTACACATTTCAACTCGTCTGAACACGTCTGCAAGAAAGTGAGCAGGTTCAAAAATACTAGTCTCCACTCAGCAATGACTTGGGAAAAACAAACAAAAAACAATTATTTCTTTAGAATCTAAGACATATGGAATTGTTTTAAGATGGTCATACTATGGATCATTTAGCTATTTGTTGGTATCAATTATTAGGTTTTTTTCTTTGATAAAATATTTACTACTAAATGCCCATAGAAACACATTGAATAACACATTCATAAATCGCAAAAAAGACATAAATAGTAAGAAAAAAGGTTTTGAAGTGTGTGTCCTAAATCTAGGAAGTATAAAAACTAATATGGAAATATATACAGTATATATTTTGTACACATTTCACACCTTGGGTAGGCATAAAACTAACTTCATACAAAAAGTAGTTTGGGGGTGGGGGTGCTGCAATTTTACACATATTCCACACCTTGGGTAGGCATAAAACTACCTTCATACAAAAAGTAGTTTGGGGTTGGTGCAATTTTTTTCAGCAATTAGTTTTTTGCCCACGCTACAGACTTCTATATTAGTCCACTAATACAGGCCAGAGTGTACTACTTATGTGAATCTTTTTTAACTCAATGTATTTCAGTAACTTGAGTCTGCTAATTATCTGTACAAAACAGTTAATCTGATAACACTTGTGGAATACAAAAACACTTTCTTGAAATACTTTGCAAATGCAACTTATTTCTGTGATAATTGAAATGGCCTATTCATTCCTTTTACATTTTAGTAGACACTCTTATCCAGACCAACTTACAGTAGTGAGTGCATACATTTTCATAATGGTCGCCCTTGGGATTCAAACCCACAACTTTAGCGTTTCAAACGCCATGCTCTACCCCCTGAGCCACATCATCACAAACCACTTGATTTCTCAATGTACTCAATTACTGTCTTGTGCATTGTTTTTCTTCATGGTGATGGAAAGTCTACAGGTACAAACCTAGATGACCAGCCTGTGTACAACAGTAATGAACATTTATATTAAGTGGTTTGTAAGGATGGTAAATTAATACTGCACTAAAAGTGGTTGTTTTCCATGGTATTTGATCAAGAAAAATATTACATTTGATGTGGATATTTTGGGTCTTTATGTAAATGTTTGAGGATAGAGTTTTGTGCTTTCTGGATTCCTTTAGAATGACAATCGCAGAGAGTCCTGCAAGACACAGTTCTTAATTATACAACTACCTTTTTTGCCAAAGTGGAGATGCTACACACTTATACCGGTCCGCGAATACAAAACTAGCAAAGGCCCAGTGCACTACAACTCCCTTTCCATGATAGTTTGTATGTCAAACCGTTTGGATGCTACATACGTTTTTGTGAGAATACAGATTTTTGGGATGTCTCATGTTCTGACAAACACCGCTCTAGCTCTGCCACCTTTCACCACAGATGTGGAAGTGTGACACTGACAGATGCGGTGGATTGAGAAGCATTCTATGCAATACTGATCTCTCTAGCTTAAATTGATGGATTTTGATGGGGATTTTCTTCGACTCTAGTGGGTTAAACACATGATAGTTGCTTCAAATGAATTTTCTCTTACCAGAGTTTGGTATTTCCTTTTCTTTGACAGGAAGGAGAATCCATCCTCAGATGAGAACGCTTCCTGATGAGCATCTCGTCTTTTTCTTGAAATATCACGAGAGCCCTAGAGTTAAATATGATAATTAGGAAGATGTGCATTAACTATATCTTACAGACAGACAATCTAGGCAACTTATTTTAATTGTGTGAATGATAATGCATATAAATCATTGGTTACTTTTATGGCACTCTCAAAAAAGGACACTTGTGAAAAAGTTTCACTCAAGATCCAGTCACCTATCGATATTACCTCAGAATTAATGCACAGAGGAATTTACCTTAATATGTTGGACTGAACTGATCTCCTGTAGTGGAGAGCAGGGACTGTTCTGTATGCCTTCACTGTGGATCTGAACCAGGTACAGCAGCCATTTCCCCACTGCGTTCTCCTTGGGCCAGTAGATATTCAGCGACGCGTTGGCAAAGGATCTCAGTGGCCTGCCCAAATTCCATATCTGTTTAAGTTTTAAGGAGTTAAGCACTTATTATCTAGTAATCAACACAGATTGACATTTATGTGCCCAATTCAGAGCAGCGTGCAAAGGCACATGGAATTTTGCTAATCACCAGGGAACAATAGAATGTATATTTGAACCACAAATCAATGAGCTCACCCTGAATTCATACTCCACAAGGGTTCCAATATCGTCCTCTGATTTCATGGCGCTCTCTCCCTTTACAGCTCCTCCAAAGCTGACCTGGGAGGGCCTGGCCAGTCTGAGGACAAACACATCTCATAAACCTTCATTCGGTCGCCACATTATTAAAGTTGTGTCCCAAATGGCACTCGATTCCCTATGTAATGCACTACTTTTGACAAGGACCCATAGTGCTCTGGTCAAAAATAGGGCACTAAATAGGGAATAGGTTGTCATTTGGGACATAAACTATATTTTCATGACAGGAGCTCTTCAAATATGTCAGCTAAAAGAGTGGGTTAGGGTAACAGCAGAACAAACACCATGTATATACACCCACCCAAATACTTGCAGTTGCAGCTCAAAAACTACTTTGGCCTTTGCTTCACTTGCTTGTATCTTCTGCACACTTGTCCTGCAACCAAAAGACCACTCTGTTAGAAGAATCTGTGTGTTACTGGTGTAGAGCAAACGAAAGAGACCGACTCAAATGTTACATTTATTACTAATGAGCTAATGGGTCCTCTAACAACAGATGTGTGCACTGTTATACTTACGTTTCAAGCTGCAAGGTAACATTTACATCAGCAGTGCTCAACGAGATGCGGGAAGTGGACAGTAGTACATAGAAGGTAACCTAAAGGACACAAATGCCTCGTACTTACAATGGACAACTGTTCAAATGTGTTATCATAGAACAAATAAATGTCTTAGACATACACAAAAGTACTACTCACTTCAGCATCTCTTTTGAATGGGTTGCCCAGTTCACAGTCTGTCAGTGTACCATTGCCATCGGGGTTACACTTCACTAGTACTTCCTGTAGGGTCAACATGTCCAATGAGGGAGCCAGACTTTTGAGACATATGATAGCAGCAGATAATTTAATGAAACTATAGGCAGTGATGTAAAAAGAAACACTGCATGACCAACATCTCATTCCAATATCATGGGCATTAGTATAGAGTTGGTCCCCACTTTGCTGCTATAACAGCCTCCACTCTTCTGGGAAGGCTTTCCACTAGATGTTGGAATATTACTACAGGGACTTGCTTCAGCCACAAGAGCATTAGTGAGGTCGGGCTCTGATGTTGGGTGATTAGGCCTGGCTCACAGTCGGCGTTCCAATTCATCCCAAAGGTGTTCTATGGGGTTGAGGTCAGGGCTTTGTGCAGGCCAGTCAAGTTCTTCCACACCGATCTCGGCAAACAATTTCTTTATGCTTTGTGCATGGGGGCGTTGTCATGCTGAAACAGGAAAGTGCCTTCCCCAAACTGTTGCCACAAAGTTGGAAGCACAGAATCGTCTAGAATGTCATTGAATGCTGTAGCGTTTTGATTTCCCTTCACTGGAACTATGAAAAACAGCCCCAGACCATTATTCCTCCTTCACCAAACGGTACAGTTGGCACTATGCATTGGGGCAGGTAGCGTTCTCGTAGAATCCACCAAACCCAGATGGCGGCGAGCTTTACACCCCTCCAGCCGATCCTTGTCATTGCGTATGGTGACCTTAGGCTTGTGTGCGGCTGCTCGGCCATGGAAACTCACTTCATGAAGCTCCCAACGAACAATTATTGTTCTGAGGATGCATCCAGAGGCAGTTTGGAACTCGGTAGTGAGTGTTGCAACCGATGAGCTTGTGTGGCCTATTACTTCACGGTCGAGCCGTTGTTGCTCCTAGACTTTTCCACTTCACAATATCAGCATTTACAGTTGACCGAGGCAGTTCTAGCAGGGCAGAAATTGGACCTGTCAACAACGGGTGTGGCTGAAATAGCCAAATCCACTAATTTGAAGGGGTGTCCATATACTTTTGTATATATAGTGCACCTATCATTACCCTGGAACAATTATGATATGGGTGATTTTACAGTATCCTGAATAGAATCATGGCTAATTAACATTATTTTAACTCTTAAGGCCAGTATACAATAATTGACCAAAAATGCTAAGAACGGCAAAGGCCAGTGACTTACTGAAATATGGTTGAAGTATAATGATGAGTATGAAAGAGAGTCAGGGAGTTTGATGATCAGATGACTCTGATGGGCATCATCACCCTCCCTATTGGTCACATGGACCTCCAAAGCTATGTCCTCATCTCCAGCAGAGATCACTGGAATACCTCTTTCACTAGAAAGACATGAGTGTCAGCATTACCAAAGCACTATACTGACAAGAGCCGCATAGAGCAGAGCAGGCTGGTGGGCAGAGATAGGAGGACGTGCTCATTGTAATGACTGGAATTAAATGAATGGAAAGGTATCAAACACATCAAACGCATGGAATCCATTTGTTTGATACCTTTCCATGAATACCAATCCAGCCTTTACAATCGCATCCTCCTATATCTCCACCCACCAGCCATCACTGCATTACAGGTTTTTTATGTAACTGAATACACAATAAGTTGAAGGTAGTCAAGAGGGACAGAACTACTGGGTAAAATTCAAATCACACATTTTCTACCTGGGCAGTGGGGTGAATACATCTTGACCCAGTAGTTTTGGTCTGGAACAGAACCTGTACTGTAGCTCCAAGTTACTTTGGCAAATGTTATCACTCCCACAACCTTTATTTATGAAGATAACCTGAAAAAGTTTAATTTAGTTTAAGACTCATAATAACTGTTTCACAACTACTAGGTTTATATCTCCTCTCTCTCACCCGTCCTCTCTCACACATCTCCACACACACGCACGCACACACACACGCACACACACGTTTACCTCTGAGGTGGCTGTACTCTGCTTGTAGAGGCTGAGTATTGGAGTAAGTGCAGGCAGGGGACTCTTGCTCTTAGTCATAGTGGCATTCAGTAAGGACATAGAGACAGAGATGGGGATGCTGTGCAGTCTGTCCTTGATATCACCCTTGAACAGATGGAGATGTAGAACGTCATGTAAAGGTGATGATCAAATGTACTGTATAATGGCTGCATCTATCTTACCAAACAAAATCAATACCAGATAGTATTTGAAGTTGGTCTTTTCATGATTGAGGAAATAGTGGCGTTACAAACAAAGTGTGTTGTTGTCTTATGACCCATGGCTGACCCCTGACCCTAGTCTATTTGGAGGAAGACACACTTTGATGTGAATTAAGACTACAGTTGTGATATCTTTACGAGACGGAAAAATGCAGAGCCATTACCAATAGCTTGAGTTGGGTCTCAGTGCACTTCTCTTTGCCCTGCCCTGCTAGCTCCAGGACTCCCTGGGACTGACCCAGGAACTGCATCCTGGAGGGACGCCTCTGTTTCCTCGTCTCAGTGTCAGCCTCAAAGGCATAGTTGACAGCTATTGGAAGAGAATGCATCACATAAGTTCCTGGAGCACAGTGTACACAAAGGGTCAAGGGTACGGTGTCCATATTAGGACAGCCTCAATCTCAGCAGTACAAGGGCATGGTCATTTAGGGGGCTGAAGCTAGTGAACTTACTCAGTCTGGGGTTGTAGGATGGCGGCTGTGCTGTGTAGGTAAAGCATGCCCGTGCCGTGAAAGTACTATGAAAATGTAGACAACAATATTTGGTTTTCATTACGGCAGTTTATTGGTCTTTTGTTTATATGTTGTTTCTTGAAAGTCTTACCATTTGTGTTTGTCACAGTAATCTGTCGCCATGTTGATTGTACTTGGGGTGATTCGTAAGTCCTCTCTGATATTGACTACTGGCCTTGCCCTGTAATCAAATCCAAGTAAATCAAAATGTGGACATGATGACATGAAAGGTCTAAGGCAGTGTCTATTAATCCTGGTCCTGGGAAACCACAGGGTGTGAAGGCTTTTGTTTCAGCCCAGTACTTATATAGGTGATACTACTGAAACTGTAATCATGGCCTTGATGATGAGTAGTAGGAATATACTTGAATCAGGTGTGTTGGAACAAAAGAATATCCTATAAATCCTGTGTGTTCCCTCAGGACTAAGATTGAGGAACACTGATATAATGTAATCAATCAATATGATGTAATCAAGTCAAAGTTACCTGTAGACAAATATGGAATCTGAGAGTGATCCAACAGCCAAGTCAGGGTAATGGTTGTCATCCACGTCTATCTTGCCAGTCAGAGAAAATCCAAATCGTCTTACATTATAAGATTCTGCTGTTATAATCTATAATAACAAGAGATACTGTTTGTGACAAAATGTAGTTTGTGTTCAACATTGTTCCTAACTTTATTGAGGGTTTGCGTCACTGCATCACTCAGATGCAGGTGTTCCAGTTTAATGTAAAGGCTCCCACCTGTGCTGCCTTTTTGTGGATTCCACCTGAGGAGCCGTAGTAAAGGTACACTCGACCTACACCATCATAGGGAGCCCCCACAGCAATATCTGTCAAGTAGAAAATTAGGTTAAGGTCTGAATTTCTGAGGGAGATGGGTCGCTAAGATGTACCCAAAGCCAAGAGAAAGGTTTAAGAACAAACTACAGGAAAGAAATGGAGATGTGGTAAAAGGATCTACTTCATTGCAGTTATCCTGAAAGTAATGAAGAAACCTCAGCCAACCTTCATAACCGTCTTGATTGACGTCGCCAATGTTCTCAACTGCGAGACCAAACATGGAGTCTTTGTTCCCATCCAGACGGACAGGCTCAATCTTCTCCCAATGTCTTCCCCTGTTGTTGATGTAGATGTACACTGCACCTCCGACCACCCCTTCTTTTAAGAAGAACTCGGGTGCCCCCACAGCAAGGTCGTCCCACCTGGAATCCCCCACATACCCCACCAACAGAATTACAAACAGTACATACTACCGCTGGTCCTCCCACATTAAAGGTCCAATGCAGATGTTTTTATGTCAATATCAAATCATTTCTTGGTAACAATTACAGTGCCTTCAGAAGGTATTCATACCCCTTGACTTATTCCATATTTTACTTAGTTACAGCCTGAATTAAATGACAGTGTTGTTTTTTGTTTAGCAAATGTACTGAAAATGAAATACAGAAATATCACATTTACATAAGTATTCACACCCCTGAATCAATACTTTGTAGAAGCACCTTTGGCAGGAATTAAAACTGTGAGTCTTTCTGGGTAAGTCTCTAAGAGCTTTGCACATCTGGACTGTACAATATTTGCACACCCTTTAAAAATTATTTAAGCTCTGTCAAGTTGGTTGATGATCACTGCTAGACAACCATTTTCATGTCTTTCCATAGATTTTCAAGCCGATTCACATCAAAACCATGTAACTAGGCAACTAAAGAACCTTCAACGTTGTCTTGGTAAGCAACTTCAGTGTATAGTTGGCCTTGTGTTTTAGGTTATTTATCCTAAAAAACTCACTAGTCATTGCTGATGACAAGCATACCCATAACATGATGCAGCCACCACCATGCCTGAAAATATGAAGAGTGGTACTCAGTGATGTGTTGTATTGGATTTGCCCCAAACATAAGACTTTGTTTAGGGCAAATCCATGTAGTTAACTTCTTATTCTTGCAGTTTTACTTTAGTGCATTATTGCAAACAGGATGCGTGTTTTGGAATATTTTTATTCTGTACAGCAGGGATCAACTAGATTCAGCCGAGGGCCGATTTTTTCTTGATAGATGGTCTTGGGGCCGGAACAGGTAGGGTCGGTAAGTAGCCTAGTGGTTGAGAGCGTTGGGCCAGTAATCGAAAGGTCACTGGTTTGAATCCCCAAGCCGTCTAAGTGAAAAATCTGTACATGTACCCTTGCGCAAGGCACTTTACCCTTAGTGCTCATGTAAGTCGCTCTGGATAAGAGTGTTGACTAAAATGTAATTAAACATAATTACAATTTGTAGACTGCAAATTGACCGCAAGAAGCCCCAACATATAATGGTTGACTGTCAGGCTCTGGCCATAGGGAGGCCTTTGGCTCCTCTATTTAGCCATGGTCAGAGCCTGACAGATCTAGTATTTCTAGATCTATTATGTTTTGTGTTGGATCCCCAATTAGAGGCAGGTGCTAAGCGTTGTCTCTGATTGGGGAGTTTACAATTTTATAAACTTTCAAAGCAGAATTACTTTCCCCATTGGTATCCATTGGATAAAAGTTTACTCAAAGCTACAAAATGGTATTATTATATACCATTTTGTAGCTCTGAGTCTCTACTTTTATCCAATGTAAAAACTAGAAATTCAAACTTTGCTACATAAGACCGAATCCAGGTGTTAAGTCACATGTGACTTAGTAGGCAATTTTCAGGGACCACGTTCAGAACTATGTACCCGGAGAATGTACTGGAAAATCGCTTTAAAGCATTGAATTGGTGGAGGCACGGGCTAGGGAGAATCTCCACCATGTTTCTTATACCAGTCATTTCCTTTCAAATTACTGAAAGGAAGACAACAATGCACACTTTGGGAGGAAGGGGAGATAATTGTGACAAAACTACTGGCTTAGAACTGTACCCATCAGCGTTGAGGTCCACCACGGCTATGTCGTAGCCAAAGGAGGAGGCCAGGCCTGGGCCTTTAAGAATATTCTCCACAGATAGACTTCTTTCAGCCAATGGGTCTTTCTTCAGAAACGCCACCTCCCCACTGAAACCGCCTCGTGGTGCCCCAGACACTATAGTCAGCTGGCCCTTCTTGGTGAGGGCCATTCCAGAGTCGATGGAGAACCCTGGAAAAAAAGACAGCAATTACTCAATGTTAGCAACTGCAATGCTACTACAGGGGGTCCTGTTTTACTCAGTTGGTAGAGCATGGTACTGGCAACGCCAGGGTTTTGGGTTTGCACTCACTACTGTAAGTCGCTCTGGATAAGAACGTCTGCTAAATGACTAAAATGTACATTGTGTACAAGGGTCCAAGTCTATGGGAAAGGGAGATGTAATTCACAAATAGTGTAACTAAAAAGTATGAATCAATACGAAACATGCCAATCTTTACAAATTTAAGAGGGTAATGCATCATTATAGCATTACTTACACCAACAGTATAAAAAACCCACTGAGTATTGATGAAATTTACCACAAAACCAAGCACTTCTGTGTTTTCCTTTCAGTGTGATTGAATAGAGGATAAGCTCTATCCATCTAAACTGACCTAGATAGCTGTTGTTAAGGAGAGGGATGAGGTCACGGTCAAGTCTGTCCACGTCCCCAGTTTCACGGGGCTCTTCATTTGACACTTCAAGGTTGTCTAGGGACTCCATTCTCACGATTCCTGTGACAGGCAGATGGACAGGAGAATAATGTGAATAATTGACCCTTGGGAATAAATTGTTTGGAATTCATTTGAATTAAATGCAGTGGACACCAGGCTCCTTAAACAGGCATAAATCCGAGGTAAAACGAAAAGGAAAAAGAATGCATAAATTGCAAATAGAAAATACAGATTAGCTAAATATTTCAACCTGTCTGGGCTTTTCAAGACAAACTAGGTCTGATCGACAGCTCATTCCAGTATCAGTGCAGTGTAGACTGACTGCAAGTGTGTTATAATGCCCCAAACATATAGTATATGAATACCATGTCTCATACATATCAGATACATATAATTTTACATTGGATCATATTGTTCCATTAACAAGATGAAACCCATTCTAAAAGTATCTCCCAACTCAAAACATGTACTGTACCTTTCCATTGGTAAGCTCCGGGGCCCCCAAACAGCAGAGATGTGTTGTCCTTGGCGAAGGCGGCAGAATGACCCTGTTGACAGTATCCGAACCAATCAGGATTCTTTGGCTTATCCTTGATGTGTTTTCTGTCGTCACAGATCACCCTCCTCCAGATTCTATGGGCATCACTCTTGTGGAGGTCCTCCCCGAGGATGTAGCATTGACCGAATACGAGGTTAGGGGTGTCAGGATTGATGCTCCACTCCTGGTATCGATGTGCACAAGTCTGTAGGGGGTAGAATGATAGAAATTCTCTCAGATGTAAGGAATTCTAAGTAATAAGCAAAGGGGTTGCCATAATTTATAATGAAAATGTGCTCTTTGTTGTCCTGTCCGAGTCAATTAAATTCCTTGAATTAAAAATAAAAATGAAAACAATATAATATAATGTTTGATCTAGTTGATTATAGGCAACAAAAACATGAAAGTACACAATATTTACCATACCATAACACTTTGACCAGGACCTTGGCTTGTCACTCGTACACCCATCCATTGGTCTTTGACATCACTGCTTTTAAGAAACTCTGGGGAATGTTCATTTTCAAACACAAAGGTTAGCTTTCACGCATATTAATATTAAACACATATTATCAAAATCACACATCCTTTTATCCTTAACAGCAGTCAAACACACAAACACAAAAACCTATTAGACGTGAGTGGAAGCAAACAAACCCTCGTTGTCGAGCTTGACACGCTCACAGCTATTAGAATCAGTGGTGAGCTCACACTGGTAGATGCCTCCAGTAACATCAGCTTCGGTCAATGACTTGGCACGTGGCGCTCCAACCAGCAATCTAGGAAAAATAAACCAGAATGTTGTACATTGATGTAAAATTCACATGCAGCCCTACAATACAATACAAACTAAAAACAACTTTGTCACTGCTGGTCTGAGTTGTATCAATCAATCAACCAATCAATCAATATTATTTTACATCAGCAGTTGTCACAAAGGCTTTACAGTTAGACCACAGAGATGCCAGGAAAAAATCCCTAGAAGGAAGGAACAAAGAAAGAAACCTAGAGAGGAACCAGGCTCAGAGGGGTGGCCCATCCTCTTCTGGCTGTAGAGATTAAGAGTAGCCATTAAGGCCAGATTGGTTATCATTTCATAGCGTGTGTACGTACAGTATATCAGACTGATGGGCAATCAGACAGGATAGAGGACACAAACATACGTTCATATATGACCAGGTCCAGCAGGGTCAGATAATAGTATGTATAGAACACTGTTAATAATTTATTTTAAGAGGTCAACTCACAGTTTCTTATTGACAGGATTCAGTTGTTGGTGCAGTGCCAGGGAGAATCCAAACAGGCTTCCCGGATCACCATTTCTCCTCAGAACATGCTTTGTGTCCGTGTCCAGATTGAAAGCTGAGATGTGAAATGGTAGGCAGGCCAAAAGAAACCACAGGTCAAGTAGAAGGCCCCACAATTGAATTGTCATGTTTTAGTGTTGTTAGCTAACCCTATAGCTTCTTGGAGCAACGCTACAGAAATGGGATGTGACTCGACACTGGCTGCGGTATACAGTGTTTGCTGCAGGAGTTGCCAGACTGGGTGTGGTACAAGGGGAATTTATCTCAATGAACTCAAGCACTTCACATGTTTATGGTTTGATTGCTTATGTTAATATTTACCCTGTTCCATTCTAAGGACATGAGGAACTTCACACCCTACAAAAACACATCTTTAGACAAGTAACAACTGTCGTCATGACTTGCACACCAAAAGTCTGGTGCGGGTGTTCACATCGGCAAATCAGTGATAATATTAAAGGGAAAAGTGTGCAAGTCCATGAGAAATGGCTAAAAGGAGAATGTGTACAACATGTAGCCATTCGCTGTCATGATCACTGTCATGACAACAGCTGTTATTTGTCTTAAGTAGTGAAACTTGATCTTGACAGTAGATGTGTTTTTGTAGTTCTTCAAGGAGTAAGGAACATACAAAGCACATGCTACAATGTAAGACATAACAGAGTGGTGTAACATGAACATGGTCACACTTCACCAGATGGCGCTGTTTCACTAGTTTAGGACAGAATTATTTGACCAGTCTCACAGTCTAACCTTTATGAACCATGTCGATGTTCCTTCTCAGATGTAATCTATCTATGCTGATAAAATGCTGTAGTCTATTGGTCATGGTTTATGCAACCAATATAATTGTGTGTAGGCCGTCATTCTAAATAAGAATTTGTCTTGTTGAGTTAAACTGACTTGCCTAGTTAAATAAAGGTTACATTAAAAAAAATAAAGAAATCTGTTTTATCTTATTAGACAATGAAATCATCAAATATGCCTTTACTAACATGAGCTAATGTTTCATTCTGTTTTAGCATGCAGCCGGAAAAGTAGTGAGAGACTTGACAAGTGAATCTTGCAAACCATATTCTTCATGCATATTGCACTTTGTGCATACAACTCTAATGACTATTTTGGGCGATACTGTACTCAGTATTGTCAAAACTAGCAGTAGGGAGGACTAGTGGAGAGAATTGATCAATGAGTAAAGGCGCTTTCACATATCCCTGAAACTCACTCTTTAGCTAATACCTTGTAGTCAAATATATCCTATTGTTTGAGCAAGCTTATAGAGTTAGAGTGAAGTGATTCTTCATAATGGGGAGAAGTAGCTACATCAGTGGATATGGTGAGCATGGTGAGGGGTCACATTCAGGGGAATAAGACCAAGAGGTTCCATCTGTGTTCGGGTTGAATAAGGAGGGGGCTTCCAGAACGAGAGGGCTGTGACATTTTCCACTGCGGTCTTTTAGCCATCAGCAATGAAACCAGCAAACACAAAACATGTCCAGAGACAAACAATGACGCCTGGAAACTTGAGCATCAGTGTGGTTTCGGTGTTAGAGGTGTGGATTCTACAGAGGCTACTCTTCCTGTAACAGTCTCACTCTCACTCCAAGTGCACTGTGGGTGGAAATGATCTAAGAGACCATCACATTCTCACATGAATTTGAGTCCATCTAACAAAGAACATTTTTGTGCCATTGTATATCATTTGCTGGATTTATATTTTGTTGAGAGCACCACATGATGTTGTTCTTGTGTGTTTGTGTGAGGCATAACACAACTGCATATCGTACACATATTCTATAGAGTAGAATGGAACATATTGTGGGATTTATTGGGGCTCAACAAAGACAATAAAGTCCACCCACTGGGTCAGTTCAACGAGTAGTTTTGATTTACATTTGGTTGAGTGGTCAACTAACGGTGAATTCAACGTGACCCCCCCTCCCATATTAGCATAAACTGTGTCTTTCACAGCATATTCTACGTTAGTTCATCATCATCATCATCATCATCATCATACATATTATTATCATCATAATCATCATCAATATCATCATCATCATTATCATTATGATCATCATGGATATCATCATTATCATCAATATTATCATGCTACTGGGGCGGCAGGTAGCCTAGTGGTTAGAGTGTTGGGCCTGTAACTGAAAGGTTGCAGGATCGAATCCCTGAGCTGACATGGTATAAATCTGTAGTTCTGCCCCTGAACAAGGCAGTTAACCCACTGTTCCTAGGCCATCATTGTAAATAGGAATTTGTTCTTAACTGACTTGCCTAGTAAAATAAAGGTTAAATAAAAAAATATTCATATCATTAATATTGTCATGATACTCATCATAATGATTATCATCATCTAAAATGCCTCAATCAATCTTCAATCTTTTCAACATGAAGATGAACCATAATCCAGAAATAATTGAAGACATCAAATATCCCATATGTTATAAGACTATCCAATAATACTTGAAGATAAGGTGTTAATACTGTAGACTATGCTCAAGACACTCATTTTGTAAATAGACTATGGGGTAATTTGAACGTGTCTAACCAGTTACTTCATCTGCCAGTGTGCTTTTAGCCCATTTAAAAACAAACGTCTCAAATGAACCCTATTCCCTATACAGTGCTCTACTTTTGACCGGAGCCCTATGGCCCTTCTCAAAAGTAGTGCACTGTATTCAGTAGGGAATTTTGGACACAGAAAGGACTGGCACTTTGGAACAGAGTTTTGTTGTACAGGGAGCCTGTCTCTACATCCAGTAAGTCATAGAAACAGCTCTGTCTGAAAATAGGTCTCAATAAGGTGGTGAGTATCAGAGAGTTACTGGTTAACCCAATCACACTCCCTCAGCAGATATGTCATCCTGGCCAAGCAGCTGAAGCTAAGTGGGGCTGGGCTTCTGTAACAGACTCCCTGAATAAATGTGAGAATACTATGATATTTGCAAAAAGTTCAGAGCCATAACTGCAGGGTTGCTGGTTGGAACCCTGTTCTGATGTTTTTCAGTGTTCAGTGCTTCTGTAACAGCCTCCCTGTATAAATGTTTCCATATGTAGGCAAAGCACACTGCATATATCAGTTGAAAAGCACATCTCGAATGTAAGACATGTCATGACAATGTCATATACATCAACTAACAGGTAGGTATAGGTACCTCATGACCAGTTTTTCATATATTTCCATTGAACACCTTCACGACAGGTTTAAGATCTACTCCTAGAGAACTTTGACTAACTGTCTATAAAAGTTCTAGCTTTCTAGTGAAAACATTACACCTACAGTACATTAGATCAAGACCTGTTGAGGGTAAAAGTCAGAGATTTACTAAGTGAGAACAAGGCTCACTCCAAGCTTTATTCTAAGTCTGTGAAGCTGGCCCTACAACTCTCAAGTGAACAGGTTTGCTAAAATTAGCTTGTTTGTCAAGTCTCTCACAGCCATAACATAGCTATGCATCTTGTGGTTACCCACACAGGCAGGGAAGGTAGGCTTGTTGTGAGAAAACAGCTCAGAGGTCTGTCCAACGTGCAGAGATGGCCCGCCACAACCTACGCCTACGAGCTAAACCACTGTGGACCGGCAAACCATTTGACAAGCGTGGGCGTGCAAAACATGCCTGCAACACTGCTGCAAAACAAAAGAGCAAAGTATATGGTAATGGACAACAAGGTTTGACTCATATTGACTGGTCCTTATGACTGTTGATGCACGCATGCAAATACCATACACACATTCACACAAATGCACACATTGGCATCTAATATTTAGGCAAATAACAAAGGAAATGTTACAAAGCCCTACAGATTATTACAGATGCTTGGTCATACAGTCCATATGAGTCATGTTCATGTTCTCTTCTGTACAGGGTTGGGGAGTGACTGATTACGTAATTATGTAATCTGATTAGAAAAAAGGGTAACTGTAATTAGTTACGTTACCACCTACAATATTGTAATCAGATTACAGATACTTTTAAAAAACAAGATGATTACTTCTTGGAATACTTTTAAATTCAGAAAGGATGTTTGAGAAAAATATACTTACACCTTTCTGTTTTCTCAATGAATTTCAATTCAGCACTGAAAAAAGTGTACATTTGTTCCAACTGAGCGAGTCTGACCACAAGTCTGACACCACTATGACGACACACTAAATGCGTTTGATGGATCCTTTTTGTCATCTTCTAATGCCTCTTAAGGAGAAAGTAATCCAAAAGTAACGGAAAGTAATACGATTAAATTACTGAGATTAGAAATGTCATTGATAAAATATTTAATCAGTCGTCAGTTTACCAAAGTTACCTTGATAACTCCTCAAACCTGCTTCATAGGATAACCCTCAGTGGTTATTGTCACCCCCTAGGGTGACCACTTTGTTATTGTTTGAACTGCAGATTTACACTTTAAAGAAAACATACAACCTTGTCACATGCTTGACACACACACAGGCCTAAATACCAACACACAGGCCTAAATACCAACACACAGGCCTAAATACCAACACACAGGCCTAAATACCAACACACAGGTCTACACAAGAAACACACAGGCCTAAATACCAACACACAGGCCTAAATACCAACACACAGGTCTACACACCAACACACAGGCCTACACACCAACACACAGGTCTACACACCAGCACACAGGCCTAAATACCAACACACAGGCCTAAATACCAACACACAGGCCTAAATACCAACACACAGGCCTAAATACCAACACACAGGTCTACACACCAACACACAGGTCTACACACCAACACACAGGCCTAAATACCAACACACAGGTCTACACACCAACACACAGGCCTACACACCAACACACAGGTCTACACACCAGCACACAGGCCTAGGGGTAGACTAGCGGTTAGAGCAAGGCACTTAACCCTAATTTGCTCCAGGGGCTGACCCTGTAGGCAGGCGGTCATTGTAAATATATATCTTGCCTAGTTAAAGGTTAAATAAATAAATAAACACACACCAACACACAGGCCTACACACCAACAGCAAACATAGACACACATGCATAATCAGTCTCACTCACATCAATGTGTACCTACTTACATAAATATACCAGCATATGGGTACACACACAGAGATACACCTATTTCCATCCTGGACACTCCATCACTTACTCCCATACACAGTCTCACATCAGACTGACACATGATAGTGAGGTCTGCTGCTCTCTAGTGGGGAGGTCAAATAGGCCTGGGTAATAGATCTGCTGCTCTGTAGTGGGGAGGTTAAACAGGCCTGGGTAATAGATCTGCTGGACTCTGGTGGGGAGGTCAAACAGACCTGGGTAATAGATCTGCTGCTCTGTAGTGGGGAGGTCAAACAGGCCTGGATAATATATTGGGTGTTCTCTAGTGGGGAGGTCAAACAGACCTGGGTAATAGATCTGCTGTTCTCTAGTGGGGAGGTTAAACAGGCCTGGGTAATAGATCTGCTGTTCTCTAGTGGGGAGGTCAAACAGGCCTGGGTAATAGATCTGCTGTTCTCTAGTGGGGAGGTTAAACAGGCCTGGGTAATAGATCTGCTGGACTCTGGTGGGGAGGTCAAACAGACCTGGGTAATAGATCTGCTGTTCTCTAGTGGGGAAGTCAAACAGGCCTGGGTAATAGATCTGCTGGACTCTGGTGGGGAAGTCAAACAGACCTGGGTAATAGATCTGCTGTTCTCTAGTGGGGAAGTCAAACAGGCCTGGGTAATAGATCTGCTGGACTCTGGTGGGGAGGTCAAACAGACCTGGGTAATAGATCTGCTGTTCTCTAGTGGGGAAGTCAAACAGACCTGGGTAATAGATCTGCTGGACTCTAGTGAGGAGGTCAAACAGACCTGGGTAATAGATCTGCTGTTCTCTAGTGGGGAAGTCAAACAGACCTGGGTAATAGATCTGCTGGACTCTAGTGAGGAGGTCAAACAGACCTGGGTAATAGATCTGCTGGACTCTAGTGAGGAGGTCAAACAGACCTGGGTAATAGATCTACTGTTTTCTAGTGGGGAGGTCAAACAGACCTGGGTAATAGATCTGCTGCTTTTTAACATTATATCAAATAGCAGTGTTTTTTTTACACTAAGTTGAATTACTTAGTTCAGGTTATGGTGGCACGTTACCTAAAGAACTTTAATTAAAGGAGTGCTGTAAACGTTTTAATAACTAGCCACACTTTTTCATATTTTTGATAATGTGACCAAGGTGACCAAGTGTTAGGGTTTTGGTTAAACTAAGCCTAAGTTAGTTAAGGCGTGGTTAATTAAGGCTAATTTAATTACTAAGGGGAGTGGGTTAATTAAGCAATAAGGCAAGAGGGGGTGTGGTATATGGCCAATATACCATGGCTAAAGGCTGTTCTTATGCACGACGCATCACGGATTGCCTTGATACAGCCATTAACTGTGGTATATTGGCCATATAACACAAACCCCCAAGGTGCCTTATTGCTATTATAAACTGGTTACTGAAGTAATTAGAGCAGTAAAAATAAATGTTTTGTCATACCCGTGGTATACAGTCTCATATACCACAGCTGTCAGCCAATCAGCATACAGGGCTCGAACCACCCAGTTTATAATGTAGAATCATTTATGAGAATTGGGTAATTTGTCTACATGGTTCTATTTGGAGCAGAACACGTTACATTTTCACACCTTGACTGGCTTTGCCTAGGAGTTCACACCTTGTGGTAAGTTCCTCTGCAGGCTCAGAGTGGAGGGTTTGTCTTGTCAATGCACGTGTGTCTGCCCGTTCTTTGAAGTGAGACCTCAACTGCAGGTCAGTCATCCTGTGTGGGTCTCACTGTCTTGCTCGGTAGAAACCGAGTGGAAAATTACAGGGTGATTATCGTCACACACGAAACTCGTCACAAACAAACAGCAGCCCCTTCCCTCCATTACTGAACATTGACCTTATATGGTAAACTGAAGCTAGTGGTGCTGCGGTGGTGCAGTTCAAGGGTGATACATACAGTGTCAACATCAAAACAAATCATTCAGTTGTTGTAGTGTAGTGGTGATGTTGCCATCATCCTCCTAGAAACTGTGACCAGTCAGCATGTATTAATACACCTAGAGAATGTACTGTATATACAGGACATAAAGTACCACCTAGTTATATACAGGGCATATGGTACCACCTAGTTACATACAGGACATATGGTACCACCTAGTTATATACAGGACATAAAGTACCACCTAGTTATATACAGGACATAAAGTACCACTTAGTTACATACAGGACATAAAGTACCACCTAGTTATATTCAGGACATAAAGTACAACCTAGTTATATAAAGGACATAAGGTACCACCTAGTTAAATACAGGACATAAAGTACCACCTAGTTATATACAGGACATAAAGTACCACCTAGTTAAATACAGGACATATGGTACCACCTAGTTATATACAGGACATAAAGTACCACCTAGTTATATACAGGACATAAAGTACCACTTAGTTACATACAGGACATAAAGTACCACCTAGTTATATTCAGGACATAAAGTACAACCTAGTTATATAAAGGACATAAGGTACCACCTAGTTATATACAGGACATAAAGTATAACCTAGTTATATACAGGACATAAGGTACCACCTAGTTATATACAGGACATTCAGTACCACCTAGTTATATACAGGACATAAAGTACCACTTAGTTACATACAGGACATACGGTACCACCTAGTTATATACAGTGCATACGGTACCACCTAGGTACATACAGGACATAAAGTACCAGCTAGTTATATACAGGACATACGGTACCACCTAGTTAGTGTCTATACAGGACATACGGTATCACCTAGTTAATGTATATACAGAACATACGGTACCACCTAGTTACATACAGGACATACGGTACCACCTAGTTAATGTATATACAGGACATACGGTACCACCTAGTTAATGTATATACAGGACATACGGTGTCACCTAGTTACATACAGGGCATACGGTACCACCTAGTTATATACAGGGCATATGGTACAACCTAGTTATATACAGGACATAAAGTACCACCTAGTTATATACAGGGCATACGGTACCACCTAGTTATATACAGGGCATATGGTACAACCTAGTTATATACAGGACATAAAGTACCACCTAGTTATATACAGGGCATACGGTACCACCTAGTTATATACAGGGCATACGATACCACCTAGTTATATACAGGACATACGGTACCACCTAGTTAGTGTCTATACAGGACATACGGTATCACCTAGTTAATGTATATACAGGACATACGATACCACCTAGTTATGTACAGGACATAAAGTACCACCTAGTTACGTACAGGACATACAGTACCACCTAGTAATATACAGGGCATACGGTACCACCTAGTTATTCACAGGACATAAAGTACCACCTTGTTAAATACAGAACATATGGTACCTCCTAGTTATATACAGGACATATGGTACAACCTAGTTATATACAGGACATACAGTACCACGCAGTTATATACAGGACATATGGTACCACCTATTTAATGTATATACAGGGAATACGGTATCACCTAGTAATATACAGGGCATACGGTACCACCTAGTTAATCTATATACAGGGCATACGGTATAACCTAGTAATATACAGGGCATACGGTACCACCTAGTTAATCTATATACAGGGCATACGGTATAACCTAGTTATATACAGGGCATACGGTATCACCTAGTAATATACAGGGCATACGGTATCACCTAGCAATATACAGGGCATACGGTACCACCTAGTTAATCTATATACAGGGCATACGGTATAACCTAGTAATATACAGGGCATACGGTACCACCTAGTTAATCTATATACAGGGCATACGGTATAACCTAGTAATATACAGGGCACACGGTACCACCTTGTTAATGGATATACAGGGCATACGGTATAACCTAGTTATATACAGGGCATACGGTATCACCTAGTAATATACAGGGCATACGGTATCACCTAGCAATATACAGGGCATACGGTATCACCTAGTGATATACAGGGCATACGGTATCACCTAGTAATATACAGGACATACAGTATCACCTAGTAATATACAGGACATACAGTATCACCTAGTAATATACAGGAGGTTGGTGGCAACTTAATTGGGGAGGATGTGCTCGTGTTAATGGCTGGAGCAGAATGAGTGGAATGGTATCAAATACATCAAACACATGGTTCCAGGTTTCCATGTGTTTAATGCCATTCCATTCACTCTGTTCCAGACATTATTACTAGCCATCCTCCCCTCAGCAGACTCCCGTGGAAACACTACATTGTCTTTGTGGCCTCAGATAGGAACTCTTTAAACAACTTATTCACACTTGAATTGTATTTGACTCAATATTGTAGGCTACCTGTGTGCATTACCAGATAAATACTAGGCATATCTGAAGTACAGCAGAAGAGTTTAATAATAGCTTGTAACAAACACCCACTCCATTATGTTGGGACTAATACTACGTGTTCTACTGAGTACAACAAACCATATTATGTTTTAGCTGTTCAAATTTTTAATGCCAATGCAAATTAAGTAATTATTTTGAGATGAAACCTGAGAATAATCTCTCTGTATGGCAGATGACTTACTGACTAGTCAATGTTTTGCTAAACTAGTTTGGAGCATAAGAGGTACCTCCCCCTGATGGGAGAAGCTAAAGGCTATGACAGCAAGAACACATCCTCATTTAGGGGTGGGTCAGGACTCTCTCACTCCATTTGTGACTGACTATCAGAATGGATTCTTTGTTGAATACTGTATCCCTTTTCCATTCCCCTACACTGAGGGGAGGAGTTTGAGTTGAGGCTAGTTCGGGGTTGAGATTCTGTGAAATAAAGGCAGGGCTTTAGTGTTTTGACCTAGTTGGTTATTTACTTATCATAAAGTGATGAATGGCAACAGTTACTGTTGTTGAAATTGACAAATAATATATAAATATTTATGTTTTGATAAATATATCAATGTATTCCTTTTTTTATACATATTGAGTTAATATACCAGTTGTGTTTGATATTGGGTTAATATACCAGTTGTGTTTGATATTGGGTTAATATACCAGTTGTGTTTCATATTGGGTTAATATACCAGTTGTGTTTCATTGTGGAAGTGTTCAGAGTCAGTTAACTAACACTCTCAGATTATATACATGCTGAACCATACTGTGCTGGCTCAGATCAATTATTTCAATGTTCTTTGCAGAACAGTTCTATAAACTATGTTGTAAGCATATGCAATCCAGCCCAGTACAGCATTGTTTGTCTTGGCTCTAAAGTGTGAAAAGAGAATGTGTTTGATACAGCATCAGTATAATCTATGTATCTGGGGAGGCTCTTCTGATGCTTCAGTAACGAGAGGGCTGTGCTGTTACACTGGTTGCTTCTGCTCCATGTCTGTTTCACTCAAACAGCCACCCACACAGCCCTAGAGCACCGCCCTTAACTTTACAACCATTTATTATCTAATCCAAACAACTACCCACACAGCCCTAGAGCACCGCCCCTTAGCTTTACAACCATTTATTATCTAATCCAAACAGCAAGAATGAAAAAAGAGCTTCAACAGAACACAATAGTCTTGTCTCACGTGGTCTGGATCCCAGGGTACCTGTCTCTAGTATTCAATCACCACACAATATTAGATGTTTACTGAAAGTCCTCTATTTTGTTAACTGCTGACATGCACAATTGTTTGGGACTGTATCAACAGTGGACTAATAAACAAATTACTGAAATATGGTTTTTGAGAAACATTTCCCTTTAAGAAACACCATTGCTTCCTTTTCATTGAGTGAATTTGTGTTCTGATTGATCATTTTTATTACATTTGTCATATTTTCATATTTTCTAATTCTCTGTGTACAAGGGGCACTGACTTATTTAACCTTTATTTAACTAGGCAAGTCAGTTAAGAACAAGTTCTACCTACAGGGTCAGCCCCTGGAGCAAATGTGGGTTAAGTGCCTTGCTCAAGGACACATCGGCAGGTTTTTCACCATGTCGGCTCAGGTATTCGAACCAGCGACCTTTCAGTTACTGGCCCAACGCTCTAACCGCTAGGCTACCTGCCTCCAAATGTAAGTATTATTAATGTTACATTTTAGAATGATTAAGCTAAGTTCAGTCCCAGTCTGAACACCTGACATCAGAGTACACACTCTCCTGTGGAGTCTCTCTCTTCTTTCTTCCTCTTTTAGTTTTCCTCTCAGAGAAATTCAATGCAGCATAATTCAACACATCTGCATCTTGATCCTAAGGAGGAACATATTTTAGAAACATAATAACATCATGATTATTACACATAAATACAGTTACATGTTGTTCATATTACATTTTCAAACCATTAAAGGTCATGTTCACAGAAATACTTAAAGTTTCTATGAGACAGTAGGCCACATATTGGTTGGAAAATATATAGTTACTGGCTCATTATCCATCACATAGAGTAGGTTTCAAGGGTTATCATGAGCTATGTAATAGAGTCAATTTCACCCTCAAATTTGAATTAAATCATTTCACAATGTAAATATACCTGTTCTCCCTTTAATCCGTCATGTCTGCCTCCCTGACAGGCACCTACTGCTTCAATAGAGGAACAACAAATAAAAGTGTTGCTGTCTGATGAAAACCTCTTATATCCAAAACAGAAACTTTTCAGGAAATGGGAAACATTACCATTTCAATACATGTAAAAAATATGTTTTGGGCAAAAATGGAGATACAAGGTTATCATCAGACATGAATGAAAGTCAAGATAAATGTCCATAGCAATTCAAAACTACTCTAACCTTTATTTAACTAGGCAAGTCAGTTAAGAACAATGACGGCCTACACTGGCCAAACTCGGACGACGCTGGGCCAATTCTGCACCGCCCTATGGGTCTCCCAACCATGGCCGGTTGTGATACAGTCTGGATTTGAACCAGGTTGTCTGTAGTGACGTGGGTAGCCTAGCGGTTAGAGCGTTAGGCCAGTAACCGAAATGTCGCTGGTTTCAATACCCGAGCTGAGCCGACAAGGTGAAAAACCTGTTGATGTGTCCTTGAGCAAGGCACTTAACCCTAATTTGCTCCAGGGGCTGACCCTGTAGGTAGGCCGTCATTGTAAATAAGAATTTGTTCTTAACTGACTTGCCTAGTTAAATAAAGGTTAAATAAAATAAAAAATCACTGAGATGCAGTGTCTTAGACCACTGTGCCACTTGGCCCCTCTAACTTCAGGGCAGCAAAGGTAATCTAGCATATTTTCATAATTGTATTGCTTACCTTTGCAATTTTCACAGACTTGCTCTTTACTTCTGGTGCAGGAAAGGAAGATGATCCCAATCCCACACAAAACCAACGCCACTGCCAAACCAACAACAACCACTAACAGAGCCTTTTCTGAAACAAACATAAAAATGATTGTCATAAAGTATCTATCATCATTTTTACCCAAGAAAATGTATAAATATATTGCCAGATTTAGGTTAATATATTGACACTATAAAATAATGATGTACTATAAAACATTAGGCCTACAGATGTAAGATCTCAGTTTGATCACTGTTACGTTTGCCTTTACATTTTTTATCAACCCCTACAAAAATGTCCATTCATTTTAATCCACATAATGAATCACATTTTCCTGCTGTAGCAAACTGACTAACATTTAGATTCTACATCTGTAGATTTCAATTAAACTGATTCTACCTGACTCGTTCCATATCTTGTTAGTGGCCATGTCCAATTTTGTTCCGTTACCCAACAGGATCTCCCCACATGTGGCCACAGCACAGTAGTAAGTCCCAGCATCAGAGGGGCTGAGGTTGTTCTTGGAGAGGCTGTAGACACAACTCTGTGTAGGAGAGGGAGTCTCAGGTCTCTTCTCACACTCATCACTCCTTTTCCCAGGGGTGTAAATGACTTCTGGATGGGATTCTCCTGATCCGGCTCTGAACCAGTACACACGGTGTTCTTCTGCACAGGTCTCAGAGAGCACTGAACACTGCAGAGTCACATTTTCTCCTGGATGGACTGGGTCAGACATTGGCCGCTGTACCACGGTCATGTAATCAGACCTCTGGTGATTCTTACCTAAATGGTACATTTATGGTTTCATATAAATCAATCTGAAACAACACTTTCTAAAATGCACATGAATGTATAAAACCATACAGACACATAGAAAACATATGAAGATAAAAACCCTGAACAATAAATAAATGCCATTAATATATTCTCATTACCTTTTAATACTAAAAAAGTCCCATTGATAAAGTTTACATCATATTCTGTCCTACTTGCACAGTAGTAAATGGCTTCATCTGTTGTTTCCATCTTAGGGATTGTAAGATGATATATCCCATCAGCTTCAGCCTTCTCCACAATGAGATGTGAATTGTTAAATTCCTTGTACAGTTCAGGTCTGGACTGAAATTTCTGAATCCTTGCAACAACTTGAGGAATTTGCCCAATAATTTGCTTAAACCAGAACATGTTGCCCCTATTGTATATCATATCTGAGAAAACACAGTAGAGAATCACTTGGTCACCAATTTGAACCCCCTGAACTTGAACTTGCCGCTGAACATTGTTGCATTGTGTCACATCTAAAAATGCAAAACAGAATGAAAAGTTTAGGTTAATCAGAAGAACTGAAAAAAGCTCAACAGAATCAGAAACCCCATATAAACAATTTCCCCTGAAATTCTTACATTGTGAACTGAACAGAATCACAGTATGGTTAGACAAGTCAAGGTAGGATTAGCAAAACTTACATATTGTACTGAATAATACCACAATAACCCCGATTCTGATCATCTTGGTGTGTAGCTCCAACTTCAGGTTAGTCCTCTGACCGGTGGATAAATGCTTGAAATAAGTTTGTACCAATATGCAGGTCTGAAGTCAAAGACCTACCTGATAGGCTGGTGTAAAAAACACAATACTTCCTGTTATATTTCCGAACTAGCAACAGTGTTTTTGGTTACCCAAACACCTGCAGTGTTTCATTTAGGACACTATTCTGTTATTAGCTAAAGTTTATGCACTTTTCAATGTATCTATTGTATATATATTTTTTTTTAAATTTAACCTTTATTTTACTAGGCAAGTCAGTTAAGAACAAATTCTTATTTACAATGACGGCCTAGGAACAGTGGGTTAACTGATGAGGCAGCCTATAAGGAGGAGGTCAGAGACCTGGCAGTGTGGTGCCAGGATAACAACCTTTCCCTCAACGTCAGCGAGACAAAGGAGCTGATCGTGGACTACAGGAAACGGAGGGCCGAGCATGCCCCCATCCACATTGACAGGGCTGTAGTGGAGCGGGCCACATCACTAAGTAATTAACATGGTCCACACACACCAACATAGTGGTGAAGAAGGCACGACAATGCCTCTTACCACTCAGGAGGCTGAAAATATTTAGCATGAGGCCTCAGATCATCAAACAGTTCTACAGCTGCACCATTGAGAGCATCTTGACTGGCTGCATCACTGCTTGGTATGCCAACTTCTTGGCATTTGGCCACAAGGCGCTACAGAAGGCAGTGCGTACGGCCCAGTACTGTACATCACTGGGGCCAAGCTCCCTGCCATATACCAGGCTCTGTCAGAGGAAGGACCTAAAAATTGTCAAAGGCTCCAGCCACCCACGTCATAGACTGTTCTCTCTGCTACAGCATTGCAAGCAGTACCAAATCACCAAGTCTGGAACCAACAGGACCCTGAACAGCTTCTACCCCCAAGCTGTAAGAGTTCTAAATAGTGAACCAAATAGCTACTCTGACTATCTGTATTGATCCCGTTTGCACTAACTCTTTTGACTCATCACATACGCTGCTGCTACTGTTAATTATTATTATTGATATTATCTTTCTATTGTTTTTTGAATGTTTCATATTTGGGAAGGGCCATAAGTAAGCATTTCACTTGTAATCTGCACCTGTTATTTACAAAACATGTGACAAATAACATTTAATTTGAATTTTAAAATGTCCTGCTTGCAGGAACGTTCTCATCTGTATGCTTGCTGGGCAACCAGGGCAGTGCAGTAAAGCTCAGTTTAGATAGATAGATAGATAGATAGATAGGTACTTTATTGATCCCCCGGGGGGGGAAATTTCATTATCAAGCAGCTACAACAAAAACACAGGGCAGGTGCAAAATGCCACAACGAAAGTACACAAAAGACAGATACACGGTACATGATACATAGAGCGGCAGTATGAAAAAGTATAGAAATACAGGATATCTGGAGTGCAAAAAAAAGCTATAAAAGGACATTGCATAGTATGAGTGGTTGGCTGAATATGTACACTATACATTGGTGGATGTTGGATGGTTAACTATACTATACAGGTTGATGGCAGAGAAATACTTCAGTAGCTAATGCGTATGATATGAGCGAGGGTAATAATAGTTTACTTAATAGACAGACTGGGTAAATGAACAGGTAAGTGAAAATTTTGCATGGTTAAATTAGCTGTACAGTTAGGTATACAGTTATATTTACAGATAATTGAATACTTGCATGTTTACACAAACTGTACAGGTAAATGACAGGAAGAGATACTTTAATAGCTAAATGTGTGTATGATATCATTGGGGTAATAATAGTAATTCCCTTAAAATACAGTCCTTAGTGCGCAGGGTTTAATTACAGACAACTGCACTTATTGCACATTTGATATACTAAAAGCAATGAGAAAAGGTGCAACTGGCAGGATACTAATATGCATTCCTGAGTGAATGCCTAGGTCCAATAATTACTTATTATTATTGCATGTGATATAATATAACAACTGTACATGGGTATGTATATACAGACCTGTATGAATAAGTAGGTCCTGAGTGGATGAGTGCTGACGGAACAGAGTTACTCACGGATGGATGCATAATTGTTAAACTAGGTCCTAGCACCCCAACAGTTCCAGATCAATGTTGCCGACGGCACGGCACCCCGGTGAGGCATTATATAGTCTCATAGCCGCCGGCAGGAAGGACCTCCTGTAGCGCTCTCTGGCACACCGTGGTGGGATCAGTCTGTGACTGAAAGAGCTCCTCTGCGTCATAACCATAGCGTGCAGAGGGTGGGTGACGTTGTCCATGATGGCCAGCAGTTTGGCCAGGATCCGTCTCTCCGCCACCTCCTCTAGAGTGTCAAGGCTCATCCCCAGGACAGAGCTAGCCTTCCTGATCAGCTTATTTACCCGAGAAGCATCACCGGCTTTGATGTTTGCTCCCCAGCACACCACTGCAAAAAAGATGGCACTGGCCACCACAGACTGGTAGAAGGTATGCAGTAGTTTACTGCACACGTTGAAGGACCTGAGCCTCCTCAGAAAGTAGAGTCGGCTCTGGCCCTTTTTGTACAGGGCCCCGGTGTTACCAGCCCATTCCAGTCTGTTGTCCATATGGACACCCAAGAACTTGTATGACTCAACCATTTCCACATCCATCCCCTTTATAGGGACTGCAGTCAGTTGTGCCTTGGTTCTCCTGAAGTCCACCACCATCTCCTTAGTTTTGCTGATGTTGAGCTGAAGGTGGTTCTGCTCACACCACAACACAAAGTCACTGATTGTGCTCCTGTACTCCTCCTCCTGCCCACCCCTGATGCACCCTACAATAGCAGA
Source organism: Thymallus thymallus (assembly GCA_023634145.1). Classification (NCBI taxonomy): domain Eukaryota; kingdom Metazoa; phylum Chordata; class Actinopteri; order Salmoniformes; family Salmonidae; genus Thymallus; species Thymallus thymallus. Next base: position 12,064,781 of record CM042385.1, read on the forward strand.
GTCATCCGAGAACTTCTGTAGGTGGCATGTTTCAGAGTTATATCTGAAGTCTGAGGTGTAGAGGGTGAACAGGAAGGGGGACAGGACCGTACCCTGGGGGGCCCCTGTGTTGCTAACTGCCCGTTCTGACACACAGCTCTGTAGTCGCACAAATTGTGGCCTACCGGTCAGGTAGTCCGTGACCCAGGAGACTAAGGGTGCTTCCACTTTCATCCTCCTCATCTTCTCACCCAGTAGCAGGGGCTGAATGGTATTGAAGGCACTGGAGAAGTCAAAAAACATGACCCTCACAGTGCAACCTGCGTTGTCCAGGTGAGAGTAGGCCCTCTGCAGAAGGTAGATGATTGCATCATCCACCCCGATGTTGCGCTGGTATGCAAACTGCAGGGGGTCCATTGATGAACACACCAGGGGTCTGAGGTGAGCGAGGACTAACCTTTCCAGGGTCTTCATGATGTGGGATGTTAGCGCTACAGGTCTGAAGTCATTCAGGACAGTGGGGTGTGCCTTCTTGGGCACTGGGACGAGGCAGGATGTTTTCCACAGCACAGGGACCCTTTCTAGGCTCAGGCTAAGGTTGAAAAAGACACTGGAGTATTCCACACAGTTGGTCAGCACAGACCCTCAGCACCCTTGGGCTGATGCCATCAGGGCCCGCCGCTTTCCACTGGTGTAGTCTCTCCAGCTCTCTCTTCACTTGGTTGGTGGTGAAAGCCAGCCCGGGTAGGGAGGTGGGGGGAAGGGGGGTGTTGAGGATCAGTCCAGGGGGGGCAGGGGCGGAGGTGGGGTCACTGATTGTCTCAGCAGAGGTGCTGTGAGCAAAGTGGGGGTGGGATAGCCGTGAGGGTGTGTGGTCTGGGGAGCTGGAGGGGAGGTGGACAGGGCCAGTATCGAACCTGTTAAAAAATTGGTTCAGCTCATTGGCTCTATCCTGGGTCCCCTCCGTCTGCCCACTGTTTGACTTTTTGAAGCCAGTGATATTTCTCATACCCTTCCACACCTCTCTCACCTGGCTCTGCCTCAGCTTGTCCTCCATCTTCTCCTTATACACTCTCTTCCCCTCAGCAATCCGCAACTTCAGCTCCCTCTGGACGCATTTCAATTTGTCCTTGTCCTTCTCCTTGAAGGCCCTCTTCTTCTCATTCAGCAGGGCCTTCAGGTCGCTGGTGACCCAGGGTTTATTGTTTGGGAAACAGCGTACCTTCCTGGTGGGTACAGTGTTGTCTACACAAAAATTAATATAGTCTGTTATGCAGTCAGTGAGTCCATTGATGTCCTCCCCATGAGCCTCACAGAACACATCCCAGTCTGTTGTTTCAAAGCAGTCCTGTAGGGCCTCATTCGCCTCCGGGGACCATCTCCTAATAGTCCTGGTGGTTGCAGGCTGCTGTTGGACCATAGGCCTGTAGAGTGGGGTGAGGTGGACAAGGTTGTGATCCGATCTACCGAGGGGAGGGAGTGCAGTGGAGTTGTATGCATCCTTCACATTAGCATATAACAAGTCCAGAGTTTTATTATTCCTGGTTGGGCACTTCACGAACTGTTTGAACGTGGGCAGCGTTGAAGAGAGAGATGCATGGTTAAAATCCCCCGAAATTGCAAAGAAAGCACTGGGATGCGCTGTCTGTAACCTCGCGATAACAGAGTGGATGACGTCACACGCTGCGTTTGCGTCAGCAGAGGGCGGGATGTAAACAATAACAGCAATGGCCGCCGTGAATTCCCTAGGTAGATAGTAGGGTCTCAGGCTAACGGCTAGCAGTTCAATGTCCGGGCTACAAAACTTTTCCTTAAGAGTAATATGTTTGGGATGACACCATCTGTTGTTAACTAATAAAGCCAGCCCACCACCCTTACTCTTACCGGAAGAGACGCGATCCCTGTCCGCTGTGATGGTCTGTTTGAACAGAGTATAAGTTCAAACAGTGAGTATAAGTGAAACTGTAGTGTGGTTATCTTGCATGAATTTTAAGAGGGAGTGATGTCAAGTCCTTGAATGTAGATACAGTATGTACAATGGTGGAAAGGGTGTCCAGAAGACCTCCAGGAAGCGGTATAGGCTATGGTGGTTTTTCATGTGTCACACCCTCATCTGTTTCACCTGTCTTTGTGATTGTCTCCATCCCAAACCAGGCGTCTCTCATCTTCCCCCATTATCCCCTGTGTATTTATACCTGCGTTTTCTGTTTGTCTGTTGCCAGTTCGTCTTGTCTCATCAAGTCTACCAGTGTTTTTTCCTGTACTCCTGTTTTCTCTAGTCCCTGTTTTCTAGTCCTCCAGGTTCCAACCATTTCTGCCTGCCCTGACCCTGAGTCCGCCTGCCATACCATTCTGCTTGCCCTGACCCTGAGCCCGAGCCTGCCTGCAGTCCTGTACCTATCTGACTCTGACCGGGTTTACGAACATCTGCCTGCACTGAGCCTGCCTACCGCCCTGTACTTGTCAGACTCAGACCTGGTTATGAACCTCTGCATGTCCTCAACCTACCCTTTGCCCCCCACCTGTGGTTTAGTAAACTACTCTATGTTTTGAACCTTCAGTGTCCTGTGTCTGCATCTGGGTCATATACTGAGTTGTGTTAGTACGAACTGGCCATGACTGACCCAGCAGACTCGGACCAGCTCCGCAACACTGTCTCCAAGGAGCCACCATTGGAAGACATGAGGAGTTACTTCAAAACCTTATGGAAGGACTCCAGAACTTGGCAGAACGCAACGACCCCGCATTCAATGCATTGCTGGAGCAATTCTCCAGATATTCTACTAAGCCTCTAGGGTAATCCCCCAGACTCTCAGTAACCCCAATACCAGCGGCGCTTCTCCCCAGCCTATCCCGGCTTCCCGAGAACCCCGCTTATCTCCTCCGGAGAGCTATGCTGGAGATCCAGGAACCTGCCGAGCGTTTCTCTCTGAGTGCTCCCTCATCTTCGAGCTGCAGCCCTCTTCGTTTGCCTCGGATCGCTCAAAGTTAGAGTATCTTATAACGCTGATGTCCGGGAGGGCTCTCGCCTGGGCGACAGCGGAGTGGGAGCAACAGTCCACCTCAGTCTGGAGGAGTTTGTGGTGGAGATTAGGAAGGTGTTGGATTCCGGTCCGGGAGAGAGGCTGCTCGGAATCTACTCCAACTGCGTCAAAACTCCTGTCGTGTGGCAAACTACACAATAGATTTTCGCACGTTGGCCGCTGAGAGTGCCTGGATCCTGGAATCTCTTTTCGATACATTTCTTCATGGATTATCAGATGAGGTTAAAGACGAGCTCGCAGCCCGGGAGCTTCCCATGGACCTTGACTCCCTCATCACCTTGACCTTACAGATAGATGGGAGGCTATGGGATTGTTGGAGGGAGAGGAGGTCTGTTCCTGGTCACACTCGCTCGTCCACTGCTCCCACGTCGCCTTCGAGAAATCCCGGAAGTTCCCGATGTCCACCTTACCGAGAGAACCCGATGTCACCCGAGTGCCCTCAGGAATCACCAAGGGCGGTCTACTCTCCTCCTCCAGAGCCCAAGCTACTGGGATGGGCTAGATTGTCTCCAGATGAACAAGGAGCTGTCTGTATTGCGGGACTACAGAACATTTTATTTCCACCTGTCTGTTAACAAGACCAGCCTCATCAGTAGGTACGAGTACTCTGGTGAGCCATACAGGGATCTCCCATTACTCATACCGCTCTCCATAACTCCCTGTAGTGGGGTGACCAGGCCAAATCTCTCTGGGTGTTCATTGACTCCGGTGCCGACGAGAGCTTTATCGACGCTACCTTGGTGTCGGAGCTGGGAATCTCCACTCAACCCCTCTCCATTCCCATGGACGTCAAAGCACTGGATGGGTGCTCTATTGGCAGTGTCACCCGCAATACGGTTCCTGTCAACCTACGAGTATCATTAAATCACAGTGAGTGTTCCTTGGGATATCAGCCCCCACTCTTCCCTGAGCAAGAGGAAGAAGTCAGCATACCCTCTGCCCAGATGTTTGTCCGCCGCTGTCGGCGTACCTGGAAGAGAGCCCAGGCCACTCTACTGAAGACCATGTTTATTTCATTTCATTTAACTAGGCAAGTCAGTTAAGAACAAATTCTTATTTACAATGACGGCCAACCAAAAGGCAAAAGGCCTCCTGTGGGGATGGGGGCTGGGATTCAAAATATAAATACATTAAATAAAAATATAGGACAAAACACACATCCCGACAAGAGAGACAACACTACATAAGACAACAACACAGCATGGTAGCAACACAACATGACAACAACATGGTAGCAACACAACATGGCAGCAACACAGCATGGTAGCAGCACAAAACAGGGTACAAACATTATTGGGCACAGACAACAGCACAAAGGGCAAGAAGGTAGAGGCAACAATACATCACGCAAAGCAGCCACAACTGTCAGTAAGAGTGGCCATGATTGAGTCTTGGAATGAAGAGATTGAGATAAAACTGTCCAGTTTGAGTATTTGTTGCAGCTCGTTCCAGTCGATAGCTGCAGCGAACTGAAAAGACGAGCGACCCAGGTATGTGTGCTTTGGGGACCTTTAACAGAATGTGACTGGAAGAACGGTGTTGTATGTGGAGGATGAGGGCTGCAGTAGATATCTCAGATAGGGGGGAGTGAGGCCTAAGAGGGTTTTATAAATAAGCATCAACCAGTGGGTCTTGCGATGGGTATACAGAGATGACCAGTTTACAGAGGAGTATAGAATGCAGTGATGTGTCCTATAAGGTGCATTGGTGGCAAATCTGATGGCAGATCCAGGTTTTGGTTACAGGCAGATCGCCCTGCTCACCCAGCCACGACCCATCTTCAATGCTCTTACTGAGGGAAGGAGGTTGTTGTCCAAGGTCTCGCGATACATGGCCCCATCCATCCTCCCCTCAATACGGTGCAGTCGTCCTGTCCCCTTTGCAGAAAAGCATCCCCAAAGAATGATGTTTCCACCTCCATGCTTCACGGTTGGGATGGTGTTCTTGGGGTTGTACTCATCCTTCTTCTTCCTCCAAACACGGCGAGTGGAGTTTAGACCAAAAAGCTCTATTTTTGTCTCATCAGACCACATGACCTTCTCCCATTCCTCCTCTGGATCATCCAGATGCTCATTGGCAAACTTCAGACGGGCCTGGACATGCGCTGGCTTGAGCAGGGGGACCTTGCGTGCGCTGCAGGATTTTAATCCATGACGGAGTAGTGTTTTACTAAAAAAAAATTACAGACCTCTACATGCTTTGTAAGTAGGAAAACCTGCAAAATCGGCAGTGTATGAAATACTTGTTCTCCCCACTGTATGTATTAACCTGGTGGTTACATAGGCAGATATAGTGTAAGTACAGCAATGGTACACATGTTACAGAGATCCTCCCCTACAAACAGGTGAGCATAGGACAGTGCTATTCTACTCCAGGCCTTTAGGGTCAAGGAATAGCTGCTTTAACTGCTTAAGGATGAGGTTAAGGAAAGATCAAGGACACAATTCAATTAACAGATAAAGGGGCTTCACCCAGAATATTTATCAATAACTTCCAATGGTACAGTATATACTGAGGATATGGTGGCCCAACAACATAACAAACCAATACATGTGAATGAAGAAGAAAGAAACAACCTCGACGGTGCCCCCCCCGCCCCGGTGCTCCAGCTCGCCGGTGTACTAACCACCGGCATGAATATGATGGCAGCCGCGCTCACGCGCCCACACTTGCTGCCCATCCTCTGATTCCACATGCATAGACACGCACACACCTGCTTCCATTCACTTGATTGCACACCCTTTATATGTTCCCCCACCCGTGTTGTGTGTGTGGATTATTGTTTCTATACTATTCTACAGTATCTTAGTCACTTTAATAATGTTTACATATCTTGCATCACTCATCTCATATGTATATACTGTATTCTGTACTATTCTACTGTATCTTAGTCCATGCGCTCTGACATCACTCATCCATATATGTAAATATTCGTAATTCATTCCTTACTTAGATTTATGTGCATTTGGGTAAATATTGTGAAACTGTTAGATATTGCTTGTTAGATATTACTGCACTGTCGGAGCTAGAAGCACAAGCATTTCGCTACACCCGCAATAACATCTGCTAAACTTATATATGTGTATGTGACCAATACAATTTGATTGGATTTAATTTGAAGCACTCACACATAGAAGTGGGAGGTGTATTCCCTAGGTTAGGACCCTCGGACTGAACACCTCCCTTCACAACTGGATCCTGGACTTCCTGACGGGCCAACCGCAGCTGGTGAGGGTAGGTAACACGCTGACCCTCAACACGGGGTCCTCACAGGGGTGTGTGCTTAGTCCCCTCCTATGCTCCCTGTTCACCCACGACTGCGTGGCCACTCACGACTCCAACACCATCATCAAGTTTGCTGACGACACGACGGTGGTAGGTCTGATCACCGACGACGATGAGGCAGCCTACAAGGAGGAGGTCAGAGACCTGGCAGTGTGGTGCCTGGATAACAACCTTTCCCTCAACGTCAGCAAGACAAAGGAGCTCATCGTGGACTACAGGAAACGGAGGGCCGAGCATGCCCCCTTCCACATCGTCAGGAATGTAGTGGAGCGGGTCGAGAGCTTCAAGTTCCTCTGTGTACACATCACTTATCAATGAACATGGTCCACACATATATTTGGCATGGGGCTTCAGATCATCAAAAAGTTCTACAGCTGCACCATTGAGAGCATCTTGACTGGCTGCATCACCGCTTGGTATGGCAACTGCTTAACATTCGACCGCAAGGCGCTACAGAAGGTAGTGCGTACTGCCCAGTACATCACTGCGGCCAAGCTCCCTGCCATCCAAGACCTCTATACCAGGCGCTATCAGAGGAAGGCCCTCAAAATTGCCAAAGACTCCAGCCACCCACGTCATAGACTGTTCTCTCTGCTACCGCATGGTAAGCAGCACCGATGCACCAAGTCTGGAACCAAAAGGACCCTGAACATCTTCTACCCCAAAGTCGTAAGAGTTCTAAATAGTAAACCAAATAGATACCCTGACTATCTGTATTGATCCTGTTTGCAATAACTTTTTTAACTCATCACATACGCTTCTGCTACTGTTAATTATCTAGCCTGATGCCTAGTCACTTTACCCCTACCTATATGTAAATACCTACCTAAATTAACTCGCATGTCTGCACATCGACTCGGTCCTGGCACCCTGTGTATATAGCCAAGTTATCGTTGTTCGCTGCGTATTTATTCCTCGTGTTATTATCTTTCTATTATTTTTCAATTGTAAATTTTTGGCAATGGCCCGTAAGCATTTCACTGTTAGTCTACACCTGTTGTTTACAAAGCATGTGACAAATAACATTTGATTGGAAGTTTAAAATGTCTTTGTTTTTGTCTCCACCCCCCACCAGGTGTCTCCCATCTTCCCCCATTATTCTCTGTGTATTTATACCTGTGTTCTCTGTTTGTCTGTTGCCTGTTCGTCTTGTCTCGTCAAGCCTACCAGCGAATTTTCCTGTACTCCTGTTTTCTCTAGTCCCTGTTTTCTAGTCCTTCCGGTTCCGAACATTTCTGCCAGCCCTGACCCTGAGTCCGCCTGCTATACCATTCTGCCTGCCCTGACCCTGAGCCCGCCTGCCATACCATTCTGCCTGCCCTGATCCCGACTGAGCCTGCCTGCTGTCCTGTACATATGTGACTCTGACCTGGTTAAGAACTTCTGCCTGTCATCGACCTGCACTTTGCCCTCCTCCCCTGGATCATTTCCGTAAATATTCTATTAGGCAGCAAGGCTTTATGGTAACCCCCCAGACTCTCAGTAACCCTGCTACTAGCGGCGCTTCTCCCCAGCCTATCCTGGCTCCCCGAGTACCCCGCTTACCTTCTCCGGAGCGCAACGCTTGATATCCAGGAACCTGCCGAGCATTTCTCTACCAGTGCTCACTCATCTTCGAGCTGCAGCCCTCAGTCCGGAGAAGTTAGTGGCAGAGGTTAATAAGGTGTTTGATTCTCTGTTGTCCGGGAGAGAGGTCACTCAGAATTACGTCAAAACTTGCGTAGTGTGGTAGACTACCTGTTAGATTTTCACACGTTAGCCGCTGAGAGTGCCTGGAACCCGGAATGTTTTTTCGACACGTTCCTTCACAGATTATCAGAGGAAGTTAAAGACGAGTTTGCAGCCCAGGAGCTTCCCATGGACCTTGACTCCCTCATCACCTTGGCCTTACAGATCGATGGGTGGCTACGGGAATGTAGGAGGGAGAAGAGGTCTGTTCCCGGTCACACTCGCTCGTCCACTGCTCCCACCTCGCCTTTGAGGAATCTCAGAAGTTCCCGACGTCCACCTTACTGAGAGAATCCGATGTCACCCGAGTGGTGACAGGCAGTTGCTGAGACAGCAGATGTTCTGACTTTATACACTGCACTCTTTGAGAGAGGTAGTTAGCAAACCAGTCCAAAGACCCCTCAGAGACACCAATACTCCTTAGCTAGCACACAAGAATGGAATGGCCTACCGTATCAAAAACTTTTGCCAAGTCGATAAAAATAGCAGCACAACATTGCTTAGAATCAAGGGCAATGGTGACATCATTGAGGACCTTTAAGGTTGCAGTGATACATCCATAACCTAAGCGGAAACCAGATTGCATACTAGAGAGAATACTATAGACAACAAGAAAGCCAGTCAGTTGATTATTGACACGTTTTTCCAACACTTTTGATAAATAGGGCAAAATAGAAATAGGCCTGTAACGGTTAGGATCAGCTTGATCTCCCCCTTTAAATAAAGAACCAACCGTGGCTGCCTTGCAAGCAATGGGAACCTCCCGTGCTCCAGTGGCCTCCAGTGCGTCTCCCCAGCGCAGTAGCGCCAGTACCGGTTCCTGGTCCGGTGGCTCCAGTACCAGTTCCTAGCCCGGTAGCTCCAGTGCCGGTACCTAGCCCGGTAGCGCCGGTACCGGTTCATAGCCCGGTATCTCCAGTGCTGGTCCCTAGCCCGGTAGCAACAGAACCGGTTCCTAGCCTGGTAGCGCCAGTGCCGGTGGCTTGCCCAGTGGCTCCAGTGCCGGGTCCTAGCCCGGTGGCTCCAGTGCCGGTTCCTAGCTCGGTAGCGCCAGTACCGGTTCCTAGCCTGGTGGCTCCATGGCCGGAGCCGTCCTCTGCGCCGGTGCCCTGTCCAGGCACGGCGTCCAGTCCTGCTCAGATGTCGGAGCATCCCTCTGCGCCTGTGCCCAGTCCAGGTCCCGGCATCCAGCCCAGCTCCATGGCCGGAGCCGCCCACTGCACCGGGGTCCAGACAGGCCCTGGTGTCCAGCCCAGCTCCTATGATGGCGCTTTCCTTTATTGTCAGCCCTGCTCCAGTGCTGGAGCAGTCCGCTCCACCGGTGCCCGGTCCGGGACAGGTTGTCAGCCCCGCTCCAGTGCCGGAGCAGTCCGCTCCACCGGTGCCCAGTCGGGGGCCGGTCGCCAGCCCCGCTCCAGTGCCGGAGCAGTCCGCTCCACCGGTGCCTAGTCCCCCCCTGTAATGATCTATGTTCAGAGAGGTCTCTGGAAACCGCTGCACCGCATTGTCTCTAATTGGGGAGCCTATTTAAGTTCATTGCTTTCCCACTTGTGTTGTGGGTTTTTATGTTTGTGCTGTTTGCACACCAGTTTGTGGTTGCGGCCTCTCCTTTTGTTTGTTGTTGTTTAATAAATAAAAGGAATGTCTTGGTTCTACAGCTCTGCTCCTCAGGTCTGGTCTTCCAACCATGACAATGACATAAGTATGGTATCAATTAGTAGGCCTCAAGCATTCAGCCAACAGATTACAGTAAGAGAAGCATTATAGAACTATAATCCCAGATACACATCACTGGTCTTTTGATTACACTAACTGCCTATTGGTTGGAAATGGAACAGGAAATGTTGAACGTTTATTCCAACCAATCAGGTAATTCTTAGAATTCAAACCAGCCTATATTTTTGCTCACATCAGTCATGTCATTTGTGGACTGTAGACCAACTGTTGTTACAACACATCAAGATGATCAGAATCAACCTTGTTTGGATGTTAGTCAGTCAAGTATGTAAGTACCTGTTTAACCAACTGTCCCATACTGTACTGTCTTACTGGATAGAAACATTTAAAACTGATCATAATGGCAGACTGATTTCTTTCCATTTTTTTCTAGTCCTGATTCACACTGAAGAAGTTCCTCTGCAAATGTCAATGACCACAGCTCAGCTAGGAATGTCTGTATCTCTTCAATGTTTCTTCTCAGAGACAATTGATTATTTCCAATGGCTTTACTGGTACAAGCAAACTGCTGGTCAAATGCCCCAAGTTGTGGCAACTCTAGAAAAGAAAAAATCTGTAGATTTTGTTCTTAATGGAGAGTTTAACGACACACGTTTCACAATGGAGAAAGTAAAAGTTGCATATCTTCTAATCATCAACAATATCAGAAGATCAGATGAGGCAGCATACTTCTGTGGAATAGGAACTACGTATGAGATGAAGTTTAGAAATGGAACATTTCTGTCTGTAAAGGGTAATTTTATTTCAGTAATATGATTTATCTCAATGTTTATCACAACAGTTTGTTTGTTAACTTATGCATAGTTACAGATGCTCATTGTGCGACACATGATTCTAGAGAGCCAAGCTGCAATAATTGTGTATTCACGTGACACTGACATTTCTCCCATAAAAACAACATAAATTAGGTAACAGTCAGAAGAGGTCACACTACCAGACTGTAGAACAACAGCCAGAGTCTGATCCAGTCCATCCAGGAGACTCTGTGACTCTACAGTGTACAGTACTCTCTGAGACCTGTACAGGAGAACACAGTGTGTACTGGTTCAGAGCTGGATCAGGAGAATCCCATCCAGGAGTAATTTACACCCCTGGGAACAGGAGTGATGAGTGTAAGAAGAGACCTGAGACTCCGTCTCCTACACAGAGCTGTGTCTACAGCCTCTCCAAGAACAACCACAGTCTCTCTGATGCTGGGACTTACTACTGTGCTGTGGCCACATGTGGGGAGATCCTGTTTGGCAACGGAACAAACCTAAAAATGGGTAGGTAATGAATTTTATGAGTTAGGTGGTCCGCAGCCCTGAACCCCCAGCGAAGGTCCGCAGCCCTGAGCCCCCAGCGAAGGTCAGCGCCCCTAAACCTCCAGCGAAGGTCAGCGCCCCTAAACCTCCTGCGAAGGTCAGCGCCCCTAAACCTCTTGCGAAGGTCAGCGCCCCTAAACCTCCTGCGAAGGTCAGCGCCCCTAAACCTCCTGCGAAGGTCAGCGCCCCGCCACCTCCAACGAAGGTCAGCGCCCCTAAACCTCCTGCGAAGGTCAGCGCCCCGCCACCTCCAACGAAGGTTAGCGTCCCGCCACCTCCAGCGAAGGTCAGCGTCCCGCCACCTCGAGCGAAGGTCAGCAACCCGGAGCCTCCAGCCACAGCTCAAGGCCTGGAGCCTCCTCCACCGGTACCCAGTCCGGGTCCAGCCGTCTGCTCCACCTCAGTGCCAGAGCAGTCCGCTCCACCGGTACCCAGTCCGGGTCCAGCCGCCTGCTCCGCCTCAGTGCCAGAGCAGTCCGTTCCACCGGTACCCAATCCGGGTCCAGCCGTCTGCTCCGCCTCAGTGCCAGAGCAGTCCGCTCCACCGGTACCCAGTCCGGGTCCAGCCGCCTGCTCCGCCTCAGTGCCAGAGCAGTCCGCTCCACCGGTACCCAGTCCGGGACCAGCCGCCTGCTCCGCCTCAGTGCCAGAGCAGTCCGCTCCACCGGTACGCAATCCGGGTCCAGCCGTCTGCTCCGCTTCAGAGCCTGAGCAGTCCGCCCCACCGGTGCCCAGTCTGGGCCCGGCTGTTTTCCCAGCTCCATGGCCGGAGCAGTTTACCCCACCGGTGCCCAGTCCGGGCCCGGTTTATTGCCCAGCTCCATGGCCGGAGCCGTTTGTCCCACCGGTGCCCAGTCCGGGCCCGGTTGTTTTCCCCGCTCCATGGCCGGAGCCGTTTGTCCCACCGGTGCCCAGTCCGGGCCCGGTTTATTGCCCAGCTCCATGGCCGGAGCCGTTTGTCCCACCGGTGCCCAGTCCGGGCCCGGTTGTTTTCCCCGCTCCATGGCCGGAGCCGTTTGCCCCACCGGTGCCCAGTCCGGGCCCGGTTGTTTACCCCGCTCCATGGCCGGAGCCGTTTGCCCCACCGGTGCCCAGTCCGGGCCCGGTCAAATCTCCCGCTCCTTGGCCGGAGCCGTTTACCCCACCGGTACCCAGCCCGGGACCGGTGATAAGAAAAGGGCATGGGACAAAACTGTCCAACTCACCGGACTCAGAGCCGCCCCCGAGGGACTAGTCTTCCCTCCCATTAACCCACCCTGTTTTGTGTGTTTTTTTTTTGTTTTTTTTGGCGTCCGGGAGTCCGCGCCTTGGGGGGGGGGGGTACTGTCAGGCTCTGGCCATAGAGAAGCGTATTTGCTTCTCTATGTAGCTATGGTCAGAGTCTGACAGTGTCTTTCTTTTCTGTTTCTGTGTCGGGTTGGGGTGGATCCCTAATTAGAGGCAGCTGCACCGCATTGTCTCTAATTAGGGATTCCATATATGTTGAGTCTGTCCCTCACTCGGGTGTGGGTTGTTATCGATGTCTGTCGCAGTCACGTTTGAAGTAAGTGTGTTTTCTTTACGTCCGTTCATTGGTGTGTTGTGTGAGCGTGACGTTAGTCTATTCGTGTTTGTTTTTGTGTCTGTTAGTTTGTCATTTTCGTTTTGTTATTATACATAGTAGTGTGAATTATTACATAGTATAAAATAAACAATGTCGAACTACTATCCCTGCGCTGCGCCTTGGTCTCTCCCCACACACAATCGTGACAACCTTTTTAGTTTGGCCTTTAATCTTAATCTGTGATTGTGTTGTTATTTTAGACTTCCTTAGGGATTCTATGTTTTCTTCTTGTAACGTATCTCTTGTGTCTCAGCTTTTTGATTAGACGTACTGTTTAACTTAGAGCCAACTCAGTGGCCTTAAGCTTAGTTTGATCCCCTTGGCAATCAGCATAAAGCAGATGGATTCGGGGTCAGTGTCCTGTCCAGGGAGTGTACTTGTACATCAAGCTGCCTAACTCTACAGAATCAGGAGATAGGCTCCAGCCCAAATGAGCCGTTCTGACTCAGACAAGGATTAGCTGCTCAACCATAGTTCTACTGTAAAGTGGGTTGAAATTATGTTCTTCAAAGAAAAGAGTTGATCAGCCCCCATTTGAAGTCATTTTTCTCTATTTTCAATAATGTTTAACTGTATTATGGTTCCATTTGTCTTTTTTACATTATTGTTTTATTTATGATTGTTGTGTCATTTACTGTAAGCCATGAAACAAACAATAAGATATCATAACTTCTTAAACATTGTATATAATGTAGGTTCATTACGTTCTACAGTATTTCTTGAGTTCCAACAGCGTACTGTATTTATAGCTATAATGTACCAGCATGTACCTTTAGGACTGTGTCGAATTATCAAAACAATTTATCATTAAACATTGTCTGACTCATCACATTATTTAAAATGTAGTGAACGCTGATGAGCCCAGAGACACTCGTCACAGTAGCTTTTAATAAAAGGTACAAAGTGTCCTCAAAGGTCAACTCTTTGATATTGACTACTAATTAATTAATTCATTAAACATACTGCACGTTTATCCACATTTCTGAAATAATCAAAGAAAAAAGCACAAGCCAGACACTGTACTGTAAATGTTGGACTGGTTAGTAACTCTGGGAATTACACTCCTTTAAACTGTAGAAAACAAACTGTTGATATATATATAAAAAAAGATGGCTTGTTTCTGCCAGGTTGCAACTTCCAATGGTGGACCGACTGGATGCTCCCCCTGTTCTTTCATTTCTTTCTCCTGGTTCCAGTTGTCTTGGTGGTAAAGGTCACTGCAGAGTATTGTAGCCAGGCACCACTGAATCCTTGAGAAGACAACAATTCCTAAGATGAGTGAATCATTTCCACAAGGCTTTGTTACAGAACAGTGGAGTGGAATAGCAGGCATCTCAAATTGCTGGTCTCAATAAAAACATATAGCATTGATGTTGATCATGAAGATAGATAGTAGTCACATTTGTTTTGTAAGCTAGTATTTGTACCTATTGACCCAAATGGTCAGCATTGAGAATGCCATCACAGATCTGTAGAGAAGTGTAATCTGTTTCTATAGCAGAATTAATTGAAAATATTAGAAAATCATAAGAAAAAAATGTACTTTCATAAAATAAAACATACTGTGAATGATCCAGAGGCAGTTGGATTAGTAAAAGTGCACATGAGAGAGAAAAGTACCAAGAATGGTACCTGCATAACAGTATGGTGCCTGCATAACAGTATGGTACTTGCATAACAGTATGGTGCCTGCATAACAATATGGTGCCTGCATAACAGTATGGTGCCTGTATAACAGTATGGTGCCTGCATAACAGTATGGTACCTGCATAATAGTATGGTGCCTGCATAACAATATGGTGCCTGCATAACAGTATGGTGCCTGCATAACAGTATGGTGCCTGCATAATAGTATGGTGCCTGCATAACAGTATGGTGCCTGCATAACAGTATGGTACCTGCTTAACAGTATGGTGCCTGCATAACAGTATGGTGCCTGCATAACAGTAAGGTACCTGCATAACAGTATGGTGCCTGCATAACAGTATGGTGCCTGCATAACAGTATGGTGCCTGCATAACAGTATGGTACCTGTATAACAGAATGGTCCCTGCATAACAGTATGGTACCTGTATAACAGTATGGTGCCTGTATAACAGTATGATGCCTGCATAACAGTATGGTACCTGCATAATAGTATGGTGACTGCATAACAGTATGGTACCTGCATAATAGTATGGTGCCTGCATAACAATATGGTGCCTGCATAACAGTATGGTACCTGTATAACAGATTGGTGCCTGCATAACAGTATGGTACCTGTATAACAGAATGGTCCCTGCATAATAGTGTGGTGCCTGTATAACAGTATGGTGCCTGCATAACAGCATGTTGGAAATGTGTGAACAAGTTGACACTGTGCCACAATGTCAGAGATATATAGAGATAAAAGAAACAGGAAATTAGACCACTTGACTTGTAACCAGGTCACATTCTTTGAATAGCTGCTCTGAGCTTATTGTCTCTAGATTGGTTGCTGAGGAAACTAATACATCAAACAAACATTTATTAGACTACAGGAAAATATTTAAACAAGTAAGTATTTTTTCTAACCAAATTGTGTACATAGGAACTATTATTTAAAAAATGAAATGTTCCAACTGTGAATAACCTCCAAACATGACGATTTGAATAAATATAATTAAATGACTTAATTGTTTAAAATTCAATGTTTCATGTAGTCAACAAAATGTCAAATTATAGTACCAGTTTTTAAATGTCAAAAGTTGTTAAATTACAGCACCAGTACAATACTCACCATTTGTTTCCTTTTGACATGAGAGGATGAAGACCAGTAAAACAGCATTCAATATCAATGCTCCACACAGAACAATACCAACTGGAACCAGGGCCTTACAGTCCATACCAACTACAAACACATGGGGGAACATAATAACAATAAACTGAAAACAACTTTTTATGATCTTAGAACAAAATAATAATAATGAACAATAAACAGCAGGAACTTCTTTGTCCAACCTTTTAAAAGGCTGCACTGTAAGTTCTATATAAAGAGCAAATATCGTAGTAGGAATTTTAATTGATTGTTGAACCTCTATTTATGATTTTGCTGCAATGTAAATCAGTTCTAAGGTCACTAGGCTTCTTCCCATCTGATCATTTACATTAATAGTGGTCATAAAATTACCTTTGACCTCCAGTTTGGTTCCGTTACCCAACAGGATCTTCCCACATGTGGCCACAGCACAGTAGTAAGTCCCAGCATCAGAGGGGCTGAGGTTGTTCTTGGAGAGGCTGTAGACACAACTCTGTGTAGGAGACTGAGTCTCAGGTCTCTTCTCACACTCATCACTCCTGTTCCCAGGGGTGTAAATGACTCCTGGATGGGATTCTCCTGATCCGGCTCTGAACCAGTACACACGGTGTTCTTCTGCACAGGTCTCAGAGAGCACTGTACACTGCAGAGTCACATTTTCTCCTGGATGGACTGGGTCAGACATTGGCCGCTGTACCACGGTCATGTAATCAGACCTCTGGTGATTCTTACCTAAATGGTACATTTATGGTTTCATATAAATCAATCTGAAACAACACTTTCTAAAATGCACATGAATGTATAAAACCATACAGACACATAGAAAACATATGAAGATAAAAACCCTGAACAATAAATAAATGCCATTAATATATTCTCATTACCTTTTAATACTAAAAAAGTCCCATTGATAAAGTTTACATCATATTCTGTCCTACTTGCACAGTAGTAAATGGCTTCATCTGTTGTTTCCATCTTAGGGATTGTAAGATGATATATCCCATCAGCTTCAGCCTTCTCCACAATGAGATGTGAATTGTTAAATTCCTTGTACAGTTCAGGTCTGGACTGAAATTTCTGAATCCTTGCAACAACTTGAGGAATTTGCCCAATAATTTGCTTAAACCAGAACATGTTGCCCCTATTGTATATCATATCTGAGAAAACACAGTAGAGAATCACTTGGTCACCAATTTGAACCCCCTGAACTTGAACTTGCCGCTGAACATTGTTGCATTGTGTCACATCTAAAAATGCAAAACAGAATGAAAAGTTTAGGTTAATCAGAAGAACTGAAAAAAGCTCAACAGAATCAGAAACCCCATATAAACAATTTCCCCTGAAATTCTTACATTGTGAACTGAACAGAATCACAGTATGGTTAGACAAGTCAAGGTAGGATTAGCAAAACTTACATATTGTACTGAATAATACCACAATAACCCCGATTCTGATCATCTTGGTGTGTAGCTCCAACTTCAGGTTAGTCCTCTGACCGGTGGATAAATGCTTGAAATAAGTTTGTACCAATATGCAGGTCTGAAGTCAAAGACCTACCTGATAGGCTGGTGTAAAAAACACAATACTTCCTGTTATATTTCCGAAATAGCAACAGTGTTTTTGGTTACCCAAACACCTGCAGTGTTTCATTTAGGACACTATTCTGTTATTAGCTAAAGTTTATGCACTTTTCAATGTATCTATTGTATATATATATTTTTTTAAATTTAAATTTTTATTTTACTAGGCAAGTCAGTTAAGAACAAATTCTTATTTACAATGACGGCCTAGGAACAGTGGGTTAACTGATGAGGCAGCCTATAAGGAGGAGGTCAGAGACCTGGCAGTGTGGTGCCAGGATAACAACCTTTCCCTCAACGTCAGCGAGACAAAGGAGCTGATCGTGGACTACAGGAAACGGAGGGCCGAGCATGCCCCCATCCACATTGACAGGGCTGTAGTGGAGCGGGCCACATCACTAAGTAATTAACATGGTCCACACACACCAACATAGTGGTGAAGAAGGCACGACAATGCCTCTTACCACTCAGGAGGCTGAAAATATTTAGCATGAGGCCTCAGATCATCAAACAGTTCTACAGCTGCACCATTGAGAGCATCTTGACTGGCTGCATCACTGCTTGGTATGCCAACTTCTTGGCATTTGGCCACAAGGCGCTACAGAAGGCAGTGCGTACGGCCCAGTACTGTACATCACTGAGGCCAAGCTCCCTGCCATATACCAGGCGCTGTCAGAGGAAGGACCTAAAAATTGTCAAAGGCTCCAGCCACCCACGTCATAGACTGTTCTCTCTGCTACAGCATTGCAAGCAGTACCAAATCACCAAGTCTGGAACCAACAGGACCCTGAACAGCTTCTACCCCCAAGCTGTAAGAGTTCTAAATAGTGAACCAAATAGCTACTCTGACTATCTGTATTGATCCCGTTTGCACTAACTCTTTTGACTCATCACATACGCTGCTGCTACTGTTAATTATTATTATTGATATTATCTTTCTATTGTTTTTTGAATGTTTCATATTTGGGAAGGGCCATAAGTAAGCATTTCACTTGTAATCTGCACCTGTTATTTACAAAACATGTGACAAATAACATTTAATTTGAATTTTAAAATGTCCTGCTTGCAGGAACGTTCTCATCTGTATGCTTGCTGGGCAACCAGGGCAGTGCAGTAAAGCTCAGTTTAGATAGATAGATAGATAGATAGGTACTTTATTGATCCCCCGGGGGGGAAATTTCATTATCAAGCAGCTACAACAAAAACACAGGGCAGGTGCAAAATGCCACAACGAAAGTACACAAAAGACAGATACACGGTACATGATACATAGAGCGGCAGTATGAAAAAGTATAGAAATACAGGATATCTGGAGTGCAAAAAAAAGCTATAAAAGGACATTGCATAGTATGAGTGGTTGGCTGAATATGTACACTATACATTGGTGGATGTTGGATGGTTAACTATACTATACAGGTTGATGGCAGAGAAATAATTCAGTAGCTAATGCGTATGATATGAGCGAGGGTAATAATAGTTTACTTAATAGACAGACTGGGTAAATGAACAGGTAAGTGAAAATTTTGCATGGTTAAATTAGCTGTACAGTTAGGTATACAGTTATATTTACAGATAAGTGAATACTTGCATGTTTACACAAACTGTACAGGTAAATGACAGGAAGAGATACTTTAATAGCTAAATGTGTGTATGATATCATTGGGGTAATAATAGTAATTCCCTTAAAATACAGTCCTTAGTGCGCAGGGTTTAATTACAGACAACTGCACTTATTGCACATTTGATATACTAAAAGCAATGAGAAAAGGTGCAACTGGCAGGATACTAATATGCATTCCTGAGTGAATGCCTAGGTCCAATAATTACTTACAATATTGCATGTGATATAATATAACAACTGTACATGGGTATGTATATACAGACCTGTATGAATAAGTAGGTCCTGAGTGGATGAGTGCTGACGGAACAGAGTTACTCACGGATGGATGCATAATTGTTAAACTAGGTCCTAGCACCCCAACAGTTCCAGATCAATGTTGCCGACGGCACGGCACCCCGGTGAGGCATTATATAGTCTCATAGCCGCCGGCAGGAAGGACCTCCTGTAGCGCTCTCTGGCACACCGTGGTGGGATCAGTCTGTGACTGAAAGAGCTCCTCTGCGTCATAACCATAGCGTGCAGAGGGTGGGTGACGTTGTCCATGATGGCCAGCAGTTTGGCCAGGATCCGTCTCTCCGCCACCTCCTCTAGAGTGTCAAGGCTCATCCCCAGGACAGAGCTAGCCTTCCTGATCAGCTTATTTACCCGAGAAGCATCACCGGCTTTGATGTTTGCTCCCCAGCACACCACTGCAAAAAAGATGGCACTGGCCACCACAGACTGGTAGAAGGTATGCAGTAGTTTACTGCACACGTTGAAGGACCTGAGCCTCCTCAGAAAGTAGAGTCGGCTCTGGCCCTTTTTGTACAGGGCCCCGGTGTTACCAGCCCATTCCAGTCTGTTGTCCATATGGACACCCAAGAACTTGTATGACTCAACCATTTCCACATCCATCCCCTTTATAGGGACTGCAGTCAGTTGTGCCTTGGTTCTCCTGAAGTCCACCACCATCTCCTTAGTTTTGCTGATGTTGAGCTGAAGGTGGTTCTGCTCACACCACAACACAAAGTCACTGATTGTGCTCCTGTACTCCTCCTCCTGCCCACCCCTGATGCACCCTACAATAGCAGAGTCATCCGAGAACTTCTGTAGGTGGCATGTTTCAGAGTTATATCTGAAGTCTGAGGTGTAGAGGGTGAACAGGAAGGGGGACAGGACCGTACCCTGGGGGGCCTCTGTGTTGCTAACTGCCCGTTCTGACACACAGCTCTGTAGTCGCACAAATTGTGGCCTACCGGTCAGGTAGTCCGTGACCCAGGAGACTAAGGGTGCTTCCACTTTCATCCTCCTCATCTTCTCACCCAGTAGCAGGGGCTGAATGGTATTGAAGGCACTGGAGAAGTCAAAAAACATGACCCTCACAGTGCAACCTGCGTTGTCCAGGTGAGAGTAGGCCCTCTGCAGAAGGTAGATGATTGCATCATCCACCCCGATGTTGCGCTGGTATGCAAACTGCAGGGGGTCCATTGATGAACACACCAGGGGTCTGAGGTGAGCGAGGACTAACCTTTCCAGGGTCTTCATGATGTGGGATGTTAGCGCTACAGGTCTGAAGTCATTCAGGACAGTGGGGTGTGCCTTCTTGGGCACTGGGACGAGGCAGGATGTTTTCCACAGCACAGGGACCCTTTCTAGGCTCAGGCTAAGGTTGAAAAAGACGCTGGAGTATTCCACACAGTTGGTCAGCACAGACCCTCAGCACCCTTGGGCTGATGCCATCAGGGCCCGCCGCTTTCCACTGGTGTAGTCTCTCCAGCTCTCTCTTCACTTGGTTGGTGGTGAAAGCCAGCCCGGGTAGGGAGGTGGGGGGAAGGGGGGTGTTGAGGATCAGTCCAGGGGGGGCAGGGGCGGAGGTGGGGTCACTGATTGTCTCAGCAGAGGTGCTGTGAGCAAAGTGGGGGTGGGATAGCCGTGAGGGTGTGTGGTCTGGGGAGCTGGAGGGGAGGTGGACAGGGCCAGTATCGAACCTGTTAAAAAATTGGTTCAGCTCATTGGCTCTGTCCTGGGTCCCCTCCGTCTGCCCACTGTTTGACTTTTTGAAGCCAGTGATATTTCTCATACCCTTCCACACCTCTCTCACCTGGCTCTGCCTCAGCTTGTCCTCCATCTTCTCCTTATACACTCTCTTCCCCTCAGCAATCCGCAACTTCAGCTCCCTCTGGACGCATTTCAATTTGTCCTTGTCCTTCTCCTTGAAGGCCCTCTTCTTCTCATTCAGCAGGGCCTTCAGGTCGCTGGTGACCCAGGGTTTATTGTTTGGGAAACAGCGTACCTTCCTGGTGGGTACAGTGTTGTCTACACAAAAATTAATATAGTCTGTTATGCAGTCAGTGAGTCCATCGATGTCCTCCCCATGAGCCTCACAGAACACATCCCAGTCTGTTGTTTCAAAGCAGTCCTGTAGGGCCTCATTCGCCTCCGGGGACCATCTCCTAATAGTCCTGGTGGTTGCAGGCTGCTGTTGGACCATAGGCCTGTAGAGTGGGGTGAGGTGGACAAGGTTGTGATCCGATCTACCGAGGGGAGGGAGTGCAGTGGAGTTGTATGCATCCTTCACATTAGCATATAACAAGTCCAGAGTTTTATTATTCCTGGTTGGGCACTTCACGAACTGTTTGAACGTGGGCAGCGTTGAAGAGAGAGATGCATGGTTAAAATCCCCCGAAATTGCAAAGAAAGCACTGGGATGCGCTGTCTGTAACCTCGCGATAACAGAGTGGATGACGTCACACGCTGCGTTTGCGTCAGCAGAGGGCGGGATGTAAACAATAACAGCAATGGCCGCCGTGAATTCCCTAGGTAGATAGTAGGGTCTCAGGCTAACGGCTAGCAGTTCAATGTCCGGGCTACAAAACTTTTCCTTAAGAGTAATATGTTTGGGATGACACCATCTGTTGTTAACTAATAAAGCCAGCCCACCACCCTTACTCTTACCGGAAGAGACGCGATCCCTGTCCGCTGTGATGGTCTGTTTGAACAGAGTATAAGTTCAAACAGTGAGTATAAGTGAAACTGTAGTGTGGTTATCTTGCATGAATTTTAAGAGGGAGTGATGTCAAGTCCTTGAATGTAGATACAGTATGTACAATGGTGGAAAGGGTGTCCAGAAGACCTCCAGGAAGCGGTATAGGCTATGGTGGTTTTTCATGTGTCACACCCTCATCTGTTTCACCTGTCTTTGTGATTGTCTCCATCCCAAACCAGGCGTCTCTCATCTTCCCCCATTATCCCCTGTGTATTTATACCTGCGTTTTCTGTTTGTCTGTTGCCAGTTCGTCTTGTCTCATCAAGTCTACCAGTGTTTTTTCCTGTACTCCTGTTTTCTCTAGTCCCTGTTTTCTAGTCCTCCAGGTTCCAACCATTTCTGCCTGCCCTGACCCTGAGTCCGCCTGCCATACCATTCTGCTTGCCCTGACCCTGAGCCCGAGCCTGCCTGCAGTCCTGTACCTATCTGACTCTGACCGGGTTTACGAACATCTGCCTGCACTGAGCCTGCCTACCGCCCTGTACTTGTCAGACTCAGACCTGGTTATGAACCTCTGCATGTCCTCAACCTACCCTTTGCCCCCCACCTGTGGTTTAGTAAACTACTCTATGTTTTGAACCTTCAGTGTCCTGTGTCTGCATCTGGGTCATATACTGAGTTGTGTTAGTACGAACTGGCCATGACTGACCCAGCAGACTCGGACCAGCTCCGCAACACTGTCTCCAAGGAGCCACCATTGGAAGACATGAGGAGTTACTTCAAAACCTTATGGAAGGACTCCAGAACTTGGCAGAACGCAACGACCCCGCATTCAATGCATTGCTGGAGCAATTCTCCAGATATTCTACTAAGCCTCTAGGGTAATCCCCCAGACTCTCAGTAACCCCAATACCAGCGGCGCTTCTCCCCAGCCTATCCCGGCTTCCCGAGAACCCCGCTTATCTCCTCCGGAGAGCTATGCTGGAGATCCAGGAACCTGCCGAGCGTTTCTCTCTGAGTGCTCCCTCATCTTCGAGCTGCAGCCCTCTTCGTTTGCCTCGGATCGCTCAAAGTTAGAGTATCTTATAACGCTGATGTCCGGGAGGGCTCTCGCCTGGGCGACAGCGGAGTGGGAGCAACAGTCCACCTCAGTCTGGAGGAGTTTGTGGTGGAGATTAGGAAGGTGTTGGATTCCGGTCCGGGAGAGAGGCTGCTCAGAATCTACTCCAACTGCGTCAAAACTCCTGTCGTGTGGCAAACTACACAATAGATTTTCGCACGTTGGCCGCTGAGAGTGCCTGGATCCTGGAATCTCTTTTCGATACATTTCTTCATGGATTATCAGATGAGGTTAAAGACGAGCTCGCAGCCCGGGAGCTTCCCATGGACCTTGACTCCCTCATCACCTTGACCTTACAGATAGATGGGAGGCTATGGGATTGTTGGAGGGAGAGGAGGTCTGTTCCTGGTCACACTCGCTCGTCCACTGCTCCCACGTCGCCTTCGAGAAATCCCGGAAGTTCCCGATGTCCACCTTACCGAGAGAATCCGATGTCACCCGAGTGCCCTCAGGAATCACCAAGGGCGGTCTACTCTCCTCCTCCAGAGCCCAAGCTACTGGGATGGGCTAGATTGTCTCCAGATGAACAAGGAGCTGTCTGTATTGCGGGACTACAGAACATTTTATTTCCACCTGTCTGTTAACAAGACCAGCCTCATCAGTAGGTACGAGTACTCTGGTGAGCCATACAGGGATCTCCCATTACTCATACCGCTCTCCATAACTCCCTGTAGTGGGGTGACCAGGCCAAATCTCTCTGGGTGTTCATTGACTCCGGTGCCGACGAGAGCTTTATCGACGCTACCTTGGTGTCGGAGCTGGGAATCTCCACTCAACCCCTCTCCATTCCCATGGACGTCAAAGCACTGGATGGGTGCTCTATTGGCAGTGTCACCCGCAATACGGTTCCTGTCAACCTACGAGTATCATTAAATCACAGTGAGTGTTCCTTGGGATATCAGCCCCCACTCTTCCCTGAGCAAGAGGAAGAAGTCAGCATACCCTCTGCCCAGATGTTTGTCCGCCGCTGTCGGCGTACCTGGAAGAGAGCCCAGGCCACTCTACTGAAGACCATGTTTATTTCATTTCATTTAACTAGGCAAGTCAGTTAAGAACAAATTCTTATTTACAATGACGGCCAACCAAAAGGCAAAAGGCCTCCTGTGGGGATGGGGGCTGGGATTCAAAATATAAATACATTAAATAAAAATATAGGACAAAACACACATCCCGACAAGAGAGACAACACTACATAAGACAACAACACAGCATGGTAGCAACACAACATGACAACAACATGGTAGCAACACAACATGGCAGCAACACAGCATGGTAGCAGCACAAAACAGGGTACAAACATTATTGGGCACAGACAACAGCACAAAGGGCAAGAAGGTAGAGGCAACAATACATCACGCAAAGCAGCCACAACTGTCAGTAAGAGTGGCCATGATTGAGTCTTGGAATGAAGAGATTGAGATAAAACTGTCCAGTTTGAGTATTTGTTGCAGCTCGTTCCATTCGATAGCTGCAGCGAACTGAAAAGACGAGCGACCCAGGTATGTGTGCTTTGGGGACCTTTAACAGAATGTGACTGGAAGAACGGTGTTGTATGTGGAGGATGAGGGCTGCAGTAGATATCTCAGATAGGGGGGAGTGAGGCCTAAGAGGGTTTTATAAATAAGCATCAACCAGTGGGTCTTGCGATGGGTATACAGAGATGACCAGTTTACAGAGGAGTATAGAATGCAGTGATGTGTCCTATAAGGTGCATTGGTGGCAAATCTGATGGCAGATCCAGGTTTTGGTTACAGGCAGATCGCCACCGGAGCCCTGCTCCCCGCTATCGGCTCAGCAGAGGGTATAGCTTTCCACTCGGGATCTGCCCCTCCGGGTGGAGCCCCGTAAACTTTCCCCCCGTTTCATCTGCCCTCTTCCCATCTCTAAAATCCTTAGCCCCTCTACTGTTCATCTTCAGTTGCCCCGCACCCTCCGTATACATCCCACTTTTCATGTGTCTAGTATTAAACCTCTGTCTCACAGTCCTTTGTCTTCTGTTATCATGATTTCATTATGACATTATTCATGCAACTTCGAGAAACTGCACGGAGTTCACATGGAAACAATCATTTATTGGTTTAATGTGTTTTAATATGAAATGGTACATTGTAATTTAATAAAGCAAAATATACTTTATATCAAAAGATTAAGAAATTGCATATTGAACTCAAGAGATGCAGTGGTATGCAATGATACTATCTATAGTAAAAAGTAAATTAGAATTACATTTATTTCACAAGGTTCATTTTACATTACAACCTCAATTGAGATTAATACTTGAATTACGTGAAAACATGAAGAATAAAATAGAGGATGTGTCCTGGTTCCTCTACTCACAGTAGTCTAGAAACTAGATTTAGTTGTGGGTTGCAGAGAATAGAAAAACACTGTTGCCCTGTGATACAAAAAGAGTGTTGCTTGGTTGTCTTGGAGATTACAGTATATAATAGCAATTGAAAAATAGATTATTGTCCAGAATAAATTCCTCTGTACTGTAGTTCAGTCCCAGTCTGAACACCTGACATCAGAGTACACACTCTCCTGTGGAGTCTCTCTCTTCTTTCTTCCTCTTTTAGTTTTCCTCTCAGAGAAATTCAATGCAGCATAATTCAACACATCTGCATCTTGATCCTGTGAATCATCATATTTTCATCAAACTATTATACAATATTAAACCCTAACAGGATACATAGTCCTAAAGTAATAATAGGTGGAGTAGTAATCAATCTTGGAAATATCTCATTACAAAAGTAATGCCATGATAGATTTCTGGACGGTGTTGATTAGACAACTATGCTGTGTTTACCTGGCTGCTTGATTCTCTAGTTGAGCTGTCATGTCTGATATGTTGAGAAACACCCACTGTTTCCAGGGATAAAAACAAAGCATTAAAATGACCAAAAACTCCCAAAGGGAAATGTACCTAACAATTTTAGATACTCCTCAACAATTTGCAATGTTAAACAACTCACCTTTACAATGTTCACAAACTGGTCTAGTATGTCTGGTGCAGATGAGAATAATGTTCACTATCACACAGACTGCCAAGGTCACTCCCAGAGCAATGATTACAGGATCTGTTGTTTTTTCTAGAAATGTAAAACAAAATCATAGTTTTGGCAATCATACTTCTGTAAAATAAAGTTATATAGATGTTTTTTTCAGTGTACAACCTCAAGAACTGATGCTATTCAACCTTTAATCATGGTTTCAGCTGTTAAGAATGTTTTAGATTTTAGATAGATACATACAGTATATTCTACCTACCAATATTCAGGTTTGTTCCGTTGCCAAACAGGATCTCCCCACATGTGGCCACAGCACAGTAGTAAGTCCCGGCATCAGAGAGACTGAGGTTGTTCTTGGAGAGGCTGTAGACACATCTCTGTGTAGGAGAGGGAGTCTCAGGTCTCTTCTCACACTCATCACTCCTGTTCCCAGGGGTGTACATTATTCCTGGATGGGATTCTCCTGATCCAGTTCTGAACCAGTACACACTGTGTTCTCCTGTACAGGTCTCAGAGAGTACTGTACACTGTAGAGTCACAGAGTCTTCTGGATGGACTGGATCAGAAACTAGCCTCTGCACCACAGTATGCCAGTGTGACTTCTGGTGATTCCTACCTAAATGGTATACATGTTTTGATTCTCTATTGTATCCCATGCTTCACAAAGATTATAACAGTTACATTTTGTCAGCTAATTGTATACATTAATAAGGGGTTTTTCTTATAACACATGCTGTATATGCATGCTACTTTTTGATTTAAAACAATTACCACAAAGGGGGTACAAAGGGAGTGGTGTGAATAACATGGAAACGTACTAATGTTAATAGTATTTAGGTACTATGATTACCTTTCAATAGTAAAAGAGTCCCATTGATAAAGTTGACTTCATAGACTGTTCTCACGGCACAATAGTACACGGCTTCATCTGTTGGGTCCGTGTTTGTAATAGCAAGTCGATACATCCCGTCAGCATCAGCCTTCTCCATATTAAAACGTGAATGGTTAAAGTCCTTGTGCCATACAGGCATATCATATTTTGTCATTGTTACAATACTTTGAGGCTTTTGCCCCAACATTTGTTTGTAAAAGAACATATTTATATCTTCATTTGAAAAAACACAGTAGAAAGTCATTGTGTCTCCAGGATGAACCTCCCGAACTTGAACATCATTGCATTGTGTCACATCTGTAAAAACAAATGTTATAACCATTCCAATTAAATTAAAACTATTGGCTACATTATTCTGTAACGCCTTCAATTGTGTTTGAGGTGAAGCATGTCCACAGTTTTTATCCAGATACACAATGTTTCCTTTAACACTTCAAATTAGTATTAGGAATTAGAAATACATGAACAACGGCTGGTTTCCAAGACACATCTCCACTGAGAATGCTCCATTAATAATGATTTTCTTGGTCCAGAACTAGGGTCTAGGTATTAAAAAAAGGTTAAGGTTGGAATTTCACTTACATATCAAACTGAGAAGTACCACAATCACTCCAGTTTTGATCATCTTGGTGAGTAGCTCTTACACATCTGGTGCAGTTGTCCTCTGCCCATGAAATGCAAAATTGTCAAGTCTATACTCACAGACCTATCTGATAGGCTGGAGAAAACTAAATAATGCTACACTTCCTGTTACATTTTCCCACCAACAACCTGGTTGGTTACCTAACGGACAAATCTAAATGTATTGGGGGGAGGGGCTGGTCCAGCTCAAGGTGTCACTGTCTTCTCCTGTACAGGTCTCAGAGAGCACTGTCTGCTGCAGAGTCACATTTTGTCCTGGGTGGAATGGGTCAGACATTGGCCGCTGTACCACAGTCTTGTAATCAGACCTCTGGTGAAGAACTAGGACTAACCCCATAAAGACAATTTCCCCTGAAAATTCTTATATTGCGAACTGAACAGAATCACAGTATGGTTAGACAACTCAAGGTAGGAATTGCAAAACTTACATATTGTACCGAATAATACCACAACAACCCAGATTCTGATCATCTTGGTGTGTAGTTCCAACTTCAGATTAGTCCTCTGACCGGTGGATAAATGCTTGAAATAAGTATGTACCAATATGTAGGTCTGAAGTCAAAGACCTACCTGATAGGCTGGTGTAAAAACGCAATACTTCCTGTTACATTTCCGAACCAGCAACAGTGTTTTTGGTTACCCAAACACCTGCAGTGTTTCTTTTAGGCCACTATTCTTTTATAAACTAAATTTTATTTTACAAGAGGGTAATGTCAAATAGGCTTCATTGCTATTTGTACAGCTTTTATATCATGTTATGCCAAAGTTAGTCACTGACAATAGTTTTGTGAAGGGGAATAGCCAACTAAAAGTTCTCAAATTACACCTAGTGAAAGGTAATTGTCTACCAACGATACCTATGTATTAACCTGGTGGTTACATAGGCAGATATAGTGTAAGTACAGCAATGGTACACATGTTACAGAGATCCTCCCCTACAAACAGGATAGCATAGGACAGTGCTATTCTACTCCAGGCCTTTAGGGTCAAGGAATAGCTGCTTTAGCTGTGATGGGTTCTGACTTGTAAACTTGAAATATCCTTTATCATGTCACTGAGGGAGAGAAAGGAATACAGGACGTTTACATTATGTCAGAACATGTTATTGTTAGACATAAGGTTTCCTATGGGAATTAGGAGGGCCACAGTCTTGTATAAGTCAACAGGACAGCCGTGAGTTGGGGAGGAGTAAGGAATTTGGGCCGTGGTCAGTTCAGATGAAGTGAAAAAGAACAGGCATCATGTCACGACTTCAGCCGAAGTTGCTCCCTCGCCCGAGTACTAGCCATCACCGATCCACTACTCAGTGTCCGTTTGTCCTGTTCCCTTCACACCTGTTTCCAATTGTCACTAATTGTTTGTGCGTCTTATTCCCTCTGCTCCCCCCCGTTCTCTGTCTGTGATTGTCTCCTGTGAGTGTGTGTGGTGTGTACGTGTTTCGACCGGGTTCCCTTGTTTCGGAACCGGCGAGTAGCTACCTATTAAAAGGTTTATTGTTTCGCGAACCTCCTGCCTCCCTGCGCCTGTTTCCACTACGCCTGCCATTTCGCGCTGTTATTCACACATCACTAAAGTCCAGTCTAGCAACAGAGATGTATTGGCTGTCCAGATGTGTAAGGAGTAGAGTTAACACAGGAGGAAGGTTTAAAAACCAGTGCTCCTGTAAATATGTCTTTGTCTGTTCAGCTGTCTGACACATTGGGTGAATAAACTTCTTTTGAGCTTTTCTTAAGTTGTCTGTGAGTTTTTACTCTGTCTTTGTCAGAACCTAACAGCTGCTTTAGGACTAGTTTAAGGAAAGATCAAGGCAATAATTCAAATATCATATTAAGGGGCTTCACTCAGAATATGTATCAATAACTTCCAATAGTACAGTATATACTGAGGATATGGTGGCCCAACAAAATAACAAACCAAAACCTGTGAATGAAGAAGAAAGAAACAAGAGGTCTTCATCAGTCTCAGGAGAAGAAAATGGAGATCCCTTAGGATCACTCAGGAAAGACACAATACACATAACAAGACAAGTACTGGGATACAACCCACAAGGAGAAATAAAGCAGACCAAAAACCAACTGGAGACACTCCACTCTATAGGAACTGAGTAAAGCAGGGAGGCAAAAGCCCTCACACAGAAAAGAGGAAGGTGGAGAGCCATGGTGGACGCCCTAGCTTAGGACCCTGGGACTGAACACCTCCCTTTGCAACTGAATCCTGGACTTCCTGACGGGCCAAACCTAGCTGGTGAGGGTAGATAACAGCTGTAATTCCTGTTCACATCACTAAGGTATTAACATGGTCCACACACACCAACATAGTCGTGAAGAAGGCACGACAACTCCTCTTCCCTGCCAAGAAGCTGAAAGGTTTTGACATGGGCCCTCAGATCCTCATGAAGTTGATGCACCATTGATCCTCATGCACCATTGAGAGCATCTTGACTGGCTGCATCATCGCTTGGTATGGCAACTGTTTGGCATCCAACCGCAAGGTGCTACAGTACAACACTGGGGCAGAGCTCGATGACATCCAGGACCATTATACCAGGCTGTGTCAGAGGAAGGCCGTAAATATTGTCAAAGACTCCAGCCACCATAGACTGTTCTCTAAGTCTGGTGGTTCCACCACGTCTGAAACCAACAGAAACCTGAAAGCCATAAAACTGCTAAATAGTTAACCAAATAGCTACCCGGTGTGGTTGTCTTGCATGAATTGTAAGAGGGAGTGTTGTCAAGTCCTTGAATGGAGACTGTACCATGTGGATATACAATATTATTATTATTATTGCCAATCCCACAAGGTCTGACTCCAAACACCCAGAAAAGGCTACTCTCCTCAATGTTATCCTCACAAATAAGAGGTATCAGTCTGGTGTTTTCTGTAATGACCTTAGTGATCACTGTTTTACAGCCTGTATTTGTAATGGCTGCTCAGTGAAATGACCTGTCCTGATTTGTCATAGATGCTTGGTAAAAAACTTTAATGAGCAAGCCTTCCTTCATGACCTGGCCTCTGTAAATTGGTATAGAATCAGCTTGAAGATGCTTATTTTTTTACATTTTCAGTGGTATTGTTAACAAACATGCCCCCATAAAGAAAATGAGAATTAAAAACAGGTTCAGCCCCTGGTTCAAATGTGATCTTGCAGTGATACTCCATCTCAAGAATTGCATTTGGCGTCTCGGCACATGCGTAATCAGGCTGACTGGCTCTCGTTCAGGCAAATGAGAAATAAGTGCCAAAGTAGGTTACTTTAAGGAGCAGTTCTCTCTCTGTGGGTCTAACTCCAAGAAGTTCTGGAAAACAGTTAAAGACCTGGAGAATAAACTCTCCTCCTCACAGCTGCCCATGTCCTTAAAGTTGATGATGTTGTTGTTACTGACAAAAAGCATATGGCTTCATTAAGTCAGGATTCCTGTTTGACTCAGCCATGCCTCCTTGCCCGTCCAACATTTCCTCATCTCCCACCCCTTCTATTGCGACTAGTCCCGATGCTCCTCAATCTTTTCCCCCTCCCCGCTACAAAGTTACTCCCTGCAGGCGGTCACTGAGTCTGAGGCGCTAGAGGAGCTCCTTAAACCAGACCCCAAAAAAACATCTGGGTCAGATGGTTTAGACCCTTTCTTCTTTAACGTTGCTGCCCTTATCATCGCCAAGCCTATCTCTGACCTTTTTAACCCGTCTCTCCTCCCTGGGGAGGTACCCATTGCTTGGAAGGCAGCCACGCTTTGTCCTTTATTTAAAGGGGAAGATCCAGCTGATCATAACTGTTATAGGTCTATTTCTATTTTGCCCTGTTTATCAAACGTGTTGGAAAAACGTATATCAATAATCAATTGACTGGCTTGCTTGATGTCTATAGTATTCTCTCTGGTATGCAATCTGGTTTCCGCTCAGGTTATGGATGTGTCACTGCAACCTTGAATGTCCTCAAAAATGTAAATTTACAAAAACAACTTAGCTCAGGCAGTAGGAAGCTCTCTTATGCATTTATATGCAGATGATACAGTCTTATACTCAGCTGGCCCCTCCCTGGATTTTGTGTTAAACGCTATACAACAAAGCTTTCTTAGTGTCCAACAAGCTTTCTCTGCCCTTAACCTTGTTCTGAACACCTCCAAAACAAAGGTAATGTGGTTTGGTAATAAAAATGCCCCTCTCCCCACAGGTGTGATTGCTACCTGTGTGGGTTTAGAGCTTGAGGTAGTCACATCATACAAGTACTTGGGAGTATGGCTGGATGGCACACTGTCCTTCTCTCAGCACATATCAAAGCTGCAGGCTAAAGTTAAATCTAGACTTGGTTTCCTCTATCGTAATCGCTCCTCTTTCACCACAGCTGCCAAACTAACCCTGATTCAGATGACCATCCTACCCATGCTAGATTACGGAGACGTAATTTATAGATCGGCAGGTATTGGTGCTCTTGAGTGGCTCGACGTTCTTTACCATTCTTCCATCAGATTTGCCAGCAATGCTCCTTATAGGACACATCACTGCACTCTTTACTATACTGTAAACTGGTCATCTCTGTATACCCATCGCAAGACCCACTGGTTGATGCTTATTTATAGAACCCTCTTAGGCCTCACTCCCCCCTATCTGAGATATCTACTTCAGCCCTCATTCTCCGCATACAACACCCGTTCTGCCAGTCACTTTCTGTTAAAGGTCCCTCCCCAAAACACACCCATCCTTAGGTCGCTCGTCTTTTCAGTTTGCTGCAGATAGCGTTTGGAACGAGCTGCAACAAACACTCAAAAAAAATGTACATGGGTGGAATGGGTACCCAGATGACCACCAGGAAGTGATATGGGCTATGGTTGTTTTTGATGATTTCATTATGACATTATTCATGCAACTTTGAGAAACTGCACAGAGTTCACATGGATATAATCATGAAGTTTGCCAATGACCATCTGGATGATCCAGAGGAGGATTGGGAGAAGGTCATGTGGTCTGATGAGACAAAAATATAGCTTTTTGGTCTAAACTCCACTCGCCGTGTTTGGAGGAAGAAGAAGGATGAGTACAACCCCAAGAACACCATCCCAACCGTGAAGCATGGAGGTGGAAACATCATTCTTTGGGGATGCTTTTCTGCAAAGGGGACAGGACGACTGCACCGTATTGAGGGGAGGATGGATGGGGCCATGTATCGCTAGACCTTGGCCAACAACCTCCTTCCCTCAGTAAGAGCATTGAAGATGGGTCGTGGCTGGGTCTTCCAGCATGACAACGACCCGAAACACACAGCCAGGGCAACTAAGGAGTGTAAGAACCATCTCAAGGTCCTGGAGTGGCCTAGCCAGTCTCCAGACCTGAACCCAATAGAAAATCTTTGGAGGGAGCTGAAAGTCCGTATTGCCCAGCGACAGCCCCGAAACCTGAAGGATCTGAATGGAGGAGTGGGCCAAAATCCCTGCTGCAGTGTGTGCAAACCTGGTCAAGAACTACAGGAAACGTATGATCTCTGTAATTGCAAACAAAGGTTTCTGTACCAAATATTAAGTTCTGCTTTTCTGATGTATCAAATACTTATGTCATGCAATAAAATGCAAATTAATTACTTAAAAATCATTCAATGTGATTTTCTGGATTTTTGTTTTAGATTCCGTCACTCACAGTTGAAGAGTACCTATGATAAAAATTACAGACCTCTACATGCTTTGTAAGTGGGAAAACCTGCAAAGTCGGCAGTGTATCAAATACTTGTTCTCCCCACTGTATGTAGTAGAGTCATTGAGGATTTTCACCATAAAATTGGAATTGAACAATTTCACAATGTAAATATACCTGTTCTCCCTTTAATCCGTCATGTCTGCCTCCCCGACAGGCATCTACTGCTTCAATAGAGGAACAAAACGATATCAAACTAAACGTTGCTGTCTGATGAAAGCCTCTTATATCCAAAACAGAAACTTTTCAGAAAATGGGAAAAAAAAAACAGGGACGAAAAACAGCATGAATGTCCATAGATATTCAAACCTACTGTATCTTCAGGGTAGCAAACATTATCTAGCATATTTTCATAATTGTATTGCTTACCTTTGACATTTTTACAGATTTGCTCTTTACTTCCTTTGCAGGAAAGGAAGATGATCCCAAGCCCACACAACACCAACGCCACTGCCAAACCAACAACAACCACTAACAGAGTATTTTCTGAAACAAACAAAATGAATGTCATGAAGTATCTATCATAATTTTTTACCCAAGAAACATTTATAAATAGGTTGCCAGATTTAGGTTAATATATTGACACTATAACAGAATGATGTACTATAAAACATTAGGCCTAAAGTTCAAGAATCAAATTATGATGATAAAGTGAAATACTAAATTCTTGAATTCAGTAGACATGTGCCTCTTTGGTAACAAGTGTTATTTTAAGCATGTGTAACAATGAGTTGTACATTCAGTTACAATAGTTGTAACAAGCATGGTAACAAGATTTTGTTGTTACACATGTGTAATTACAAACTGTAATACTACTAGTTACATTACGTTGTTACAGTGTAACAGTGATTGTTACGCGTAGTTACAACACTTGTTACAGTGTAACTACAAGTGTAAGTACACTGTAACAAGGACACCTTAATATAAAGTGTTACCGATTATTTTCCTGCTGTAGCAAACTGTCTCAAATTAAGATCCTACATCTGTACACTTCAATTAAACAGATTCTACCTGACTCGTTCCACATCTTGTTAGTGGCCATGTCCAGTTTTGTTCCGTTGCCCAAAAGGATCTCCCCACATGTGGCCACAGCACAGTAGTAAGTCCCAGCATCAGAGAGACTGAGGTTGTTCTTGGAGAGTCTGTAGACACAGCTCTGTGTAGGAGAGGGAGTCTCAGGTCTCTTCTCACACTCATCACTCCTGTTCCCAGGGGTGTAAATGACTCCTGGATGGGATTCTCCTGATCCAGTTCTGAACCAGTACACACTGTGCTCTTCTGTACAGATCCCAGAGAGCACTGTACACTGCAGAGTTACATTTTCTCCTCGGTGGAATGGGTCAGATATTGGCCGCTGTACCACAGTCTTGTAAGCAGACCTCTGGTGATTCTTACCTAAATGGTACATTTACAGTTTCATATAAATCAAACTGAAACAACACTTTCTAAAATGCACATGAATGTCTAAAACCATACAGACACATAGAAAACATATAAAGATAAGAACCCTGAACAAAAAATAAAGGGCATTAATATATTCTCATTACCTTTTAATACTAAAAAAGTCCCATTGATAAAGTTAAAATCATAGTCTGTCCTACTTGCACAGTAGTAAATGGCTTCATCTGTTCTTTCCATCTTAGGGATTGTAAGATGATATATCCCATCAGCTTCAGCCTTCTCCACAATGAGATGTGAATTGTTAAATTCCTTGTACAGTTCAGGTCTGGACTGAAATCTCTGCATCATTGCAACAACTTGAGGGATTTCCCCTGTTATTTGCTTAAACCAGAACATGGTTCCCTCATTGTATACTTGCTTTGAGAAAACACAGTAGAGAATCACTTGGTCACCAATTTGAACCCCCTGAACTTGAACTTGCCGCTGAACATTGTTGCATTGTGTCACATCTAAAAATACAAAACAGATTGTAAAGTTTAGGTTAATCAGAAGAACTAGAACTGAAGGACTGAAAAAAGCTTAAAATAATCAGAAACCCCATAAAAACAATTTCCCCTGAAAATTCTTACATTATGACCTTAACAGAATCACAGTATGGTTAGACAAGTCAAGGTAGGAATTGCAAAACTTACATATTGTACTGAATAATACCACAATAACCCCGATTCTGATCATCTTGGTGTGTAGCTCCAACTTCAGGTTAGTCCTCTGACCGGTGGATAAATGCTTGAAATAAGTTTGTACCAATATGCATGTCTGAAGTCAAAGACGTACCTAAAAGGCTGGTGTAAAAAACACAATACTTCCTGTTACATTTCCAAACCAGCAACAGTGTTTTTGGTTACCCAAACACCTGCAGTGTTTCGTTTAGGACACTATTCTGTTATTTGCTAAAGTTGCTGCACTTTTCAATGTATCTGTTATGTAGAGGCCTGCAACTCTTTCCTGAAGTGTTTTACAAGAGGGTAATGTCAAATAGACTTCATTGCTACAGCTTTAAGAGAATGTTATGCCAAAGGTAGTCACTGCTAATAGTTTTGTGAAGGGGAATAGCCAACCAAAAGTTCTCAAAGTTCTGAGCTCGTTGTACCTTTATTGTACAGGTAATATAATAACCATGATGGCACAACGCCAACTCTAATGTTATCTTTTGTCAGAAATTACACCTAGTTAAAGGTAATTGTCTACCAACGATACCTACGGTGGGGAGAACAAGTATATGATACACTGAAGATTTTGCAGGTTTTCCCACTTACAAAGCATGTAGAAGTCTGTAATTTTTATCATAGGTACACTTCAACTGTGAGAGATTGCATTTTATTGCATGACATAAGTATTTAATACATCAGAAAAGCAGAACTTAATATTTGGTACAGAAACCTTTGTTTGCAATTACAGAGATCATACGTTTCCTGTAGTTCTTGACCAGGTTTGCACACACTGCAGCAGGGATTTCGGCCCACTCCTCCATACAGACCTTCTCCAGATCCTTCAGGTTTCGGGGCTGTCGCTAGGCAATACGGACTTTCAGCTCCCTCCAAAGATTTTCTATTGGGTTCAGGTCTGGAGACTGGCTAGGCCACTCCAGAACCTTGAGATGCTTCTTACGGAGCCACTCCTTAGTTGCCCTGGCTGTGTTTTTCGGGTCGTTGTCATGCTGGAAGACCCAGCCACGACCTATCTTCAATGCTCTTACTGAGGGAAGGAGGTTATTGGCCAAGATCTCGCGATACATGGCCCCATCCATCCTCCCCTCAATAAGGTGCAGTCGTCCTGTCCCCTTTGCAGAAAAGCATCCCCAAAGAATGATGTTTCCACCTCCATGCTTCACGGTTGGGATGGTGTTCTTGGGGTTGTACTCATCCTTCTTCTTCCTCCAAACACGGCGAGTGGAGTTTAGACCAAAAAGCTCTATTTTTGTCTCATCAGACCACATGACCTTCTCCCATTCCTCCTCTGGATCATCCAGATGCTCATTGGCAAACTTCAGACGGGCCTGGACATGCGCTGGCTTGAGCAGGGGGACCTTGCGTGCGCTGCAGGATTTTAATCCATGACGGAGTAGTGTTTTACTAATGGTTTTCTTTGAGACTGTGGTCCCAGCTCTCTTCAGGTCATTGACCAGGTCCTGCTGTGTAGTTCTGGGCTGATCCCTCACCTTCCTCATGATTATTGATGCCCCACGAGGTGAGATCTTGCATGGTGCCCCAGACCGAGGGAGATTGACCGTCATCTTGAACTTCTTCCATTTTCTAATAATTGCACCAACAGTTGTTGCCTTCTCACCAAGCTGCTTGCCTATTGTCCTGTAGCCATCCCAGCCTTGTGCAGGTCTACAATTTTATCCCTGATGTCCTTACACAGCTCTCTGGTCTTGGCCATTGTGGAGAGGTTGGAGTCTGTTTGATTGAGTGTGTGGACAGGTGTCTTTTATACAGGTAACGAGTTCAAACAGGTGCAGTTAATACAGGTAATGAGTGGAGAACAGGAGGGCTTCTTAAAGAAAAACTAACAGGTCTGTGAGAGCCGGAATTCTTACTGGTTGGTAGGTGATCAAATACTTATGTCATGCAATAAAATGCAAATTAATTATTTAAAAATCATACAATGTGATTTTCTGGATTTTTGTTTTAGATTCCGTCTCTCACAGTTGAAGTGTACCTATGATAAAAATTACAGACCTCTACATGCTTTGTAAGTAGGAAAACCTGCAAAATCGGCAGTGTATCAAATACTTGTTCTCCCCACTGTATGTATTAACCTGGTGGTTACATAGGCAGATATAGTGTAAGTACAGCAATGGTACACATGTTACAGAGATCCTCCCCTACAAACAGGATAGCATGGGACAGTGCTATTCTACTCCAGGCCTTTAGGGTCAAGGAATAGCTACTTTAACTGCTTAAGGATGAGGTTAAGGAAAGATCAAGGACACAATTCAATTAACAGATAAAGGGGCTTCACCCAGAATATTTATCAATAACTTCCAATGGTACAGTATATACTGAGGATATGGTGGCCCAACAACATAACAAACCAATACATGTGAATGAAGAAGAAAGAAACAACCTCGACGGTGCCCCCCCCGCCCCGGTGCTCCAGCTCGCCGGTGTACTAACCACCGGCATGAGTATGATGGCAGCCGAGCTCACGCGCCCACACTTGATGCCCATCCTCTGATTCCACATGCATAGACACGCACACACCTGCTTCCACTCACTTGATTGCACACCCTTTATATGTTCCCCTCCCCGTGTTGTGTGTGTGGATTATTGTTTCTATACTATTCTACAGTATTTTAGTAACTTTAATAATGTTTACATATCTTGCATCACTCATCTCATATGTATATACTGTATTCTGTTGCCCAAAAGGACTATTCCACTGTATCTTAGTCCATGCGCTCTGACATCACTCATCCATATATGTAAATATTCGTAATTCATTCCTTACTTAGATTTATGTGCATTTGGGTAAATATTGTGAAACTGTTAGATATTACTTGTTAGATATTACTGCACTGTCGGAGCTAGAAGCACAAGCATTTCGCTACACCCGCAATAACATCTGCTAAACTTATATATGTGTATGTGACCAATACAATTTGATTGGATTTGATTTGAAGCACTCACACATAGAAGTGGGAGGTGTATTCCCTAGGTCAGGACCCTCGGACTGAACACCTCCCTTCACAACTGGATCCTGGACTTCCTGACGGGCCAACCGCAGCTGGTGAGGCTAGGTAACACGCTGACCCTCAACACGGGGTCCTCACAGGGGTGTGTGCTTAGTCCCCTCCTATGCTCCCTGTTCACCCACGACTGCGTGGCCACTCACGACTCCAACACCATCATCAAGTTTGCTGACGACACGACGGTGGTAGGTCTGATCACCGACGACGATGAGGTAGCCTACAAGGAGGAGGTCAGAGACCTGGCAGTGTGGTGCCAGGATAACAACCTTTCCCTCAACGTCAGCAAGACAAAGGAGCTCATCGTGGACTACAGGAAACGGAGGGCCGAGCATGCCCCCTTCCACATCGTCAGGAATGTAGTGGAGCGGGTCGAGAGCTTCAAGTTCCTCTGTGTACACATCACTAATCAATGAACATGGTCCACACATATATTTGGCATGGGGCTTCAGATCATCAAAACGTTCTACAGCTGCACCATTGAGAGCATCTTGACTGGCTGCATCACCGCTTGGTATGGCAACTGCTTAACATTCGACCGCAAGGCGCTACAGAAGGTAGTGCGTACTGCCCAGTACATCACTGCGGCCAAGCTCCCTGCCATCCAAGACCTCTATACCAGGCGCTGTCAGAGGAAGGCCCTCAAAATTGCCAAAGACCAGCCACCCACGTCATAGACTGTTCTCTCTGCTACCGCATGGTAAGCAGCACCGATGCACCAAGTCTGGAACCAAAAGGACCCTGAACATCTTCTACCCCAAAGTCGTAAGAGTTCTAAATAGTAAACCAAATAGCTACCCTGACTATCTGTATTGATCCTGTTTGCAATAACTTTTTTAACTCATCACATACGCTTCTGCTACTGTTAATTATCTAGCCTGATGCCTAGTCACTTTACCCCTACCTATATGTAAATACCTACCTAAATTAACTCGCATGTCTGCACATCGACTCGGTCCTGGCACCCTGTGTATATAGCCAAGTTATCGTTGTTCGCTGCGTATTTATTCCTTGTGTTATTATCTTTCTATTATTTTTCAATTGTACATTTTTGGCAATGGCCCGTAAGCATTTCACTGTTAGTCTACACCTGTTGTTTACAAAGCATGTGACAAATAACATTTGATTGGAAGTTTAAAATGTCTTTGTTTTTGTCTCCACCCCCCACCAGGTGTCTCCCATCTTCCCCCATTATTCTCTGTGTATTTATACCTGTGTTCTCTGTTTGTCTGTTGCCTGTTCGTCTTGTCTCGTCAAGCCTACCAGCGAATTTTCCTGTACTCCTGTTTTCTCTAGTCCCTGTTTGCTAGTCCTTCCGGTTCCGAACATTTCTGCCAGCCCTGACTCTGAGTCCGCCTGCTATACCATTCTGCCTGCCCTGACCCTGAGCCCGCCTGCCATACCATTCTGCCTGCCCTGATCCCGACTGAGCCTGCCTGCTGTCCTGTACATATGTGACTCTGACCTGGTTAAGAACTTCTGCCTGTCATCGACCTGCACTTTGCCCTCCTCCCCTGGATGATTTCCGTAAATATTCTATTAGGCAGCAAGGCTTTATGGTAACCCCCCAGACTCTCAGTAACCCTGCTACTAGCGGCGCTTCTCCCCAGCCTATCCTGGCTCCCCGAGTACCCCGCTTACCTTCTCCGGAGCGCTACGCTTGATATCCAGGAACCTGCCGAGCATTTCTCTACCAGTGCTCACTCATCTTCGAGCTGCAGCCCTCAGTCCGGAGAAGTTAGTGGCAGAGGTTAATAAGGTGTTTGATTCTCTGTTGTCCGGGAGAGAGGCCACTCAGAATTACGTCAAAACTTGCGTAGTGTGGTAGACTACCTGTTAGATTTTCACACGTTGGCCGCTGAGAGTGCCTGGAACCCGGAATGTTTTTTCGACACGTTCCTTCACAGATTATCAGAGGAAGTTAAAGACGAGTTTGCAGCCCAGGAGCTTCCCATGGACCTTGACTCCCTCATCACCTTGGCCTTACAGATCGATGGGTGGCTACGGGAATGTAGGAGGGAGAAGAGGTCTGTTCCCGGTCACACTCGCTCGTCCACTGCTCCCACCTCGCCTTTGAAGAATCTCAGAAGTTCCCGACGTCCACCTTACTGAGAGAATCCGATGTCACCCGAGTGGTGACAGGCAGTTGCTGAGACAGCAGATGTTCTGACTTTATACACTGCACTCTTTGAGAGAGGTAGTTAGCAAACCAGTCCAAAGACCCCTCAGAGACACCAATACTCCTTAGCTAGCACACAAGAATGGAATGGCCTACCGTATCAAAAACTTTTGCCAAGTCAATAAAAATAGCAGCACAACATTGCTTAGAATCAAGGGCAATGGTGACATCATTGAGGACCTTTAAGGTTGCAGTGACACATCCATAACCTAAGCGGAAACCAGATTGCATACTAGAGAGAATACTATAGACAACAAGAAAGCCAGTCAGTTGATTATTGACACGTTTTTCCAACACTTTTGATAAATAGGGCAAAATAGAAATAGGCCTGTAACGGTTAGGATCAGCTTGATCTCCCCCTTTAAATAAAGAACGAACCGTGGCTGCCTTGCAAGCAATGGGAACCTCCCGTGCTCCAGTGGCCTCCAGTGCGTCTCCCCAGCGCAGTAGCGCCAGTCCCGGTTCCTGGCCCGGTGGCTCCAGTACCAGTTCCTAGCCCGGTATCTCCAGTGCTGGTCCCTAGCCTGGTAGCAACAGAACCGGTTCCTAGCCTGGTAGCGCCAGTGCCGGTGGCTTGCCCAGTGGCTCCAGTGCCGGGTCCTAGCCCGGTGGCTCCAGTGCCGGTTCCTAGCTCGGTAGCGCCAGTACCGGTTCCTAGCCTGGTGGAGCCATGGCCGGAGCCTTCCTCTGCGCCGGTGCCCTGTCCAGGCACGGCGTCCAGTCCTGCTCCGATGTCGGAGCATCCCTCTGCGCCTGTGCCCAGTCCAGGCCCGGTATCCAGCCCAGCTCCATGGCCAGAGCCGCCCGCTGCACCGGGGTCCAGACAGGCCCTGGTGTCCAGCCCAGCTCCTATGATGGCGATTTCCTTTCTGCCGGTGCCGAGTCCGGGACCGATCGTCAGCCCTGCTCCAGTGCTGGAGCAGTCCGCTCCACCGGTGCCGGTCCGGGACAGGTTGTCAGCCCCGCTCCAGTGCCGGAGCAGTCCGCTCCACCGGTGCCCAGTCGGGGGCCGGTCGCCAGCCCCGCTCCAGTGCCGGAGCAGTCCGCTCCACCGGTGCCCAGTCCCCCCCTGTAATGATCTATGTTCAGAGAGGTCTCTGGAAACCGCTGCACCGCATTGTCTCTAATTGGGGAGCCTATTTAAGTTCATTGCTTTCCCACTTGTGTTGTGGGTTTTTATGTTTGTGCTGTTTGCACACCAGTTTGTGGTTGCGGCCTCTCCTTTTGTTTGTTGTTGTTTAATAAATAAAAGGAATGTCTTGGTTCTACAGCTCTGCTCCTCGGGTCCGGTCTTCCAACCATGACAATGACATAAGTATGGTATCAATTAGTAGGCCTCAAGCATTCAGCCAACAGATTACAGTAAGAGAAGCATTATAGAACTATAATCCCAGATACACATCACTGGTCTTTTGATTACACTAACTGCCTATTGGTTGGAAATGGAACAGGAAATGTTGAACGTTTATTCCAACCAATCAGGTAATTCTTAGAATTCAAACCAGCCTATATTTCTGCTCACATCAGTCATGTCATTTGTGGACTGTAGACCAACTGTTGTTACAACACATCAAGATGATCAGAATCAACCTTGTTTGGATGTTAGTCAGTCAAGTGTGTAAGTATCAGTTTAACCAACTGTCCCATACTGTACTGTCTTACTGGATAGAAACATTTAAAACTGATCATAATGACAGAATGATTTCTTTCCATTTTTTTCTAGTCCTGATTCACACTGAAGAAGTTCCTCTGCAAATGTCAATGACCACAGCTCAGCTAGGAATGTCTGTATCTCTTCCATGTTTCTTCTCAGAGACAATTGATTATTTCCAATGGCTTTACTGGTACAAGCAAACTGTTGGTCAAATGCCCCAAGTTGTGGCAACTCTAGAAAATATAAAATCTGCAGATTTTGTTCTTAATGGAGAGTTTAACGACACACGTTTCACAATGGAGAAAGTAAAACTTGCATATCTTCTAATCATCAACAATATCAGAAGATCAGATGAGGCAGCATACTTCTGTGGAATAGGAACTACGTATGAGATGAAGTTTAGAAATGGAACATTTCTGTCTGTAAAGGGTAATTTTATTTCAGTAATATGATTTATCTCAATGTTTATCACAACAGTTTGTTTGTTAACTTATGCATAGTTACAGATGCTCATTGTGCGACACATGATTCTAGAGAGCCAAGCTGCAATAATTGTGTATTCACGTGACACTGACATTTCTCCCATAAAAACAACATAAATTAGGTAACAGTCAGAAGAGGTCACACTACCAGACTGTAGAACAACACACAGAGTCTGATCCAGTCCATCCAGGAGACTCTGTGACTCTACAGTGTACAGTACTCTCTGAGACCTGTACAGGAGAACACAGTGTGTACTGGTTCAGAGCTGGATCAGGAGAATCCCATCCAGGAGTAATTTACACCCCTGGGAACAGGAGTGATGAGTGTGAGAAGAGACCTGAGACTCCGTCTCCTACACAGAGCTGTGTCTACAGCCTCTCCAAGAACAACCTCAGTCTCTCTGATGCTGGGACTTACTACTGTGCTGTGGCCACATGTGGGGAGATCCTGTTTGGCAACGGAACAAACCTGAATATTGGTAGGTAATGAATATTATGAGTTACAGTGTCGAAATTATAAGAGAAGGTTTAGTACTTTTTAAGTGGTACATATAGCACAGGGGTTGAAGTACGTTTTACTATAACAATATTCTCATCATTGACCAGAAACTAATGTTTTAAATTCTTAGATGATAAAAACAAAATACAAACTATTTAACTTAACGTTAAACATTCTATTTTAAAAACAATTTAATCAAATATATCCTTCAATATGTGGCTTCAATCTATCTATGTCTTTAATATGATAATAATAATAATTTAGCTTGTAATCAAACAAACATTCAACACAACAAGTTCAAATTGAGATGATGGGGATGGAGATTGAATGTCTATAGTCATTCAATGGAAAGGGAGTTGAGGCAGTTCGGGTTGGAAAGGCAGGATAGTTTGAGCAGAGGGGGCATAGATGGTACAGAAAGAGAGAGACAAAGTAGCTCTTCATCAGAGCACCACACCTGCTTCTCCTGCATTCAGTTCACCCATT
The DNA here is from genome assembly GCA_023634145.1 of Thymallus thymallus. Lineage (NCBI taxonomy): Eukaryota > Metazoa > Chordata > Actinopteri > Salmoniformes > Salmonidae > Thymallus > Thymallus thymallus. Next base: position 12,108,196 of record CM042385.1, read on the forward strand.
GGAGACTCTCCATTCTGTTGGGACTAGTCCTCCATTTAAAAATGTAGCAACCACCTAGGTGATGCCATGGCTGCTGAAAAGCACTGGAAATGCAGCCACACATCAACAGTGGTTAGGAACAGTCCCCAATCCTTCTCCGCCATCTTTAGACACTGATTTCAGTCCTTGTTATCTTTCCCGGCAGATTAAACAAAAACAGACTTTTCATCTCAGTCCAGTAACCCTCTGAGTCAAGACCACAGATTAGAAGTGATCAAACCCCAGAACATTCAAAACTAAAACATTAATTAAAAAAATTCAACAACAAAACACTTTAAAATAACAAAAATATGTACAATATTTACAGAGCTCTTTGCATAGGTGACCTCATGGCTCCAAAGCCTATATAGAAGAGCCAATCTTTGAGGGTGGTATATATCTCTCTATTAATATTCATTTTAATATAAGGGTGGTATATACAGTATTTCTCTTACTATTTATTTTATTTTAATATAAGGGTGGTAAAGGTCTCTTACTATTTATTTTAATATAAGGGTGGTAAAGGTCTCTTACTATTTATTTTAATATAAGGGTGATATATCTCTCTTACTATTTATTTTAATATAAGGGTGGTATAGACAGTATATCTCTCTTACTATTTATTTTAATATAAGGGTGGTAAAGGTCTCTTACTATTTATTTTAATATAAGGGCGGTAATGGTCTCTTACTATTTATTTTAATATAAGGGTGGTAAAGGTCTCTTACTATTTATTTTAATATAAGGGTTCTCTTACTATTATATTTTTTCTTCCTTTTAGAAAGATCTCTAGATCATGTCGTCATTGGACTGGGAGTGACATCAGTTTTCTGTGTGATTGTGATCATTGTCCTCGTCTTCACCAGAAATACAAAGCCAATTTGTGAACATTGTAAAGGTGATCTCTTTGGTATTAAAAACTAGATTAATACACAATACTTGTCATCAAGTATAATAATACCTCTGTCTTTTACTTATCTTGACTTTTGTCATGTTGATGCTTGTTTTTATTCATGTTAACAGTGAGTGTTATTGGACATGACAACTCAACCACCGAATGTGATCAGGTAAATTAATACAATTGTTATAATATTGGCTTGTTGGTAGATGATTTCTAATATGATACTGAATACTCTAATTACCTGATTATTATTATTACGACTACATTTATTTATATAAACACATTATGATGATTCACAGGATCAAGATGCAGATGTGTTGAATTATGCTGCATTGAATTTCTCTGAGAGTAAAACTAAAAGAGGAAGAAAGAAGAGAGAGACTCCACAGGAGAGTGTGTACTCTGATGTCAGGTGTTCAGACTGGGACTGAACTACAGTACTGAGGAATTATTTTGGTTAAGAATCTATTTTTCAATTGCTACTATATACTGCAGTAGGCTGGGACTGAACTGTGTTGTGCAGACAAATGGGTGTAGTTTGGTCAAGAAACTCTTGTTAATATAGTTGTATATAATGTACTCAGACAGTCATGATATTTTAGCCTCACTGATACTATAATGTATCATAGAATACGCTTGTTCTTCTAGGAGTGTTCTCTGTCAGAGCACCACTGTTATAAAACATCTTGTCCTGTCAGGTATAGGGTCAGAAACCATTGAGATCTTTAAGTCAAGCCGTAAAATCTACCTTTTTAGTTTGGCCTTTAATCTTAATCTGTGATTGTGTTGTTATTTTAGACTTCCTTAGGGATTCTATGTTTTCTTCTTGTATCGTATCTCTTGTGTCTCAGCTTTTTGATTAGACGTACTGTTTAATTTAGAGCCAACTCAGTGGCCTTAAGCTTAGTTTGATCCCCTTGGCAATCAGCATAAAGCAGATGGATTCGGGGTCAGTGTCCTGTCCAGGGAGTGTACTTGTACATCAAGCTGCCTAACTCTACAGAATCCAGCCCAAATGAGCCGTTCTGACTCAGACAAGGATTAGCTGCTCAACCATAGTTCTACTGTAAAGTGGGTTGAAATTATGTTCTTCAAAGAAAAGAGTTGATCAGCCCCCATTTGAAGTCATTTTTCTCTATTTTCAATAATGTTTAACTGTATTATGGTTCCATTTGTCTTTTTTAAAATTATTGTTTTATTTATGATTGTTGTGTCATTTACTGTAAGCCATGAAACAAACAATAAGATGTCATAACTTATTAAACATTGTATATAATGTAGGTTCATTACGTTCTACAGTATTTCTTGAGTTCCAACAGCGTACTGTATTTATAGCTATAATGTACCAGCTGTACCATTAGGACTGTGTCGAATTATCAAAACAATTTATCATTAAACATTGTCTGACTCATCACATTATTTAAAATTGAGCTTTTAATAAAAGGTACAAAGTGTCCTCAAAGGTCAACTCTTTGATATTGACTACTAATTAATTAATTCATTAAACATACTGCACGTTTATCCACATTTCTGAAATAATCAAAGAAAAAAGCACAAGCCAGACACTGTACTGTAAATGTTGGACTGGTTAGTAACTCTGGGAATTACACTCCTTTAAACTGTAGAAAACAAACTGTTGATGTCTATAAAAAAAAAGATGGCTTGTTTCTGCCAGGTTGCAACTTCCAATGGTGGACCGACTAGATGCTCCCCCTGTTCTTTCATTTCTTTCTCCTGGTTCCAGTTGTCTTGGTGGTAAAGGTCACTGCAGAGTATTGTAGCCAGTCACCACTGAATCCTTGAGAAGACAACAATTCCTAAGATGAGTGAATCATTTCCACAAGGCTTTGTTACAGAACAGTGGAGTGGAATAGCAGGCATCTCAAATTGCTGGTCTCAATAAAAACATATAGCATTGATGTTGATCATGAAGATAGATAGTAGTCACATATGTTTTGTAAGCTAGTATTTGTACCTGTTGACCCAAATGGTCAGCATTGAGAATGTCATCACAGATCTGTAGAGAAGTGTAATCTGTTTCTATAGCAGAATTAATTGAAATTATTAGAAAATCATAAGAAAAAAATGTACTTTCATAAAATAAAACAACAACATCATACTGTGAATGATCCAGAGGCAGTTGGATTAGTAAACGTGCACATGAGAGAGAAAAGTACCAAGAATGGTACCTGCATAACAGTATGGTGCCTGCATAACAGTATGGTACTTGCATAACAGTATGGTGCCTGCATAACAATATGGTGCCTGCATAACAGTATGGTGCCTGTATAACAGTATGGTGCCTGCTTAACAGTATGGTACCTGCATAATAGTATGGTGCCTGCATAACAGTATGGTACCTGCATAATAGTATGGTGCCTGCATAACAGTATGGTACCTGCTTAACAGTATGGTGCCTGCATAACAGTATGGTGCCTGCATAACAGTATGGTACCTGCATAACAGTATGGTGCCTGCATAACAGTATGGTGCCTGCATAATAGTATGGTGCCTGCATAACAGTATGGTACCTGCATAACAGTATGGTGCCTGCATAATAGTATGGTGCCTGCATAACAGTTAGGTGCCTGCATAACAGTATGGTACCTGCATAACAGTATGGTACCTGTATAACAGAATGGTCCCTGCATAATAGTGTGGTGCCTGTATAACAGTATGGTGCCTGTATAACAGCATGTTGGAAATGTGTGAACAAGTTGACACTGTGCCACAATGTCAGAGATATATAGAGATAAAAGAAACAGGAAATTAGACCACTTGACTTGTAACCAGGTCACACTCTTTGAATAGCTGCTCTGAGCTTATTGTCTCTAGATTGGTTGCTGAGGAAACTAATACATCAAACAAACATTTATTAGACTACAGGAAAATATTTAAACAAGTAAGTATTTTTTCTAACCAAATTGTGTACATAGGAACTATTATTTAAAAAATGAAATGTTCCAACTGTGAATAACCTCCAAACATGACGATTTGAATAAATATAATAAATGACTTAATTGTTTAAAATTCAATGTTTCATGTAGTCAACAAAATGTCAAATTATAGCACCAGTTATTAAATGTCAAAAGTTGTTAAATTACAGCACCAGTACAATACTCACCATTTGTTTCCTTTTGACATGAGAGGATGAAGACCAGTAAAACAGCATTCAATATCAATGCTCCACACAGAACAATACCAACTGGAACCAGGGCATTACAGTCCATACCAACTACAAACACATGGGGGAACATAATAACAATAAACTGAAAACAACTTTTTATGATCTTAGAACAAAATAATAATAATGAACAATAAACAGCAGGAACTACTTTGTCCAACCTTTTAAAAGGCTGCAATGTAAGTTCTATATAAAGAGCAAATATCGTAGTAGGAATTTTAATAGATTGTTGAACCTCTATTTATGATTTTGCTGCAATGTAAATCAGTTCTAAGGTCGCTAGGCTTCTTCCCATCGAATCATTTACATTAATAGTGGTCATAAAATTACCTTTGACCTCCAGTTTGGTTCCGTTACCCAACAGGATCTCCCCACATGTGGCCACAGCACAGTAGTAAGTCCCAGCATCAGAGAGACTGAGGTTGTTCTTGGAGAGGCTGTAGACACAGCTCTGTATAGGAGAGGGAGTCTCAGGTCTCTTCTCACACTCATCACTCCTGTTCCCAGGGGTGTAAATTACTCCTGGATGGGATTCTCCTGATCCAGTTCTGAACCAGTACACACTGTGTTCTCCTGTACAGGTCTCAGAGAGTACTGTACACTGTAGAGTCACAGAGTCTCCTGGATGGATTGGTTCAGACACTGGCCTCTGCACCACAGTATGCCAGTGTGACTTCTGGTGATTCTTACCTAAATGGTATACATGTTTTCATATCACATGTTTCACAAAGATTGTAAGCCTTATGTTTTGTCAGCTAATTGTTTAAATTATTAAGGGTTTTTATTTTGTAGTAACACATGTATATTATACTATTGGCATTCAAACAATTACCACAACACAGTGGGTACAAAGGGAGTGGTGTGAATAACATGGAAACGTACTAATGTTAATAGCATTTAGGTACTATGATTACCTTTCAATAGTAAAAGAGTCCCATTGATAAAGTTGACTTCATAGACTGTTCTCACGGCACAATAGTACACGGCTTCATCTGTTGGGTCCGTGTTTGTAATAGCAAGTCGATACATCCCGTCAGCATCAGCCTTCTCCATATTGAAACGTGAATGGTTAAAGTCCTTGTGCCATACAGGCATATCATATTTTGTCATTGTTACAATACTTTGAGGCTTTTGCCCCAACATTTGTTTGTAAAAGAACATATTTATATCTTCATTTGAAAAAACACAGTAGAAAGTCATTGTGTCTCCAGGGTGAACCTCCCGAACTTGAACATCATTGCATTTTGTCACATCTGTAAAAACAAATGTTATAACAATTCTAATTAAAATCTAACTATTGCCTACGTTATAAAGTGATCATGCAATTCATTCACAAGAAACAATCAACTTAAAATGGGAAAATATTTTTCTGTAAAGATTTTTTTCTGGAACACCTTCAATTGTGTAGAAAACATGTAAGAAATAAGGTAATTATTTATCCATATGCACCATGTTTCCTTTAACAGTTCAAATTAGTTTTATGAACTACATTTTAGAAATATATGACAAACTGCTTTCCCAGTCACAGATTAGACCATCTCCATTTTGAATGCTTTTTAGAATCTCCATTAAGAATACTTTTTAGTCCAGAACTAGGGTCTAGGAAATAGGCCATTAAAAATAGGCTAAGGTTGGAATTTCACTTACATATCAAACTGAGAAGTACCACAATCACTCCAGTTTTGATCATCTTGGTGAGTAGCTCTTACACATCTGGTGCAGTTGTCCTCTGCCCATGAAATGAAATTGAACATACTGTAGACATAGGCAGGTCTATAATCACATACCTATCTGATAGGCTGGAGAAAACTCAATCATGCTACACTTCCTGTAAAATTTTCCTACCAACAACCTGGTTGGTTAACGAAGGGACATATCTTAATGTATTGGGGAGAGGGGCTGGTCCAACTCAAAACGTCATAAAAAAAGACCCCCCCCTACCTAAATGCAATACATTTTCCACCAACAGGTGTAGTCGCTGCCAAAGGTGCTTCAACAAAGTACTGAGTAAAGGGTCTGAATACTTATGAAAATGTGATATTTCTATATATATATTTTTTTTACAAATTAATAAAAAATAAAAAAAACAGTTTTTGCTTTGTCATTATAGGGTTTTGTGTGTAGATTGATGAGGGAAGTTTCCACCGGTCTAAACTCTGTTGCTCGTGTTTCTTGGACCAATCAAGTCTCTTCTTCTTATTGGTGTCCTTTAGTAGGGGGTTCTTTGCAGCAAATCGACCATGAAGGCCTAATTCACACAGACTAGTTGAACAGTTGATGTTGAGATGTGTCTGTTACTGGAACTCTGTGAAGCATTTAATTTCTGGTAACTCGAATAAACTTATCCTCTGCAGCAGAGGTATTTCTGGGTCTTCCATTCCTATGGCGGTCCTCTGTTTGAGAGAATGTCAAGAGTGTGCAAAGCTGTCACCAAGGCAAAGGGTGGCTATTTGAAGAGTCTCAAATATAAAAAGTATTTTGATTTGTTTAACACTTTTTTGGTTACTACATAATTCCATATGTGTTATTTATTAGTTTTGATGTCTTCACTTTTATTCTACAATGTAAAAAATTGTGCTAATAAAGAAAAACCCTTGAATGAATAGGTGTTCCAAACTTTTGACGGGAAGTGTATATACAGTGGGGAGAACAAGTATTTGATACACTGCCGATTTTGCAGGTTTTCCCACTTACAAAGCATGTAGTAAGTAATTTTTTATCATAGGTACTCTTCAACTGTGAGTGACGGAATCTAAAATAAAAATCCAGAAAATCACATTGTATGATTTTTAAGTAATTAATTTGCATTTTATTGCATGACATAAGTATTTGATACATCAGAAAAGCAGAACTTAATATTTGGTACAGAAACCTTTGTTTGCAATTACAGAGATCATACGTTTCCTGTAGTTCTTGACCAGGTTTGCACACACTGCAGCAGGGATTTTGGCCCACTCCTCCATACAGACCTTCTCCAGATCCTTCAGGATTCGGGGATGTCGCTGGGCAATACAGACTTTCAGCTCCCTCCAAAGATTTTCTATTGGGTTCAGGTCTGGAGACTGGCTAGGCCACTCCAGGACCTTGAGATGCTTCTTACGGAGCCACTCCTTAGTTGCCCTGGCTGTGTGTTTCGGGTCGTTGTCATGCTGGAAGACCCAGCCACGACCCATCTTCAATGCTCTTACTGAGGGAAGGAGGTTGTTGGCCAAGATCTTGCGATACATGGCCCCATCCATCCTCCCCTCAATACGGTGCAGTCGTCCTGTCCCCTTTGCAGAAAAGCATCCCCAAAGAATGATGTTTCCACCTCAATGCTTCACGGTTGGGATGGTGTTCTTGGGGTTAGGACATCTACTTTGTGCATGACACGATTGGTACATTTCTAGCTAGCTGATTAGATAGGTGATTAGATTTAAGTTAATGCTACATACCTAGCAAGCCAACTAGAAATAGTTGCTTTTATGTGAAAAAATACCTAGCTAATCATAATCAATGCTAGAAAAGCTTCTGGTAACACCTAGTCAGCCGGGGTGCTGTACATGGACAAAATGTAAAAACAGTTTTGCTACTCAACTTACTTACATAATTCTCTTCATGCTCTGAGGCACAAGCGAGCACTACTGCTTCCGGTCTGCAACCTTCTTTGATAGGGTTCCACAGGCCAGGCCACACTTTGCTACTGAATGCTACATGTCATTACATGTCATCTTAAAAACACAAATGAAGAGCATTCCAAAGAGAACTTTAAAGTAGAATCCAGGTGTATCGTAGGCGATTTGGAATCTTGTCCTCTGATGAGTGATAGGTCGCGTCAATTCAAATCTGGTATTGGAACAAAAGGATTACTACGCCGTTTAAATCATCTATGTATTTTATTCTAGCAAACCCTTAAATGGTAAATATGAAGTTCATATATACAGGCTCACTGTGTCACCACGCAGGGCAAACAGCAAGCAGGGCCAGAGAAGAGAGAGAGAGAGAGAGAGAGAGAGAGCGCAAGAGCGCGAGAGTGAGTGAGCAAACAGTCAGCAGCGCTAGAGAAGAGAAGCGCCCCTATCCTTTGTTCTTCCTTAAATACTCCGACAGAATCGTTTCCGCTCCTTGCTGACCTGTCGGAGTAGAGGCTGAGTGTGGTTTAAACTTACTCAGCCTATCGTTGGCGTGCAGGCTGGTCCCGGCCTCGTGACGCAATCCAGTTGATGGAAGTAGTGGTCCTCTTAGTAGATGTCCAAGCTTCATATTACAACAAGACACAGTTCTATCATAAAACCCCCAGCTAGCACATTCCTTCCACATAGCTCCCCCTTACCCAAACCTACAGCAGTTCTAAAGATCTATGATCACACAATACATTCACTTAATAACTCTTGTTGTAGATTAACATATTCATTAGCTAAACATATATCAGCCCTTACATGAGGTAACCCTGCCTGAGACTTGTCAGCCCAATTGTCCCCCATGGCCCAAGAGAGTCTAATGGTTAAAGGAGAGGTTTTCTTTTTTAAATGAAATCTAAATGTTTTATGTAAATGGATGTTATAGAACGGTCCAGACCCCTTTTTGTGATTTCACATATTTTTTAGAAACTTACCCCAAACAGCAAAACACTTCCTCATCCTCGTGTAGTATGGAGGTCCTGAAAAAAACACTAGTGTTGTAGTCAAAACACTTGCAAAGGAAACAAGTGCATTTTTAGTCAGATTATTTGCTGCCAAAAACAATTAAATGAAACAGGACAGATATTTTCAAAACCACATTAAGAGTACAATTGACACACTAAAAACAATCATGGTTAAACATAGTAGAGGAGTCCTCTATAGTACATTGCATCATCTATACACAGGTCCATACAACAACAAAAAAGTAGATAAAAGGACAATTAGACAGTTCAAAAGAGACAATATATGAGACTCCATAGTTTACAGTAGCATGACAGCTACGGTGGTGACCTTATGACATAATAGGCATGTCACGGGTTGGAACATTTTGCAGGAAGTATTGAACACTATGTTCCAGCCAACAAGGTCTTGGGTTCTCATTTAAGCAGAGACCAAACGAACGCCACCACCCCAGAGTCTACATACCATGATGATCAAATTAGGGGTTGCGGTGATTCTTCTCAGTGCAGACTGTAAGTACAATTTCATCACTAGTAGTATATCAAAATGATTGTTGTTGTGGTGCCGTGCAAATTAATGTAGTTCAACCTTCTTGAAGGATAGGATAAATTGACATTTAGAATGTTCAACCAACACACATACCATCTAAAACTAAATAATAACTTGAGTCAGTGTTAATAAACTAATTTAACAAAAGAAAGGTTAAACAACTGGAATGATTTGACACAGACCATTATTTTCTCTTGTTTAACATTTGTCATTGTCTGTGTGATAACTATAGAATGCTTGTTTTTCTGTTTCCATTTGATTTAGATGTAGACCATGTTAACCTGCTCAGTCCAGTGACCACTGTTCAACTTGGTGATCCTGTTACCCTGCTATGTGGGAGGTATTCCACAACTTGTCGCATCAATGCAGAAATATTTAACAAGGCCTGTTTTTCACTCTGGATTTAATAATTCACACTTCAATGTAAAATTGGCTTAACGGATGTATCGCCTTACTATCATGAAGACGGTCCCAGTAGATGAAGCTATGTACTATTGTGCAATTGGGAGACAGATAACTGTGGAGTTTAGTGATGGCACATTTCTGTCTTTAAAAGGTTAAATAATTTAATTTTATACTTATAAGTTATGTCAATTGGACAATAATAAGTTAAGTAATTAAACAAAACATGTGCTTGGTACATTAGTAATTTCTCAGCTAACAGAAAGATATGTTTATCTTATATTATTTGAACATTTGATAACTCAATATTTAGGAAACGGTCAGAGGTCCGACTACCAGACAGTGGATCAGCAGCTAGTGTCTGATCCAGTCCCTCCAGGAGACTCTGTGACTCTACAGTGTACAGTATTCTCTGAGACCTGTACAGGAGAACACAGTGTGTACTGGTTCAGAGCTGAATCAGGAGAATCCCATCCAGGAGTAATTTACACCCCTGGGAACAGGAGTGATGAGTGTGAGAAGAGCTGTGTCTACATCCTCTCCAAGAACAACCTCAGTCTCTCTGATGCTGGGACTTACTACTGTGCTTTGGCCACATGTGGGGAGATCCTGTTTGGCGACGGAACCAAAGTTAACATCATTAAAGGTAAAACTTCTTGTTAAATTGATAAAGCACCTTACACTTGAAAATCCTTATAGAACCATCCAAGCATATTTTATAGACACCATTATTTAGTTTAAATGGGTCAAAGCTAAATAAATTGTCTTATCAACTACGCATGCTTAACATAAAACAAAAACATGTAAATGTATTTTTGTACCAGGAAACACAGTGGATCCCATTGTCCTCAGCTTGGCTTTGTGTGTGCTTGTCATTTTCTTTCTCGCTTGTACCAAAAACAAGAGGCAAACGTGATCATTGAAAAGGTAAGTCATTTTAGAGGTACATATCTTTTATTTATTTATTTTTTTATTTCACCTTTATTTAACCAGGTAGGTCAGTTGAGAACAAGTTCTCATTTGCAACTGCGACCTGGCCAAGACAAAGCAAAGCAGTGCGACAAAAACAACACAGAGTTACACATTAAACAAACAGTCAAAAAAAAAAAAAAAAAAAAAAAAAAAAAAAAAATATATATATATTTGTGTCCAATATGTTAGCTATGATCATCTACAAGTAAACTCTCACCTGATGTTCTGATTCAGCGTTGAATGTTATACTCTACACTACCGTTCAAAAGTCTGGAAATGACTGATTTCTTTGGACAATGAATAAGCTAGTGAATATGAGGGTAATTTAACATCTTATAGCCCCACATTATAGCTGGCCAAATTATAGCTGCATGTTACAATTAGTAATATATTTAATTACAGGTTTTCTTTATTACACACGACACTGCCGCAACATCTCATGGGTAACTGCAATACTTAGTGATTTATTGACAAATATACACATATACACTAAGATACACACTCCTATGTAACTGCCAATGTACCTCTTGTTTTCGCACATTGGATAATATAGACGTTACATACCTGACCACTTGACTGCTCTGATGAGAGGTTATCATCATGATGGATATGCTGAGAGACACTTGCTGTATCAACATATAGAAACCCAAGCATGAAAATGGAGACAGAATATACACTACCGTTCAAATGTTTGGGGTCACTTAGAAATCTCCTTGTTTTTGAAAGAAAAGCACATTTTTTGTCCATTAAAATAACATCAAATTGATCAGAAATACAGTGTAGACATTGTTAATGTTGTAAATGACTATTGTAGCTGGAAACGGCAGATTTTTTATGGAATATCTACATAGGCGTACAGAGGCCCATTTTCAGCAACCATCACTCCTGTGTTCCAATGGCACGTTGTGTTAGCTAATCCAAGTTTATCATTTTATGTTAGCACAGCTGAAAGCTGTTGTGCTAATTAAAGAAGCAATACAACTGGCCTTCTTTAGACTAGTTGAGTATCTGGAGCATCAGCATTTGTGGGTTCGATTAGAGGCTCAAAATGGCCAGGAACAAAGAACTAGTCTAAAGAAATGCTTTAGAAATGTTTTTGTTTTATTAAAACATTGGTTTTGCATAGCCATATCCTGTCATTAACTAGTGGTAAAAAATATGACAGATCTGTGTTATAGCATGCTTGACAAAATAGCTGCATTGTCGGTGGTCCAGCGCCCTGTGCTATGAATTGAATCCTAGCATCAGAAGGCACATTTCTATTGACCATGTTATTTTTTATGTTATTATTTTTACTTGTCTGTTATTGTGCATAATGGAGTTCTTATTTACTGTACTCTATTCCTTAGGTGCCAAAACATAGATATGTTGAATTACGCTGCATTGCATTTCTCTGAGAGGAAAACTTAGAGAGGAAGAAAGAAGAGAGAGACACCACAGGAGAGTGTGTACTCTGATGTCAGGTACTCAGACTGGGACTGAACTTTTGTTTCAGATACAGCATGGACAAAATTATCTCAGTCAAGCTTCTCTTTTTAGACAAAATGTAAGAGTTTTTCTGGAGTGGTCCACTTACTCTGAGCTAGCTGATGTCAACTAGTAGCAGGAGGAAATACATCTTTAAGGGGCGGTTTCCCAGACTGAGTTGAAAATAAATGAGGACTAGGCTAATTCTACTTAAATTAATACAGACTTAAAAAATGGCTTTCCGAGACATTGCTTTATTTGAGATTAAGTAGTACCCGACTAGGGAGTTGCAGACTAAGGTTAATAAAGACTAACTAGCTACTCTCTGTGAAGCCCGATTAGAGTAATGTTGTGCACTTGGTGTAGACCTGAGGTTGCTTCAAAAACCAGGGCTGGACCCTTAAGAAACATTAACATTGTGTGGAACTGGAGTAAATCACCCAACCAAACAATGGACAAAGGTAAAAGACAACGTTCAAAGAATTTCAGTGACTTCATTTTGAAGTTTTGATCCAAGTACATTACAAACAGCATCATACAGAATTTTAATTTTTTATATTGTCTCATCTTTCTAAGATCCTGTGGAAAAACATACAAATAATCTTAAAGAAGACAAATGCTGTTGCACGTAGGGAGCGTTTCAAGACTGGTGGTGGACCCCCAGAAAGACCGGAGACCGATGACCTAGGAGACTTGTTGACTTTGATCATTGATAGCCAGCAGCCCCTGGAAGGTAACCCTGATGATGATCATTTGGACAGTTCAGATGGGGCCCCGTTCCAATCCTCATTTGGTAGGCCCCATTAATTCAATATGTGCCATTCTTAAACTGCAGGGAATATGTATTGTTGTCAGACATTTCTTGCAGTCCTATAACCAGAAATATTTAATGAACTGAACTTTTGAATATATATTGTTCACTAATGCTGCAATATAATACTGGAGGTCCTGAGACAGGATGAAAGTCAGCCCACTACAGCTGCAGCAGCCTGGTGTCACTAATTCTGGCCAGATGAGAAGGACCAAGAGGCTGACCATGCACGAGAAACTGGCCATGGAATTCCATGAGCACAAATTAAAGTATTTAAAAGATGAACATGAAATGAAGATGAAAATACTTCATGTTGAGTTAGCCAGAGAGAAACATGAAGCAGCAGCAGTACCAATGTTCTACTGAAACCAGCACCAGTTCAGGGTCCCGATATCTCAATTTGTGCAATACAACTTTTGTTCATCATCAATCTGTGGCAATTGTTGTCTTCAATTATCTGAGGTAACTTTATTGTCAGAAGTGCCGCATAGCAAAAGCATCTCTGCACGCCAGTCCATACCTGTCATTGTCTGGCTCAACCATGGGAAGATCTGGTTCATCCCTATGTTCCATTTGAGGATCTGGGCAGCCATGCTGTTTTAGGTAATTGTGAAGCACTGCTGTTGCAATTAATGACAATACAGAATCTTCTTGGTTCAAAGCGCAATGTGTTTCTGAGACACTGGAAACGACTCTTCCATACACCAAACATGCGCTCCACTGTACCTCTGGTACGGATATGAGCTTGGTTGTACCGCTGCTGCTCATGTGTGACTGCATGAAGGTAAGGGGTGAACAAGAAGTTGGTCTGTGCATACCCACTGTCACCAAGTATGATTCCACTATGTTGACCACCTTCAAACTGAGCGTACAGACAGGAGTTCTGGAAAATTCTTGAGTCATGAGTTGCACCTTTCCAACGTGCAACAATGTTGGAGAACTGCATAGTGGGAGTGCACACACTTTGTACATTTATTGAGAACCAGTTTTTATGATTTCTGTACTCCTAGTCCAGGTAATCCATTTTCCTCTATTGCTAAAGTCAATCTGGAGGCCAACATCAATTAATCTGAAGTTAAACCTGCCTCTGGCCAGGTTTAGTTTAAGCCTTTACTTAAATCTAGACTAGTTCTAATCAGACTTCTGGAAATCAGACTTTGTAATTCAGGACTAGGGAAAGTCTGAGACTATTTTAAACCATGTCTGAGAAATTCAATTTCAGTTAGTCCAGCTTAAATCTCCAATTTAGTCTATGATTAGTCTTAATCAGTGTCTGGGAAACCGCCCCTAAATGTCCATGTAGGGGAGAGTGGGGTGATTTGTGCCAAGGGGGAAGTAGATCCACCCCTTGTTTCTGGAAAACCATAGAAGAAATTGGTAATGTGACCACATAATTTTGAAAAGCCATCCATTTTACTCATCCTCCAAAGAAGAGAGACACATGGCATGAGAGGTAAGCACATTTTAGCTCAGTTAGTTTTTTTCCTTTCAAAGTAAAATTTCTATGATTAAGGTTTTTTGATTGTAGTGTCTGAACAATTATAGACAAGTTTGAAAACATTTCACACATGTTTTAGTGCTTTAGCAGGCTACACAATGAGTCTATAGAGTTAGCATGATGTTAGCTCTTAACTGCTGGATCATGCTAGTTTTTCAAACTTGTGGGTCTGGTGTGATTTGTGCCAAAGGGCCTGGGTTAAGTTGTGCCAGTGGCACAACTCACCCCCACTTATGATTATTTTCAACATATTATTAATTTGTAATTGTACATTGTACTCTTACATTTTAGCACTTAAACTATGACATTCTAAAATTTTGACCAAAACCCACGCACTTATAAATGGAAGAAAGACAGGGCTTCAACTCCTCTTGTGGAGTTGGACAGAGCAGTGAAAGAGGTGCAACATACGTCAGGTGGCAAGGGAGATGAAGATCTGCAGGATGACCTTGAAAAGATTCATGGAGAAGAAAAAGAAAAGATAGAAGTAACAAAGACAGGGTATAAGAGAACAGGACTTGCCAACCAAGTCTTCAAAGAATACATGGAGACAGAGCTGGCAGACCATATAAAGGCACTAGCAGCAATGTTTCACGGCATAAGTGCCATGAAATGCTGTGAGCTGGCTTTTGAGTATGCACGAAGAAATGGCATTGATATCCCTGCCAACTGGATCAGAGAGAAAAAAGCAGGTTAGGTTAAGTGTGCATTTATTAAGGAAAAGTTATAGGGAACATTGATAATTATTTTCCCAGGACATGCTCATTATCAGTTATCAACATGCACATCCTACAGAGAAGCAAAATTGGGTACTTATTTAGAGCATATAACTTTACCTTTGTGAGGGTTTGGCTGTGGTTAGACCTTACTCCCAATAAAGGGAGTGGTAGAACCACAGTCGAGCCCTCACACCCTAACTAGGGGAGGTAATGATCCTCAATCAGAGACAGCTGTACAGGGTTGTCTCTGATTGGGGATTGCATTTAGGCACCACTCTCAGCCACCTGTGTGTGGGTCATTGTTAGATGTTTTTGTGTCGAATGTCAACGATGTAAGTAGTGTTCCCGTTTTTCTGTACGTTGTTGTTTATGTAGTTCACATTGAGTATTTTTATTATTAAATACAATGTCGAACTATCACTGCGCTGCGCCTTGGTCTATTCCTACACCCGATCGTGACAGAATGACCCACCAAAACGAGACCAAGAGACGCAGCGGAAAGAACAAGCGACGGACAAGAAAACAGCCTGGAGCCCAGAAACCCCAAACAGTTTTTGGGGGGGGCTATGGGGGTGGTCGGGGGTTGACGGTGAAGAGCCCCGGCCACTACACTCGTGGGGGATCCTGGAGGAGCCCCTACAGCCATGGGAGCAGAGGTACGAAGAGGAGTCGGAGGGAGACGACGACTATGTGCCTTTGTTCCCTCACTCGTGGGGGCTCCCGGAGGAGTCCTCACAGGAAGGGGATTGGCGATGGAAAGAAGATCGGGGCAGTAGCAGCCCTCCAACGCCATTTCCCAACCCGGTGCCTCCAGCGCTGGCCCACAGCCAGGCACGGACTTTGCGCACCACACCATCAGTGCGCAGCCAAAGCACGGAGAGGCTGGAGGAAAAAGGATCGCCCACCACTTCGTCTGCCAACGATCCAAGATCGAGAAAAACCCGAGGGGTTTTTTGACCACCCGAAGGAGGAACAGATAAGGTGGTGGAGAGCTTGGGTGGCTCTTCCATTGGAGCAGCAATGGAAGAGCTGCTAATAGAGATAGAGGAGGAGGAGGACTTCGGGCGCCGATACGCTCTAGTTAACAGGCTGATGGATATGCGGGAGCGGGCTTCTAAACCAGCCAAGGTCAGCAGCCCTGAGCCTCCAGCCAAGGTCAGCAGCCCTGAGCCTCCAGCCAAGGTCAGCAGCCCTGAGCCTCCAGCCAAGGTCAGCAGCCCTGAGCCTCCAGCCAAGGTCAGCAGCCCTGAGCCTCCAGCCAAGGTCAGCAGCCCGGAGCCTCCAGCGAAGGTCCGCATCCCGGAGCCTCCAGCGAAGGTCCGCATCCCGGAGCCTCCAGCGAAGGTCCGCATCCCGGAGCCTCCAGCGAAGGTCCGCATCCCGGAGCCTCCAGCGAAGGTCCGCATCCCGGAGCCTCCAGCGAAGGTCCGCATCCCGGAGCCTCCAGCGAAGGTCCGCAACTCTGAGCCTCCAGCGAAGGTCCGCATCCCGGAGCCTCCAGCGAAGGTCCGCCTCCCGGAGCCTCCAGCGAAGGTCCGCCTCCCGGAGCCTCCAGCGAAGGTCCGCCTCCCGGAGCCTCCAGCGGAGCCCAATCCGGGTCCAGCCGTCTGCCCAGCTCCAGTGCCGGAGCAGTCCGCTCCACCGGTGCCCAGTCCGGGGCCGGTCGTCTGCCCAGCTCCAGTGCCGGAGCAGTCCGCTCCACCGGTGCCCAGTCCGGGGCCGGTCGTCTGCCCAGCTCCAGTGCCGGAGCAGTCCGCTCCACCGGTGCCCAGTCCGGGGCCGGTCGTCTGCCCAGCTCCAGTGCCGGAGCAGTCCGCTCCACCGGTGCCCAGTCCGGGGCCGGTCGTCTGCCCGGCTCCAGTGCCGGAGCAGTCCGCATCCCGGAGCCTCCAGCGAAGGTCCGCATCCCGGAGCCTCCAGCGAAGGTCCGCATCCCGGAGCCTCCAGCGAAGGTCCGCATCCCGGAGCCTCCAGCGAAGGTCCGCAACTCTGAGCCTCCAGCGAAGGTCCGCATCCCGGAGCCTCCAGCGAAGGTCCGCCTCCCGGAGCCTCCAGCGAAGGTCCGCCTCCCGGAGCCTCCAGCGAAGGTCCGCCTCCCGGAGCCTCCAGCGGAGCCCAATCCGGGTCCAGCCGTCTGCCCAGCTCCAGTGCCGGAGCAGTCCGCTCCACCGGTGCCCAGTCCGGGGCCGGTCGTCTGCCCAGCTCCAGTGCCGGAGCAGTCCGCTCCACCGGTGCCCAGTCCGGGGCCGGTCGTCTGCCCGGCTCCAGTGCCGGAGCAGTCCGCTCCACCGGTGCCTAGTCCGGGGCCGGTCGTCTGCCCGGCTCCAGTGCCGGAGCAGTCCGCTCCACCGGTGCCCAGTCCGGGGCCGGTCGTCTGCCCAGCTCCAGTGCCGGAGCGGTCCGCTCCACCGGTGCCCAGTCCGGGGCCGGTCGTCTGCCCAGCTCCAGTGCCGGAGCAGTCCGCTCCACCGGTGCCCAGTCCGGGGCCGGTCGTCTGCCCAGCGCCAGAGCCGGAGCGACCGGCCAAACCGGTGCCCAGTCCGGGTCCAGTTGTTTGTACCGCTCCAGGGTCGGGGGCTTCCACACCAGGGTCCAGACAGGACTTGGTGCTTCGCGGGAGAACGGAGGGGAAAATCACTGCGCTGGGGTCCGGACCGGATCGGGCGTGCAACGCTGAGGTAGGAGGGGAGCAGCCTTCACTGCCTACGTCACGTCCGAGGCCGAGTCCGGAGCCTCCACCAGCAAATGCCCCAGTACTCCGCCCTTTTCCCCCTAGTTGAGTTTATGATTTTTTTTGGAGAGGGGGGGATTATTTTGCGGTCGGGAGTCCGCACCTTAGGGGGGGGGGGGGTACTGTGAGGGTTTGGCTGTGGTTAGACCTTACTCCCAATAAAGGGAGTGGTAGAACCACAGTCGAGCCCTCACACCCTAACTAGGGGAGGTAATGATCCTCAATCAGAGACAGCTGTACAGGGTTGTCTCTGATTGGGGATTGCATTTAGGCACCACTCTCAGCCACCTGTGTGTGGGTCATTGTTAGATGTTTTTATGTCGAATGTTAACGATGTAAGTAGTGTTCCCGTTTTTCTGTACGTTGTTGTTTATGTAGTTCACATTGAGTATTTTTATTATTAAATACAATGTCGAACTATCGCTGCGCCTTCGTCTATTCCTACACCCGATCGTGACAACCTTATGTAAAATCTGAATGTAAACTGAAATGGTTCAATAAGGGATAAATAAAGAGATACCCTTTATCCTAATAAACTATTAACCTTTTCTAGGACCTGATTGGTTCACAGCCTTTAAAGCACGCCACCACCTGTCATGCCGCACTCCTGAAGCAACCTCTCTTGGAAGAGCTACTGCCTTTAATAGACACAACGTGGGGGAGTTCTTTGATAACCTCTCTAAAGTGATGGACAGTTAATCATCAATCATAGGATCACATATTCTCTCTCTCTCTATCTCTCTCTCTCACATACACACACACACACACCACACACACACACACACACACACAGACGAGGCAGCCAGGGAAGGAAAGAGGGCACATCTCTATAGGGTCTTCTGCCCTGAATAGCAGAATTGACATTTACACACATAACCACCTCCATAATCTCATTTCAGGTATAACTTCCCTCCACACATGATGTACAACATGGATGAAACTGGTGTGACTACAGTGCAGACACCCAGGCAGATTGTCACAGAGAAAGGGAAGAAACAAGTGGGTTCATTTACATCAGCTGAAAGAGGAGAGCCCGTCACTGAAAACTACAAAATATGACTTTTTCCAACAGTTTAATAGGGTGACAATATCTAAATAAACCTTAAATGAGTAATTCTGTATTGAATTTGTCTTGCTTTCATAAAGCATTACAGTTCATAACATTAAAATGTTCTGTTTTACTTCAGAAATCACTGGCACAATTTACCCCAACGTATTCCCCCAAAGGCACAACTTACCCCGCACCAGGGGAAAGTTGTGCCACGAGACCACTTTTTTCCCAAAAGCTATATTTCTGAAACAATTTATTTCAGATCCAAAGTTATTGTTCTCAGGGATGCACAACATCCTGAAATATATGTACATCCTTAAGTTGAAGGCATTACTGTCATGGCCTCACTTTAAAGTCACTTTGAGTAAAAACTGGCACAACTCACCCCACTTTCCCCTACACTACATAGATAGATAGATAGATAGATAGGTACTTTATTGATCCCCCGGGGGGGAAATTTCATTATCAAGCAGCTACAACAAAACACAGGGCAGGTGCAAAATGCCACAACGAAAGTACACAAAAGACAGATACACGGTACATGATACATAGAGCGGCAGTATGAAAAAGTATAGAAATACAGGATATCTGGAGTGCAAAAAAAAGCTATAAAAGGACATTGCATAGTATGAGTGGTTGGCTGAATATGTACACTATACATTGGTGGATGTTGGATGGTTAACTATACTATACAGGTTGATGGCAGAGAAATACTTCAGTAGCTAATGCGTATGATATGAGCGAGGGTAATAATAGTTTACTTAATAGACAGACTGGGTAAATGAACAGGTAAGTGAAAATTTTGCATGGTTAAATTAGCTGTACAGTTAGGTATACAGTTATATTTACAGATAAGTGAATACTTGCATGTTTACACAAACTGTACAGGTAAATGACAGGAAGAGATACTTTAATAGCTAAATGTGTGTATGATATCATTGGGGTAATAATAGTAATTCCCTTAAAATACAGTCCTTAGTGCGCAGGGTTTAATTACAGACAACTGCTTATTGCACATTTGATATACTAAAAGCAATGAGAAAAGGTGCAACTGGCAGGATACTAATATGCATTCCTGAGTGAATGCCTAGGTCCAATAATTACTTACAATATTGCATGTGATATAATATAACAACTGTACATGGGTATGTATATACAGACCTGTATGAATAAGTAGGTCCTGAGTGGATGAGTGCTGACGGAACAGAGTTACTCACGGATGGATGCATAATTGTTAAACTAGGTCCTAGCACCCCAACAGTTCCAGATCTATGTTGCCGACGGCACGGCACCCCGGTGAGGCATTATATAGTCTCATAGCCGCCGGCAGGAAGGACCTCCTGTAGCGCTCTCTGGCACACCGTGGTGGGATCAGTCTGTGACTGAAAGAGCTCCTCTGCGTCATAACCATAGCGTGCAGAGGGTGGGTGACGTTGTCCATGATGGCCAGCAGTTTGGCCAGGATCCGTCTCTCCGCCACCTCCTCTAGAGTGTCAAGGCTCATCCCCAGGACAGAGCTAGCCTTCCTGATCAGCTTATTTAGCCGAGAAGCATCACCGGCTTTGATGTTTGCTCCCCAGCACACCACTGCAAAAAAGATGGCACTGGCCACCACAGACTGGTAGAAGGTATGCAGTAGTTTACTGCACACGTTGAAGGACCTGAGCCTCCTCAGAAAGTAGAGTCGGCTCTGGCCCTTTTTGTACAGGGCCCCGGTGTTACCAGCCCATTCCAGTCTGTTGTCCATATGGACACCCAAGAACTTGTATGACTCAACCATTTCCACATCCATCCCCTTTATAGGGACTGCAGTCAGTTGTGCCTTGGTTCTCCTGAAGTCCACCACCATCTCCTTAGTTTTGCTGATGTTGAGCTGAAGGTGGTTCTGCTCACACCACAACACAAAGTCACTGATTGTGCTCCTGTACTCCTCCTCCTGCCCACCCCTGATGCACCCTACAATAGCAGAGTCATCCGAGAACTTCTGTAGGTGGCATGTTTCAGAGTTATATCTGAAGTCTGAGGTGTAGAGGGTGAACAGGAAGGGGGACAGGACCGTACCCTGGGGGGCCCCTGTGTTGCTAACTGCCCGTTCTGACACACAGCTCTGTAGTCGCACAAATTGTGGCCTACCGGTCAGGTAGTCCGTGACCCAGGAGACTAAGGGTGCTTCCACTTTCATCCTCCTCATCTTCTCACCCAGTAGCAGGGGCTGAATGGTATTGAAGGCACTGGAGAAGTCAAAAAACATGACCCTCACAGTGCAACCTGCGTTGTCCAGGTGAGAGTAGGCCCTCTGCAGAAGGTAGATGATTGCATCATCCACCCCGATGTTGCGCTGGTATGCAAACTGCAGGGGGTCCATTGATGAACACACCAGGGGTCTGAGGTGAGCGAGGACTAACCTTTCCAGGGTCTTCATGATGTGGGATGTTAGCGCTACAGGTCTGAAGTCATTCAGGACAGTGGGGTGTGCCTTCTTGGGCACTGGGACGAGGCAGGATGTTTTCCACAGCACAGGGACCCTTTCTAGGCTCAGGCTAAGGTTGAAAAGACGCTGGAGTATTCCACACAGTTGGTCAGCACAGACCCTCAGCACCCTTGGGCTGATGCCATCAGGGCCCGCCGCTTTCTCTCTTCACTTGGTTGGTGGTGAAAGCCAGCCCAGGTAGGGAGGTGGGGGGAAGGGGGGTGTTGAGGATCAGTCCAGGGGGGGCAGGGGCGGAGGTGGGGTCACTGATTGTCTCAGCAGAGGTGCTGTGAGCAAAGTGGGGGTGGGATAGCCGTGAGGGTGTGTGGTCTGGGGAGCTGGAGGGGAGGTGGACAGGGCCAGTATCGAACCTGTTAAAAAATTGGTTCAGCTCATTGGCTCTGTCCTGGGTCCCCTCCGTCTGCCCACTGTTTGACTTTTTGAAGCCAGTGATATTTCTCATACCCTTCCACACCTCTCTCACCTGGCTCTGCCTCAGCTTGTCCTCCATCTTCTCCTTATACACTCTCTTCCCCTCAGCAATCCGCAACTTCAGCTCCCTCTGGACGCATTTCAATTTGTCCTTGTCCTTCTCCTTGAAGGCCCTCTTCTTCTCATTCAGCAGGGCCTTCAGGTCGCTGGTGACCCAGGGTTTATTGTTTGGGAAACAGCGTACCTTCCTGGTGGGTACAGTGTTGTCTACACAAAAATTAATATAGTCTGTTATGCAGTCAGTGAGTCCATCGATGTCCTCCCCATGAGCCTCACAGAACATATCCCAGTCTGTTGTTTCAAAGCAGTCCTGTAGGGCCTCATTCGCCTCCGGGGACCATCTCCTAATAGTCCTGGTGGTTGCAGGCTGCTGTTGGACCATAGGCCTGTAGAGTGGGGTGAGGTGGACAAGGTTGTGATCCGATCTACCGAGGGGAGGGAGTGCAGTGGAGTTGTATGCATCCTTCACATTAGCATATAACAAGTCCAGAGTTTTATTATTCCTGGTTGGGCACTTCACGAACTGTTTGAACGTGGGCAGCGTTGAAGAGAGAGATGCATGGTTAAAATCCCCCAAAATTGCAAAGAAAGCACTGGGATGCGCTGTCTGTAACCTCGCGATAACAGAGTGGATGACGTCACACGCTGCGTTTGCGTCAGCAGAGGGCGGGATGTAAACAATAACAGCAATGGCCGCCGTGAATTCCCTAGGTAGATAGTAGGGTCTCAGGCTAACGGCTAGCAGTTCAATGTCCGGGCTACAAAACTTTTCCTTAAGAGTAATATGTTTGGGATTACACCATCTGTTGTTAACTAATAAAGCCAGCCCACCACCCTTACTCTTACCGGAAGAGACGCGATCCCTGTCCGCTGTGATGGTCTGGAAACCGTCGATAGCTACGTTCTGTATGGGGATGTTATCGTTCAGCCAAGTCTCAGTAAAACACATTAGGCTCGTTTCCCGATAAATCCTTTGTCCACGAACAAGTCCCGCCAACTCATCCATCTTGTTATGTAGACACCTCACATTGCCCATAATAATAGATGGTATAGCCGGCTTGTACTTGAACCTCCTCCGCTTTGCCTTACATTTCAATCCCGCCCTGCATCCACGGCGTCGTCTTTTCAATTCGTCCGGAATATCAAACTTTTCCCTGGGGAGCAGCAGCGCTGCGTGGGCTAAATCCAGGAGCTGGGCTCTGTTGTAAACAATAACAGTTGACGACTCCTGTCGACGTTCAGCTGCGATAAAATCCATAAAATCCATAATCCTGAACTGTTATAGTTCGACTGTAGCAAAATAAAACTAAAGAAAATAGACGAAAGAAAACGAACTAAAACAACAATTAATGCACGAACAAAGTATGTGGACACCTGCTTGTCAATCATCTCATTCCAAAATCATAGGCATTGATATTGAGAAGGTCCCCCCCTTTGCTGCTATAACAGCCTCCACTCTTATGGAAAGGGTTTCCATTAGATGTTGGAACATTGCTGCCGGGACTTGCTTCCATTCAGCCACTAGAGCATTAGTGAGGTCGGGCTCTGAGCAGGCCCGTCAAGTTCTTCCACACCGATCTCGAAAAAACGTTTCTGAATGGATCTCGCTTTGTGCATGGGGGCATTGTCTTGCCACAAAGTTGGAAGCACAGAATCGTCTAGAATGTCATTGTATGCAGTAATGTTAAGATTTCCCTTCACTGGAACTAAGGGGCCTAACTTTAATCATGAAAACAATTTCAGTCAGCACTTTGCATTGGGGCAGGTAGCGTTCTCCTGCCATCCACCAAACCCAGATTTGTCCGCCGTACTGCCAGATGGTGAAGCGTGATTCATCACTCCAGAGAACGCTTTTCCACTGAGTCCAATGGCAGACGACGCATGACATTGCTCATGGTGATCTTGTGTGCGGCTGCTCGGCCATGGAAACCCATTTCATGAAGCTCCTGACGAACAGTTATTGTGCTGACGTTGCTTCCAGAGGCAGTTTGGAACTTGGTAATGAGTGTTGCTACTGAGGACAGACGTTTTTCACTCACTATGCGCTTCAGCACTCGGCGGTCCCATTCTGTGACCTTGTGAAGCCTACCACTGCATGGCTGAGCTGTTGTTGCTCCTAGATGTTTCCACAATAACAGCACTTACAGTTTACCGGGGCAGCTCTAGCAGCACAGAAATTTGACTTGTTGGAAAGGTGGCAAGCATTGACCAAGTTGAAAGTCACTGAGCTCTACAGGAAGTCCATTCTACTGCCAATGTTTGTCTATGAATGGCTGTGTGCTCAATTTTGTACACCTGTCAGCAACCGGTGTGGCTGAAATAGCACAATCCACTAATTTGAAGGGGTATCCACATACCTTTTGTATATATAGTGTATATATTGGTAACGTAAAATGTTGAATGGAACCATATTATATGGGGTTGATATGTGCAACATCATTTTTGATTGATATATTATCACACATCTAATTATAGCTATAAATACATGTATTATTAAAGTATTATCATTATAATTTGATATCACTGAATATTTCTAGTATAGTGTCTTTGGTTTGATATTGAAGTGTAAATAAAATTAATTTCCCACAAGGTCAAATTCTTACTGTCAGTCATTGTCAATTAATTGTGTCACAATTTCGGCTCTAAAGCCATGACAAAGAGGGAGTCACACATTGACTTAAAGAGAAAATACAACTGTTTTATTATAATCTCAACACAGCCTTCAGTGAGGCTAACAGAACATGTAGTGCCCAGGTGGAGAGCGAGAGCATGGCCAGGAACCAGGAAAGCTTCATTCCTTTTGCCACAGGTGTTTCCAATCAGGCCCAATTGGCTTCACCCCTCACCAACCTGCAGGATTGAAAGAAAAATACAAGGCAAGCAGCAACCAATGCAGAGGGCCGTGACAATTGACACAAGTATTTTATTCGTGATTCAAGTCATAAGAATTTTTTTTATGCCATCATATAAATTAATATTTTTGAATAATATCTCTTTAAGGCAATAATGACACTTTATTAAGTTAATTTACATAAAAGATTATGCTAAGATCTTACTGAGGAGAGGCAGACTAAGATGGGTGGGCTACTCCTTAGAAAGGTAAGCCTAGTAAACCATGCAAAAGGCATTATGGTCAAACTGAGATACATAACATAAGTATGGTATCAATTAGTAGGCCTCAAGCATTCAGCCAACAGATTACAGTAAGAGAAGCATTATAGAACTATAATCCCAGATACACATCACTGGTCTTTTGATTACACTAACTGCCTATTGGTTGGAAATGGAACAGGAAATGTTGAACTTTATTTTTTTCCAACCAATCAGGTAATTCTTAGAATTCAAACCAGCCTATATTTTTGCACACATCAGTCATGCCATTTGTGGACTGTAGACCAACTGTTGTTACAACACATGAAGATGATCAGACTCACCCTTGTTTGGATGTTAGTCAGTCAAGTGTGTAAGTACCAGTTTAACCAACTGTCCCATACTGTACTGTCTTACTGGATAGAAACATTTAAAACTGATCATGATGTCTGTTTGAAAAGTTATGTCTTCAGATTCAATATGATGCAATTACGATGGTAATGTATTTGTGGGCAATTCAAGTGCAAAGATTGGATGATCATATTTATTATATATATATATATATATTATTTTTTTTAAACATTTTTTGTAGTCCTGATTCACACTGAAGAAGTTCCTCTGCAAATTCCACTGAACACAGCTCAGCTCGGAGAATCTGTATCTCTTCCATGTTTCTTCTCAGAGACAGTTGATTACTTCCAATGGCTGTACTGGTACAAGCAAACTGCTGGTCAAATGCCCCAAGTTGTGGCAACTCTAGAAAAGAAAAAATCTGTAGATTTTGTTCTTAATGGAGAGTTTAACGACACACGTTTCACAATGGAGAAAGTAAAAGTTGCATATCTTCTCATCATCAACAATATCAGAAGATCAGATGAGGCAGCATACTTCTGTGGAATAGGAACTACGTATGAGATGAAGTTTAGAAATGGAACATTTCTGTCTGTAAAGGGTAATTTTATTTCTGTAATATGATTTATCTCAATGTTTATCACAACAGTTTTGTTTGTTAAGCTATTCATAGTTATAGATGCTCAGTGTGCTGCATACATATGATTCTAGAGAGCCGAACTGCAATAATTGTGTATTCACGTGACTGACATTTCTCCTATAAAAACAACATAAATTAGGTAACAGTCAGAAGAGGTCACACTACCAGACTGTAGAACAACAGCCAGAGTCTGACCCAGTCCATCCAGGAGACTCTGTGACTCTACAGTGTACAGTACTCTCTGAGACCTGTACAGGAGAACACAGTGTGTACTGGTTCAGAGCTGGATCAGGAGAATCCCATCCAGGAGTAATTTACACCCCTGGGAACAGGAGTGATGAGTGTAAGAAGAGACCTGAGACTCCGTCTCCTACACAGAGCTGTGTCTACAGCCTCTCCAAGAACAACCTCAGTCTCTCTGATGCTGGGACTTACTACTGTGCTGTGGCCACATGTGGGGAGATCCTGTTTGGCAACGGAACAAACCTGAATATTGGTAGGTAATGAATATTATGAGTTACAGTGTCGAAATTATAAGAGAAGGTTTAGTACTTTTTAAGTGGTACATATAGCACAGGGGTTGAAGTACGTTTTGCTATAACAATATTCTCATCATTGACCAGAAATTAATGTTTTAAATTCTTAGACGCTAAAAACAATATACAAACTATTGATTGGTAAACCTAACGTTAAACATTATTTTTTTAAAGCCAATTTAATCAAATATATCCTTCAATATGTGGCTTCAATCTATCTATGTCTTTAATATGATAATAATAATGATTTAATTAGCCTGTAATCAAACAAACATTCAACACAACAAATTCAAATTGAGATGATGGGGATGGAGATTGAATGTCTATAGTCATTCAATGGAAAGGGAGTTGAGGCAGTTCGGGTTGGAAAGGCAGGATAGTTTGAGCAGAGGGGGCATAGATGGTACAGAAAGAGAGAGACAAAGTAGCTCTTCATCAGAGCACCACACCTGCTTCTCCTGCATTCAGTTCACCCATAGGAGATGCTCCATTCTGTAGATACTGGTCCACTATTACCAAAAATGTAGCAACCACCTTGGTGATTCCACGGCTGCTGAAATGCACTGGAAATGCCACCACACATCAACAGTGGTTAGGAACAGTCCCCAATCCTTCTCCGCCATCTTTAGACACTGATTTCAACAAAAATAAAAGCTGGTGCTGCTGCATTAATCCAAACAGAAAAGAAAAGTTAGCTTTATTTAACTAGGCAAGTCAGTGAAGAACAAATTCATATTTACAATGACGGCCTACACCGGCCAAACTTGGACGACTCTGGGCCAATTGTGTGCCGCCCTATGGGACTCCCAATCACGGCCGGTTGTGATACAGTAACCCTGTGAGTCAAGACCACAGATTAGAAGTGATCAAACCCCAGAACATTCCAAACTAAAACATATAAAATAAAAAACACATAAAATAAAAATGCAACAACAAAACTTAAAAATATGAAAATATGTACAATATTTACAGGGCTCTTTGCCTAGGTGACCTCATGGTGCCAAAGCCGATATGGAAGAGCCAAGCCTTTGTGGGTGGTATATATCTCTCTATTAACATTAATTTTAAGATAAGGCTGGTATATATCTCTTTATGATTTCATCTTAATATAAGGGTGGTATATATATATATGTCACTCTTACAATTTTATTTGAATAAAAGGGTGGTATATACAGTATTTATCTTACTATTTATTTTAATATAAAGGTGATATGTATATCTCTTACTATTTTAATGTAATATAAGGGTAGTTTATGTCTCTCACTATTTATTTTAATATAAGGGTGGTAAAGGTCTCTTACTATTTATTTTAATATAATGGTGGTAAAGGTCTCTTACTATTTATTTTAATATAAGGGTGGTAAAGGTCTCTTACTATTTATTTTAATATAAGGGTGGTATATCTCTCTTACTATTTATTTTAATATAAGGGTGGTATATCTCTCTTACTATTTATTTTAATATAAGGGTGGTAAAGGTCTCTTACTATTTATTTTAATATAAGGGTGGCAAAGGTCTCTTACTATTTATTTTAATATAAGGGTGGTAAAGGTCTCTTACTATTTATTTTAATATAAGGGTTGTATATATCGACTCTTACTATTATATTTTTTCTTCCTTTTAGAAAGATCTCTAGATCATGTCGTCATTGGACTGGGAGTGACATCAGTTTTCTGTGTGATTGTGATCATTGTCCTCATCTTCACCAGAAATACAATTTGTGAACATTGTAAAGGTGATCTCTTTGGTATTAAAAAATGTAGATGAACACCTAATACATTTTAAGATTAATACACAATACTTGTCATCAAGTATAATAATACCTCTGTATTTTACTTATCTTGACTTTTGTCATGTTGATGCTTGTTTTTATTCATGTTAACAGTGAGTGTTATTGGACATGACAACTCAACCACCGAATGTGATCAGGTAAATTAATACAATTGTTATAATATTGGCTTGTTGGTAGATGATTTCTAATATGATACTGAATACTCTAATTACCTGATTATTATTATTATGACTACATTTATTTATATAAACACATTATGATGATTCACAGGATCAAGATGGAGTTACATTGAATTATGCTGCATTGAATTTCTCTGAGAGGAAAACTAAAAGAGGAAGAAAGAAGAGAGAGACTCCACAGGAGAGTGTGTACTCTGATGTCAGGTGTTCAGACTGGGACTGAACTTTGTTTCATATATTTGTCAGTACTGTGAATCAGATACAGTGCATTCGGAAAATATTCAGACCCCTTCACTTTTTCCACATTTTGTTACGTTACAGCCTTATTGTAAAATGGATGTAATTGTTTTTTCCCCCTCATTAGTCTACACACATTTCCCAATAATGTTTGAAATGTTTGCAAATGTATTAAACATAAAAATCATAAATATTATATTTACATAAGTATTCAGACCCTTTACTCAGTACTTTGTTGAAGCACGGTTGGCAGCGATTACAGCCTTGAGTCTTCTTGGGTATGACGCTACAAGCTTGGCACTCCTGTATTCTTCTCTGCAGATCCTCTAAAGCTCTGTCAGGTTGGAATGGAGCGTCGCTGCACAGCTATTTTCAGGTCTCTCCAGAAATGTTTGATTGGGTTCAGGTACGGACTCTGGATGGGCCAAATAAGGACATTCAGAGACATGTCCCGAAGCCACTCCTGCATTGTCTTGGCTGTGTGCTTAGGGTTGCTGTCCTGTTGGAAGGTGAACCTTTGCCCCAGTCTGAGGTCCTGAGTGCTCTGGAGCAGATTTTCATCAACTATCTCTGTGTCTTTTGCTCCGTTCATCTTTCCCTAAATCCTGACTAGTCTTCCATTCCCTGCTGCTGAAAACATCCCTATATCATGATGCTGCCACCACCATGCTTCACCGTAAGGATGGTGTTGGCCAAGTGATGAGCGGTAACTGGTATCCTCCAGACGTGACACTTGGCACTCAGGCCAATGAGTTCAATATTGGTTTCATCAGACATGAGAATCTTGTTTCTCATAGTCTGAGAGTCCTTTAGGTGCCCTTTGGCAAACTCAATGCGGGCTGTTATGTGTATTTTAATGAGGAGTGGCTTCGTCTGGCCACTCTACCATAAAGGCCTGATTGGTAGAGTGTTGCAGAGATGGTTGTCCTTCTGGAAGGTTCTCCCTTCTCCACAGAGGAACTCTAGAGCTCTGTCAGAGTGACCATCAGGTTCTTGGTCACCTCCCTGACCAAGGCCCTTCTCCCCTGATGGCTCAGTTTTGCTGGGCGGCCTACTCAAGGAAGAGTCTAGGTGGTTTCAAACTTTTTCTATTTAAGAATGATGGCCACTGTGTTCTTGGGGACCTTCAATGCAGCTGAAATGTTTTGGTATACTTCCCCAGATCTGGTACCCTTTCCCAATCTCGAAGCTCGACGGACAATTCCTTCAACCTCAAGGCATGGTTTTTGATCTGACATGGGACTGTGGGATCTTATTTTTTGAGTCAACCTTATACAATATGCTTCACACTCAGCATTAAAGGGGAAGTTCAGGATTTTACAAATTCCTGTTAGATGGTTCCTCACCGTGAAAGTAGTCTATGTGTCAAGACAAAATGTAATCCATTGGTCGGTTTTCTCTAAACAGGAACTACAGACTTCAGCTAACTTTAGCCACAGCTAGCAAAACATCTATGGGAATGATAGGGGCAGTTTTCATGGAATTTTCATCACCAAATAAACTCCAAATTTGGTTTAATGTTAATTAAAGTTGATTGTTCCATAAAAAATCACTGCACAATTGCCATCACTTGCATTGAATGTTAGCTATCGGTGGTTAAAGTTAGCATGAATTTGTAGTGGCTGTTTCCCAGACACAGATTAAGCCTAGTCCTGGACTAAATAGCTCTTTCAATAGAAAATGTTTTTAGTCGTGGTCTAGGCTTCATCTGTGTCTGGGATATATGGAATCACTAAACAATATCTTGCTGTAAAGTAGGCCAACAAATACATCTTTAGATTGCATACAGTACATGGCTGAAAATGGGTGGAAACATTACACAGGAAGTGATGCATGTCTTTCCCCTAACCAATCAAGTCAAAATCATTTTTAAACAGCCCACAATTCTTTTTATTTTGTCAGTCAGTCTTTGATAGTAACAAAGAAAAACAGTTGTTAAAGCTACAGTCAGTCCATATCAAGATGATCAGAATCTGCCTTCTTTCGGGACTTCTCTCTCAAGTTTGTAAGTGCATGTCCTAATCTCACACTATTTTACTGAACAGTAAAATTTAAAATCAAATACAATAACACTATCTTATTGGAAAGTCATATCTAAAGGTAATGAAATATATTCCATTTGGACAGCAATGTGTCCGATATATCTTCAGGCAATTTGAATTGCAGTAGTTTGATGACCTAATTAAAGAAAATCACTGTTATTCAAAGGTTGAACATTGTCAATTTCCATGTCAAATTGACATCTGATTTCATTCACATTTTGGCAGACCTGATTCAGACTGAAGATGTACCTCAACCAATACCAGTGACTACACGTCTATTTGGAGACACTGTATCTTTGCCATGTCCTAAAGTGGAATCTCAACAGTTCCTGTACTGGTACAGACAAACTGTTGGCCAACTGCCCCATCTTGTCGCATCTGTAAACTATGCATCAGAACCTGTACTTGAAGAAGAGTTTAAGAACCCACGTTTCAATGTGGAGAAATCTGAATATGTGTATAATCTCATTATCAGAAATATCAGCACATTAGATGAGGCAACATACTTTTGTGGAATGGGGACAATGTATGGGATGAACTATGGAAATGCAACATTTTTGGCAGTGAAGGGTAATTACATTTAAATTGTATATTTCAATGTTCACCAAGTGTTTTTGTGTAGATGTACACTGCCATGTACTGAAGATGTTCAGAAAAATTGTAGACAGTCTTGTCTAGGCAGCATGAACATAATGTGGATATTCGTGGATGCGTGTCGAAATGGTAAAATGTAAAGACAACTTCATTTTTGGAGACAGGTTTTTGAAATGACAATGTTACGGTATAGCTATCAAAAGAGTGTAGAAACGCTAGCTAACTAACTTTTACTATAAACAACTCTTAAGGTGGCTAGCTAAGCATCTTGGCTGTCTGTGGAGCAAACAAATTATAATAATTACTGACAAATAAATAAAATGTTTACAGTTAATTAGCAACCACACCACTCTTTTCTAGCAAACAAAACACTGTCTCCAAAACTGCCATGTGACAAAACGTATGTTTTTTTTTTCTCAATAAAATTACACAATATAGGACACAATCACCTTACATTGGTGCAGCAACCAGTTTCTGATCCAGTCCATCCAGGAGACTCTGTGACTCTACAGTGTACAGTACTCTCTGAGACCTGTACAGAAGAACACAGTGTGTACTGGTTCAGAGCCGGATCAGGAGAATCCCATCCAGGAGTCATTTACACCCCTGGGAACAGGAGTGATGAGTGTGAGAAGAGACCTGAGACTCCCTCTCCTACACAGAGCTGTGTCTACAGCCTCTCCAAGAACAACCTCAGTCTCTCTGATGCTGGGACTTACTACTGTGCTGTGGCCACATGTGGGGAGATCCTGTTTGGCAACGGAACAAACCTAAAAATAGGTAGGTAATGAATATTATGAGTTATAGTGTCAACATTATAGGAGAAGGTTTAGTACTATTTAAGTGGTACATATTCACTGAGTGTACAAAACATTAAGAACATCTTCCTAATATTGAGTTGCACCCCCTTTTGCCCTCAAAACACACATCAATTCATTGGGGCATGGACTCTACAAGGTGTCGAAAGCATTCCACAGGCATGCTGGCCCATGTTGACTCCAACAGTTGTGTCAAGTTGGCTGGATGTCCTTTGGGTGGTGGACCATTCTTGATACACACTGGAAAGTGTTGAGTGTGAAAAACCAAGCAGCGTTGCAGTTCTTGACACACTCACACCAGTGCGCCTACCCCGTTCAAAGGCAATTCAATATTTTGTATTGCCCATTCACCCTCTGAATGGCACACATACACAATCCATGTCTCGTTTGTCTCAAGGCTTATATGCTGATTGAAGTGGATTTAATAGGTGGCATCAATAATCATAGCTTTCACCTGGATTCACTTGGTCATGAAAAGAGCAGGTGTTCATAATGTTTTGTACAGTCAGTGTATAGCACAGTGGTTGAGGTCTACGTGCCTTTTGACAATATTCTCATCATTGACCGGAAATGAATGTTCAGCTTGAAATTCTTAGACACCGTAAACAAACCTGCTGATAGTTAGGAATAATTATTGAAATATTTATTTAAACAAATACAAACTTAATATTTTAATTCCTTCAAAATGTGGCTTCAGTCAATCCGTCTTAACAATTTAACTTAATGTGTGCAGAGATTTTTGTTACCAAAATAATCCAAATTTAACTAAATGTGTGCAGCGCTTTTATTACCAAAATAATCAAAATTTAACTTAATGTGTGCAGCGCTTTTTGTTACCAAAATAATCTCAATTTAATTAAATGTGTGCAGCGCTTTTTGTTACCAAAATAATCTCAATTTAACTTAATGTGTGCAGCGCTTTTATTACCAAAATAATCTCAATTTAATTAAATGTGTGCAGTGCTTTTTATTACCAAAATAATCTCAATTTAATTTAATGTGTGCAGCACTTTTTATTACCAAAATAATCTCAAAGCATTAAAAAACGAAACAAAATGACAACCACAACAAATATAAATTGAGATGATGGAGATGGAGATTGAATGTCCTTAGTCAGATTAGGATGATGGAGATGAAGATCGAATGTCTTTATTCATATTAGGGAAAGGGAGCTGAGGAAGTTTGGTGTGGAAAGGCAGGATAGAGACGAAAGAGAAAGCCCCTCATCAGAGGACCACACCTGCTTCTCCTGCATTCAGTTCCTTTAATGAAGCCGCTCTTTCTGTTGGTACTAGTCCTCCATTACCAAAAATGTAGCAACCACCTGGGTGATGCCACGACTGCTGAAAAGCGCTGGAAATGCCACCACACATCAACAGTGGTTAGGAACAGTCCCTGATCCTCCTCTGCCATCTACCGACACCATTTTATTTTATTATCGGGTGGTATATATCACTCTTACTATTTTATTTAATACAAGGGTGGTATATATCAATCTTACTATTTAAACAAAAACAAAAAAAATATTGGTCACATACACATGTTTAGCAGATGTTAATGCGGGTGTAGTGAAATGCTTGTGCTTCTAGTTCCGATAATAATAATAATATCTAACAATATGTAACAATTACACAACATATACCCAATACACACAAATCTAAGTAAGGAATGAATTAGGCCTCTTACTATTTTATTTTAATATAAGGGTGGTATATCTCTCTTACTATTTATTTTAATATAAGGGTGGAATATCTCTCATACTATTTTATTTTAATATAAGGGTGGTATATCTCTCTTACTAATTTATTTTAATATAAGGGTGGTATATATCTACAGTCATGTGAAAAAGTAAGTACACTCCCTGTAAAGTGGCCTTTTTTTCAACATATTTGGACACATGGATAATCACATGGAAATCACACAAAAATGTTTTACTTTGAAATGTTATGCAATTAAAATAAACAAAATGCCTTTTCCTTATGCGGAAAAAGTTAGTACATTCCTACCTTTACCGTCACATAAAATGGCTAAAATTAGAATTATGTTTACCAAAACAGGTGCAAATGATTAGGATATCATTAGAGAGAAACATAGGAGGGTCCAGCCTTACATAAAGATTAGAAACTTGGTCTGGTTTGGTCTTAACCATATGGGTGTGTGGTAAAACACCATGCCAAGATCAAAAGACCTACCCGAGGCCCTCAGAAGAAATATTATTGATGTCCATGAGTCTGGGAGGGGTTAAAAATACATTTCAAAGCAATTCAAAGTACATCATTCCACTGTCCGACGGCTCATCTACAAATAGAGAAAATTCCAGCCCACTGGCAATCTACCTAGGACAGGTCATCCCACCAAATTCAGCCGAAGAGCTGACCGAAAGATGCTTATAGAAGTCTCTAAGAACCCCAGGGTAACATCAAGGGATCTACAGGCCTCTCTTGCCACAATCAATGTCAAAGTCCACGAGTCAACTGTCAGAAAGAGACAGTTGACTCTGCACAAACTTGGGCTACATGGGAGATCAGGAAGGAAGAAGCCTCTGCTCTCAAAAAATTATATCAAGACACGTTTGCCAGACAACACCTGGGTAAAGACCAAAACTACAGGAACAATGTGCTCTGGACAGATGAGTCAAAGGTGGAGTTGTTTGGCCGCAATGCCAGACGCCATGTTTGGCGAAAACGAAACACTGCCTTTGAACAGAAGAACCTCATACCAACCGTAAAGCATGGAGGCGGTGAAAAGCAAAGCCACAACGAAATTGAGGGTTAGGGAATGGCCCAGTCAAAGCCCAGATCTCAATCCTATCGAAATGCTGTGGGGAGACTTGAAACGGGCCGTGCATGCAAGAAAGCCCTCGAATATGATACAGTTGAAGCAGTACTGTAAAGAAGAGTGGGCAAAAAATCCTCCCAGTCGATGTAAGAGTCTGATAGACAGTTACAAGAAACGTCTACATGAAGTTATTTCAGCCAAAGGGGGCAACAAAAGCTATTGAAGCTAGGGGGTGTACATATTTTTTCTGCACTATGGAATTGCATTTTCTGTAGATTTTTTATGAATAAATGATTGCAAAGTATAATCTTTCAGTGTAATTTGTTAAATTAGGTTACCTTTATCTGTCAATAGTGTTGAAGTGAAGATTACATATCCATCTATCCAAATACACCCAGGGGGTGTACTTACTTTTTCACGGGTGGTATATATATATACAGTGGGGAGAACAAGTATTTGATACACTGCCAATTTTGCAGGTTTTCCTACTTACAAAGCATATAGAGGTCTGTCATTTTTATCACAGGTACACTTCAACTGTGAGAGACGGAATCTAAAACAAAAATCATAATTAATTTGCATTTTATTGCATGACATAAGTATTTGATCACCTACCAACCAGTAAGAATTCCGGCTCTCACAGACCTGTTAGTTTTTCTTTAAGAAGCCCTCCTGTTCTCCAGTATTAACTGCACCTGTTTGACCTTGTTACCTGTATAAAAGACACTTGTCTACACACTCAATCAAACAGACTCCAACCTCTCCACAATGGCCAAGACCAGAGAGCTGTGTAAGGACATCAGGGATACAATTGTAGACCTGCACAAGGCTGGGATGGGCTACAGGACAATAGGCAAGCAGCTTGGTGAGGCAACAACTGTTGGCGCAATTATTAGAAAATGAAAGAAGTTCAAGATGACGGTCAATCTCCCTCGGTCTGGGGCACCATGCAAGATCTCACCTCGTGGGGCATCAATGATCATGAGGAAGGTGAGGGATCAGCCCAGAACTACACGGCAGGTCAATGACCTGAAGAGAGCTGGGACCACAGTCTCAAAGAAAACCATTAGTAACACACAAGCCGTCATGGATTAAAATCCTGCAGCGCACGCAAGGTCCCCCTGCTCAAGCCAGCGCATGTCCAGGCCCATCTGAAGTTTGCCAATGACTATCTGGATGATCCAGAAGAGGAATGGGAGAAGGTCATGTGGTCTGATGAGACAAAAATAGAGCGTTTTGGTCTAAACTCCACTCGCCGTGTTTGGAGGAAGAAGAAGGATGAGTACAACCCCAAGAACACCATCCCAACCGTGAAGCATGGAGGTGGAAACATCATTCTTTGGGGATGCTTTTCTGCAAAGGGGACAGGACGACTGCACCGTATTGAGGGGAGGATGGATGGGGCCATGTATCGCGAGATCTTGGCCAACAACCTCCTTCCCTCAGTAAGAGCATTGAAGATGGGTCGTGGCTGGGTCTTCCAGCATGACAACGACCTTGAAACACACAGCCAGGGCAACTAAGGAGTGGCTCCGTAAGAAGCATCTCAAGGTCCTGGAGTGGCCTAGCCAGTCTCCAGACCTGAACCCAATAGAAAATGTTTGGAGGGAGCTGAAAGTCCATATTGCCCAGCGACATCCCCGAAACCTGAAGGGTCTGGAGAAGTTTTGTATGGAGGAGTGGGCCAAAATCCCTGCTGCAGTGTGTGCAAACCTGGTCAAGAACTACAGGAAACGTATGATCTCTGTAATTGCAAACAAAGGTTTCTGTACCAAATATTAAGTTCTGCTTTTCTGATGTATCAAATACTTATGTCATGCAATAAAATGCAAATTAATTACTTAAAAATCATACAATGTGATTTTTCTAGATTTTTATTTTAGATTCCGTCACTCACAGTTGAAGAGTACCTATGATAAAAATTACAGACTTCTACATGCTTTGTAAGTGGGAAAACCTGCAATATCGGCAGTGTATCAAATACTTGTTCTCCCCACTGTCTCTTACTATTTTATTTTAATGTAAGGGTGGTATATCTCTCTCTTACAATTTTATTTGAATATAACAGTGGTATATATCTCTTTTACTTTTTATTTTAATATAATGGTGGTATATATCTATATTACTATTTTATTTTAATATTGGGTGGTATAGACAGTATATCTCTCTTACTATTTATTTTAATATAAGGGTGGTAAAGGTCTCTTACTATTTATTTTAATATAAGGGTGGTATATCTCTCTTACTATTTATTTTAATGTAAGGGTGGTAAAGGTCTCTTACTATTTATTTTAATGTAAGGGTGGTAAAGGTCTCTTACTATTTATTTTAATATAAGGGTGGTAAAGGTCTCTTACTATTTATTTTAATATAAGGGTGGTATATCTCTCTTACTATTTATTTTAATGTAAGGGTGGTAAAGGTCTCTTACTATTTATTTTAATATAAGGGTTGTATATATCGACTCTTACTATTATATTTTTTCTTCCTTTTAGAAAGATCTCTAGATCATGTCGTCATTGGACTGGGAGTGACATCAGTTTTCTGTGTGATTGTGATCATTGTCCTCGTCTTCACCAGAAATACAAAGCCAATTTGTGAACATTGTAAAGGTGATCTCTTTGGTATTAAAAACTAGATTAATACACAATACTTGTCATCAAGTATAATAATACCTCTGTCTTTTACTTATCTTGACTTTTGTCATGTTGATGCTTGTTTTTATTCATGTTAACAGTGAGTGTTGAACAGCATATTGGAAATGACAACTCAACCACCAAATGTGATCAGGTAAATTAATACAATTGTTATAATATTGGCTTGTTGGTAGATGATTTCTAATATGATACTGAATACTCTAATTACCTGACTATATTATTACGACTACATTTATTTATATAAACACATTATGATGATTCACAGGATCAAGATGCAGATGTGTTGAATTATGCTGCATTGAATTTCTATGAGAGGAAAACTAAAAGAGGAAGAAAGAAGAGAGAGACTCCACAGGAGAGTGTGTACTCTGATGTCAGGTGTTCAGACTGGGACTGAACTTTGTTTATGTGCAGAGGAATGGGTGTAGTTTGGTCAAAATATTTATGTATATAACATATTTAAACAGTCATGACATTCTCGCCTCACTGATTAAGTGACATTTTGTATCATGTACTGTAGGACAGTGGTGGAATTTTCCCTTTACCCATCATGAGGTTGCTACAACCTAGCCTATGAATAAAAGTTTACAACGTAGGTGCACATAGGTCGAGAGAAAGATTTGAAGTGACAGACAGTGACACATGTACAGACAGTGACATATTCAATAACGCCTTGCACACATCTAGCTGTTCTAGGGTGTAATCATTAGTCCAACAGTTGCAAAGAAGGGTTTCTATTGGACAAATACAGGTATGATTATCCCCATTTTGTCAGCTGTGCGTGACCAGGCAGAAAAACCTTTCCAAGCCATACCTTCATGTCATAACCGCTACACACAGCCTACATCACTGTCATCATAGTAATGTCATAGTCAATATAGCTAATAGAACACATTGGCAAACCTGCTACAATCATGCAGTACAGTGTACAGTCAGCAAGCAGTTTAGCATCTATGCCAGCGGGCCCTGTTGGCAATAAATTAGTTAAGTTTACCTTGACTTGGAAGAGTTCCAGTGTTGGATAGTTATAGCCAGCTAGCTAACATAGCATCCCTCTGTTTGAGTCGGATGTTTGTTTAGGCTAAACTAGTGAAAAGAAAATGACACACTCTCTCTCTCTCGCTCCCCTTTTAATTTTTGAAGAAATGAATTTGTTCAAACTGTTCAACTATTGTCTTTCAACTACTCACCACATTTTATGCACTGCAGTGCTAGCTATCTGTAACTTATGCTTTCAGGACGGAAGCTAGCTGTCCCCAAGCTACACCATGGTTCTTACACTAGAGAGTGCTGTTGTAGTTACTGTAGACCTTCATTGCAAAACAGTGTTTTAATCAATTATTTGGTTATGTGAAAAGATTTAGTATAGTTTTATCTAAAAAGGATAACTTTTAAATGTTTCACGATTTAGATTTTATGAAATTCACTAAGGATGGTCCTCTCCTTCCTCCTCTGAGGAACCTCCACTGATGTAAGAAGCTCATTCTTCTAGGAGCATTCTCTGTCAGAGGAACACTTACCGGCTTGTCCTGTCAGGTATTGGGCCGGAAACCACTGAGGTCTTTAAATCATTCCTGAAAAACCCAGCTTTTTAGTTTGGCCTTCAATCTGTAATTGTATTGTTATTTAAGATTTCCTTAGTGTTCTCCACTTGTATCGTATCTCTTGTATGTCAGCCCAAGGTTTAGACATACTGTTTAACTCTGAGCCAACTCAGTGGCCTTGTGCTTAGTGTCCTCCCTGAGATTAGAAGGTTGAGTGTTTGATCCCCGGTCGAGTCACATCAATTACTCAAAAAATGGGACCGGATGCCTCTCTTTGGCACTCAGCATAAAGGAGATGGAGTCGGGGTCAGTGTCCTGTCCAGAGAGTGTACTTGTACATCAAGCTGCCTAACTCTACAGAATCAGGAGATAGGCTCCAGCCCAAATGAGCCGTTCTGACTCAGACAAGGATTTGATCAGCCCCCATTTGAAGTCATTTTTCTCTATTTTCAATAATGTTTAACTGTATTATGCTTCCATTTGTCTTTTTTAAAATTATTGTTTTATTTATGATTGTTGTGTCATTCACTGTAAGCCATGAAACAAACAATAAGATATCATAACTTATTAAACATTGTATATAATGTAGGTTAATTACATTCTACAGTATTTCTTGAGTTCCAACAGCGTACTGTATTTATAGCTATGTACCAGCATGTACCATTAGGACTGTGTCGAATTATCAAAACAATTTATCATTAAACATTGTCTGACTCATCACATTATTTAAAATGGAGCTTTTAATAAAAGGTACAAAGGTTGATTTACACAACTGTCATCAAAGGTCAAATCTTTGATATTGACTACTAATTAAACATACTGCACATGTATCCATACTTGATTTCTGAAATAATCAAAGAAACAAAAAAGCTCAAGCCAGACACAGTATATAGAATTGTTAGTAACTCTGGGAATTACACTCCTTTAAACTGTAGAAAACAAACTGTAACTGATGTCTATAAAAAAAGATTGCTTGTTTCTGTCAGGTTGCAACTTCCAATGG
This sequence comes from Thymallus thymallus, assembly GCA_023634145.1. NCBI lineage: Eukaryota > Metazoa > Chordata > Actinopteri > Salmoniformes > Salmonidae > Thymallus > Thymallus thymallus. Next base: position 12,148,344 of record CM042385.1, read on the forward strand.
TGGACCGACTGGATGCTCCCCGTTCTTACATTTCTTTCTGACATGAGAGGATGAAGACCAGTAAAACAGCATTCAATATCAATGCTCCACACAGAACAATACCAACTGGAACCAGGGCCTTACAGTCCATCCCAACAAACACATGGGGGAACATAATAACAATAAACTGAAAACAACTTTTCATGATCTTAGAACAAAATAATAATAATGAACAATAAACAGCAGGAACTTCTTTGTCCAACCTTTTAAAAGGCTGCACTGTAAGTTCTATATAAAGAGCAAATATCGTAGTAGGAATTTTAATTGATTGTTGAACCTCTATTTATGATTTTGCTGCAATGTAAATCAGTTCTAAGGTCACTAGGCTTCTTCCCATCTGATCATTTACATTAATAGTGGTCATGAAATTACCTTTGACCTCCAGTTTGGTTCCGTTACCCAACAGGATCTCCCCACATGTGGCCACAGCACAGTAGTAAGTCCCAGCATCAGAGAGACTGAGGTTGTTCTTGGAGAGGCTGTAGACACAGCTCTGTATAGGAGAGGGAGTCTCAGGGCTCTTCTCACACTCATCACTCCTGTTCCCAGGGGTGTAAATGACTCCTGGATGGGATTCTCCTGATCCAGCTCCAGTACACACTGTGTTCTTCTGTACAGGTCTCAGAGAGTACTGTACACTGCAGTCACATTTTCTCCTGGGTGGAATGGGTCAGGTATTGGCTGCTGTACCACAGTCTTGTAATCAGACCTCTGGTGGTTCTGGATGGATGGATAGAGTATAAAAATACAAGAAGTCTGGAGTGCAAAAAAGCTATTAAAAGACATAGTATGGGTGGATGGCTGAATATGACCACTATACATTGTTACACTATACGTTGTCGATGGCAGAGAAATACTTAAATAGCTAGAAGTGCGTATGATATAAGTGAGGGTAATAATAGTTTACTTAATATACAGACTGGTTAAATGAACAGGTAAGTGAATATTTGCATGGTTACATTAACTGTACAGGTAAATGAAAGGAAGAGATACTTAAATAGCTAAATGTGTGTATGATATAATTTAGGGTAAAAATAGTAATTCCCTTAAAATACAGTCCTTAGTGCGCAGGGTTTAATTACAGATACATGCACGTATTGCACATTCGATATACTAAAAGCAATGAAAAAAGATACAACTGACAGGATACTAATATGCATTCCTGAGTGAATGACTACGTAAGTTCAGTCCAAGAATTACTTACAATATTGTACGTGATATGATATAACAACTGTACATGAATATGTATATACAGACCTGAATGAATAAATAAGTGAATACAGACCAGAGTTACTCATGGATGGATGCATAATTGTTAAACTAGGTCCTAACACCCCAACAGTTCCAGGTCTATGTTGTTCTTACCTACATTATACATTTATGGTTTCATATAAATCAATCTGAAACAACACTTTCTGAAATGCACATGAATGTATAAAACCACACAGAGACACATAGAACACATCTGAAGATAAGAACCCTGAACAAAAAATAAAGGGCATTAATATATTCTCATTACCTTTTAATACTAAAAAAGTCCCATTGATAAAATTGACTTCATAGTATGTCCTATAGATGCAATAGTAAATGGCTTCATCTGTTGGTTCCATATTTTGCATTGTAAAACAAATTATTCCATCAGCTTCAGCCTTCTCCACATTGAGATGTGAATTGTTAAATTCCTTGTACAGTTCAGGTCTGGACTGAAATCTCTGCATCATTGCAACAACTTGAGGGATTTCCCCTGTTATTTGCTTAAACCAGAACATGGTTCCCTCATTGTATACTTGCTTTGAGAAAACACAGTAGAGAATCACTTGGTCACCAATTTGAACCCCCTGAACTTGAACTTGCCGCTGAACATTGTTGCATTGTGTCACATCTAAAAATGCAAAACAGAATGAAAAGTTTAGGTTAATCAGAAGAACTAGAACTGAAGGACTGAAAAATGCTCAACAGAATCAGAAACCCCATAAAAACAATTTCCCCTGAAAATTCTTAAATTGTGAACTGAACAGAATCACAGTATGGTTATACAAGTCAAGGTAGGAATTGCAAAACTTACATATTGTACTGAATAATACCACAATAACCCCGATTCTGATCATCTTGGTGTGTAGCTCCAACTTCAGGTTAGTCCTCTGACCGGTGGATAAATGCTTGAAATAAGTTTGTACCAATATGCAAGTCTGAAGTCAAAGACCTACCTGATAGGCTGGTGTAAAAAACACAATACTTCCTGTTACAGTTCCAAACTGGCAAAAGTGTTTTTGGTTACCCAAACACCTGCAGTGTTTCATTTAGGACACTATTCTGTTATTTGCTAAAGTTTCTGCACTTTTCAATGTATGTATTATATAGAGGCCTTCAACTCTTTCCTGAAGTGTTTATCAAGAGGGTAATGCCAAATAGGCTTCATTGCTATTTGTACAGCTTTTATATCATGTTATGCCAAAGGTAGTCACTGCTAATAGTTTTGTGAAGGGGAATAGCCAACCAAAAGTTCTCAAAGTTCTGAGCTCGTTGTACTTTTATTGAACAGGTAATATAATAACCATGATGGCACAAATTTGATCTTTTGTCAGAAATTACACCTAGTTAAAGGTAATTGTCTACCAATGATAACTATGTATCAGTGACGTGCGGTCAGGGTAAGCAGGGCAAGCCGTGCCCTAACCCTTTTTTTTATTTTTTGCATAACTAATTACCCTGTGATATAATTTAATTAAAAACCTTTTCTGAAAAGCCAAATTAAAATATATTTTATAAATAAATGTTACTATTTTTTCGTTATGTCAGTATTGTCAGCGAATCAGGTAGGGATAAGGTTAACATTTTCATTTTTTTCTAAAACAACATTTAAATTCGAGGAAATTAAATGAACTTAAATGAAGTGACGTGCGCCGCCGATCCGCACTACAGACAAGAGTGAATTTGTACTTTTGCGCATGCGTATTTTCGAAATAAGTTGTCTGGGGCAAGCACTGCTTATTTTTGCAAGTTCAACAGAATTAAGCTGGCTAGCATAATGTCTAAGAACATGGATGCCATACATCACCTAAAGCTATTTTCCAAGATGGATTTTCAGGGAAAACTGGAAATTATTCAGAGGAAGACCAACACCTGATCTGCCTGATCTTCATCAGCGAAAAGGTCAAAAAATAATCAGGTCATTCAAGCGGGAGTGGTATGATCGCCGAGACTGGCTGTGTGGCTGCGGTGCGACTAGCCGTTTACAGTGTTTCCCTGAAGGAGAGGAGAATGGAATTAATTTACAAGTAAAGGTAGGCTTACATTTCCTTGTAATCTGTGGGTTAGAATGCTTAGAAATGTTAGTTTGAATGAACATGAGTTGTGTTCATGCAGCGCAAAGTCAGGCCTGTTTTTTATTGTCTGTTTTGCAAATTATTAAGATGATGCAAATTATTAAGATGATTATTAAGATGATATTAGTGGCAACTATGGATTGCTCCTCCCTTGGTTTCTTTAGTTTTTCTCTGATTGAGTCTTTTGAATCAGCTTCAAGAAATGAGCATGTCACCAAACCAGAACTAAATGAAGGCCCCTTAGCTTATGCTAAGCAGGTGGCTACCCTGCCCCTTACCTTAGCAAACACTACGATACTATCAACGGGCAAAACTTCCGAAGGAAAATATGCTTAATAAATAAACAAATTAATTCACTATTAGCATACTAATTCTGAGTGACATCACTGAGTGCAGTGTGCGCATCTATTCAATGAATTTGCGCCGCAAATAAACTGGAATTTGACTAAATTAGCCTAGACTTATTTTATACATTAGACCTAGTTGCTTCTTCATTTAGGTTAAGTTACATTTATTTAATTCGTCAGGCTTGGAATTCAAAATTACATACATTTAATGTAGGGCTAGTGTAATTATTTAAATAGCAAAGCTATTTGTTAGGCAATTTTATTGTTAGTGTATAAAAGACACCTGTCCACACACTCAATCAAACAGACTCCAACCTCTCCACAATGGCCAAGACCAGAGAGCTGTGTAAGGAAATCAGGGATAAAATTGTAGACCTGCACAAGGCTGGGATGGGCTACAGGACAATAGGCAAGCAGCTTGGTGAGAAGGCAACAACTGTTGGCGCAATTATTAGAAAATGGAAGAAGTTCAAGATGACGGTCAATCTCCCTCGGTCTGGGGCACCATGCAAGATCTCACCTCGTGGGGCATCAATGATCATGAGGAAGGTGAGGGATCAGCCCAGAACTACACGGCAGGACCTGGTAAATGACCTGAAGAGAGCTGGGACCACAGTCTCAAAGAAAACCATTAGTAACACACTACACCATCATGGATTAAAATCCTGCAGCGCACGCAAGGTCCCCCTGCTCAAGCCAGCGCATGTCCAGGCCCGTCTGCAGTTTGCCAATGACCATCTGGATGATCCAGAAATGGGAGAAGGTCATGTGGTCTGATGAGACAAAAATAGAGCTTTTTGGTCTAATCTCCACTTGCCGTGTTTGGAGGAAGAAGAAGGATGAGTACAACCCCAAGAACACCATCCCAACTGTGAAGCATGGAGGTGGAAACATCATTCTTTGGGGATGCTTTTCTGCAAAGGGGACAGGACGACTGCACCGTATTGAGGGGAGGATGGATGGGGCCATGTATCGCAAGATCTTGGCCAACAACCTCCTTCTCTCAGTAAGAGCATTGAAGATGGGTCATGGCTGGTTCTTCCAGCATGACAACGACCCGAAACACACAGCCAGGGCAACTAAGGAGTGGCTCCGTAAGAAGCATCTCAAGGTCCTGGAGTGGCCTAGCCAGTCTCCCGACCTGAACCCAATAGGAAATCTTTGGAGGGAGCTGAAAGTCCGTATTGCCCAGCGACAGCCCCGAAACCTGAAGGATCTGTATGGAGGAGTGGGCCAAAATCCCTGCTGCAGTGTGTGAAAACCTGGTCAAGAACTACAGGAAACGTATGATCTCTGTAATTGCAAAAAAGGTTTCTGTACCAAATATTAAGTTCTGCTTTTCTGATGTATCAAATACTTATGTCATGCAATAAAATGCAAATTAATTACTTAAAAATCATACAATGTGATTTTCTGGATTTTTTGAAGAGTATCTATGATAAAAAATTACAGACTTCTACATGCTTTGTAAGTGGGAAAACCTGCAAAATCGGCAGTGTATCAAATATATATAAAATAAAATAATAATTACATTTACATAAGTATTCTGACCCTTTACTCAGTACTTTGTTGAAGCAAAGTTGGCAGCGATTACAGCCTCGAGTCATCATAGGTATGACGCTAAATGTTTGGAACACCTGTATTTGGGGAGTTTCTCCCATTTTTCTCTGCAGATCCTCTAAAGCTCTGTCAGGTTGGAATGGAGCGTCGCTGCACAGCTATTTTCAGGTCTCTCCAGAATTGTTTGATCGGGTTCAGGTACGGACTCTGGCTGGGCCACTTAAGTACATTCAGAGACATGTCCCGAAGCCACTCCTGCATTGTCTTGGCTGTGTGCTTAGGGTCGCTGTCCTGTTGGAAGGTGAACCTTCGCCCCAGTCTGAGGTCCTGAGTGATCTGGAGCAGATTTTTATCAAGGATCTCTCTGTCTTTTGCTCCGTTCATCTTTCCCTAAATGCTGACTAGTATTCCAGTCCCTGCTGCTGAAAAACATCCCTACATCATGGTGCTGCCAAATGAACAATGACCCCAAGCATACTTCCAAAGTTTTGGCAAAATGGCTTAAGGACAAAGTCAATGTATTGGAGTGGCCATCACAAGGCCCTGACCTCAATCCTATAGAAAATGTGTGGGCAGAACTGAAATAGCGTGTGCGAGCAATAAGGCCTACAAACCTGACTCAGATACACCAGTTCTGTCAGGAGGAATGAGCCAATATTCACCCAACTTATTGTTGGAAGCTTATGGAAGGCTACCCAAAACGTTTTACCCAAGTTAAACAATTTAAAGGCATCGCTACCAAATACTAATTGAGTGTATGTACCCACTAGGAATGTGATGAAATAAATAAATAATTCTCTCTACTATTGTTCTGACATTTCACATTCTTAAAATTATGTGGTGTTCGTAACTGACCTAAGACAGGGCATTTTTACATGGATTAAATATCAGGAATTGAGTTTAAATGTATTTGGCTAAGGTGTATGTAAACTTCCGACTTCAACTGTATTTTGTTGTTCTTGAATATGGTAAGAGTCTCACACATTTGTCAGTAAAATCTTAACAATCTGCATTTGTATTTCACCCTATAATGTTGCAAAATATTAAAATGCATATTAAAAGCTTTAATATGCATTTAACCTTACACATTATGCTTCGCACTCAGCATTAAAGGGGAAGTTCAAGATTTTACAACTTCATGTTAGATGGTTCCTCATCGTGAAAGTAGTCTGTGTCAAGACAAAATGTAATCCATTGGTCGGTTTTCTCTAAACAGGAACTACAGACTTCAGCTAACTTTAGCCACAGCTAGCTAAAAAACTATAGGAATGATAGGGGCAATTTTCATGCAATTTTCATTACCAAATAAACTCAAATAAATGTGGCTTTATGTTAGTTAAAGGTGATTGTTCCATAAAAAATCACTGCACAATTGCCCTATCACTTCCATTGATTGTTAGCTATCGGTGGTTAAAGTTAGCATGAATTTGTAGTGGCTGTTTCCCAGACACAGATTAAGCCTAGTCCTGGACTAAATAGCTCTTTCATTGGAGAAAGGTCTAGGCTTCATCTGTGTCTGGGATATATGGAATCACTAAGCAATATCTTGCTGTAAAGTAGGCCAACAAATACATCTTTAGATTGCATACAGTACATGGCTGAAAACGGGTGGAAACGTTACACAGGAAGTGATGCATGTCTTTCCCCTAACCAATCAAGTCATTCTTAGATTTTTGAACACCCCACAATTCTTTTCATTTTGTCAGTCTTTCGTAGTAACAAAGAAAAACAGTTGTTAAAGCTACAGTCAGTCCATATCAAGATGATCAGAATCTGCCTTCTTTCGGGACTTCTCTCTCAAGTTTGTAAGTGCATGTACTAATGTCACATAGTATTTTACTGAACAGTATAATCAAAGCGAATAACATTATCTTGTTGGAAATTCATATCTAAAGGTAATGATATAAATTATATTCAGTTTGGACAGCAATGTGACCGATATATATTCAGGTAATTTGAATTGCATTAGTTTGATGACAATGAACAAATTACACTGTTATCAAATGTTGAACATTGTCCATTTCCATCTGATTCACATTTTGGCAGACCTGATTCAGACTGAAGATGTACCTCAACCAATACCAGTGACTACAAGTCTATTTGGAGACACTGTATCTTTGCCATGTCCTAAAGTGGAATCTCAACAGTTCCTGTACTGGTACAGACAAACTGTTGGCCAACTGCCCCATCTTGTCGCATCTGTATACTATGCATCAGAACCTGTACTTAAAGGAGAGTTTAAGAACCCACGTTTCAAAGTGGAGAAATCTGAATATGCGTATAATCTCATTATCAGAAATATCAGCACATTAGATGAGGCAACATACTTTTGTGGAATGGGGACAATATACGAGATGAAATATGGAAATGCAAAATTTTTGTCTGTGAAGGGTAATTACATTTAAATTGTCTATATCAATGTTCACCAAGTGTTTTTGTGTATTGTTATACATAGTACAGAAGATTTTAAAATCTTTTCGCTCTTTTCTAGCAAACAAAACACTATTTCCAAAACTGCCATGTGCCTAAAGGAATGTTTACTATTTAAAACTCTATGACGTCTCCACTTTACAAGCTTATGAATAATTATTTTCTCAATACAATTACACAATATAGGACACAATCACCTTACATTGGTGCAGCAACCAGTTTCTGATCCAGTCCATCCAGGAGACTCTGTGACTCTACAGTGTACAGTACTCTCTGAGACCTGTACAGAAGAACACAGTGTGTACTGGTTCAGATCCGGATCAGGAGAATCCCATCCAGGAGTCATTTACACCCCTGGGAACAGGAGTGATGAGTGTAAGAAGAGCCCTGAGACTCCGTCTCCTACACAGAGTTGTGTCTACAGCCTCTCCAAGAACAACCTCAGTCTCTCTGATGCTGGGACTTACTACTGTGCTGTGGCCACATGTGGGGAGATCCTTTTTGGCAACGGAACAAACCTAAAAATAGGTAGGTAATGAATATTATGAGTTGTAGTGTCAACATTATAGGAGAAGGTTTAGTACTATTTAAATGGTACATATTCACTGAGTGTACAAAACATTAAGAACATCTTCCTAATATTGAGTTGCACCCCCTTTTGCCCTCAAAACACGCCTCAATTAATTGGGGCATGGACTCTACATGGTGCCGAAAGCATTCCATAGGCATGCTGGCCCATGTTGATCCCAATGCTTCCCACAGTTGTGTCAAATTGGCTGGATTTAACAGGTGACAGGTGATTTAAAAGGTGACATCAATAAGGGATCATAGCTTTCACCTGGATTCACCTAGTCAGTCTGTCATGAAAAGAGCAGTTCATAATGTTTTGTACAGTCAGTGTATAGCACAGTGGTTGAGGTCTATGTGCCTTTTGCTAAGACAATATTCTCCATATTCATTCTGATGGATATGGAGATTGAATGTCCTTAGACAGATTAGGATGATGGAGATGGAGAACAAATGTCTTTATTTAGGAAAAGGGAGTTTGGGTTGGAAAGGCAGGATTGAGACGAAAGACAGAGCCCCTCATCAGAGCACCATACCTGCTTCTCCAGCTTTCAGTAACTCCATAGAATCCGCTCCTTTCTGTAGGTACTGGTTCTCCATTACCAAAAATGTAGAAACCACCTGTGTGACTCCATGGCTGCTGAAAAGCGCTGGATATGCAGTCACACAACAACAGTGTTTAGGAACAGTCCCTGATCCTCCTCTGCCATCTACCGAAACAATTCTATTTGAATATAAGGGTGGTATATACATATCTCATACTATTTTATTTGAATATAAGGGTGGTATCTATATCTCTATTACTATTTTATTTGAATACAAGGGTGGTATATCTCTTTTACTATTTTATTTTAATATCTGGTAGTATATATCTCTGTTAAAATTGTATTTTAATATAAGTTGGTATATCTCTCTTACTATTTTATTTTAACATAAGGGTGGTATATGTCTCTTACTATTTATTTTAATATAAGGGTGGTATATCTCTCTTACTATTTATTTTAATATCGGGTGGTATATATATATATATCTTACACTTTTAATTTTAATATAAGGGTTGTATATATCTCTCTTACTATTTATTTTATTATAAGGGTGATATATCTCTCTTACTATTTATTTTAATATAAGGGTGGTAAAGGTCTCTTACTATTTATTTTAATATAAGGGTTCTCTTACTATTATATTTTTTCTGCCTTTTAGAAAGATCTCTAGATCATGTCGTCATTGGACTGGGAGTGACATCAGTTTTCTGTGTGATTGTGATCATTGTCCTCGTCTTCACCAGAAATACAATTTGTGAACATTGTAAAGGTGATCTCTTTGCTATTATAAACTGTAGATGAACACCTAATACATTTTAATACACAATACTTTTATCTCAGTATTTTACTTAACTTGACTTTTGTCATGTTGATGCTTGTTTTTATTCATGTTAACAGTGAGTGTTATTGGACATGACAACTCAACCACCGAATGTGATCAGGTAAATTAATACAATTGTTATAATATCGGCCTGTTGGTAGATGATTTCTAATATGATATTAGATACTCCATTTATCTGACTATAATTATGACTACATTTTTATCAAAAACCAACAAAATTACGATGATGATTCACAGGATCAAGATGGAGTTACATTGAATTATGCTGCATTGAATTTCTCTGAGAGGAAAACTAAAAGAGGAAGAAAGAAGAGAGAGACTCCACAGGAGAGTGTGTACTCTGATGTCAGGTACTCAGGCTGGGAGTGAACTTTGTTTATGTGCAGAGGAATGGGTGCAGTTTTGGCAAGAAACTTTTCTTAATATTTATGTATATAATGTAATTAAACAGTCATGAAATTTTAGCCTCACTGATACAGTGACATTTTGTATTGTGTAAGACAGTGGCGGAAGTTTCCTTATACCTATCATGAGGTTGCTACAACCAAGTTTAAAAGTTAGGTGAACACAGGTCAAGAGAAAGATTTGAGGTGACACATGGACAGATAGTGACATATTCAATAACGCCTTGCAGACTTTTGCCAGCATCTAGCTGACCTATGGTGTCATCATTAGTCCAATAGTTGCAAAGAAGAGGTTCTAATGAACAAATACAGGTATGTCTATCCCCATTTCGTTACAGTTGCTTCCGTTTAAGAAAGTTTTTTTAACAGAATCGGCAGTATGAATACAGTATATCCCTGATCACACGCAAAGAGCTCACTTTCATAGCCACATACAAACAGCTTATTGTATTCCTTCTCTCATCTACGCGCTTTCCTCCTCTCACGTTTTCTCTTCGCGTATGGACTTCAATGCACAACACATCAGCTGTCTGTGACCAGGCGAAAAAACCTAGTTAACCCGCTACAATTATGCACAATCAGAAAGTAGTTTAGCATCTACACCAGCGGACCCCGTTGGCAATAGATTAGTTAAGCTTACCTTGACTTGGAAGAGTTCCAGTGTTGGATAGTTATAGCCAGCTAGCTAACATAGCATCCCTCTGTTTGAGCCAGGTGTTTGTGTAGGCTAAAAGTGAAAAGAAAAGTACAAAATGACAATCTCTCTCTCTTGCTCCTGTTTTCATTTTTGAAGAAATTATTGTCTATTGTCTTTCTCTCTGAGTCAACTACTCACCACATTTTATGCACTGCAGTGCTAGCTAGCTGTAGCTTATGCTTTCAGTACTATATTAATACTCTGATCCTTTTATTGGGTGGACAACATTTCAGTTAATGCCACAAGAGCTTCGATTATTGGGAGGATATCCTCTGGAAGTTGTCATAATTACTGTGTAAGTCTATAGGAGACATGAGCCTCCTACATTTTGTATTGAAGTCAATGTATACAGAGGAGGACGGAAGCTAGTCCAGCTACACCATGGTGCTACCTTAGAGAGTTCTGTTGAGGCTACTGTAGACCTTCATTGCAAAACAGTGTATTTGAATCAATTATTTGGTGATGTGAATAGATTTTGTATAGTTTTATCTAAAAAGGATAACTTTTTAAATGTTTATTTTATGAAATTCACTGAGGAGGATGGTCCTCCCCTTCCTCCTCTGAGGAGCCTCCACTGATGTAAGAAGCTCATTCTTCTAGGAGCGTTGTCTGTCAGTGGAAAACTTTTATGGAACGGCTTGTCCTGTCAGGTATAGGGTCAGAAACCACTGAGGTCTTTAAGTCATCCCTGAAAAACCCAGCTTTTTAGTTTGGCCTATAATCTGTAATTGTATTGTTATTTTAGATTTCCTTAGTGATCCTATGTTCTCCTCTTGTATCGTATCTCTTGTATGTCAGCCCAAGGTTTAGACATCTCTTCTGCTTAGCGTCCTCCCTGAGATTAGAAGGTTGAGTGTTTGATCCCCGGTAGTCACTCAGTATAAAGCAGATGGATTCGGGGTCAGTGTCCTGTCCAGGGAGTGTACTTGTACATCAAGCTGCCTACCTCTACAGAATCAGGAGATAGGCTCCAGCCCAAATGAGCCGTTCTGACTCAGACAAGGATAAGCTGCTCACCTATTGTTCTACTGTAAAGTGAGTTGAAATTATGTTCTTCAAAGAAAATTAGAGTTGATCAGCCCCCATTTGAAGTTATTTTTCAATAATGTTTAACTGTATTATGGTTCTATTTGTCTTTTTTTTTATTATTGTTTTATTTATGATTGTTGTGTCATTTACTGTAAGCCATGAAACAAACAATAAGATATCATAACTTATTAAACATTGTATATAATGTAGGTTAATTATGTTGTACAGTATTTCTTGAGTTCCAACATCATACTGTATTTATAGCTATGTACCAGCATGTACCATTAGGACTGTGTCGAATTATCAAAACAATTTATCATTAAACATTGTCTGACTCATCACATTATTTAAAATGGAGCTTTGAATAAAAGGTACAAAGGTTGATTTACACAACTGTCATCAAAGGTCAACTCTTTGATATTGACTACTAGTTAAACATACTGCACATGTATCCATACTTGATTTCTGAAATAATCAAAGAAACAAAAAAGCTCAAGCCAGACACAGTATATAGAATTCGTTAGTAACTCTGGGAATTACACTCCTTTAAACTGTAGAAAACAAACTGTAATCAATGTCTATCAAAAAAATATTGCTTGTTTCTGCCAGGTTGCAACCTCCAATGGTGGACCGACTGGATGCTCCCCCTGTTCTTACATTTCTTTCTCCTGGTTCCAGTTGTCTTGGTGGTAAAGGTCACTGCAGAGTATTGTAGCCAGGCACCACTGAATCCCTGAGAAGAAAATTTGATAAAAAAACGACAATTCCTAAGATGAGTGAATCATTTCCACAAGGCTTTGTTACAGAACAGTGGAGTGGAATAGCAGGCATCTCAAATTGCTGGTCTCAGTAAAACATATAGCATTGATGTTGATCATTAAGATAGATAGTAGTCACATATGTTTTGTAAGCTAGTATTTGTAGCTGTTGACCCAAATCGTCAGCATTGAGAACGCCATCACAGATCTCTTTCTACAGCAGAATTAATTGAAATGATTAGTAAAATAAAATAAAGCAACAACAACATACTATGATTTATCCAGAGACAGCTGGATTAGTAAAAGTGCACATAAGAGAGAAAAGTACCAAGAATGGTACCTGCATAACAGTATGATTGATAGACGGACGGACGGAAGGACGGATGGACAGACAGACAGACAGACAGACAGTCTATTGAGCCACGAGGGGACATTTCTTAAGTGCCTGCATGACAATGGTGTAAAGTACTTAAGGAAAAATACATTAAAGTACTACTTAAGTAGTTTTTTGTGGTATCTGTACTTTAGTATTTATATTTTTGACAACTTTTGCTTATACTTAACTACATTTCTTATGAAAATAGTGTACTTTATACTTCATACATTTTACCTGACACCCAAAAGGTACTTGTTACATTTGGAATGCTTACCAGGACAGGAAAATGGTCCAATTCACACACTTACAGTACCAAGAGAACAACCCTGGTCATCTCTACTGCCTCTGATCTGGCATACTCACCAAACACAAATGCTTGGTTTGTAAATAATGTCTGAGTGTTGGGAGTGTCCCACTGGCTATCGATACATAAATAAAATACTAAAAAGTGCCATCTGGTTTGTTTAATATAAGGAATTAGAAATTATTTATACTTTAACTTTTGATACTTAAGTATATTTTAGCAATTACATTTACTTTTGATGCTTACAGTTGAAGTCGGAAGTTTACATACACCTTTGCCAAATACATTTAAACTCATTTAGTATTTGGTAGCATTGCCTTTAAATTGTTTAACTTGGGTCAAACGTTTCGGGTAGCCTTCCACAAGCTTCCCACAATAAGCTGGGTGAATTTTGGCCCATCCCTCCTGACTGAACAGGTTTTGAGTCAGGTTTCTAGGCCTCCTTGCTCGCACACGCTTTTTCAGTTCTGCCTACAAGTTTCTATAGGATTGAGGTCATGGCTTTGTGATGACCACTCCAATACCTTGACTTTGTTGTCCTTAAGCCATTTTGCCACAACTTTGGAAGTATGCTTGTGGTCATTGACCATTTGGAAGACCCATTTGCGACCAAGCTTTAACTTCCTGACTGATGTCTTGAGATGTTGCTTCAATATATCCACATCATTTTCCTTCCTCATGATGCCATCTATTTTGTGAAGTGCACCAGTCCCTCCTGCAGCAAAGCACCAACACAACATGATGCTGCCACCCCCATGCTTCACGGTTGGGATGGTGTTCTTCGGCTTGCATGCCTCCCCCTTTCTCCTCCATAATTATGGCCAAACAGTTCTATTTTTGTTTCATCAGACCAGAATAAATTTCTCCAAAAAGTACTATCTTTGTCCCCATGTGCAGTTGCAAACCATAGTCTTGCTTTTTATGGCGGTTTTGGAGCAGTGGCTTCTTCCTTGCTGAGCGGCCTATCAGGTTATGTCGCTATAGGACTCGTTTTACTGTGGATATAGATACTTTTGTAACTGTTTCTTCCAGCATCTTCACAAGGTCCTTTGCTGTTGTTCTGGGATTGATTGATTTGCACTTGAAATTTCCAAGCTGTTTAAAGGCACAGTCAACTTAGTGTATGTAAACTTCTGACCTACTGGAATTGTGATATAGTGAATTATAAGTGAAATAATATGTCTGTAAACAATTGTTGGAAGAATGACTTACAGTGGGGAGAACAAGTATTTGATACACTGCCGATTTTGCAGGTTTTCCCACTTACAAAGCATGTAGAAGTCTGTAATTTTTATCATAGGTACTCTTCAAAAAATCCAGAAAATCACATTGTATGATTTTTAAGTAATTAATTTGCATTTTATTGCATGACATAAGTATTTGATACATCAGAAAAGCAGAACTTAATATTTGGTACAGAAACCTTTTTTGCAATTACAGAGATCATACGTTTCCTGTAGTTCTTGACCAGGTTTTCACACACTGCAGCAGGGATTTTGGCCCACTCCTCCATACAGATCCTTCAGGTTTCGGGGCTGTCGCTGGGCAATACGGACTTTCAGCTCCCTCCAAAGATTTCCTATTGGGTTCAGGTCGGGAGACTGGCTAGGCCACTCCAGGACCTTGAGATGCTTCTTACGGAGCCACTCCTTAGTTGCCCTGGCTGTGTGTTTCGGGTCGTTGTCATGCTGGAAGAACCAGCCATGACCCATCTTCAATGCTCTTACTGAGAGAAGGAGGTTGTTGGCCAAGATCTTGCGATACATGGCCCCATCCATCCTCCCCTCAATACGGTGCAGTCGTCCTGTCCCCTTTGCAGAAAAGCATCCCCAAAGAATGATGTTTCCACCTCCATGCTTCACAGTTGGGATGGTGTTCTTGGGGTTGTACTCATCCTTCTTCTTCCTCCAAACACGGCAAGTGGAGATTAGACCAAAAAGCTCTATTTTTGTCTCATCAGACCACATGACCTTCTCCCATTTCTGGATCATCCAGATGGTCATTGGCAAACTGCAGACGGGCCTGGACATGCGCTGGCTTGAGCAGGGGGACCTTGCGTGCGCTGCAGGATTTTAATCCATGATGGTGTAGTGTGTTACTAATGGTTTTCTTTGAGACTGTGGTCCCAGCTCTCTTCAGGTCATTTACCAGGTCCTGCCGTGTAGTTCTGGGCTGATCCCTCACCTTCCTCATGATCATTGATGCCCCACGAGGTGAGATCTTGCATGGTGCCCCAGACCGAGGGAGATTGACCGTCATCTTGAACTTCTTCCATTTTCTAATAATTGCGCCAACAGTTGTTGCCTTCTCACCAAGCTGCTTGCCTATTGTCCTGTAGCCCATCCCAGCCTTGTGCAGGTCTACAATTTTATCCCTGATGTCCTTACACAGCTCTCTGGTCTTGGCCATTGTGGAGAGGTTGGAGTCTGTTTGATTGAGTGTGTGGACAAGTGTCTTTTATACAGGTAACGAGTTCAAATAGGTGCAGTTAATACAGGTAATGAGTGGAGAACAGGAGGGCTTCTTAAAGAAAAACTAACAGGTCTGTGAGAGCCGGAATTCTTACTGGTTGGTAGGTGATCAAATACTTATGTCATGCAATAAAATGCAAATTAATTATTTAAAAATCATACAATGTGATTTTCTGGATTTTCTCTCACAGTTGAAGTGTACCTATGATAAAAATTACAGACTTCTACATGCTTTGTAAGTGGGAAAACCTGCAAAATCGGCAGTGTATCAAATACTTGTTCTCCCCACTGTATGTCATGCACAAAGTAGATGTCCTAACCAACTAGGCTTCTTCCCATCTGATCATTTACATTAATAGTGGTAATAAAATTACCTTTGACCTCCAGTTTGGTTCCGTTACCCAACAGGATCTCCCCACATGTGGCCACAGCACAGTAGTAAGTCCCAGCATCAGAGAGACTGAGGTTGTTCTTGGAGAGGCTGTAGACACAACTCTGTGTAGGAGAGGGAGTCTCAGATCTCTTCTCACACTCATCACTCCTGTTCCCAGGGGTGTAAATGACTCCTGGATGGGATTCTCCTGATCCGGATCTGAACTAGTACACACTGTGTTCTCCTGTACAGGTCTCAGAGAGTACTGTACACTGTAGAGTCACAGAGTTTTCTGGAAGGACTGGATCAGAAACTGGCTGTTGCTAAACCTCTTTCCACTGTTACCTAAATGTTACATTTTGTTGGATGAAGGACATTCTCAAGTTTAAATGAAGCAGGATCTGTAGCATTAATAGCACATCTTTGAGACAGTGTGCATCTAGAACAATGCACCAAAATGAACTGTATAATATCCACTGATGACTATACTGTACACTGATAATAATATACTGATGAACTATACAAAAATGTTCCATTTGATACTTTGTTCACACTGCACAGTAGTAGGTTGCCTCATCTGATGTGTTGATACTGCTGATCATGAGATGAGATACGTCTTCAGCTTTGTCCACTTTAAAACGTGGGTTATTAAACCTTCCAGAAAGAACAGGTTTTGAAGAATCAGTAATAGCTGCCACAACGTGGGGCATTTTACCAAAATGTTTGTTATCTGCGAATTGGCATGATAGAGATATGGAGTCTCTGAGCTGAACAGTGGTCAGTGGAACTGGCTGATGATCTTCTTGATTTTGAATCAGGTCTGCAATAGATTTGAAATAAGTTTTGTAAATACATTAACTTTGTCAATTCAGACGTCAATCTGTAGAATAATTAGCAAAGCTGTCAGAGCTATCTGGGCATAGACTAGGACAAAGCCTAACCAATGTCCTTAAAACCATGGAAAACATACTGATAAGGTGATATTTCCTGTCATAGCTGTCAAAACTACATTGATATAGCTACAGTATTCCATCCTCTTTCTGCACTACTTTCCAATAGTCTAAGACGTAGATTACACATTCAAATTCTGCAATTCAGTAAGACAATTGGTTAGGCATGCACTTACAAGGCTGAGTGAGAAGTACCAAACCAAAGCTGGTTCTGATCATCTTGCTACGTTGCTGTTGTTGTGATAACAGTTTGTCTTCTGTCCCCTAACTATCAAACATGTAATGACTGATGTGACAAAAGGAATAGAACTAGGGTCTGGACATGGTAACATTGATGATTGAGGCCATAGTGGCCTTGTCGGCAGGTAGCCCAGTGGTTAGAGTGTTGGGACCATAACCGAAAGGTTGCTGGATCGAATCCCCGAGCTGACAAGGTAAAAATCCTAGGCCGTCATTGAAAATAAGAATTTGTTCTTAACTGACTTGCCTAGTAAAATAAAGGTAAAATAAAAAAAAACTACAGCAACATTCGTGCTACTAAAGAGATGGGTACTACAACAACATGTATTCTACTAAAGAGATGGGTACTACAACATGTATGCTACTAAAGAGATGGGTACTACAACATGTATGCTACTAAAGAGATGGGTACTACAGCAACATGTATGCTACTAAAGAGATGGGTACTACAGCAACATGTATGCTACTAAAGAGATGGGTACTACAGCAACATGTATGCTACTAAAGAGATGGGTACTACAGCAACATGTATGCTACTAAAGAGATGGGTACTACAGCAACGTATGCTACTAAAGAGATGTGTGAACAGATATTTGCAACATCAAATTGTGTGCAGTGATGATTATTCATAAAACATTGTAACAAACATTTACTCCTCAGAGTTTATCCGAATGCACTGTACCTCCAACCCTGACTGGTGGATGCCTTCTGAGGAGCAGATCAACAAGGTGTTCAGCGACGCGGTGCGCCAGGGTCGGGCCGTGGGCACCTTCCTGGGCAGCAGTGGTAGTAGCACTAGCAGTCTTTACATGGAGGCTTACGACGGGCCCCTGTCACAGGACGAAGTGTACCCGAAGGGCTCTCACAATGGCCTGGGGGATTGAAAGGAGCAAGAATGAAGCCTTGGTCAGGATTCAGTCCAAGGTGCGTTATAGAGCAGGACACTAGATAGCCGACAGTGAGCCTTTTAAAGGCAATTTCCCCAGCTTTTCGCAGAGATCGCATTCATGGTGAACGCTGCAAATTTTGGCTCAAGCGTAAATTTCCTTTAAAAGGCTCATTGTCGGCTGACTAGGGCGATTGACAACAACGCGACTTGGATTTCATCCTGGCCACTGTCTTCTAAAAGGTGGCATCACTCCTACTCGATGCTAGTCCCTCAACCGGGGTGGTGATACTGCTGATTTGTCACCACAGATGGTGTACATAGCAGGTTAGGATAATTCATGTGAGAGTTCGGCTTAGCTACAATGCTAGTTGTCAACAACTGGTGTCCCTGACAAGGCCACTAGATGGAGCTGGAGGCCTACTCAATCTAGCCACAACGGTAGAAACCTAGACGGACTATCTGTGGCGTCGAGACAATGAGGATGAGAATAGTATAACTGTAGGCCCGAGCCAACTGGTACTCACCTGCTCTTCTGGCGTAATGCTACAGAGCAGGGCAGGAAAATAACATTCAAACAACATTCAAGAGGACGTAGTCTCCCCGTTCAACTTGCTAAAACAGTATTTAAGGGGTTGTGTGTTTGCAAGGGTGTTTCCTCTAAAATGTTCCAATGTTGAACATACATTTATTATGGTACATGAAAGCAGCAGAATGTTGTACAAGTCATGTTCAACTGTTTGTAAAACTACAACGCTAGTTTTTCCTCAGTCTTCCTTCTGCCATTGCTTTGTGGAAAATGTTACAAAAAGGTTACATACAGTAATATAGAATTTTGCCAACTAAGGGAGCTACAGAAATCAGTAGGTCTGACTATAGCTGGTTCATTTCCAAACGACAATTAAGACAATTCTAGTGTGCTGTTTTTCAATGAGGATTATAACAGTTTCCATTTGCTATAGAACATCGTCGTGAATATACTGGAATGTACTGCACTATGATTGAGATGATTATTATGATATCTGTAATGAGAAGAGAAAACAATGAAAATTAGACAATATCCTTCCTTATACAGACGCCTAAAATAAATGATGTTGGTTAATTTAGACAAAACTCCCCCCTGACGCGCAGACGAACTTGGTACAAAACGCACTTTGCCCGGATGGTCTTTAGAATGATATTCCAGTTGTCTCAGAGAGCAGCTGCATTGGTTGGTTCTCTGAAACCTTTTTTTTTTCATGTGGTTTTGAAAATTCATCAGTTGTAATGGAAGGGGACGGCGCTCGGCGGATGTGTGTGGCTGTGCATGTCGGTGTTTGAGTAAGAAACAGGTGAGAACCAACCAGTAAAAGCACAGCCCATTTCATTACTGACGCATCGTGCTGACATCAAACAGCCTCCTTCCCCAGACTCAGAGGCTTGGACTTGGAGTTTGGTATCAACCAGGCAACTTATATTAACCAAAGATAATTAAAGTAGACCTGCAGGATTTGTGCAACTGTATAATGACTATTGATTGACGGATTGCCATTGATTGTATTTAATCATGATACATTTCAGTTCATTGATGGTAAATATTCAAGAGATTGGTGGTAGAGCCAAACCACCAAAGCCCAGACTAGTTTAAAACTTTGGCTTGATAACGCCCCACTCAAAGCAATAAACACTATATTTGAAATGCCTTAAAGGCCCAGTGGAGTCAAAAACTTAATTTCCCTGTGTTTTATATACATTTCCACACTATGAGGTTGGAATAATACTGTGAAAATGATAATAATGCCCTTCTAGTGTAAGAGCTGTTTGAAAAGACCACCAGAAATTTCAGCCTGTTTTGGTGGGATGGAGTTTTGGCTAAAATTAGTTAAAATCTCTACGCCAATAACAGAATATGGTGCTTGCATCACTGCTTTATGTGTTTGCCACATAGGCCACATAATACTGAATAGTGTACTGTATATGTGTTAACTGTGTTTGCTAAATGACCATAGTATTCTAATTATACCCCAAGAACTACAGTACCCATAATGCTAGCTAGTGTCAGACTGCTGCTAAAATCAGAAGATAAGGGCGGCAGTTAGCCTATTGGTTAGAGTGTTTGGCCAGTAACTGAAAGGTTACTAGTTTGAATCCTCAAGCTGACAAGGTGGAAAGTCTGTTGATGTGCCCTTGAGCAAGGCACTTACTCCTAATTGCCACCATGGTCAGACCCTGGCCATGACCCTACTCTCTGTGGGTGTCTCAGGGAGAGTTGGATATACAAAAAACACATTCCTAGTAAATACACACTTGTACATAGGACAAAAGTAAGCACCCACCAAGTTTATTATTTTGTATTATTATTAGATACCATAGATGTGTACTAGAGAGCTCCTCTCAATGGCTGCTTCAGTGACAGCATGGGGGCAAAGGGCTTTCCCCATTTTGGAGTCATGAACTGGGTGGGACTTGCTATGATTTAAGGAAGGATCATAGAATTCCATCCAGGACAGCAGGGGCAGTCAGCCAATGAATTAAACTCCAGAGTAAACATTCCATAACTGCAGGTGGCAGTAAATCACCAACCTTGACTTTATACCTGTTCTTTACACACTACTTTTTTTTTATTTTTACCTTTATTTTACTAGGCAAGTCAGTTAAGAACATATTCTTATTTTCAATGACAGCCTAGGAACAGTGGGTTAACTGCCTTTGTTCAGGGGCAGAACGACAGATTTTTACCTTGTCAGCTCGGGGATTTGATCCAGCAACCTTTCGGTTATGGGCCCAACACTCTAACCACTGGGCTACCTGCCGCCCTACAGCACAGTAGGTGTTGGTATGCGCCTTTTCAGTTTATTTTTGAACTACCTACGCTCAACCTTGAAACTTGAAGAAGAAATTGACTACTTCAAAATTGAGATATCCCTCAATGCGCTGCCCATGCTGTCACAGAAGCGGCCATTTAGAAGTGTTCTCCAGTACACATCTATAGAAGAGATTTGAGCCTTTCACATAACTTCCGAAAAACACCTGCTATTATACTAACTGTTGCAGAATTCATCATTATGTTACTTCCTGGTCTTTCAGTCATTTATGTAGTTGATTATAACAGAGAATATCAATAAGTGAAGAATATGTTCATCAATACCAAACATTTTCTCTCACAGCCCTTAACTATACTAAATATGTATCAATGTGGCTTCAACCAAAGCAGTGATTCATTGTGAATCATTGTACCAATAGGGAGAGAGAAGTCTGCTGTGTTTTTCATTATTCTTATTTTTAGAGTTCATTTGGGACGTTCTTGTCCTTCAAGAGTGTACTGCACTCATTTTATAAATTTGAATATATAACATTTAACTGCTGACTACAAGTTGGTAAAGTTACATTGAAAAACAAAGAAATGCAGTGTGTGTGTGTGGCAGAGGTGTGGACTCGAGTCATGTGACTTGGACTCGAGTCAGACTCGAGTCATGAATTTGATGACTTCAGACTCGACTCGACAAAATGTACAAAGACTTGCAACTCGACTTGGAATTTAACATCAATGACTCGTGACTTCACTTGGACTTGCGCCTTATGACTCGAGAAGACTTGCTACTTCCCATGAAAACTGGGGAAAAAAAAATTCACACGGCCGCGCCGCTCTCCGTTTATCTGCATCTGTGAAAAAAATGTGCACCATCCACCTGTATGCATACAGAGAGCGCGCGCTGCCTGCACGTTATCCAATCACTGTAGTCCCACGTTGTTTTGATTCGACAGCATCTAAGCAGGCACATTGCAAGACAACCAATGAAGCACATCAAGCAACAACGCGCCAGTTGTCAAAATGATACCGAAGATAGTTTCGTTTGGCTATAAAAAATACGAGGTAGTCGACAAAAAACGAGTTGCAATCTGCAAAACATGCGGATCGAAGATTACAGACGGAGCTGCCACAACGTCCAACTTTGTTCGACACCTGAAGTTGCACAAAGAAAGGTAAGTTTTGAACGAATGCTACGCACCTTATCGGATGTACCGTAACTTACTAGCTAGCTGCTGCATATTTACTGTATCAACGAGACAAACGCACGTCTCCCTTGCTGGTTCATGCTTACAAAAATATGGATTTTTGAACTGCTATTATATGGACATTCTAAAACGCTTTCGTGAAAAACGCTTAACGTTCTTTAATGTACTAAGACAGTGTTATTAAAAGACCAAACTCTGTAAATATCATATTAATAAAGTATACTATGTACAAAACATCAGATGAGCCCAGAATATGAACGCAAACACGTTTAATAACACGTTGCGTTTTCCTCCCATAGAAAACTATTATAAGAAAAGGCTTAACGTGTCTTAATATACTGAGACAGTAATATTAAAAGACCAAACTATAAATATCATATTAATAAAGTGTTGAGTTGCGTCAATTCAAATCTGGTATTGGAACAAAGAGATTACTACGCCGTTTAAATCATCTATGTATTTTATTCTAACAAACCGTTCAATGGTAAATATGAAGTTCGTATATACAGGCTCACTGTGACACCACGCAGGGCAAACAGCAAGTCAGGGCATGGAAAAGAGAGCGCCCCTATCCTTTGTTCTTCCTTAAATACCCCGACAGGATAATTTCCGCTCCCTGCTGATCTGTCGGAGTAGAGGCTGAGTGTGGTTTAAACTTACTCAGCCTATCGTTGGCGTGCAGGCTGGTCCCAGCCTCGTGACGCAATCCAGTTGACGGAAGTAGTGGTCCTCTCAGTAGATGTCCAAGCTCCATATTACAACAAGAAACAGTTCTATCATAAAACCCCCAGCTAGCACATTCCTTCCACATAGCTCCCCCTTACCCAAACCTACAGCAGTTCTAAAGATCTATGATCACACAATACATTCACTTAATAACTCTTGTTGTAGATTAACATATTCATTAGCTAAAACATAGATCAGCCCTTACAAAAGTATACTAAATGTACAAAACATCAGATGAGGCCAGAATATGAACGCAAACACGTTTAACAACACGTTAAGTGTTTTCCTCCCATAGAAAACCATTATAAGAAAAGGCTTAACATGTCTTATGTAGGCTACTATGTATTCTGGGCTCATCTGATGTTTTGTACATAGTATACTTTATTGATATGATATTTACTTAGTTTGGTCTTTTAATAGCACTGTCTTAGTACATAAGACACGTTAAGCCTTTTCTTATAATGGTTTTCTATGGGAGGAAAATGCTTAACGTGTTATTAAACGTGTTTGCGTTCATATTCTGGGCTCATCTGATGTTTTGTACATAGTATGCTTTATTAATATGATATTTGCAGAGTTTGGTCTTATAATATTACTGTCTTAGTGCATTAAGCAACGTTAAGCGTTTTTCACGTTAAGCGTTTTAGAATTCAGTTTCAGAGTTGCTGGTGTGCTGCCTCATTGAGGTCGTTTATGTAATTTTGGTTAATCACAACTAAGCTGAACTGTCGCTGAAGACAAAATATCACAATTAAACAATGAATGCACCCCCTTTCACAACTCGGATGTAGTTGCTGCATCCCTAAACCCATCCAAGTACAACAGGAAACATAGTAAGACGTATACATTGTAAAGAGGAAAATGATAACACAGTCACAGTAGATCCACCATTAGCCTTCCCTTTTCATATCATGCCCAAACAGCAGACAGCGCATGGACAGAGTGCTACTGTAGTCTACAGTAGGTCTGTGAGGCAGCGCACCACTGGGATATATACAGTATATAATAAAATAATAACGATTATAGTAGTAATGTTCAGAGATGCAATAGATTATTATAGTGCAGTTCTTAACTAATGGGAATATTGTTTAGCTTATTTTTGGTTTAATTTGGTTTACTTTAGTTATTTAATTTATTCAATTATTTTGTTTTTCAGCCTGACCCACCCACAGCAGAAGGCCATCTCCAATGCGATACTGTCTGACTTGATTATTGATTGCAATTTCCCTCTGTCTATTGTGGAAAATAAGAGCTTTCGTCACTTTCTGGCTGTGCTGGACAGCAAGTATACCCCAGTATGTCGCCGAACGCTGACCACAAAAACAGAGAGCCTTGCTGAGGAGAGACGGTCAAAGTTAAAAACTCAATTGAGCAACACTGACCATGTTTCAGTCACTGTGGACATTTGGTCTGATCGAAAGATGAGGGGATTCCTTGGTGTCACTGTGCACTGGATGGAGCGAGATGCAGAGAGGGTACAGCTAAAGACTAATCTCTTGGCCTGCAACCGCTTCAAAGGCTCTCACACAGCAGAGCGAATCTGTGACCAATTTGAGGCAATATGTGATGAATACAACATCAAAGCTAAATTGGACTATATAATTAGTGACAATGCTGCTAACATGCGCAAGGCATTTACAGTCTGCTTCCCCAGCGAACAGGAGGAAGATGAAGATGCTGGAGATAATCTTGATGATCCTGAGCTATGGCATGACTTAACCCAAGAAGACCAGCAAACCGTCGATGCTGCTATGGCAAAGAAACAGCGCCTGCAGTGTTTTGCACACACATTGCAGCTGGTTGTGGGAGACGGTTTGAAAGAAACAAAAGCGGCATGTCCTTCTCTCTCCAAAACTTAGCTCCCAGCTCCACACAAGCACAACGTTTAAAGACATCTTCGATGGTGAATTTGGGGAGCACAGAGGCATCCCTGCTGCAGTGAGCACGAGGTGGAATTCCACACTGCGGCAGGTAAAAGCAGTCCTTCATTGTGATCAGCAAAAGCTCTGCTCAGTTCTTGAGAAGGCCGGGCATAAAGAACTGTCATTCACACCACGAGAGTGGAATCTGCTGAAGGAGTTGGTGGACATCTTAAAACCGTTCGGAGAAGCAACTGATTTGACACAGGGGGAGAAAGTCATTACAATCAGTGCAGTTGTTCCATCCATCTTGTCCCTCAATCACCATCTTGAGAAGCTGAAGCCTCAAGTTCGTTTCCTGAGTGGCCTGGTCAGAGGTCTGCAGGCATCCCTGAAAAAAAGATTTCTTGGGATCTTCATTAATGTAAAAATGGCCCAGTCTCAAGAAGGGATCACTGCCCCCTTTTCAGACACAGTCTACCTGAAAGCAGCTGCCTTGGATCCAGCCTTTTGTCTGCTGTGGATTGAGCCCCATGTGCTGGTCAACCGTGACATCAAGGCAGAGGTGGCACAACGAGTTAAAGGTAAATATTATTGACTTGCAATGCAACTTAAATGCAACGTACAATAATTTGATCTTAATCTGATATAGGATCTAATGTGATATTAATCTGACTTTAACAATAATAAAAAATTTCAGTCTTGAACAGTATCATCAACATCTGCTGTTGTGACACGTTTTTTTTTTTTTTTTTAGAATTGATCCTGCAAGATGCTGCAGAGACAGAGCAGCCTGTGCCGGTGCCTGCTGAAGAAGAACTAGAGGACATGGAAGGAGAAGGGCTGTTTGCTGCATACCATAAGAGGCAGAAAAGGGATGTTGGGACCCCACCAGCAGTACAGCTAAGTCACTACATTGACATGGCAGAAGGACAGAATGCCCTTTTGTTCTGGGCACTGAACAGTAAGACTCTTCCTTCACTCTTTCAAGTAGCCATCCGAGTCTTGGCAGTGCCTGCTTCTAGTGCTCCAGTGGAGCGAGTTTTCAGCCATGGTGGCATCATTCTGCGTCCCCATCGTGCACAAATGACTGACAGACTTTTGGCCAATTTGATCTTTTGCAAATGCAATGCAGTATAGGGGCCTCCCTCCACCTGTCCACAGCACGCATGCGCGCACACACACTCACTCTCTGCTCATCACCTGTCCACACAGCTCTCTCTCTCCTGTGGTAGGAGTTTCACATGGAGTAAGATCCGTTCATTTGCAGTGCAGGTTCCCACACTGTTTTTACTTCCAGAGCTTTGGTGTTTGTCCTTCCCCGTAAACCATTTTCTCTCTCTCTCTCTCTCTCTCTCTCTCTCTCTCTCTCTCTGCATTGTTCTAGTGCAATATGCTGTTCAAATACAAGCATTTTTTTTGTGAAAATTAAATGTTATGTTTTTTGCTGTATTTGATTAATGTTATTGTATAAAAAGGTTTAAATAAATACAAATCTTACAGACATACATGATTTGTATACATTTTATTTCTGTGGTAAGAGGACTTGAAATGACTCGAAACTAAAATGGTAGGACTTTGGACTCGACTTGAGACTTGATGGCTTTGACTTTTGACTAGACTTGGGACTTGCCTCATCTTTGACTCGACTTGACTCGGGACTCGAGGGCAAAGACTTGAGACTTACTTGTGACTTGCATAACAATGACTTTGTCCCACCTCTGGTGTGTGGTGAATAACTATAATAATAACATCATTGTTAATAACAATAGCCCTTTTGAAAAGTGTGTAAAGGTGGTCTTTAAATACGTATTCTCTCAAAAATGCCTCAGCTAAGTAGAAAAGTGCCACAGAGACCTCGTCAGTGAGCTTCTGTTGTCGTAAGGCGTACTGATTTAAATGTAAATATTTCCCTGTGATTACTGCACATTCTGACAAATAATTATTTAATCTCCAAGTGACTGTGTCAACACTGAGAAACTCCCAAGTAGATTTTTACAACAATATGAGTAGATTCTTGTGTTTTTATTTATGATGAAATAAACATTCCATCTTATTTGATTTGATCATACATGATTTATGTATACAATCACCTTACATACTTAGCAGATAAATTCTATTATTCTACATTATGTATTTTTGGGAGCGTTTGCACTTTGAGATAAATTAACTGACTTTACTAACCTACAATCACAAATCAATGCAGTGTGGCAGATGTAATTGCCACTGCCAGTTGAACCACCTTATACAATGTGGTAGGTCTACTGGCGCCAGTACTTCTGTGGCTGTTTTCAAGAGGGTCATGTATTCGCCAGGTCAGCTAAATACTGTAAACCACCAGTTTGATGGACAGCTGTCTGTATAGCCTTTACACCTCAGCTTCCACCCTCTGTTTCTTGATCATCAGGATATTCTCAAGGAGCAGCTTCTGAGCCAATTTCTTCTAAACGTTGCACTGGATGCATGGACCACCTTTCACTCCACACACCTCACTGTTTTCACCAGCTGGTCTCATGCTTGCCAAGTGCTTCTGTCTGCCGTGAAACTCCTTAAACTTGCTCTCCAAACACACACGCGCACACACACACACTCCTTGTTTTTAAACCACAGGTTTGAGCCTGCTGACACAGATGACACCCCTGATTAACTCTTCGACCAAAGATTATGTCACCAAGTTTTGCTTCAACCCGTACATGAAAGGGATCCATACAAAACCCATCTGCAGTTAATTTGGCACAACCCAGACAAAGCCATTTGCCATTGTCTTCCAACAGATGGCGTCATTCTAACGCGTTGCCATGAACCAGTGCAGACAGATTTACATGTTTCACATTGCAATACATGTTCATATAAAGAAATTGCCTTTCACAATGCAATGATCACATTACTTTTGATATGATCGTCTTCTCATTTGTTAAAATACATTTGACTATTACTTAATACGACTTAACTATTTGGTTAAACTGTAGGTTTTAAACAGTTTTTTTATGCTACAGATCTTGAGAACTACATAATTAAAATGTATGTTTGAAAAACATACATATAAAGTATGATATATATACTGTAATGTACTATTATGATGATGACTTATGATTTTACTCCACAGTAAGTTTTAAACAATCTGATATTGACAAGCTCAGATATGTACTCTGCAGTACAATCGCAAACAATAACTATACATTAAGTTGAAATTGATTTAAGACTGAAATCAGGCTTTGTAGTATATGTTTTATCTTGTGATTAAAGCCTTGTTCACACTGGTAGTTTGAAGTGACTCAAATCATATTTGTTTGCCTTTTTGATTCGAATCTGTTATTATTCCTGCAGTCTAAACTGCCAAAAAGCTCATAGAATCTGATATACAGTGGGGCAAAAAAGTATTTAGTCAGCCACCAATTGTGCAAGTTCTCCCACTTAAAGATGAGAGAGGCCTGTAATTTTCATCATAGGTACATAGGTAGGAGGTTCCTATCTCCCTCACTAACTTTAAGCATCAGCTGTCAAAGCTGCTTATCGATCACTGCACCTGTATATAACCCTTCTGTAAATAGCCCACACTACTACCTCATCCCCATATTTATTTTTGTTATTTTCACTAATCTTGCACTCCAGTATCTCTATTTGCACATCATAATTTGCACATCCTTCATTCCTGTGTTAATGATGATAATCTGTAATTTATTTCACCACTATGGTCTATTTATTGTCCTACCTCCTAACCTTACTGCATTTTGCACTACATTTTGCACTCTGTATATAGATTTTCTATTGTGTTTTTGACTGTTTGTTTACTGTGTAACTCTGTGTTGTTTTTGTCGCACTGCTTTGCTTTGTCTTGGCCAGGTCGCAGTTGCAAATGAGAACTTGTTCTCAACTGACCTACCTGGTTAAATAAAGGTGAAATAAAATAAATAAAACTAGGAGAGACAAAATGAGAAAAAAAAATCCAGAAAATCACATTGTAGGATTTTTAATGAATTTATTTGCAAATTATGGTGGAAAATAAGTATTTGGTCACCTACAAACAAGCAAGATTTCTGGCTCTCACAGACCTGTAACTTCTTATTTAAGAGGCTCCTCTGTCCTCCACTCGTTACCTGTATTAATGGCACCTGTTTGAACTTGTTATCAATATAAAAGACACCTGTCCACAATCTCAAACAGTCACACTCCACTATGGCCAAGACCAAAGAGCTGTCAAAGGACACCAGAAACAAAATTGTAGACCTGCACCAGGCTGGGAAGACTGAATCTGCAATAGGTAAGCAGCTTGGTGTGAAGAAATCAACTGTGTGAGCAATTATTAGGAAATGGAAGACATACAAGACCACTGATAATCTCCCTCGATCTGGGGCTCCACGCAAGATCTCACCCTGTGGGGTCAAAATGATCACAAGAACGGTGAGCAAAAATCCCAGAACCACACGGGGGGACCTAGTGAATGACCTGCAGAGAGCTGGGACCAAAGTAACAAAGGCTACCATCAGTAACACACTACGCCGCCAGGGACTCAAATCCTGCAGTGCCAGACGTGTCCCCCTACTTAAGCCAGTACATGTCCAGGCCCGTCTGAAGTTTGCTAGAGAGCATTTGGATGATCCAGAAGAGGATTGGGAGAATGTCATATGGTCAGATGAAACCAAAATATAACTTTTTGGTAAAAACTCAACTCGTCGTGTTTGGAGGAGAAAGAATGCTGAGTTGCATCCAAAGAACACCTACTGTGAAGCATGGGGGTGGAAACATCATGCTTTGGGGCTATTTTTCTGCAAAGGGACCAGGACGACTGATCCGTGTAAAGGAAAGAATGAATGGGGCCATGTATCTTGAGATGATTTTGAGTGAAAACCTCCTTCCATCAGCAAGGGCATTGAAGATGAAACGTGGCTGGGTCTTTCAGCATGACAATGATCCCAAACACACCGCCCGGGCAACGAAGGAGTGGCTTCGTAAGAAGCATTTCAAGGTCCTGGAGTGGCCTAGCCAGTCTCCAGATCTCAACCCCATAGAAAATCTTTGGAGGGAGTTGAAAGTCTGTGTTGCCCAGCGACAGCCCCGAAACATCACTGCTCTAGAGGAGATCTGCATGGAGGAATGGGCCAAAATACCAGCAACAGTGTGTGAAAACCTTGTGAAGACTTACAGAAAACGTTTGACCTCTGTCATTGCCAACAAAGGGTATATAACAAAGTATTGAGATAAACTTTTGTTATTGACCAAATACTTACTTTCCACCATAATTTGCAAATAAATTCATAAAAAATCCTACGTGATTTTCTGGATTTTCTTTTCTCATTTTGTCTCTCATAGTTGAAGTGTACCTATGATGAAAATTACAGGCCTCATCTTTTTAAGTGGGAGAACTTGCACAATTGGTGGCTGACTAAATACTTTTTTGCCCCACTGTAAATCTAATTCCTGGCCATGCGACTTGTCTGAACTAGATTTATTTGCCCTTTAAGGGTTTTTTAGACTATTATTTGGCATATCTTGTTGCTGGCTAGCTACTCGGTTTGACAAGAACATGTGGAAGCTAACTAGCTTGTTAATTATTTACAAACTAATTAGTGAATGTGCTAGAAAGCTAAACAGCTACCTAGCTAGATAGTTGACGCATTTGGCTAGCAAAAAGGACTCGTTTTGAAAGTTGGGTTATCTTTAGGCTTTAAAAGTGTTCTTACACTATGATTTTGAACATTCAAAGCAACTGGGAAACGTCCAAGGAAGGCATTGTTGTCACCTTAGCTTGATACACACAACCGATTTGGTCACTTGTAACTTGCTGTTTGAACAGTCAGTATTCCAAAAACTGATTTGAGCATTAAAACCTGCAGTGTAAGCAAGGTTTCAGTGTCCTGGTTCAAATATCTTCAGTTTCAGTGTCAAATTTCGAGTAACAAGCTCCAGGCAAACCGCAGTAAGTGAAGTTACGGCACTCTGGTTTTGTTCCACTGCGCTTCGGATGGCATTTCTGAGTGGAAGTTATTCATTTTGATCAGCTCGTTTTTTTAGAATTCATGATTGTTTAGCCGGTAACTGTAGTCTATTCAACAAGTGGAATTATTTGCGCAATTAGATGCAAGGAGTGGACCCCGGCTACTAGGACAGATCATCATTGTCTGCAATATTTCCCATTTCCCAGCTCAGTTAAGCAGATGCACGGCTACAGGCTACTTGCTCAGCTGATGTTTGCCACTTAAGTATCACTGTAGCCTCATCACTACATCCAAAACCCTGGCGGCATTTCGAATACCCCATCATGCTGCCAAGTCTAGCAGTCACCCCATGTTAATATACAATAATTCAATTCAGCTAACAGATCCAGATGGAGCATTTTCAATGCACATGTACGCATTACCCACTAGGCCTGTCTGGTAAACCATATGTTGTCTTGTGGCATATGTTCTTTTGCAGGAAGTGCACAGATATATCCAAATCTATCCTTATAGGGATGAGTGCTGAATTTGCACGTGCAAACCAAGCGCCACCACTACTATCAGTAGCACTGTCAAAGCTGTTCCAAAAAAGTAAGCAAACAAGCACACACCGGCCACGAACGATGTGTTTACAATACCGCCTTGGTAATAACAAATTATCTCTTCCACCGCAACTTCTGGGGTAGCTAGCTTTAGCTTGGTACCTAGCTAGCACCAATGCAACCAGCCTGAAAACAATGACCAGTAGAAACTGCAGTCATCTTCAATATTCTTAGCAATGATTTAAGAATCCTTGTTGTGAGTAAGTATTAGCTAGGTAGCCACTTGTTGATCGCCTATTGACATTGAACTTAATTTCATGAAAATGAAATAGCTTGCCAGCTACTTAACCCCGCTGCCCAAAGCTAACGTTATAAATAGCTAGCTAGCTTCATCTGTCTAGTGACGCTCGACCAGACCGGTTTATGTGTTGTGAAGCTAGCCACATTAAGGATTAGCCACAATAGTGGAATTTGCGGTCGCCTTCAAAATAAAAGTACCTATTTGAAAGCGATGCAGAAGGTTACAATTAGTGGAATCATGCCATATTTACACAAGATTGGAATGTGGAGCAATGAAATTGGGTACCAGTCTACTCGGTGACACCCACAGAACACAACTGAAGAGTTTACACAAATATTAACGTTGTAGCTCTTATCGCAGGACCATGACTTTGTGAAATCACCTCCCCCAGTCAGCCTATTGTGGTACAGTTTTACGTAAGGATTAGGGATCAATGAAATGGGGTATCAGTCTACTCAGTACCCAAGAGCTTTTTTCCCCAACGTCCTCCTCAGAGTTATCAGGTATGTATTGTTTTTCCTCTGGAATAGTGTCCAATATATATAGTAGGTTAAAAATAAATGTGGCTCAATTCACAGTTGTTTCAGAGTCCCAGAATAAGAGCTCTGTGGGTGTCACTGAGTAGAATGATACCCCATGTCATTGACAACATAATGTGTGGTGAAAGATGTCTCCAAGCAAACACTTTGGGGGCTCCCAAGGGGCGCAGTGGTCTAAGACACTGCATCTAGTGCTAGAGGCGTGATTGGGAGTCCCATAGGGCGGTGCACAATTGGCCCAGCGTCGTCCCAATTTTTTTATTTTTTTTTATAAAAAATAAAAAATGAATGGACAATAAAAGTTTTAGAATATTTGAAGACTTCCTGCATTCCAAGTGTTACCATTTTAGAGTTTTGTACTAAGAGTTTTGAAAATGCACCATATATATCCTACTTCTGAAAAAAGTACCAAAGCAAATGAAAAAACAAATATAATAATATTACAGGACTGTATGCCGCTACGTGTCTTCCCCCTACAAACACACCCACACACATGACCACATAGGTATGCTGTCTGGCAGGAAAGATTTGAGCATTTTCTTAATTAGTTTATACTAGAATCATAGACTTTGACTTTTTATTCAAGGAGCCACAGAATAGTCTCACCTAAAGATATGCCAGCATTTATTGGGTACAAGGACCTGTGCGCTCCTACACCCATCCGAACACCACTCCCCTGGCAAGGATACAGTCCATGCCTGTCCTTGCAAGAGTGGAGCCACTTGATAAATTAGCTGTCCTTGTTTTTAGAGCTTATATAAAAGGCAAGTGAACTTAATGATACTAGTGATAATAACAACGTCATATGTGATTATCAAATACCGTCTCTTGTGCCAATTTTGGGCAGGGACACATTAGATCAGTCCCTATCTTTGGTGCACTGAAAACTTTACATAATGGTTTTAAAAAATATATTAAAATGAAATCATTGGACAAAATATAAATGGGATATTATTATCTACTACAATTGGAATATGTAAAAGTTGTACTGCATTTCATAGCTGTCAATAATCACAGGGTGATTTTCAAACCAAACACAATACTATACATCGCTTTTTACAGTATTACTGAATCTACTGTTATGTACACAAAACAGTAAAAACAATGTGAAATAGGAATTCAAATAAAAATACTTATGCTACCTGGAGAAACTCACACGCTTACCTGACGTTTTGCTGGGCACATGAGTGCACCCCAGCACTGATGGTCCCGGCAAAGGTGGTGGACCATGATGCGAAGGGGTGTAAGTTACATATTTATTTACATTAATGAGATCGAAAAATTAAATTTGATTGTAATTTTATGCAGACATATTATACACAGGTGTAGAATCATGGTTACAAAAATCTAACTGTAATCAGTTACATTACCAGCTAAAATATTCTAATCAGAATACAGAAAACTAGTTCAATTACTTTTAAATTCAGAAGGATGTTTGCGAGAAAAAGTACATTATGATACCTTTCTGTTTTCTCAATGACATTCAATTCAGCACTAAAAGGTGCAACTCTAAGACCACAAGTCAGAAACCATTGTGATGACACACTAAACGATGACCACAAGTCAGAAACCACTATGATGACACACTAAATGCATTTGATGGATCCTTTGTCTTCTTCTTAAGGGGAAAGTAATCTGATTAAATTAGAGTTTGGGTAATTCAAAAGTTACATTAATGATTCCTTTTTTGCACAGGTAACTGTTTGTTGCTGTTTCCCCCTAATACAGGTGTTGGTCATTGTGGTACATATTCATTTCCACTTGTTTTTGTGAAACAGTGCCTATTCTGCCTGACAGTCAATCGATCACACCTGTTCTACTACTCCATACATGTGTGTGTGTGTGTGTGTGTGTGTGTGTGTGTGTGTGAGATAAGAGTCAGTGTGCTTGTGATGGCCTCAGATAGTAGAGTTGATCAGTCCAGGATGTAGTGCGCAAACAGAAAAGTATCACTGGAGCCCAATCGAATGGAATATAACGTTATAAAATGGAATATAACGTTATAAAATGGAATATAACACTAGTTTCTGCATTTTCTACTAGCTTCTACTAGCTGTCAGGCTAGTTTGGAACATTGTCTATTAGCCCTGTCTGGAAAGTACTAGCCTCAGACTAGCTTAATTTCCATCCCTGTTGACATATATAACTGACTTCACAGGTCATTTGATTAGTCATGCACAACAGATGCACTCATGGAACAAAACCATTTGTGTTTTGTATGGGAAAACATTGAGCCCACAAGTCCTTTGTGAGCTAGCTAGCCAGCTAGTTAACGTTAGATCACTGTTCGTATAGTCACACTTTCCCACGTGGTGACATGCTAGCAAATGTTAGCCCACCAGGGCAGTGATATTTAGTTAACGTTTAGCTAGCTAGTTCCATTAGCTAGTATATAGGTCCTGGATGAAAGGAAACTTGGCCCCAGTGATGTACTGGGCTGTACGCACTACCCTCTGTAGCGCCTTACGGTCAGTTGCCGAGCAGTTGCCATATCAAGCAGTGATGCAACCGGTAAGGATACTCTTGATGGTGCAGCTGTAGAACTTTTTGAGGATCTGAGGACCCATGCCAAATCTTTTCAGTCTTTCTTGGTGTGTTTGAACCATGATAAGTTGTTGGCGATGTGGACACCAAGGATCTTGAAACTCACAACCTGCTTCATTAGAGCCCCGTCGATGTGAATGGGGGCATGTTAGGTCCTCCTTTTCCTATAGTCCACTATCATCTCCTTTGTCTTGCTCACATTGAGGGAGAAGTTGTTGTCCTGGCACCACACTGCCAGGTCTGTGACCTCCTCCCTATAGGCTGTCTAATCGTTGTCGGTGATCAGGCCTACCACCTTTGTGTCGTCAGCAAACTTAATGATGGTGTTTGAGTCATGCTTGGCCACACAGTCGTGGGTGAACAGGGAGTACAGGAGGGGACTAAGCACGCACCCCTGTGGGGCCCCCGTGTTGAAGATCAGCGTGGCAAATGTGTTGTTGCCTACCCTTACCACCTGGGTGCGGCCCGTCAGGAAGTCCAGGATCCAGTTGCAGAGGGAGGTGTTTAGTCCCAGGGTCCTTAGCTTAGTGATGAGCTTTGAGGGCACTATGGTGTTGAACGGTGAGCTGTAGTCAATGAACAGCATTCTCACATAGGTGTTCCTTTTGTCCAGGTGGGAAAGGGCAGTGTGGAGTGTGAATGCGTCATCTGTGGATCTGTTGGGGCGGTATGCGAATTGGAATTGGTCTAGTGTTTCTGGGATGATGTTGTTGATGTGAGCCATGGCCAGCCTTTCAAAGCACTTCATGGCTACCGACGTGAGTGCTACGGGGCGGTAGTCATTTAGGCAGGTTACCTTCACTTCGCTTCTTGTGCACAGGGACTAAGGAGGTCTGCTTTAAACATGTAGGTATTACAGACTCGGTCAGGGAGAGGTTGAAAATTTCAGACACTTGCCAGTTGGTCTGCACATGCTCTCAGTACATGTCCTGGTAGTCCGTCTGGGCCCCGCGGACTTCTGAATATTGACCTGTTTCAAGGTCTTTCTCACATCGGCTATGGAGAGCATGATCACACAGTCGTCCGGAACAGCTGGTGCTCTCATGAATGCTTTGGTGTTGCTTTCCTCGAAGCGAGCATAAAAGGCATTTAGCCCGTCTGGTAGGATCGTGTCAGTGGGCAGCTCGCAGCTGGGTTTCCCTTTGTAGTCCGTAATAGTTAGCAATTACATTTTTATTTTTTATTTTTTATTTAACCTTTATTTAACTAGGCAAGTCAGTTAAATAAATTATTATTTACAATGATAGCCTACACAAGCCATGCCACATCCGACGAGCGTCAGAGCCTTTGTAGTAGGATTCAATCTTAGTCCCATATTGGCGCTTTGCCTGTTTAATGGTTTGTCTGAGGGCATAGCGGGATTTCTTATAAGCGTCCAGATTAGAGTCCTGCTCCTTGAAAGCGGCAGTTCTAGCCTTTAGCTCGGTGTTGATGTTGCCTGTAATCCATGGCTTCTGGTCGGGATATGTTTTTACGGTCACTGTGGGGTTGACGTTGTCGATGCACTTATTGATGAAGCCGGTGACTGAGGGGGCATACTCCTCAATGCCATTGGAGGAATCCCGAACATATTCCAGTCTGTGCTAGAAAAACAGTCCTGTAGCGTAGCATCCGCGTCATCTGACCACTTCCATATTGAGCGAGTCACTGGTACTTCCTGCATTAGTTTTTGCTTGTAAGCAGGAATCTGAAGGAGGGCGAGCTTTGTACACATCTCTGTGTATGGAGTAAAGGTGGTCACACGTGTTATGCTGGTAAAAATGAGGTAAAACAGATTTAAATTTGCCTGCATTAAAGTCCTGGCCAGTAGGAGCGCCACTTCTGGATGAAAATGTTCTTGTTTGCTTATGACCATATACAGCTCGTCGAGTGCGGCCTTAGTGCCAGAAAAGGATGCTTTACTGTAACAAGTGGGTCAACGTTTGAGTTTCAGTGTATTGGAGAAACAGAGCAGACTGGTTAAGCAGGAAAAACAGACCAGACTGATTAACCACGAGAAACATAGCAGACGTATTGTGTACTGGTTATACATAACAGGACAAAGTACACACTGTGGATTGTTTATACTCAGTAAAAAACATTTTATTTTATTTTTACAGACATTCAGCCTGTAACTTGCAAAGAGAGCGAGAGTGGCGCTCCTCGTTCCGGTTCCAACCTTGTTCTCTTAATCCCTTCTCTTAACATGTATGGACCCGGAATTTAAATTGAGCAGCTGATCAATTACTTAAATGAACAGAGATTATTATAGATTATGTCACCTTTCACCTCATCTCTTAGTGCATGTACTGACGTATGGTGACCTTGTGTGCTCAGAAAGATGACAAACAAATGAAATGTGATATTATCAATATTGTTGAGTCATTTTACTGAAAAGCATTTTCATTTTTTTATTGAACCTTTATTTAACTAGGCAAGTCAGTTAAGAACAAATTCTTATTTACAATAACGGCCTACCTACAGGGTCAGCCATGGTAGTACGGCGCCCCTGGAGCAAATTAGGATTAAGTGCCTTGCTAAAGGACACAGACAGGTTTTTCACCTTGTCGGCTCAGGTATTTGAACCAGCAACTTTTCAGTTACTGGCCCAACACTCTAACCGCTAGGCTACCTGCCACTCACCCAAAAAAAGCACTCATAGCCAACTAAGTTATGGATAGAAGAAAAGGGAACGTAAGCTACCATAGTGCTGCACACTACAAATATGACCTTGTTTACCATGGATTTGGACATTTCTATTACTCTCAGTGTCTGAGTGCTGCAGAATGTAGAGATCCTGGATTAGTGTGAGGCCTGATAAAAAAAACTGGCCAAAGCCTTACTGAGAGTTGACATGAGAGATGTCCTCACTGGGTGCCAAATTACTCAATATGATATCAAGAAGCAGAAAGTAAAGAAAATCTCCTGAGTTCTCCTTAACAGTCTTCATTTACTGCTATAGCTGTGACAGAATGCTGCCAGCGTGATTCCATTAATTTGTAATTAGAATAAACTGAACACAAAGATTTTATGATGTGCGCCCCTGCCAGTTAAATCAGTTTCATGAGGGGAATGATTGTGCCCCTCAGTGCTTTTGTTAAAGATGGTATATTTGGTGCAAGAGGA
This sequence comes from Thymallus thymallus, assembly GCA_023634145.1. Lineage (NCBI taxonomy): Eukaryota > Metazoa > Chordata > Actinopteri > Salmoniformes > Salmonidae > Thymallus > Thymallus thymallus. The sequence continues at coordinate 12,186,035 of CM042385.1, forward strand.
CAGAGTAGGGTAGGGACAACATACTAAGCACTCTTTTTATCTTTTACATTTAGAATGTATACATGACTTTATAAATTACAGACACTGTCAGTAGGGAATGTTAAAAAAAATGATTATCCCTACCTTAACTTGTTCAAGTCTGGCCAATTAAAATCTGAAACCTTTCATGTTGTCATGGTTCTCTGGAGGTGCTGCTGGGTTGGCTGCCTTGTGCTTTGGCAATAGGGGAGTATATACTCGCAATGGTTAATTCATGGGTAAGCCAACTGCACACTGGCTTTTTTGGTTTATGTGCGCTTTCACCTGGCAGACTCCTCTTAAGACTCACCCCTCTGAACCCGGCTGTCTTGTGTGGCAGCTGAGCACGTCCTACAAGCCCCCATAATCCTTCGCTCTGCCTCCGTCTGATGTCAACTTTTCCCTAGGATAAACACTGGTGCCCCAGGGCTTCCCGATCTTCTGAGAATGAAGACTAGCATTAGATTCTTTCACTTCCACACCCTGGAACTAAAAAACTAAAATATCAGCACCTTTATTTATTTATATCCACAAAAAACCCTTGGCAATTAGTTACCCTGTGAAGCAAAACACACTGCCACATCTTCAAGTAGAATAGAAGATACATTTTTATATATATATATATATATATATATATATATATATATATATATATATATATATATATATATATATATATATATTATATATATATATATTTCAGCTGGCGTCTCACATTAAATAAATTGGGTGTGCTTAAAACAATTTGTTTACGGATGTTAAAGTTGCCGAATAGTTGAATTTTGCAACAGATGGTGACTGGTACTTTGTGTTGTTGATCCATGTCTAAGCCACTTAAGTTGCTTTAGACAACAACAATGGAATGCATTTGTCTAGCAGCACATTTTGTTGAGTCTCAAAGCACTTCATGTCTTAAGTAGATTACACACTTCATCCACCACCAACATGTAGCTGTCCCAATATGGACACCGTACGCATGATAACCACTGCCACCAACCTCCAGTGACTATACATGTACTGTTTAGTCAATATGCATAAGGGCTTTAACTTAATCAGCAAAAACCCAAGCTACATTGATACAGCAACCCCATACCTTCCCCAATTAAATCCAACACTGCTGTCCCCAGTTAATACCATAAAACAATACCTGACCCATGCTGAAACATTTATTTTCAGACCACACCAAGCATAAATCATTCATACCAGGATAGGGAGCAGAAAAACAACACGCAGACCCATTTTGATAAGCATTCGTCTCTCGCACTCATGGCAGCCATTTTGGTCTAGAAATGGATCACCAGCATTCTTGCAGGTAACACTTTATTTGGATAGTCTGTAGAGCATCTACCGATGGACTATCAGTAACATTTCAACCAACTATCTACTAAACCTAGGCCAAACCTTATCCTTATCCTTACCCTAGCCTTAACCCTTACCCTAACCCTTATTTTAAACCCAACCCTAACTGTAACCTTAGCAAGCAGTTGCTTATTAACAGATAGTGTGTTGACAGTATGACCATCTACATGGAAATACCTGGACTATGCAAATAAAGTGTGACCTTCTTTCAGGCCATAATTTAACATGAAACGAAGACCGGGGCTCAAATACTATTTGAAGTAATTTCCAAAAATGTAAGGTAAATGTCCCTATTAAGCCTACGTACCATATAAGCCCACTTGAAACTTCTGAGTCTCCTCTGGAGAAGGCCAATGCGTCGGAGGCAGTGGGCATTGAGGCAGTGAGCAAAGAGGCAAATGAGAACACAGAAACCTGTACCACAACCTTCACAGTGGAGAGAGACGTGTACTATGCTGTCATGTTCACAAAACCAGCGGCATATTACATCGCACGATCACTTAACGAGTCAGCACCACCAGAGGGTGAACGGTATGTGATGAAGTTCCTAGACAGAGGGCCAAACAACACATTATTCCTTCCATCCAGGGTCAAGATTGAGGATGTAGAGCTCAATTTCATCCTCTGCAAAGCAGAGCTGGAGGGACCTGGACCATTCTATTTGCGGAATCATGAGGTCATTGAAAATATGTACAAAAACAAGATGAAAGCCATCAAAGACTTGTTTGTGTAAGATTGGCAAACAAAGACAACCACAACGTGGGCAAAAGATTGAAACAAAAAAAAACAAAATAAAGCTTAGACCACCCTATAACCTGTTACACTACTAAGTAACTAAAACGATAAAATCACATCACAGAGCATAGGCCTACGTTTAGCCTAGGAGAAAGTAGAAATTGCAGAAATGTTTCTTGTTTATTTTGCTTAAGTTATAGGCTAATGATACATGAGCTTCAATATGTTATGACTGATGTCTCCTCACAATGAACTGTATGTTTTAATATTACTCCACAATGAACTGAATGGTTTTAAAATGTGATTTTACAATGTTTTCAAACTACTAGCCTAAATGTGATTAACATTTGAAAATCAATTAACTTTATTGTTTGAATATAAATCCTGAAATGGACTAATATTAGCATTGAACCTGCAAACTGTTTTTCTTTTAGTCAGTAGGTCTTCAAAAATGTTCATAAAAGCATCTTTCTGTCTGGACCAGACATAGCAATTTCAAATGCCAACAGCACACCATAGGATAGAGATACATACAAAATGACAACATATATTGAAAGATTAAGTATTGAAGAGTAATTTCCACTATAGTTTTGATTTTTTTTGTAAATAGTTTTTTGGCTACATTCCAAAGAAGACATGTTGTAAGTTGACAACACAGCAAAAAGGCTGGTCACGACTATTACAAATTCCATTTACAGGCCATAGGATAGGAGTGGAGACAAAATATAAATATCTATTAAGAGCTAAGAGATTACAGATTTGAAAAGAACATGTTTGTATTGTTAAATTTTTGTTAAAATATATATATTTATTTATCAACAAATCTGAAGTGGGCTTATTTGGAACACCCATGGCCTTAAAGGGTACATTAGGTACCCATCAAGCCCATGACAGACTTAACACATTTTGACAAATTAAACATTAAAAACATTAGAAATTGGTATAAATTAATTATTGAAACTTCAAATGAAAGATTAGACTTTCATTTTTAACTAAAATGTTCTCACTTAAATTGGGGCAGTATATATAAAAAATGTCTGAAAAGCAGATTTGGTGGGCTTAATAGGGACTTTTACCCTACCTAGACTTAATTGAGTTTTTCTGCTGCAATAGAACCAATAGAATAGTTGCAAAACCCACTCCAGGCAGGTTAAAGCAAACGCTAGATCCATTTGAAATATTTAAAATAGTACTTGAACCAAGGTCTGGTGTTATGCCACAATGTATTCCTCTCGCATCACTGTAAAATAGAATGATTTGCATATCTCGGGAGGTGTCCCCGCTGATATTTTATGTGTGTTATGTGTACAAAATTTCCCTCAGTGCACTTTTAATCAGTCAGCAGATAAGGGTGGGATTCTTGTGAAAGAAATTAACGGAATACAAAAAAAGTTAATGAGGTTTTTTTCTGCACTACACCTCCAGAGGAATGGGTCCACTTAACTGCAATGTCATTATCCAGGAATTAAATGGTGACAGTTGTTTTGCAGTGCAATCTATTTAGACTTTAATTGCGTGTGAAAGGTTCTCCCCACAACAAGGGAGAGAAGGCTCAGCGTGTGACCAGATATTCCAACCCGTCCAGGAATTTGAATTGTTCTCCATTTCTGTAAAGAGGAAGGATTTTTTGGTTAAATTGTGGGGATGAAAGCGCTTGCGTGGTAAAAAGGCATTGGATGTAATGTAACAACATTAGTTTTTAGTAACAATTGAGTACTTTTATCTTTGCCCATCATTCTACTCCCCGCCCAGCAACTTCACTCCCACTTGTCTCCAGTTCCACATCCCAACCCAGCTTCCCTCAGCCCATCCCACCCATCTCTGCTGGACACCCTCTTCGGATTTTTACGTGCCATATATCTTTCAACTATGCTGTGATATTTAACATACATTTTGAATATAATCTAATATAATCTACAGATTGCGAATTGAAGATACAGTTGAAGTCGGAAGTTTACATACACCTTAGCCAAATACATTTCAACTCAGTTTTTCACAATTCCTGATCTTTAATCCTAGTAAAAAGTCTGTCTTAGGTCAGTTAGAATCAACACTTTATTTTAAGAATGTCAAATGTCAGAACAATAGTATAGAGAATGATTTATTTCAGCTTTTATTTCTTTCATCACATTACCAGTGGGTCAGAAGTTTACATACACTCAATTAGTATTTGGATAGCATTACCTTTAAATTGTTTAACTTGGGTCAAACATTTTGGGTAGCCTTCCACAAGCATCCCACAATAAATGTTGGTCCATTCCTCCTGACAGAATGGGTGTAACTGAGTCAGGTTTGTAGGCCTCCTTGCTCGCACACGCTTTTTCAGTTCTGCCCACACATTTTCTATAGGATTGAGGTCAGGGCTTTGTGATAGCCTCTCCAATACCTTGACTTTGTTGTCCTTAAGCCATTTTGCCACAACTTTGGAAGTATGATTGGGGTCATTGCCCATTTGAAAGACCCATTTGCGACCAAGCTTTAACTTCCTGACTGATGTCTTGAGATATATATATATCCACATAATTTTCCTTCCTCATGATGCCATCTATTTTGTGAAGTGCACCAGTCCCTTCCTGCAGCAAAGCACCCCCACAACATGATGCTGCCATGTTGGGATGGTGTTCTTCGGCTTTCAAGCGTCCACCTTTTTCCTCCAAACATAACGATGGTCATTATGGCCAAACAGTTCTATTTTTGTTTCATCAGACCAGAGGACATTTCTCCATAAAGTACGATCTTTGTCCCCATGTGCAGTTGCAAACCGTGGTCTGGCTTTTTTATGGCGGTTTTGGAGCAGTGGCTTCTTCCATGCAGAGCGGCCTTTCAGGTTATGTCGATATAGGACTCGTTTTACTGTGGATATAGATATTTTTGTACCGGTTTCCTCCAGCATCTTCACAAGGTCCTTTGCTGTTGTTCTGGGATTGATTTGCACTTTTCGCACCAAAGTACGTTCATCTGTAGGAGACAGAACACGTCTCCTTCCTGAGCAGTATGACGGCTGCTTGGTCCCATGGTGTCTATACTTACGTACTATTGTTTGTACAGATGAACGTGGTACCTTCAGGCGTTTGGAAATTGCTCCCAAGGCTGAACCAGACTTGTGGAGGTCTGATTTGAGTTGTTCAAATACATTCAGACCTTGTAACGTTGAGGTGAGTCCATGTCTGGCTGTACCCAAACATAGTTATATACAAAGGTTATTGTCCAGCACCTGTAATGCAACTTAAATAATGAAAAAAAAAAAGAAAAACATAACAAAAAACAATTAAAGAAAAGACTCAAAGACCAAAATATATCATCATATGGACAATGAGGTTAAAACCTTTTGGATTAAAGAAATCATACCGGTTGTGATGACATCAGCTTAGTCAGTCCAAGACGTCTTGAACTTTGGCAGAAGGATTGCAGCAGCAATAAGCTGTGGCTCCTCCATCATTTCTCCAAAGCGCTTTTGTAGACCGTTCTGAATGGCTCTGATAAGTGGTAGGCACATTTGGCAAGATGCTTCCAGCCTTTGAAGTTCTGTTTTTAGTAAGAAGATCACTGGCAGCAGCCACCACACGTGTGTTGGTCTCAGACTGTAGAATGTTCAATGCTGAGACCAAAGGCATCATCCCTTTGCAGTACTCATTCAAGAAGGAAAGATAAGGTAAAGCACAGCAAATGTAATACCTCTTAGAATTCTAACATGTCATGGACAATAAATATTACTGTAATAGGAAAACATTACATTGATTCAAAGAATTGCTACTGACATTTTCACTTTTAATTCTTCACACACATTTCTTATGGCATCCTCCCCCTTCTCTTTTATGATACGTGTGATCCTCTCCACAGCCAGTTTTGCACTCATTCTCTACAACTTCAGCAGCTAAGGTTGACTGCCCCGTTTTATTCCACATGGCTTGGTATTTGGCAAAAGACGACCTGGACATCCTTTTTTAGCTATCACTATTTGTTTCTGCCAACACAGAATCTGTTGTTTCAATAAGGTTCAGCAGGTGACATGCACACCGTTGATGCTGAGGGAGTTGATATTCTAGGCCACTGTCATTTTCCAGAATGGAATAAGTGTCTTGGTATGCAACCTGCTCTGCTGGTTTGGTTTGGTTTGCTGACTCGACTGCTTGGCTCTGCTCACCAAAAACATTGAATGCTTTGTTTGATCCACTGTCTGTTGTGGTTCTTACCACTTTCCCCTGATCCTGTATGCACAATGGATGTCATTGAGGGCAACTGCAAGCACATCAAATGTGTGGGAACCTCTCAATCTCTTGCAAGCGAGTACAGCAGAACGTCTCATCAGAGTTTCTTAATCTATCCAGTGACATATGACCCCGATGTAACTCCTTTGATGAGCTGTCCAACAATCTGTGGTGGTGGCAACATAATTTATCCTACCAAGTTGTGCCATAACTTCCATAGCTTAATGTATTCTTGAACGAACAGTTGGTCTGGAGATTACTCTGCATTGAGGATGCAGGGTGGCTAGCAACTCTTTAAACGCTGGTTGTTCGACCACAGAGAATGGCTGTTGGCCCTCACAGATGAAATTAATGACAAGCGGTTGCCTGTGAGACGCACCTGGCTCCTACCACTGCCATAATTTCAGACATCTTTGCTTGCTTGCAAGTTGAAGAGGTGTTTGATAGTTCCTTGGTTCGTTTGTTTGTGGTTGCAGAGGTGAGCATATTGTAGTTTGTCATCTTTAATGGATGTTTTCTCTGTGGACAAAATTATTGCATCAATCTGGACAAAATGTACGGTATATAGCCTGACCAGTTTGGTTTTATACAAATTAACTTAAACCAGTACATAAAGTGCAATCTGTAAGTATTTGGGCATTTTTGTTTCGGCTCTGTAGTCCTGCACATTGGAATTTAAAGATACAATGACAATGGGGTTAAAGTGCAGACTGTCAGCTATAAGAATATGTTTTTATTCATATCAAATGAACCATTTAGAAATGTTTTGAATTATGTCACTGTCCAAATACATACGGATGTTTGGGAATATTGTTCCTTTTTTTCCCCAGTTATAAGGACTATAGTTTTACCAAACATGATTTTTGGCTATTATTTCGAAAATCAGTGATCCAAACAGATATAGCTACAGTAGGTAATAAGCAAGCAAAAAAAAGAATGTCAGACCTAAAAATACCAGGCCTCAAAATGATTTATTCATTAATTTCACTTTTAGCTATCCCCAACAACTTACATTATGGGGATGGCTAGCTACTAGCCACCATAATGTCAATGTGGTAGTAGCCCACACTACAGCTTAGTTCCTTCAGCTGTGTAAAGACGTTGATCAGGGTTAGCTTCTAACTAGCTAGCAACAGGATGATCTAGATAACGTTAGCATTACGCTACAGATTGAATGCAACTGGCTAGTAGCAACACTTTGTTAGCTACATTACATAGCCTACACAACAAACACGATAAAATATATTTATAACTTTACTTTTTGTACCATTACATGTTTCCTCAAGTTTGACGCAGAGTTTTTGTAGGCAGCCACCTCCACCATCTTTTTTCATGGCATGTAGCTACTTTTTTTTTTTTTACTGTTATAAAATCCTGCTACCGATCATCATTTAGGTTTGCATACACAGCTGTGATTGGGCCACTTTGGCACGATGCGTGAAATTGAATTGGTCCATCTGGTCATGTTACTTGTCACTGACAAACAAGTGAACAGTTCTAGCTGCTAGAAAAGGCGCAAACATTATGTGCTTGCCATGATGATGTGTATCCTTTTTCTAGATTGTACTCTGTAACGGATGGTTTTGAAAATGTACTTAAAAGTAAAATTACAGCCTTTGAAAAATACTCAAAAAAGTATGAGTACACAGAAAAGCTACTCAATTACAGGAACGTGAGTAATTGTAATTCGTTACTTCCACCCCTGTCCTGCAGTCAGCATGACAATTGCACGCTCCCTCAAAACTTGAGACATCTGTGGCATTGTGTTGTGTGACAAAACTGCACGTTTTAGGGTGGCTTTTTATTGTCCCCAGCACAAGATGCTCCTGTTTATATCAAGAAGCTGATTAAACATGCTGTTTAATCAGCTTCTTGATATGCTACACCTGTCAGGTGGATGGATTATCTTGGCAAAGGAGAAATGCTCACTAACAGTGATGTAAACAAAGATGTGCACAGCATCTTAGAGAAATACGTTTTTTTGTACGTATGGAACATTTCTGGGATCTTTTATTTTAGCTCATGAAACATGGGACCAACACTTTACATGTTGCATTTATATTTTTATTCAGTATATATTCGATTTTTTTTATTTTTTTTTTTAAATACACAGTTTGATAAACTAGTAGGCTATTTCCACAGCCAAGCAGATACAACTAGTAGAGTCATTTTGGTTGTGAAGTGCATTAGCAAAAAATATAATCATAAAAAAAAAAAAAAAAAAAAAAATCAAATTGACCACTGTCAACACCACCAGTTGTTCGAGAGATGTCCTGTCATAGGCCCTCCCAGTCAACACCACCTAATAAGATAGCCCGCTGCAGTTGTTCGAGAGATGTCCAATTTGCAGCCGAACATGCAGCTTAGAGAAGAACAGCAAGGGGGCCCTCTTCAGCTGTTACGTATAACGTATTATCTTTTCCCCTTTTGTGTATGTTGTGATTTGCTGTCGGCTGGTTTCTCCTCTCTGGCTCTTAACAGGTGCTGTGAGTTGCCGGTAACGAGGGTGGGCGTGTCACCTGTCCTGGGAGACCAATCCACAGCGGTCTCCCATAAAGCCCTACTGTATAAATGTGTGTTTTTTTTGGTTTGCTGAAAGGAGAGATTTTTGGAGGTATGCTGTTTTGAGAGAGAGAGAGAGAGAGAGAGAGAGAGAGAGAGATCCACAATAAGGGGATTACTAATAACACAGTACAGCACAATTCTCCAGTAATAGCAACACCCTTTTCATTCCATGTGTCACTGATGAACTCTGCCTCAACTCTGCATATTTCTACAGATGGACTGGGGATGCTTTTGCCAGACGCCAGCCTCAGTCGTTTGATGGGGAGACCATAATTGGCTAGGTTTTATCTGACCTGTTCAAAATTCAACATAGTACCTGTTTGTGTATCAGATATTACCTATCCTAACTGCCATTGGTAATCGAAATGTGGCTGTGTAAAAACTACACCAAAATCAGCAGGTGCAATTTCTCTATCAGAAAATTACCTTCTGGTGTAAAAACCATGGAAATGTTAAAACAAAAATTACATTTTAAGTGAACTAGGCATTGGTCTGAAGCTGAAAAAGGAAGGGAATTCACGAGCACCACAATGCCTATTCTACCCATGCGCTACCAAGGTTTTCTAGCACACCGCTTTGACCTACTACAGTAGCTATGTTGGTATTGTACTTCAAACTATGTGTAGGCAGGTTGCATAGGATTCAAACCTTCTCAAACAGCCTAATTCATACTATTCAGAGAGATAATGGACTTTACAATGTCCTGCTATTGTAGGTATTTTTAGATATAGGCCTATTGTAGATGTGTATTATTGTTGCGTAACCATCTTTATTGCAAAAAATATAATACAAACATAATTTTAAGCTACATATTATTTTGACAGAGGTAATGAGTTGTCCATTGATCAGCACTGCAATTGATAAAACAGGACCATGTTTGAAACACAAGTGGTTCTGACTGAGCTTATGTCAATATTAAACAGGTAAGTGAACAGTTACAGAAATCAGCTCCATTTATCTGAACTACTGTCTCCAACACACCACCAGCTGTTATGATGAAGTTTTGTTTTATGACATGTAATGCTAAAGTGAAGATTTAAAGAAATACAGGCATGCACCACATTACTGCAAGACAAAACAGCTCAATCAAGCCTGATGGTCTTGTAAGTAATAAAAGCAAAGCTTGCTTGAATTAAAAACATGAAAAAGCTAGTGTAATAGCATAATGTCTTACTGTGGTGTGTGAAGAATCAAACACTTTACCTTGTTTGTGGCACAAATCACATTGTGGAAGCACCTCCTCTAAGAGTATGAATTAGGCGGTTTTATTATTACGGATAGTCCTGAATGAATCGTGAATAATAATGAGTGAGAAAGTACACATACATATCTTACCCCCAAGACATGATAACCTCTCACCATTACAACAACAGGGGAGTGAGGGGGGGATGATATTTGTTTATCCGTAACTTTCTCAACATGTCTCAAAGTACTGGAGTATTGAGCCAAAACAACAAAAACTGTGTCATTGTCCCAATACTTTTGGAGCTCGCTGTAGCTACAGTAGTAGGTCAAAGCTGTGTGCAGGAAAACCTTGGTTGAGTATGGGTGGAATAGGCATTGTGATGCTCATGTGAATTTCCTTACTTTTTCAACTTCAGACCAATGCCGACTTCACTTAGTACTTTTTTATTTGTAGTATACAGTAGGGCGGAAGTTAGTGTTATTGAAGTTCATCCACACTTGGACATACTGTCACGCCCTGATCTGTTTCACCTGTCTTTGTGCTTGTCTCTACCCCCCTCCCATCTTCCTCATTATCCCCAGGGTATTTATACCTGTGCTCTCTGTTTGTCTGTTTCCAGTTTGTCTTGTTTTGCCAAGTCAACCAGCATGTTTTTCCTAGCTCCTGTTTTTCCAAGTCTCAGTTTTTCTAGTCCTCCCGGATCTGACCTTTTGCCTGCCCTGACACTGAGCCCGCCTGCCTGACAATTCTGCCTGCCCTGACCTCGAGCCTACCTGTCGCCCTGTATCGTTTGGACACTGCCCCGGTTTATGAACTCTTGCCTGTCCTCGACCTGCCTCTTGCCTGCCCCTTATCTGTTAATAAATGTTAGAGACTCTAACCATCTGCCTACTGTTTCTGCATCTGGGTCTCACCTTATGTTGTTATACATACGTGTTTCATATGTTTTCACTCTTAGGAGCATTCTTCACAGCCGGTCTTGCCATGCTCAAATACGCAAAAACTAGTTTAATGTAAGTTATCAAGAGTCTTATTTAGGGATGTCAGAATACTGAAACACTCTAATTTCCCACCAAACAGGGTCAATCAGTAAATAGATCATCATACACAGTCATTGATATCTTCCCTACAGTGGTAATGAGATGATACATTAATATCACAGTCTCTGTGCAGTACTTGATGTAGTTAACAAAATGAGGTACCTAATTGATGCAATTGTCAATACAGCATGCCTGGAAGCGGTAACAGGGGAGTCATTGGTGCACACACACACACGCGCTCGCACACACGCACACACACGCGCACAGGTTCAAGATAACATCTATACAGTTATGGCATTTATGACTGTATAAATGCCATACAATAAGGTAAGATAGTTTTGAAAGTTTTTGGCGGCAAAATGTTTGAGCCAAAAGTGGATGTATTGGTACTCAGAGGAAAATAAATGTGACAGGATACCTGTCTGAATGTTAAACAATGCCATTCTGTCGTTCTGCCCCTGAACAACGCAGTTAACCCACTGTTCCCCAGTAGGCCGAATTGTAAATAAGAATTTGTTCTTAACTGACTTGCCTGGTTAAATAACATCTACACACAATAACCAATAACAATAAAGTGAAAACATGTATAGAAATGTTAGCAAATTTATTGTAAATGAAATACAGAAATATCTTATTTAGATTAGTATTCACACCCCTGAGTCAATATCACCTTTGGCAGCGATAGCTGTGAGTCTTTCTGGGTAAGTCTCTAAGAGCTTTCCACACCTGGATTCTGCAACACTTGCCCATTATTAATTAAACAATTATTCAAGCTCTGTCAAATTGGTTGTTGACATAGATTTTCAATCAGATTTAAGTCAAAACTGTAACTCAGCCCCTCAGGAACATTCACTGTCTTCTTGGTAAGCAACTCCAGTGTAGATTTGGCCTTGTGTTTTAGGCAATGGCAAACCGTGACTATTGGAGCTGGGACCTCAGTTGCGTAATACATATAGATAGAGACCTCGGATGCCTGTGTATACAGAGCATGACTTGAGACCTTTCTTTTGCAGACTTATGTAGGAGAAGCAATTATTTGATGACAGTCGGTCCTAAGCCACGCCTCGGCTGTGGCTCACAGAAGCAGCACACGTACATAACGGTTGCAAATATCGATAGCAGGAACCACGTTAGAAGAAAATACAGTTGCGTCATTTCAAAGAAACGTTTGCCAAAACAAACAGTCACTCAAATAGTGGCGGAATAAGTTCAACCACACAACTACTCACATTGTTTCAAGACCACGGACAGTACATGCAAAAAAGTTACGCTGTATTCAATGTTCTATCTCCAGCATGCAACAATAAAAATATGCACCACAACACGAAATGTCATGTACCCAGTACTTCCAATTGCAACGTCATGACCTTTGTTTTTACCACACAACCAGTGATCTAAAGTTTAAATAATATTTTACACATTGTATTCAAAATGATATGAACGAGATAGCAACAAAAAGCAAGCTGGGTACGAGCTTGTCTCCACTCCCCATTATGGTTATCATTTAAAAACAAAGTCCATTCTCCTGTCCTTCTTTAGCAGGTTCATATAGCTTTTCTATTAATTTTAAATCCAAAATAAGTTATTTTTCGATTGAGATCAAAGCCAGGGCTGACAGTCGGGCCTGTTTAGTGGTGTTCCTGGAATATGTCTGTGCCTGACTTCATCATTGTGTATCAAGTGTCTCATTGCCCCGCTGCTCGTTAAGAAGAAGGTCTACTCTTGTTTCCCCAAATGTTTTTAAACTCTCTGTAGCTCGCAGGTGTGAAGTTGAGTTTGTGTCGAAGTGCTGACTTTGTCAAACAGGCTAAATCTTTGAAACCAGTTGTCCAGGTTGAGCTATTATCGGTGCTGAAGAGTATGCAATTCCAACAGTAAAGCTTTTTTGTCAGCTCACAGCCGGTTATCCACGGATAGACTTTAAAAATTATTTCCTCGTTGCACCAAATCAGGCAGTGCATGAGTTGGTCTCCCGGTCTGTACAAGATGTAACTTTTCATTAAATGTTAGTCTTGAAAAGGGTGATGCTAACAATTTAGCCACCACATCGTCCTCGATTACTCTCTCTGCAGTTGCCATTGCCATCGTTACATACACTCACTGTAAAAAGCTAGCCAGCTAGCTAGGCTCAAGCGTGCGATAACAAGATAAGGCTCGCTGTTGTCTCTGAATTAGTGATGTATACTTAGTCCCTCTAGAGGGCCTTGAGGCATCGTACCATTGTCCCGCTATATTAACCCTTCTTTTTCCAACACAAACTGAAGAAATTCAATAGGAAGATCATTACAATTAAGACAAAAAAAAAATATTAAATCAATGAAAACAAAATTACAAATGATAATTTATAAAAAATATATTCAGATTTGCATCTATCCTTAGGCCCTCTCTGAGGGCGTAGAGGGCCCTGACGGTTACTCACTGGATTTAGGTTATTGTCCTGCTGAAAGGTGAATTAATCTCCCAGTGTCTGGTGGAAAGCAGACGGAACCCGGTTTTCCATTGGGATTTTGCCTTGTTTAGCGCCATTCTGTTTACTTTTTTAACCTGAAAAACTCCCCAGTCCTTTACAATTACAAGCATATACATAAAAGCAGCCATCACTATGCTTGAAAAGTGTGGCACTGAGTAATGTGTTGTATTGGATTTTCCCCAAACATACAGTAAGTTATTCACTTTCACTTTATGGGGTATTGTGTGTAAGCCAGTGACAAAACATCTTAATTTAATACATTGTAAATTCAGGCTGTAACACAAAATGTAAAAAAAAAAGTCAAGTGGTGTGAATACTTTCTGAAGACACTGTATGTGCTAACGTGTGACATGGATTAGCTGAAAGGCCACCTGTGGTCTGTCTCTCAAATAAATATACTACAGGAGGAAACAGCAATAATTTAGTAAATATATCGGTGGATAGGTCTTTTTAGAATGCATGCAGAGTCATTTTAGGGGTATGTGATGACTGTTAAATATAGAGAAAGTAATTGATTGATTGAGTTTATATGGATTTATTGGGACAGAGCTTTAGCTGAAATGCAAGTTGAGAAAATATAAGGGCTGCTGGAAGACAGGTCCTTACCATCAGAAAGGGTACATAATTATCTGTTAATAAAAAGTACATAGCAACACTCTTGTCATGGCTCCTGTCAACCATATCACATAAAAGTTAACTGGGTGTTAAGTAAGGCTTTTTAATGATAGCTACTTGTAAAGTGTTACCATCATAGCCTAACAGTCTTTAGAATACTTCCTGTTTTATCAAATCGCTAATATCACAGGAACAGACTTCTTGTTTCCTGTTTTATCAATCGCTAATATAGCAGGAACAGACCTATATTACCTTGCACGTTTCTGCACAATTTAGCATTTCACTGCCTACTCTAATCTTTCTGCTACTATAGAGTTTTGAATTGAAGTCTTCTGTCACATAACCAAATCACAATGTCCTAACACTCCACTGCTCCCTCTATCTCATGGTAGATAACGTGCATCTCAATTCAGGGGCTTTCATCGACGGGGCCAGGTTCAATGGGAAGCCATTTGTTATCTTAGCTTGGGGGTGACCATAATAGCAAGATAGCAACCTGCAACTCAATAACCATAGAGTGGAGTTAGTTGACGGTGCCTGAGGGAAACGGATGAACTAGACTCCCTGCTATGGAGGAGTAATCCCTCTAATACCAGACTGAATTTCCCTCTACAGCTGTTCAGAAATACAGGATACTTCTGTGTGGGCATCTAGACTCGCACACTGCACAAGAATAGATTTTGGGTGCATCCTAATTGGCACCCTATTCCCTATATATTGCACTACTTTTGACCAGAGTTCAAATGGCATACTATTCCCACTATAGGGCACTGAGAGAGGCAAATGTTGTGCTATTTCGGAGTGGTTGCTAAGATGACATCCACCAATCATCGTACAGAGGCTGTTGGAAATTGTGGTCTCAATCTTTCCCCTAAACCAGACCCGAGGGGGCAGGGGGTAGAGGGTTTAGCAAGGTTGACAAACTACACTAACAGGGGTACAGGCTAGAGGAAATAGCTCTTACGAAGAGGTTGGTCTGTCTGTTTCTGACTAACCCTGGGAATTGATTCTGTCTATCAGTTAAAACAGTCATTGTTCTGTCTGTTGCTTGGTAACTGTTATAATCTGTATATTATGAAGTTCTGCTGGTGTCCTTTTTGTCCTATTCACCTCATGTCGCCTGGCAACAAGGGCACATCCAATTTGTTGCTATTGTTTTCCCCTTTCCGGCCCGATCACAAACAAGCAAAACTTAGTTAAATATCAACTAAATTGATCAAAACGATTAAATAACGCGCACATAATTTGAAAATAAACGTTTTGTTTTCAAACAGTATAAGCACTCGGAAGCCAACTTTCGTTAGCATTTTTGAATGGGCCGGAAGGAGGAAACCATCACATTTGAGTCGGCGGGGCATCATAAGGTGACTAGTCGTAGGGGGGATGCCAGTTATTCGTGTGGCTATTCTTTTGAATGTTCACGTACACACACACACACACACACACACACACACACACACACACACACACACACACACACACACACACACACACACGTTGATGTATGCATGTGTGAGAGACAGTGTACTGTGCACACATTTTAGAGTGCATGAGTGTGTTTGTGTGTGTGAGTGTAAGTGTGTGAGTGTGTATGACAGCCAAGTCATCCAGACCCCCAGCCAGCTGCTGCTAGTTTTGTGTGTGTGTGTGTGGGGGGATAAGGTCAGGAGCTTTGATACAATCTAGGGGATGAGGTCCACAATGTAAACACAGTGGCCAGAGTGAGGTGCCGTATTAGAGCTGGCTAGAGGCTACAGTGGACTAGAGTAGTGGCCCAGACATTAGGGTAATTGCGCCATCTCTATATTATTGATTGTCCTTGGGAATTCTATAAATATAGTGAGCAAAAATATTAACGCAACATGCAACAATTTTAAAGATTTTACTAAGTTGCAGTTCATATAAGGAAATCAGTCAATTGAAATAGTCAGGATTAGTGTTCAGAGATGCCACTGGGCATCTCTATGTTTAGGTCAAGTTTTAGGTTTAGAGATGCCTCTTGGCATCTCTATTGTGGCCTATGTGAGCGATCCCCAATTGGAGGCAGCTGCCCTGCGTTGTCTCTAATTGGGGATCCTATTTAAGGGTTTTGCCTGCCCACTGGCACGTGGGTTATTGTATGTGCATGCTGTGTGCACCTACGTTGCGGCTGCTGCATTGTTTGTTGTTTTTGGCTTTAATAAAAGTTATGTCAACCGTCTACCGCTCTGTGCCTTGGGTCCTGTTTCAGAACCGTGACAGAAATAAATAAATTGGGCCCTAATCTATGGATTTCAAATGACTGGGAATAGATACAATAAAAAGGTAGGGGTGTGGATCAGAAAACCAGTGAGTATCTGGTGTGACCACCATTTGCCTCATGCAGCGAGACACTATTCCTTTGTATAGAGTTGATCAGGCTGTTAATTGTGGCCTGTGGAATGTTGTGCCACTCCTCTTCAATGGCTGTTTGAAGTTGCTGGATATTGGCAGGAACTGGAACACGCTGTCGTACATGTCGATCCAGAGCGTCCGAAACATGCTCAACTGGGACGTTTTCCGCTTCCAGGAATTGTGTAAAGATCCTTGCGACATGGGGCCATGCATTACAATGCAGAAACATGAGGTGATGGCGGCAGATGAATGGCACGACAATGGGCCTCAGGATCTTGTCACAGTATCTCTGTGCATTCAAATGGCCAATCGATAAAATGCAATTGTGTTCATTGTCCGTAGCTTATGCCTGCCCATACCCCCACCGCCATCACAACGTCAACATCAGCAAACTGCTCGCACACACGTCGTCGTACACGAGGTCTGCGGTTGTGAGGCCGGTTTGACGTACTGCCAAGTTCTCTAAAAGTACGTTGGAGGTGGCTTATGTTAGAGAAATGAACATTAAATTATCTGGCAACTGCTCTGCTGGACATTCTTGCAGTCAGAATGCGAAATGCATTATTACTATTTTTTTTAACCTTTATTTAACTAGGCAAGTCAGTTAAGAACAAATTCTTATTTACAATGACGGCCTACCCCGGCCAAACCCGTACAACGCTTGGCCAAATTGTGCGCTGCCCTATGGTACTCCCAATCACAGCCGGATGTGACACAGTCTGGAGTTAGTTACAGTTCACAAAAAAAAATCTAAAATCTACATTATATATTTAGCACATTCACTTATGCATGCTTCAAATCTTTGATGAAAGCATGCTTTGTAGTATTTGAGAGTGCAACCTATTGTTGATTTCTGATGATTCACATTCAAGTCACCTTGCAGCAAATCCTGGAAATGAAATGAAAAGTGTGAGGAAAAATGTATATTATGAATGCACTGCGGTAGAGAATTCTAAGGATTATGGAGCGCCGATATGTGTGCTTTCAACTTATAGGAAAGGAGAAAATTATGTGAAATCTCTGAGTGATTAAATACCTCTAGGTAGCCTGACATGAAATGATGACTAATTGATAATGAGTGATGTCATGTGCAGTGCCTTCCGAAAGTACTCACACCCCTTGATTTTTTTTCACATTTTATTAAACATGAATTACATTGAGAATGTTTTTCACTGGCCTATGCACAATACCCCATAATGTCAAAGTAGTATTGTGTTTTACAAATAAATAAAATAAAAACTTTGCTTAACAAGTCACATAAGTTGCATGGACTCACTCTGTGTGAGTAATAGTGTTAAACATGATCTTTGAATGACTACCTCCTCTCTGTAGCCCACACATACAATTATCTGGAAAGTCCCTCAGCCAAGCAGTACATTTCAAACACAGATTAAACCACAAAGACCAGGGAGGTTTTCCTAGAAGGGCACCTATTGGTAGATGAAAAAAAAGAAGAACAAAAAAGAAAAGCTGATATTGAATAGCCCTTCGAGCGTGGTGAAGTTATTGATTACACTTTGGATGGTATATCAATACACCCAGTCACTACAGAGATACAGGCGTCCTTCCTAACTCAGTTGCCAGAGAGGAAGGAAACCTCTCAGGGATTTCACCATGAGGCCAATGGTGACTTTAAACCAGAGTTTAATGGCTGTGATAGGAGAAAGCTGAGGATGCATAAACAACATTGTAGTGACTCCACAATACTAACCTAATTGACAGATTGAAAAGAAGTAATCCTGTACAAAATACAAATATTCCTAAACAGGCATCCTGTTTGCAACCAGGCACTAAAGTAATACTGCAAAAAATGTGGCAAAGCAATTAACTTTTGTCCTGAACACAAAGTGTTATGTTTGAGGCAAATCCTATACAACATGATAGATAGATAGATAGATAGATAGATAGATAGATAGATAGATAGATAGATAGATAGATAGATAGATAGATAGATAGATAGATAGATACTTTATTGATCCCCCGGGGGGGAAATTTCATTGTCAAGCAGCTACAACAAAACACAGGGCAGGTGCAAAATGCCACAACGAAAGTACACAAAAGACAGATACACGGTACATGATACATAGAGCGGCAGTATGAAAAAGTATAGAAATACAAGATATCTGGAGTGCAAAAAAACGCTATAAAAAGACATTGCATAGTATGAGTGGTTGGCTGAATGTGTACACTATAAATTGGTGGATGTTGGATGGTTAACTATACTATACAGGTCGATGGCAGAGAAATACTTCAGTAGCTAAAAATGCGTATGATATGAGCGAGGGAATAATAGTTTACTTAATAGACAGACTGGCTAAATGAACAGTTAAGGGAACATTTGGCATGGTTAAATTAGCTGTACAGTTAGGTATACAGTTATATTTACAGATAAGTGAATACTTGCATGTTTACACAAACTGTACAGGTAGATGACAGGAAGAGATACTTTAATAGCTAAATGTGTGTATGATATCATTTGGGGTAATAATAGTAGTTCCCTTAAAATACAGTCCTTAGTGCGCAGGGTTTAATTACAGACAACTGCACGTATTGCACATTCGATATACTAAAAGCAATGAGAAAAGGTGCAACTGGTAGGATACTAATATGCATTCCTGAGTGAATGCCTACGTAGGTTAAGTCCAATAATTACTTACAATATTGCATGTGATATAATATAACAACTGTACATGAGTATGTATATACAGACCTGTATGAATAAATAGGTCCTGAGTGGATGAGTGCTGACGGACCAGAGTTACTCACGGATGGATGCATAATTGTTAAACTAGGTCCTAGCACCCCAACAGTTCCAGATCTATGTTGCCGACGGCACAGCACCCCGGTGAGGCATTATATAGTCTAATAGCCGCCGGCAGGAAGGACCTCCTGTAGCGCTCTCTGGCACACCGTGGTGGGATCAGTCTGTGACTGAAAGTGCTCCTCTGCGTCATAACCATAGCGTGCAGAGGGTGGGTGACGTTGTCCATGATGGCCAGCAGTTTGGCCAGGATCCGTCTCTCCGCCACCTCCTATAGAGTGTCAAGGCTCATCCCCAGGACAGAGCTAGCCTTCCTGATTAACTTATTTACCCGAGAAGCATCACCGGCTTTGATGTTTGCTCCCCAGCACACCACTGCAAAAAAGATGGCACTGGCCACCACAGACTGGTAGAAGGTATGCAGTAGTTTACTGCACACGTTGAAGGACCTGAGCCTCCTCAGAAAGTAGAGTCGGCTCTGGCCCTTTTTGTACAGGGCCCCGGTGTTACTGGCCCATTCCAGCCTGTTGTCCATATGGACTCCCAGGAACTTGTATGACCCAACCATTTCCACATCCATCCCCTGTATAGGGACTGCAGTCAGTTGTGCCTTGGTTCTCCTGAAGTCCACCACCATCTCCTTTGTTTTGCTGATGTTGAGCTGAAGGTGGTTCTGCTCACACCACAACACAAAGTCACTGATTGTGCTCCTGTACTCCTCCTCCTGCCCACCCCTGATGCACCCTAAAATAGCAGAGTCATCCGAGAACTTCTGTAGGTGGCATGTTTCAGAGTTATATCTGAAGTCTGAGGTGTCGTGGGTGAACAGGAAGGGGGACAGGACCGTTCCCTGGGGGGCCCCTGTGTTGCTAACTGCCCGTTCTGACACACAGCTCTGTAGTCGCACAAATTGTGGCCTACCGGTCAGGTAGTCCGTGACCCAGGAGACTAAGGGTGCTTCCACTTTCATCCTCATCTTCTCACCCAGTAGCAGGGGCTGAATGGTATTGAAGGCACTGGAGAAGTCAAAAAACATAACCCTCACAGTGCAACCTGCGTTGTCCAGGTGAGAGTAGGCCCTCTGCAGAAGGTAGATGATTGCATCATCCACCCCGATGTTGCGCTGGTATGCAAACTGCAGGGGGTCCATTGATGAACACACCAGGGGTCTGAGGTGAGCGAGGACTAACCTTTCCAGGGTCTTCATGATGTGGGATGTTAGCGCTACAGGTCTGAAGTCATTCAGGACAGTGGGGTGTGCCTTCTTGGGCACTGGGACGAGGCAGGATGTTTTCCACAGCACATGGACCCTTTCTAGGCTCAGGCTAAGGTTGAAAAGACGCTGGAGTATTCCACACAGTTGGTCAGCACAGACCCTCAGCATCAGGGCCCGCCGCTTTCCACTGGTGTAGTCTCTCCAGCTCTCTCTTCACTTGGTTGGTGGTGAAAGCCAGCCCAGGTGGGGAGAAGGGGGGTGTTGAGGATCAGTCCAGGGGGAGCAGGGGCGGAGGTGGGGTCACTGATTGTCTCAGCAGAGGTGCTGTGAGCAAAGTGGGGGTGGGACAGCCGTGAGGGTGTATGGTCTGGGGAGCTGGAGGGGAGGTGGACAGGGCCAGTATCAAACCTGTTAAAAAATTGGTTCAGCTCATTAGCTCTGTCCTGGGTCCCCTCCGTCTGCCCACTGTTTGACTTTTTGAAGCCAGTGATATTTCTCATACCCTTCCACACCTCTCTCACCTGTCTCTGCCTCAGCTTGTCCTCCATCTTCTCCTTATACACTCTCTTCCCCTCAGCAATCCACAACTTCAGCTCCCTCTGGACGGATTTCAATTTGTCCTTGTCCTTGTCCCTCTCCTTGAAGGCCCTCTTCTTCTCATTCAGCAGGGCCTTCAGGTCGCTGGTGACCCAGGGTTTGTTGTTTGGCAAACAGCGTACCTTCCTGGTGGGTACAGTGTTGTCTACACAAAAATTAATATAGTCTGTTATGCAGTCAGTGAGTCCATCGATGTCCTCCCCATGGGCCTCACAGAGCACATCCCAGTCTGTTGTTTCAAAACAGTCCTGTAGGGCCTCAATCGCCTCTGGGGACCATCTCCTAATAGTCCTGGTGGTTGCAGGCTGCTGTTGGACCAAAGGCCTGTAGAGTGGGGTGAGGTGGACAAGGTTGTGATCCGATCTACCGAGGGGAGGGAGTGCAGTGGAGTTGTATGCATCCTTCACATTAGCATATAACAAGTCCAGAGTTTTATTATTCCTGGTTGGGCACTTCACGAACTGTTTGAACGTGGGCAGCGTTGAAGAGAGAGATGCATGGTTAAAATCCCCCGACATGGCAAAGAAAGCACTGGGATGCGCTGTCTGTAACCTCGCGATAACAGAGTGGATGACGTCACACGCTGCGTTTGCGTCAGCAGAGGGCGGGATGTAAACAATAACAGCAATGGCTGCCGTGAATTCCCTCGGCAAATAGTAGGGTCTCAGGCTAACGGCTAACAGTTCAATGTCCGGGCTACAAAACTTTTCCTTAAGAGTAATATGGTTCGGATGACACCATCTGTTGTTAACTAATAAAGCCAGCCCACCACCCTTACTCTTACTGGAAGAGACGCGATCCCTGTCCGCTCTGATGGTCTGGAAACCGTCGATAGTGACGTTCTGTATGGGGATGTTATCGTTCAGCCAAGTCTCAGTAAAACACATTAGGCTCGTTTCACAATAAATCCTTTGTCCACGGACAAGTCCCTCTAGCTTGTCCATCTTGTTATGTAGAGCCCTCACATTGCCCATAATAATAGATGGTATAGCCGGCTTGTACTTGAACCTCCTCCGCTTTGCCTTACATTTCAATCCCGCCCTGCGTCCGCGTCTTTTCAATTCGTCCGGAATATCAAACTTTTCCCTGGGGAGCAGCAGCGCTGCGTGGGCTAAATCCAAGAGCTGGGCTCTGTTGTAAACAATAACAATTGACGACTCCTGTCGACGTTCAGCTGCGATAAAAGTACCACTCTCCATATATTCAAGCATAGTGGTGGCTGCATCATGTTATGGGTATGCTTATAATCATTAAGGACTGGGGAGTATTTTTTTCAGGATTAAAAATAAACAAAATGGCCCTAAGTACAGGTAAGTAAAATCCTAGAAGAAGACCTGGTTCAGTCTGCTTTCCATCATACACTGGCAAATGAATTCCTCTTTCATAGTACAATAACCTACAACAAGACCAGATCTACACAGGAGTTGCTTACCAAGAAGACAGTGAATGTTCCTGAGCGGTTAAGTTAGAGTTTTGACTTAAATCTGTTTGAAAATCAATGGCATGACCTAGCAATGATCAACAGCCAAATTTGACAGAGCTTGAAGAATTTTTAAGATCCCAGGTTTGCAAAGCTCTTAGAGACTTACCCAGATAGACTCACAGCTGGTATCTCTGCCAAATGTTATTCTACAAATTATTGACTCAGGTGTTTGAATACTTATGTAAATGAGATATTTCTGTATTATTTCTTTTGTTTTTATGCAAAGATTTCCAAAAACATGTTTTCACTTTGTCATTATGGGGTATTGTGTGTAGATGGGTTACAAAAAAATCTGTTTAATCCATTTTGAATTCAGGCTGTAACACAACAGAATGTGGAATAAATCAAGGGGTATAAATACTTTCTGAAGGCACTGTAAACAGTGAAGCTGCGAGATAAGAGGACTGAGTTCAGAGCTGGCAGTTTGACAGTTACTGTATGTCAAGCTCATACCCAGCATTCCTTTTATGCCTTCATCTTTCCTATGTGATGCCAAATAGATCATTCTTCTCTTAAAGAAGGGGGGGGGGGGGGGGGAGCATCTCTCACAGTTAGGCTGGTAGGTGTTGATCGATTGATCCAGCCATTCATCCAGCCAGCCATTCACTCATCCATCCAGCCATCCATCCATCTATCCATCCAGTCACCCATCCATCCTTTACAGATATAAAGTAGATAAACCTATGCCTTGTGGAGTGCATTTCTGAACAACACCACTATCAACAGAGTCCTGGCTCTCTTTACCCCCTGTGATGCAGGTAATGAAATCAGCTCTCTCTAAGCGACTGGGAGTTTCGAGCGTTCCTGGCTGGAGCCTTGTGACAATGCTCTCAGTGCATGGCAAGCCAGCCACACGGTGCTGGAGGGAAACTGGAGGCGAGGTAGACAGTGTTGGATCATCAAAGGGAGCAGTGAGCTCAGTATCAAATGGCTTAGCAGAGACAGACAGAACACAAAGAGGGATAGCTAGAGAGAGAGAGAGAGAGACAGGTTTTGATTGACCAAACCTAACAACTAAATCACAAGGGAGTTTTGGGATGAGATTTCAGCTGGTCCCAACATAGGTGCTCAACACTTTTGAAATGCTGTCAGCCAAGATACTGTGTTAAATCTTGAAAGGTGACAAGAGAAACAGTCTCAAGAGAATAAAAGATATGTGGACACACATGGCATGGCATTGACGTGCTGATTGTTGGGGTTATGGTTTGACTGGGAAGGAACCATTCAGGGTCGCGATCAGTAGACACGAAATGGAAGAAAACATTCAGAAATGGAGTGAAACTGAGAGGTCCTATTTGAACACTTCCGAGAATAATAAAAATTGTTTTTTTGTAGAAAAATGTTTTGCTTTGTTTTGCCACATCCTGTTGAGAGAAATGTGGCAGCTTTTAGGCGAGAGCAAAACCTGCCTCAGTCATGTGGTTTGAGGAAAATTACTTTATACTGTTTGTCAAATGGGGCGACATTGCTTGCTCATGTTTCAAATGTCAGAACAACACTTTTGGATGAATTGCCTGTGTGGGAAAATGTAATTTACTGTATGTCATATCACCCCATATATTGATACTGTATTTCAAAACACAAACTTCATATCAATCCTCATCTGAGTCCATTCCGATGATTCCGGAAATAGACAAGCCATTTCTTACTGGAATTAGAAGGGGACAGATCCAATTCCTTCAGAGTCTAGAACACCTTATTTGCAACTTTAGCATTATGCAGACCTTGCAACAAATGTCGCCCACACTCTAGCCGTCTGATTATCCTTGAAAATCATCTCCAACTGGCCTTTTCTCATTTGGTCCTTCCTCCGCCTTCTCTCCTCAGTGACCCGGAAACCGATAAGTGGTTGAGGAGTGTCAATTCGTTAGTATGCAAACGGAAGACAGTCCTCCCCTCCTCGATAGCCTCCTTTTGGCGAGGAAGCACATGTGTATCCTACCTGAGTCCTTTGCGGAAGAGTTTTGAAATCTGCCACACCGCCTTTGAAGCAGTTGTTTTCTAGGAGGAGAAAAGCATTTAAAAACGATATGCTACTTATACTTTTATCTATAAAATGACTTGCACAACTAGCTACATTTGTTTTTATAACTTTATACATTTATTTTGAGATTCCACCTTGTAAACACCATTTCCCTGATAACGCGCGATTTGAGTACTCTCATTTCATACAAGCACATTTGTCCACTTTTCCTCTCCTCGGCACATCTCCTCGATTACCTTTGACTTTTTTCAAAAGGAGGACAGAGGAGAGAGGACGCAGGATTTTAGCAAATCCAAGAAAAGGTCACTCTCTCCCATGTTTGCCTGTGAAACCTGAAAACAACCCGAGGTGTAGTACCTTTCCATATCCAGGTGAGGACACTCTTGTATTTCTTGCATCTCTTCTCATGTAGGCCATGAGGGAGATAAATTATGAAGCGTCAGATCTTCCCAGAGGCTTTATTCACAGATGCTGGCATAGCAGGGTGCGTGGACAGACTTGGTCAAAGGTTTTGCTGTATTCTCTGTTCACATACTTACTGGGGAGCTACCAAGGAGCTGTCTGTGTCAGCGTGCAGCTGGGTCTAAGGGAGTACCAGAGATCTATGGGGGCAGCATCAGTGTTTTTCTTCTACCACAAACAGATGAAAAGTACAAGTGCCCGCCGACTTGGTTTGCTGGCAAATCACTGCATGGAGTCGTCTATGGACTCCTCCTACTGTGAGCTTAGTATAGAGTAGACCCGGCACTGGGGGTGCCACTGCTCCCGGTCCTTTTCAGAATCGCCTACAAAGAGCCATTCACTTTTAATCCGGCAGCATCTTCCTTCTATGAACTGGTTACAAAGAGAAACAGGAAAGGCCAAAGAACGAGTGCTTTGTGTCAGGATTGGCTATCTCCAAGTAAAACGGTTGGTGTTAAACCTTTTTGAGGCAAAAAGGCAACTTTTTTAAGTCCACTTTAATACTATATGACAAATCTATCTCCTCCCTGTATCAACTTATCAAATCTTTAAAAAATAAGTTCTGTAAGAGCTGTACATGCAATCATAAGGCAATCAGTTTTTCACCCACTGCTAGCAAGAGAAACAGATCTGGGGCCAGTCTAGGTAAAATATGCTTCTCTAAAAAGAATCCTCCTGTATTGTTTTGGTATGTCTTACTTATTTCTTAGTAATTATTTGATGACTTGTGGCTGTTCGGATATGGACACCGGAGACTTATTGGGACAGTTAACAACTTGTACCCACACATCTTTCCTTCATGTTTTTGTCTATACGCTGACATTAAGCTAACATAGTTTCATAACCTTATTTGACTGGATCTTTAATAATTGTTAACCCTAAGTGAATCCATATAAATTATGCCTGAATTAGACATTTCCTACTGTCCCCCATTTAGTGGTAATATGTTAATTTCCATATCTGAGATGCCTATGCAGTTGAACACAATTTGAATTAAGGCTGTGCCTCATGTGGCAAGATTCTTGGAAGTCTTGACACATGGTGCGATATGTCCATTTTATCCCTTTCTTTCACGTTTCGAGTTCAATCTGACATGTTTTCAGCCCATGTAAACTAAATCATGATATCCTGTTGAGATGATATGATTCCTTGACAATAGCTCCTTCACATGTACTATATTGTTGAGCTTCTAGTCACACCCCATTGAGTAAGACATATGTCTAACACTTGGGAAATCACTACTTGAGTTCAAACGAGATGTGTAGGCAGATACAAAATGTATATCAACCAGAGCCGTGTTATACAGTTTGTTTCTTCATATCATAGCACTCAATACTCCTTCTTGTTATAATTAAATTAGCATTATACTTTCTTTAACTAGCCTATTTAGACTTAGATATGTATAGGGGTAAGGTGACTGGTATCAGAATATATGATAATCAAGTTTATCATTTAGTAGTGACCACTTTTTCCACACACAGACAATCACGTATACAACCTACCCATATGGTTAAAGTTTAAACTTTCGGTTCCAATTCTCTGCATGTGCATATAACCGACAAAGTAACATTGTGATGTGTGATCATGTAAGTGTTCTCATTCAATACTATTTCAATAAAGAACCGTAGGTCATTTAACCTCTTAAATGTGCTCCCAAGTGGCGCTGTGGTCTAAGACACTGCATCTCAGTGCTAGAGGCGTCACTCGAATCCAGACTGTATCACAAACGGCTGTGATTGGGAGTCCCATAGGGCGGTGCACAACTGGCCCAGCATGGTCCGAGTTTGGCCGGTGTCGGCCGTCATCGTAACTAAGAATTTGTTCATAACTGACTTGCCTAGTTAAATAAATAGAAATGTAATCTATGTAATCTCCAAAAGTAATGATTTATCATGGGAGAGAACGATAACTAGTAATGCATACTCCAAGAAAGGTTACAATCTCACTTTTCTGGTAAAAATAGTTATAAATTGCTGAGGTGTGACCTGCACATCTCATTCCAAAATCATGGGCATTCATTTGAGGTAGCCTAGTGGTCAGAGCATTGGGCCAGTAACTGGAAGGTTGCTGGATCAAATCCCTAAGCTGACAAGGTGAAAACTTGTTGATGTGTCCTTGAACAAGGCACTTAACCCTAATTTGCTCCAGAGGCGCTGTACTACTATGGCTGACCCTGTAGGTAGGCTGTCATTGTAAATAAGAATTTATTCTTAACTGACTTGCCTAGTTAAATAAATCATTCAGCCAATCTAGGATATCAAGCTAGGTCAGGGATGGGCAACTGATATTTTTTAAATTTTATTTTTAATTGTTTTTAGTTGGGGTCTCAACTTACTGTTGTGAGAATACACAAGGTGTATCATGTCAGTGTTATGTCAGTCGTGATAGTCAGCCAATTATCCCATGTCAGATACACATTTTATGATTAGTGGCCAGCTATCTAAACTTGTTATCATGGTTGAATTACCGGCCTGGGGGCCCCCATTGATTTTGTTAGTCAGTCTCACCTCCAATATCATTTTAAAAATGGCAAACATTTCTCTCCACCCTATGGTAAAATGTGTAGAATTGCAGACCCACAAGCACCTGCCGCCCCTCGTGATGAGTTCAATTTTTTTTGTGGCCCCCACACTTTTAAAGTTGCCCAGAGCTAAATCATCTGCAATATGTCAGATTCATTGACAAACAACCAGCAACCAGCCACCAGTTTCTCCCTCAGCCCAGCCCAGGGATCAGCCCCAGTTTCTCTCATCCCTCAGCCCAGTTCCGGGGTCAGCCCAGTCCAGCAATTAGCCCAGACTAGTGAGGATAATCCCTATTGTGTTCATCAGAGAGGCTGTCCCTCTGCACAGTGCACCGCAGCACGTCCACACATCGACTGTATGGCTGGAAAAGAGAGTTTTACTGACTCTGTACAAGAGGGCCTGTGAAAAACCAAAACAAACATGACATCGACTTCTCTTGCCGTTTGACTCGGGCCTTTCCCTGTTACGCGGGCTTCGTACAAGGACTGAAAACGTAAACATTATTGTTTAGATTTTTCAACATTCTATTAGCCTTGTGTGTTAACATGGCATAATGTTTTTTAAAACATTACCAGATTTTTTTTAAACAACAACTTTGGAGGTACAGTACCAATGGAGAGGAGAGCAGACCCGGGGCAAATAGGGCGAAAGAATTGACTGTCTGTTCTTTCAGCTACTAGTACATAGGCTAAATCAGGAATACATTATGGAAAATGATTGGTCTTTCCCCACGTTGGAAAATCTAGGCTGCGTTCAATTAAAACATCACAACGTTTCCAGAATAAGATCAAAACAAAAAGACAGTGGAAGCAAAATATTATTATTGACTTACCCCGAAAAAAATGTTACCGGATAGCCGGTATAGATTGTTAGGGAAGATTACCATTTCCTCTATTGTAAATATTATTCATGAATTCAATAAGTCTTGCATATTTTGCAAGGATTAATGCAATTAATGCATAGTACATAGTCCACTACCACAGATTAATGAAGACCTAAAAATAATCAGACACTAGTTGTGTTGGTTGCATAACATTTTTTCAAACAACCAAGCTCCTAACTAATCCTTTATAATCTCTACGCTGTTTAAAGGGATAGTTCCCACAAATTACAAAAGTATTAATTGGTTTCCTTACCCTGTAAGCAGTCTATGGTCTAAGGTATGACAGCAATCCATGCTTCGGTTTAGTTTCCCTGGCACTGCTTCTATTTTTCTTACGTTTAGCATTTGTGGCACAAATCCCATTCAAGTCATTCAAGACCAATATTAGTATTTTTTTTTTCTCGCATTACTGTATCTGTATCATTACTGTATCATCCAAAAGTATTTGAAATTGATTGTGAAGCTCAAAGTCACTATAGGTATTTTGAACATGATGCGCGAAAAATACTAATGTGTCCCATGACTTGAATGTGTGCTACAAATGCTAAACAGTGGAAACTAAACCGAAGCATGGATTGCTGTCATATCTTGTCCATAGACTGCTTACAGGGTAAGGAAACCAATATGTAATTTTGTAATTTGCGTGAACTATCCTCTTTAACTACATTAAATTAAAGGGTGAGAATATGCATTTAGAGCTAGTCCTTTCAGGGTTCATAACCTAATGGCAAGATTATGACAGCGTCAACTTCCTGTCTTGGAGTTACATAGCGAAAGTTAATGAGGGAAATCCTCCTTATATTCTAGGGGGAATTGTGTTGTATAGACCCATCACTATGACGACAGTCCACTCAAAAGTTCTCAATTTAAACTGAGCATCGCTATACCAATATTGTGATCACACAATATAATATAGTGCGTTAAAGCCGTATAAGGTCAATTCTTGCACTTATAGACAAACATAAAATAGTACACTGCAGAAATGTATTTACGGGAGACTTGCTGTCACGTTCCTGTGGTTTGTGACTCGTCCCCTCAGGGGCCAACACGTAAAAAACAAAAACACTGCTTCCCATCCCCTACCCAAGCCATCCTGAAGAAAATCAATGCCAACAGAGAATTCTTCTGGAAGACAGAGTCTCCACAACAGGAACTCTCTTGGAGTTATCTATTCCTGCCATCAAAGGTTCAATTCCATCAAGTTGTAAAATAGAAGCTTGTGTTAGTGCAACATATAGAAAACCGTTTTTCTTTCAAGTGAGCTTTTGTTTTCCTCCGATGTACTTTAAAACTGTGTAGACAGAGGACAGGTGCACTACTCGGTTCAGTTTAAAAACTAAAATCGAGGTCAAGAATGAGCCGGGAGAGAAAGTGTTTTAAATCGAGGCACATAACATATTGTATTACTTATGTAGAAGATCCTTAGATAATCACCATCTAGGAGAGAACTACCAATTATGTTTGGGCACAATCACTGATCACAGTGCAGATGTCCATTCACTAAATCTAAGCAGCTTTCAGGCCTGCAGGAATGTGGCCATAATAGCCAGAGATCGGAAAGGTGACATTCTCTGCTGTCAGGTAACAGTCATATAATCATAAACATGACCTCTGCGGCTTATTGCCCATTTCCTCTCTGTCCAAGGAGGAACTGATTATTACTCCCTATTTTGTATCTATTCCTTCAAAGTCCAAAACCACCCAGAATGCAATGTTATTCTTTATTTCTCATGCATCACAATGGGATCGCCTATTTACTGAATTATACGGCTCAGAAGAATTAAGTGTCAAGGCTCGATTGATGATGTTATTTCACCGGTGCAAAGTTTGCAAAGCTAAGGACATGAAATATTCTTTAATTATGCTGAGTTATAAGATCGTATTATATCCCTTTAGCTAAATTATATATTTTGCTCTACTGATTTGCACGGACTTATGTGATTTGTAGTGATATCTTGGCATGTAATGCCACCTATTGTGCTTGAAAGGTTGACCTTTTTGTGAATTTGGTTGGTGTTTGTTACTGTGCACTAAATCAGCACTGGGTCACTTACCATTAGGCAGAAGAGGAAATTACCTCAGGCCTCACATCAACAGGACTCATAAACTGGGCATAATGTTTTTTAAATCATACAAATATTGAAATAATTGCAAAAACAGTTTGAATGGTCCACAAGATTTTGATTGGATGTTACATTAAGAGCCCTCCCCCCACATGCCTATTGGTGCTACGTGTTATTTTCGTCACTGTTTTCAGACCGGGAAGGGCACATTTTGCAGAGTTGTTCAGTATACTAGCTTGCAACATTGCAGAAAATGGAAGAAAGCCTGGAGGAAAAACCTGGAGTAAAAAAGTAATTGTTATCAGAAGTGTGCTCTATACACAAAAATGTACATAGCAATACAATGTTGCATCTACGACACTTATCTGTTGAGCACTAAGGGAGTACTATTCTTGCTCCTCCCAAGCAAGGCATTTGATTGGTTTGACGTGTAGCGAGGCGTAACTGATTTACACTAGGTCTCCACCCCAATTTAGTTATTTTTCTGCCATGAAATTCGACAGCCTTGCTTGTATTAGGGAAGTCTGGTTCTTGACAAGGTTAGCTTAGTAGAAACCCAGCTCCGGGCTCTTAGACTCTAGTGTAGTGGTCATCACCGGTTGATCGCGATCGATTGGTCGATATCCAAGCTTACCTTCAACAAACATTTATGTCGAAAAAACAACGATAAAGCCTTGCGTTCTTATTTGTTTTATCCGCACCGGTGATGGTGGGTGCACTTGATTCAGCAGCCCTAGCGCCGCAAAGGCAAAGTGTTCCCATTTTTAACCATTTCATGTGTCTGAAGGTAGAACCACCTACCCCTGCAGACCCAGAGAGTAAATCAAGTGCCCCTACAGGCCCACAGCTGGCCAATCAGATAGCTCAGTTAACCGTCTGCACAGTTTCCTCGTGCCGTAGACTGTAAAAAGAGGCCTCGAACGCACTGCAACATTTATATTGAGAGATTTGACAAGAGAGAAATCAACTAATACAGCAAAGAGCTGCTGTTTTTATGTCCATGTTTAAGTTGTTATTCAGCACAGTCAATTATTTTGTAAGCCTTAAAATGCGTGCGTTTCGATAAGGTTGCGGTATTTGCGACTTGTGTCTTTTAATATCGAGGAATATTTCACTTTCTCTGGTCATAGGAGTAACAACATGAATTGGTGCATGAGGCAGAAATAATGCAGTGCGACTGAATTTCGCCATTAGCTAGAAGACTGTGTCCCCTTTTCTCAGCGGAGGGAGGGAGTGAGGAGGTACTATGAGTGGCAGCCTCACCGCTGCTCCCTCCCTCAGACTGACCATCAGACGCAGGCCATCAGTCCAGTAAAACAAAAGCTCATTATTATGCTCACTCAGCTGTGCCTCACAAGTAATACAACAAATTATCTATACCATTGTGATCACATACCTAACGTTTTGAAATATCATTTCTAAATGGTCTGAGAACAACAACATTGGCAGGGCAATTCAAGCATAGCCAATATGCAGTGATAATATATTGGGCCTTTAGCCTACTGCACAAACCTCATTGCTACAGAAGTGTTTTTGATTGGTTAATGTTGCACAGGCGTATGTTTAAAAAAAGATTTGAGCAGTAGATCTTGTATTGCATTTTGAAAGTGATCTTGTCTCAAAAAAGGTTGGTGCCTACTGCTCTAGGAGGATACAATACGCATTCCTTTGGTAAAAAGACAGATAATACTGCCATCGTCATCGAGGCAGAGGACATGTACACTCATGTGAAAAAGTAAGTACACCCCCTGGAAAGTTCTCTTTTATTTTACTTATTTGGAAAATTGATATGTAATCTTCAACACTTTTGACAGATAAAGGTTACCCAATTTAACAAATCATACAAAAAAAGAAAAAAGAAAATGTTATGCAATTAAAATAAATAAAAACGCATTTTCCTTATGGTGAAAAAGTTAGTACACCCCTACCTTTACCATCACATAAAATTGCTAAAATTGGAATTAGGTGTACCAAAACAAGTGCAAATGATTAGAAAACATTAGAGAGAAACTTCCATAAAGCCTTCCATAAAGATATGAAAATTGGTCTGGTTTGGACTTAACCATATGGGTGTGTGGTAACAGATCATTCAAAGATCAAAAGACCTACCCGAGGCCCTCAGAAGAAAGATTATTGATGCCCATGTCTGGGAGGTGTTACAAATCCATTTCCAAGCAATTCGAAGTACATCATTCCATTTCCAGGCAATTCGAAGTACATCATTCCACTGTCCGACAAAAATTCCAGACGACTGGCAAACTACCTAGGACAGGTCGTCCCACCAAAGTCAGCCAAAGCTGACCGAAAGATGCTCATAGAAGTCTCTAAGAACCCCAGGGTAACATCAAGGGATCTACAGGCCTCTCTTGCCACAATCAATGTCAAATTGCATGGGTACACTGTCAGAAAGAGACTGCACAAACTTGGCCTACATGGTAGGTCAGGAAGGAAGAAGCCTCTACTCTCAAAATAGAATATCAAGACACAACTGACTTTTGCCAGTTTTTTCTTTTATTTTTTTCTCTCAAATGTTTTCTAATCATTTGCACTCCTTTTGGTTCACCTAATTCTAATTTTAGCCATTTTATGTGATGGTAAAGGTAGGGGTGTATTTTTTGGTGTGATTTGTTAAATTGGGTAACCTTTATCTGTCAATAGTGTTGAAGTGAAGATTACATATCCATCTGTCCAAATATTTAAAATAAAAGAGAACTTTCCAAGGAGTGTACTTACTTTTTCACATGACTGTATGTGTAGCCAATGGATCTGATGCTGTCTGGACAAAAGGACCAAGAGATCTGGGAGAGTTTCCTGGAATCACAAAGAAGACATACTCTGATACATTAAAGATAAGTTATAAAAGGTTTTGTATAATTTCAGCCAGTTGTTTTGAAAATAGCTCTAACGAGATACGTCCTTAGAAATAAATACATAAATACTGCAATTCGTATGATATGTTATGAATTCCAATTTGTACAATATGTTATGAATTAAGTAACCATAGCTCAGCGACTCTCAGTGGTGTACTGTACCATTAACGGTTCCCCCTCACATGACTGACAGCTTTTCACAGGGAAGTGCATGAAGTGCTCTATATGTATGTTTGTAAACCAACACAGAGCCTTGGTTGATTCTATGGATGTAGATAGCACTGTTTTACCTTTCATGAAGGGTTCCAATTCAAGGTTCTCTCCCTTGGGTGTTAAGTAATGCAGATGGAGAGAGAAGAGGGAGATGGTGTGAAGTGGGCTTTATTACCAAACTCATCGAGCTATCACTAAGTGGACATCAGAAGTCGTTTAGAATAAGTGAAGTATTAGGAAATCATCTGTAATCATTGCAAATTGCCTAATATTGTAGCAAACTTGCATAAACCACAAACTGGTCAGTGTTATAATACTGCATTGATCAGACAAACATAGGGGATCGACATAAGCAACAAAAAAACAATTAAATTATCAACAAATTAATAGTGTTGTAAGAGCCAACAATCAAAAGACCTCTAGTTGAGTATTTTGTTGCTTTAATAACCAAGTGGGAAGGTGGTACTTACCAGTTGTGAAGTCGTAAATATGAGTTGGATGCATTAACGTGCAAAACGCTGATTGGCTAATGGCAAACAAGCAGCGTCAACCATAGCTCTCGAAAAAACCTTCTCCGTACATAGGGTTTTCAGCAGTTACATCCACCCACTGTTGGCTTCATGTGAGCTACAATTCAAACGCTGTGTTTTAACATTTAGAAACACCATTAATCATTGCTTTCAAATCTTGCATATCAGCAAGAAAGACTCTTTCAAATAAAAAAGATACACTTACTGTAGCAGTTTTAGACAGATCCACAAGCTATGTATGTGTCCAGTTGATGAACTACACTTCCTCCTCAGTTACGCTTACAAACAGGTGTTCAAAGTATGCTAGATAGCTAATTAGCACAGGTGGCAGCCTACGGAATCATGTAGTAACCAATAAAGTGGTAAACAAATCTAAATATATTTTATACTTTAGATTCTTCAATGTAGCCACCCTTTGCCTTGATGACAGCTTTGCACACTCTTGGCATTCTCTCAATCAGCTTCATGAGGAATACCTTTCCAACAGTCTTGAAGGAGTTCCCACATTTTCCCTTACTCTGCGGTCCAACTCATGCCATCTCAATTGGGTTGAGGTTGGGTGATTGTGGTCATCTGATGCAGCACTTCATCACTCTCCTTCCTGGTCAAATAGCCCTTACACAGCCTGGAGGTGTGTTTTGGGTCATTGTCCTGTTGATAAACAAATGATATTCCCAATAATCGCAAACCAGAGCGGATGGTGTATTGCTGCAGAATGCTGTGTTAGCCATGCTGGTTAAGTGTGCCTTGAATTCTAAATAAATCACTGACAGTATCACCAGCAAAGCACCCCCACACCATCTCCTCCATGCTTCACTGTGGGAACCACACGTGGAGATCATCCATTCACCTACTCTTGGTCCCACAAATACATGGCGGTTGGAACAAAAAATCTCACATTTGGACTCATCAGACCAAAGAACAGATTTCCAACAGTCTAATGTCCATTGTTTTGTGGCCCAAGCAAGTCTCTTCTTCTTATTGGTGTCCTTTAGTAGTGGTTTCTTTGCAGCAATTTGACTATGAAGGCCTTATTCACAGAGTCTCCTCTGAACATTTGATGTTGATATATGTCTGTTACTTGAACTCTGTGAAGCATTTATTTGGGCTGCAATCTGAGATGCAGTTAACTCTAATGAACTTATTCTCTGCAGCAGAGGTAACTCTGGGTCTTCCTTTCCTGTAGTGGTCCTCAAGAGAGACAGTTTCATCATAGTGCTTGATTTTTCGACTGCACTTAAAGAAACTTTCAAAGTTGTTGACCTTTTCCGGATTGACTGACCTTCATGTCTTAAAGTAATGATGGACTGTCGTTTCTTTTTGTTTTTTTGAGCTGTTCTTGCTATAATATGGACTCTGTCTTTTTCCAAATAAGGCTATCTTCTGTATACCACCCCTACCTTGTCACAACACAACTGATTGGCTCAAACCCATTAAGGAAAGAAATACCACAAATTAACTTTTAACAAGGCAAACCTGTTAATTGAAATGAAGACTTTGAAGAATCTCAAATATAAAACATATTTGGATTGATTTAACACTTTTTTGGTTACTACGTGATTCCATATGTGTTATTTCATAGTTTTAATGTATTCACTGAAAATAGTCAAATGTATTCACTGAAAATAGAAAAAAATTAAGAAAAACCCTTGAATGAGGAGGTGGGTCCAAACCTTTGACTGGTACTGTACATGTAAATGTGTCTACCGTGTCCACATTGTGTCCGGATTCCCTTTTCCCGCTCTATATTCAAATGCCAGTATGCATTCTGCAAATGGTGGAACAGGCTAAATCTGATAACACAGTAAAACTTGATGGTAGTAAGTTAGCCAACTACTGTAGCAAGCTAGCTAGCTATCAAAGCTAAAGGTATTACAAACAGGTTAGCATAACTGTAGCCAAAATATATATATTTTCTTATAAGTTAGCTGGCTATTATTTACAAAACCAGCAAACACGTTCACGATAGGAACCTAATTCCTCCAATGTTTAATGAAAAATGGTGCCTCGCTCTCAAAACACACGTTTTCTGGAGATTTGTGGGCAGAGTGCTGGTGACTTCGCCTAAAGTATGAGCAAATTAGCTTATTGTGTTCAAAATTGAACAGATTTATTTTTATAAATAATGTTTTGTTGTGTCATTTAACTGCCGAAAATACGGTCTTTCCTTAATATGTTACGTCATTCTTCATCATGTGGGAGAAGTTTCCCACTAGTAATTACCAGTTGTATGTGATAAATACCCTCTTACCACTTGTTTATGATTGCAGCTTCTGAATGGAAGTCAAAATCGAAGGAAATATGCAATCCAAATGAAAAACTCTCAAAAACAAACAATCCCAGGAATAAAGCCAATAATCCAACAGAAGGTATGGAACATGGGAGAAAGAGGCCAGAAAATTCAGATTTGTAGCCTAGCATTGAATGCTAGGTTATTCCCAAACCATGGGCCTGCATCTTAATTCAAGATGGCACCTATAGGTTGGACACACCTCCAACCACAACCATACCCCTGCAGCCTTAAAGGCCTACTACCTAATAGGCAATTATCAGCACAATATAGGCTGTGTCCCAAAGGAAGCTGCCTGCTGCCTACCTGCCTCCAAAGGCACCTACCTTAGTTGGTAGCACTTTTCCAGTTGGCAACTGCCATTTGGGATGGGATTTGAAGGCAGCATCACATGACAACGCATTCGCATTCCACCTAGCTTGAGACTTTGTTTACATTGTAGACACTCCAGTTAAATGGAAATATCTGACACAAATAACAAGTAAACAAGTAACAGAATCGATCTCCTCAGTACCTGTTAGTGAATGAAGTTGGCACCGACCAGAATATTTATCCTACGGTATAGGGTCCTCCTCTCACATATTGCTATGTCTGCTATATATATATTGGTTTTCCTTTATCTGTGCATGAGTCCTTAAAACACAGTCAATTGTAGAAAATAAGTCATTCCCAAGTGAGGGACATCTGAAGGAGATTATACTCCAACATTCATAAACTTGTTCAGCACATGGGGGCCAATTTAGCTCATTTCAACTAATTGTGGTCTAAAACACCTAATCTCAACTAATCGTGGTCTAAAACACCTAATTTCAAATAATTGTCATCTATATTGAAGACTTGTCCACTGTGCAATCAGAAAATCAGGTTTGTATTTTAAAATGAGCTTTATAAGTTACAATGTCCTGACAAATCTACATGATAAACAATAACATGGGTGAATCTAGAGGGGGAGAAATTAACCTCACTGTTGGTATGTATTTCAGTGCAGGTTTAAGTCGCTGAAGCCACAACTACTTTTATTATTGTGCAATCGTTATGTTAACAGTTTTTCATATTTTTAGGCCTGTTCAATTGTTAACAGTAAGAGTGGAATAAATTAGCCTCTAATTCTAACTAGTAAAACCAAACCCAATCTTGCAACAGTAGGGGAAGGGGAAGTGACAAGAGAAAGTTAGCTAACGTTAACGTTAGGTAAACAGACACTGCTAGCTAGAAAGCAAGCTTGCTAAACAGAGTCATCAACCGTATGCACAAATAACTTGGCTAGCTAGCAAGCCTAGAAGGAACAGAACAAAGTTGGCTGCATTGCCTACATTTTTCATCAGATGTTGTAAAACATTTTTACATGTCTTACCTTTCTCCTGCCAAGCCAATATAATGCAATGGAGTGAAACACCATCAGGTGCCTACTTTAGTCGCCGAAAACAAACGGGAAAAACTATTTGCTACATGTTTTTACCTGGCTAGCAAGTTCACCAATTCATGGGTCTTCACAGTTGACACATTGTTGTTTGTCTCTGAACAGCCAACAAGCAAGACGAGATTACCCACTAACGTTAACTTCAGCTAGCTATCATGTACGATGTTCTGATAAACAACAGTTATTAAACATTTGAATTCAAAATTCATAAAGTAATTTGTTGAATATTTTAAACAATATACTGTACTTACATATCTTGAAGTTCTTCCTTATTCTTCTCGAAAAATTATGTGTCAGATGTTATGTTGACACATCACAGAATCCAAAATAATTAATAAGGTTAAGAAAAATATTATTTAGCAAGTTGATCACTGATATTGATCTGTATAAAAGTATGGCCAACATTTTCAACTTTTAAGATATCACTCAGGCCTGGGCAAAGGCCGGCCCTGGGTCCGTATGCGGTCCGTGAACTGATTCAATACGGCCAGCGGAATCATGCTCAGATCACATAAAGAATTTGCGATAGTAACGTATTTGTTATTAAAATTAAAAGCCCAGTGAATACTTTGTGTAATGATTTAACTCAAACCACTTGTGGGACATTTTACAAGGACAGACAGTGACTGACAGGCTGACACACATGTCACAGTTACAAATAGTAGCTAGCTAGAAATTGCACAAAAATGAGTTTTTCAAAGATTTCAAAGAAAGGAAAGTAGACAATGAATGCAGGGTGTTCCAGCAAGAGTGGACATCGAAATATTTATTTATTGCGGTATCAGGGAAAGCTGTGTGCTTACTGTGCAAAGAGAGCATCGGTGTCTTGAAAGACTTGTCCCGACACTTCCAGATGAAGCATGCAGAGAAATATAGGAATATGTCTTCTGAGCGGGCAAGTCATCGAAAGAGTTGCTTTCTCAGTTGCAAAAGCAGCAATGACTTTCCACAAAACTGCATTCAGCAAACAACGGAATTGCAAGAGCTAGCTATGTACTGTCCCACAAAATTGCTAAACATAGTTAGCCATTCGCTGAGGGATGAATCCATTAAATAATGTTTAATTGACTCTGCAGCAATACTTTGCCCCGACAAGAAAGAGCTGTTTGAAAATATTTCCCTGTCAAGACGAACATTGACACAGCGTGTTGAGGACATAGCAGAGAATATGGAACAATAGTTGAAAGACAAGGTAAAGGATTTCACCTATTTCTCCTTGGCCCTGGATGAGAGCAGTGATGCACGTGATATGGCACAGTTGTTGATATTCTTACGAGACATAACCCCGGACATTGAAATTACAGAGGAGCTTGCTTCAGTGCAGTCAATGAAGAGCACAACCACAGGAAAGGTGAGTTTTCTCGTCGTTTTGAGGATTTCAAAGTGTTGTTTCCTCTCCTTTCACCTTCAATGTGGATAACACTCCCACTGACCTGCAACTTGAGCTTATCGATCTTCAGTCTGATGCAGTGATTGGAGAACTATTCAAAACAATGTCACTGACGAGGTTCTATGCACCTCTTGATTAACAACATTTGCTCAGAAGATGTTTGTATTGTTTGGGTCAACCTATGTATGCGAACAGACATTTTCAGTGATGAAATATAACAAGTCAAGGCACAAATCATCTCTTACTGACTCTCACCTCTCAACACCCTGTGCATAGCACCGTCAGAAACTATACCTGACTTCACTGCTCTAGTTAATGGCCCTCACACTGATTGAGTAGTTTAAATGTAATGTTGAGATCTCTCTCTTTCTTGTGTTTTTGTTCATACCCGTTAACAAGAGTGCTGTCCATGGTGCTGAATGCACAGTGTATCACACTGCTCGCTTAAACCGGATGTCAGCCGCACCAATGTGTCGTAGGAAACACCTCTCAATTGACGACCAGAGTCAGCTTGCAGGTGCCTGGCCCTGTCACAAGGAGTCGTTAGAGTATGATGAGCCAAGGAAAGTCCTAACGGCCAAACCCTCCCCTACCCCAGACGGTGCTGGGCCAAATGTTCGCCGTCCTGGTCACGGCCGATTGTGACACAGCCTGGGATCAAACCCTAGGCTGTAGTGGCGCCTCAGCACTGCGGTGCATTGATTTTGACCGCTGTGTCACCCAGGAACATGACATGATAAAAACATTTCTGAACGTTGCATAACAGGGACCGACCGGCCGTGTTACTATAGGCTAAGGGGGTTATGATGTCACAACCCCATACAGAGAAGGAGTGTACCTCTTTTTCAGACAACCTTCCACTGCTGACTGAGGTCAATGCTCTGTGAGTCGACTGGACTCCCTGCATACACCACTGACTGACTCAAAGTGGAGGATTTAAATGGATAACTGTCTGCTCTCCTTCTCCCGAGCCCCGATGAACCATGAAGGGTCATTTTTCCCTGTCGCGCTTTGCCTCCCCCCAAAGACGTCTGCAGGAAACAGACTGTAGCTCTTCCATCATGCTTGGTTAAGTGCTCCGATTTTGAGCTGCTCTGAATCCAATGTTTATATTTTTTGCTATAGGGTGACATGTCCTACAATTGAGTGGACTGCTCTTCAAAGTGTCAGTGGTAGTAAAGCTGGTATTTTTAGGGCTTCATAATGAAGAATATTGTTTGATTTTCTGTGCAAGTGAAAAGGTGTCCTCCGTTTATCAACCTCAACGCTAAACACCTTGGTTTAAATCATGACAAGGAAATGCTAGAAGGTTATGACTCATAGCCTTGTGGATTATGTCACATTCACTTAATGCCACAACCACAACACATACTGTTGGCTTGACCCACTTGGCCCAGCACTTTGATGAGCAAAAAATGATTTGGTGGAACTTTACTGCACTTTAGGAAACAAGTCTTTTGAATTTGGCTGAATTGTAACTAGGGAAATAACTAGACTACAGCTGGTGCCAACTATGACAGGGCTGTAATACATGTTTCTTCCTCCCATGTTAGTCCTAATCCATCATCCCTGGTCAGTGGAGTCGTACGTAGCCCTCCCCTCAGGCCAAGAGATTGATGGTAACCTTAGCTAAGGTTTATCGAGCGTCCAACTTCTCCTCGC
Source organism: Thymallus thymallus (assembly GCA_023634145.1). Taxonomy (NCBI): domain Eukaryota; kingdom Metazoa; phylum Chordata; class Actinopteri; order Salmoniformes; family Salmonidae; genus Thymallus; species Thymallus thymallus. Next base: position 12,226,953 of record CM042385.1, read on the forward strand.
TCTTCCCAAGCCACTGAAGAAGTTTGTCCATCATGGTTCTCCTGGATCTTTCCTCAAAGTGGATAATTCCATACTTTTATTGGGAGCCTCCACCTGAAGATCTGAAGGGTTGTCACCTTCTGCCAATCCCTATGTGGATTTTTTTCTAGCCAAGCCTTAACACACCTGATTCTACTAGCTCGTTAAATAACCATGGGCCTGAATTAATCAGTTGATGGGTATTTGGGCAACACACAATTGAGGATGGTCACCACTGAACGTATAAACAAATATTCAGTGCAATAATTATATTACTCACTATTGTAAATTGAAATACATTGTAAATAATGACGCCCAGTCTCGTAGCTGCTGAATAACTCGTTCTTGAATAGAGATGTAATGGATCCTTATCCCAGCATGTAAAATCAAGCTCGCCCACATCAATCTGACAGCTGGTACAGATTATGTTTGGAAGATGAGTAGGAATGTACATGGGAATGAAGGCCATCTGTCTTGATCATATCATGTCTTCACAATGTCTGTCTCCTGTGCTATGATGTAAACAACTCCGTTTGTCAAGGATGGTGGACCTTGACTGTCAACACACACACACACACACACACACACACACACACACACACACACACACACACACACACACACACACACACACACACACACACACACACACACACACACACACACACACACACACACACACACACACACACACACACACACACACACACACTACAAACAGAGTTACAGAACATCAGGAGGTTATTTTCCCTCTCAATGGTTTAATCTCAACTTTGTAGAAACCGATTCTCCTTCCACACAGTTGACTCTGCATCAAAATATGTCACAGTATAAATGCTTAATTGGTTACAACACTTCCTTTCAACAATGCCATCATTGAATGTCTGACATACAGTGTGAGTGTTTTCTGCATGGCTCTAGGCTTACAGTGACATCTGTATTGGTTGCGTTTCTTTGGATTAAGACTGGCATTCACTCTTATGAACCAAATGCCATCTGGTATGTACACAACCTGGTCTCAGAGCATTTATTGTTATGCTTTACGTAAATCTGTGACACTGTTTAGTATGTATATGTTGCCTTTCATATGGTAGTCCCGTGTAGCTCAGATGGTAGAGCATGGCGCTTGCAACGCCATGTTGTGGGTTTGATTCCCATGGGGGACCAGTATGGGGAAAAAAGTATGAACGTGTATGCACTAACTAATTGTAAGTTGCTCTGGATAAGACAGTCTGCTAAATGACTAAATGTATTAACTTGTCGAAGCCCATCACCCATTTCATATGAAAGGTTACGAATTAGTATTATACAGTATGTTACGAATTTGACAAATGTACCATATGTTATGAATTTTCAAAATGTACAATACATTATAAATTGTAGCTAGGTGTCTAACATTAGCTAGCTCACTAACGTTACCTAGGCTAGGGGTTAGGGTTCGGGCAAGTGTTAGCTAACGTGCAAAGTAGCTAAAGAGTAGTAAGTAGTTGAAAAGATTGTAATTAGCTACAATTCTAAAGTTGTCCAAGATGAGATTTTGGGTTGCTAGAGGTTCACGTTATAGGCCTACCCATCCACTCTGATCAACAACCCACCCTTCATTGTTGCCTTAAGTAACCATCTTTCTTATGTAACCGTAACAAACTTAACATATCATGCTAAATGAAGTGTTCAGATTTACGTAAAGAGACCAGGTTGATGTACTGTATGTAAATAAATGCATACTGGCCATTATTGCTTCACACACATAAGTTGAACCAATTTGTGGGCTTTCTAACTAATGTTTAATTCAAATTGACCTGAAACGTGACCATCAGAAATAGGAAATGTGTGTGAAATGTGTCACTGTGTTGAATTGAATGAATATCCCTTGCTTTCAGTGTGCCGTATTGCAGTAGAGTGATAGCTATTTTTGTCGTAGTGATAATACAATTCTGAAATAACATTTGTCATTTTATTTCACAGTATACTTTCATCTTCTGAGGCAACCGCAAAACCTTCTTTAAACTCATTGCAATGTTGGAGAAACAGCTTTTCGTGTGCGGTAAATTCTGCCTATTAACTATTGCAATGTAAAATTGTCTAGTCTGTAGGCCAGGCTACATAGAGACTTAATAATAACAATATTTGTTTTGCAGGTCTTGATTCCCTATATTTTTAAGGGTATAACACTGCGATACATGTCTGCTCCCAAATGTGTGATATGATCACACTGTCTTGAGGTTATTTTAATGAGATGCTTTAACAATAACAACTCATCCTATTCTCTCAATGACGTGTTGTGGACTAATGTGCGTGACTCTCTGAACTGGAAAATCAATTGTCTTGACGCAACTTTGCCACAATGGTCGCTCCCCAAATCGTTTTCAAAGCAGCTGAGAGACAAACCTAGATGATTCGTTTCCTTTTAACCCAGAAGAAAAGCCAGAGGGAAATCACTTTGGCTTTGATTTCACTTCCAGCGATGTGTACGACGAGCATCCACTCACATCACGTCTCTGTTGCTTTTGATAAATTTCACAATCATGTCTCTGTCTCCCCTCCCTCCCTCCCTCCCTCCCTCCCTCCCTCCCTCCCTCCCTCCCTCCCTCTCCTGATATTCTCATCATTTTCTTTGTCTCATTCTTCTTGACAGTCGTTTGATTACAGATAGAAGGCTATAACGGACTGGTCTTTCTCAACATTGGTCTGGTTCCATGAAAAGAGTTAGCTATAAGCTAAAGCTATGCTACACTTCAATACTAAACAACCATTTGGTAATCAACATTATCTGTTTGCTGGTCCAAACTACGCCACTGATTTTAATATATTTTAACGCAAATCATCAAGATGAAGGTGAAGATGGCTATGAATTGAAGACCAAGCACTCTCGAAAATGGCCCTCTGCTAGATAGAGTTTATAGAGCATGTTACCAGACCAAGACATGCTACCAGGGGTCTCTTCACAGCCCCCAAATCTAAAAGGAATTCAAGCCAACTCTCCCCTTTCTGACCTAAATAACTTGTAGACCTAAGTATAGATACTGATTAGGGAACTTAGTGGGATCGTAAAGCTCCGGATGCACGGTTGCTGAGGTGAAGCCGGAGGAAACTCAGTTTGATAGGCCTCTTTGGCTCATTTTATATGAGCAGGGGGTGAAGGACTTTACGTGAAGCTCCATATGACGAATTGTTCTGTTAATTTCATGAACTGAATGGGAGTGAAGGACCCTTGGTGAAGCTCCATATGACGCACACTGTTTTGTTTGTTTCATATAAGCAGCATAGTGAAACGGTACGCATGAGCCGGCTATGTCTGATGGTTTGTGTGATTGTCTGATTGATGATATGAAAGACTCTGTTCATCTCATGGGAACTGAGTAGGATTTGATGACGTCGGTGGAACTCCACTTGATCATAGTATTGACGTCAGATGGTAGGACACGGATTAGTACCAAGTAATGCGAAAGAGTGGATGTGCAAGCTCTTTTGTACGCGACTAAGAGGTAAGCAACAATCATGTACTACATTTTACCTCATTACCTCCTAATAAAATTTCAGCATACCATTTTCTATCACTGACATCAGTCCTTATTTAAGTGATAATGCCCTAGTAAGCCGGTGTTTTGAGGGCATTATCACTTTTCTCCAACGGGTTACTAACATATTCAAATAATGATTGACATAAAGTATTTTCCTAAATAACGTTATTTAGATGGATTTATTCATACTCTTTCATCCTTCCACAAGATATAGTCCCGACACAAATCTGGTCGGTCGTTCTATCCGTTCGGTTGCCTGTCTTTTTGTTCGTTCTTTTTGTTTGTTCTAAATGTTCCATTACCATGAAAACCAAAGTTCCAAAGGCGGGCCTAATATAGTGTATAAGAGGTCATACAATAAGTTTTGTAGTGATTATGTTGATGATATAAATCATATTTGCTTGTCTGTGGTGTGTAATGAGGAGCAACCAGACGCTGCACTTGACACATTTATTCAATTAATAAGCGTTACTGTAAAATTACTGTTAAATCCCTTTGGATTGATGATGAATTGAAAATTGTGATAAATTGGAAAATTGTATGGTTGAGAGGGATGAGGCAAAAGGTATGGCAAATAAGTCTTGCAGCACAACCGATTGGCAAACACGCTCAAATTTAAGAAATCATGTGACTAAACAAAATCAAATAAAAAACTACACTATGAAAAAAGTAAAAAGCTTTGGAGTAAAGGCAAACTCGGCTCCATTATTCATTGAATTAGATGGCTCATTCATCACAAAACCCACTGGTATTGTCAACTACATTAATCATTTTTTAATTGGCAAGATTAGCAAACTTAGGCATGACATGCCAGCAACAAATGCTGACACTACACATCCAAATATATCTGACCAAATGATGAAAGACAAGCATTGTACTTTTGAATTCCATAAAGAGCAGAATTTATGGTTCCTTCTATTAAGGCAAGTCGTCCAGTTCCTGAGGCAGCAAAGCATCCCCAAACCATCACACTACCACCATCATGCTTGACCGTTGGAATAAGGTTCTTACTGTGCAATGCAGAGTTTTGTTTTCACTAGGCATAATGGGACCCATGTCATCCAAAAACGTATCTATCCCATTGAACATTTTCCCAGAGTCTTGATGATCATCCAGATGCTTCCAAGTTCTTTTTGGCAAACCTGAGTCAACTTTTTGGACGAGATGGGTCCCATTATGTCTGGCGAGTGTGATGGAACCATGAATTCTGCTCTGTATTAGAGAGTTCTACAGGAGAATGTCAAGTCAACATGAAGTTGGTTAAAAAGCAACAAACCAGACCTAATCCCAATTGAGATGTTGAGGCATGACTTGAAACGAGCAGTTCATGCTTGAAACCCAGACATTTTGCTGAGTTAAAGCAATTCATCAATTCTGCATGCAAGAGTGGGCAAAAATTCCTCCACAGCAATGTGAGAGACTGAGCAACAACTACAGGAAGCATTTGGTTGCAGTCATTGGAGCTAAAGGTGACACAACCAATTATTGAGTGTAAGGGTCAATTACTTTTTTGCACTGGGGAAGTGGCTGTTGCATAACTTTGTTTATTAAATGAAATAAGTATGTAATTGTTGTGTTATTTGTTCACCCATGTTCCCTTTTATCTAATATTAGGTTTTGGTTGAAGATCTGATAACATTCAGTATCAAAAATATGCAAAAATTGAGAAAATCTGAAAGTGGGCGAATATATTTTTTCACAGCATTGTATATCCATAAAAATAATGCTGAGTCATGATTTTGACTGGCTGAGAAAAGCTACCTGCCTGTCTGTCTCGTCCCAACTCCTGACACATTCATTAGTATGGGACAGCTGGAGATCGAATTTCAATACTGAAGCAATGTTCTAAATGTCGGAGAGAGACAAATCTCCGCTGTTGAAAATCAAATGCTAGTCTAAAAGAATGAGAGATAATGTCTAGATGCTTTTAACAGTGGAGATCAAGTTTATAAATTGCTGGCTGGGCTGATGGGACAGTGAATTGCGCAGTCAGATGGAATATTGAATAGGCATTTAAATGTCATAGCCTTAGCTGGTAGTAATGCGGAATAGACACCGGCTGGAACGTGGTTTAACCTATCAGCATCTAGGATTAGACCCACCCGTTGTATAATGTGTATTATAAACTGGGTGCTTCAAGCTCTGAATGCTGATTGGCTGACAGCCATGGTACTGTATATGGGACCATATACCGTGGGTATTACAAAACACTTATTTCTACTGCTCAAATTACTTTAGTAACCAGTTTATAATAGCAATAAGGCCCCTCTGGGGTTTGTGGTATATACCACAGCTAATGGCTGTATCCAGGCACTCCGCGGTACGTCGTGCCTAAGAACAGCCCTTAGTCGTGGAATATTGGCCATATACCACACCCCCTACTGCCTTATTGCTTAATTATAAACTCAGCCAATTTCCGAGCTTAGCCTTGAAATCTGGCATTACACACACCCCCTAGCAACATTGCCTCACTTTATGCTTTGTTTCTGCAAATGAATGTTATTGTCCCATTGTCAATATATTGCATGTTTGCTAGACAAATGAAAGTGTGTCTTTAGTGATGTGAGAAAAAACAACTTTCAAAGGGGATTGTGGTTACCAGGCAACAAGGACCAAAACCAATCGGAGGCTGAAGGAACAAAACAATGTTTTTTTTCTTATTATTTGCTTCTCTGAGTTGCTCTCTCTCAGTCTATCACACTCCCTCTGCCTCACTTTCTCTCTCTTACATGTAAGTAATTGCTATGCCTGCATTCAAAATCCCCTCCCAATTGGATTTGACCATGGAGAAGAGTCTTAGCCCAGTTCTTATGCTCACGTGTGGGATTTATGTCCAATTTAAATAGAAAAGAGCACTTACGTACACTGGACAAGTTATTGTGGTACTACCAAAATCCCAAACAAATTTCTTTGTGGGACTGGAAGCCCAACTGGATGCTGTGTTGACCTGATTCAGGAGATAAGAAGGGTTCAAACACAGGCCTACTGACTGGGTGAGGTGAAGGGTTCAAACACAGTGGGCCTACTGGCTGGGTGAGGTGAAGGGTTGAAAAACAGTGGGCCTACTGACTGGGTGAGGTGAAGGGTTGAAACACAGTGGGCCTACTGACTGGGTGAGGTGAAGGGTTGAAACACAGTGGGCCTACTGACTGGGTGAGGTGAAGGGTTCAAACACAGTGGGCCTACTGGCTGGGTGAGGTGAAGGGTTGAAAAACAGTGGGCCTACTGACTGGGTGAGGTGAAGGGTTGAAACACAGTGGGCCTACTGACTGGGTGAGGTGAAGGGTTCAAACATAATGGGCCTACTGACTGGGTGCCGCACAACACACACAAACAACAGAATGTCCTTCGATTAGGAATTTAGAAAGTGCCTTTGGGGTCGTCCATCTTAGTCCTTTTCAGACGTCGGTTGCTTTCACAACTCGTGGCGAAGCACCAACCTGTAAACACCTCCCATCAGTCTGAACAGTTAATTGCACCAACGCGTAAACACCTCCATCAGTCTGAACAGTTAATTACACCAACATGCAAACACTTCCATCAGTCTGAACAGTTAATTACACCAACATGTAAACACCTCCATCAGTCTGAACAGTTAATTACACCAACATGCAAACACTTCCATCAGTCTGAACAGTTAATTGCACCAACATGTAAACACCTCCACCAGTCTGAACAGTTAATTACACCAACATGTAAACACTTCCATCAGTCTGAACAGTTAATTGCACCAACATGTAAACACCTCCATTCGTCTGAACAGTTAATTACACCAGCATGTTAATTATTGACCACTCACTCCTCACTCACTTCACCTCAAGTCAGACGTCTATAGTTTTCACAGAGCCACCAAGTGCTGTACAGACACAGACTTCTGGCAGGCGGTGCCACTTCCTCCTCTCTTCCTGCCTTTTTTCCTGTGAAGGCTGTCTTTTTGCCTTACCAACCCATGATTCATTAGCCATGCAACGTGGGCACAATAATTGAACACAGTGCAGCGACGATGTCACAGTCTACCAAAAAAAAGTCATTGCTTTTCTCCTAAGGTATTTTTCCCTAGTGGCGTATGCCATCTGAAGATTGATTCAGCAGAGATTTTTTTTTGTATTAATTATAATTTATGCAAGACTTGAAAAACACATTTTACAACTGGCAGAACCCGATGCAGGCGAGGTGGCACGGCACTTGAATCAAACAGGTATTGTGCACATAATAAGATCTATTAGAGAGAGAGAGAGAGAGAGAGAGAGAGAGAGAGAGAGAGAGAGAGAGAGAGAGAGAGAGAGAGAGAGAGAGAGAGAGAGAGAGAAGAAAAATATTCATTGTGATGTGGACTCAACAAACTGTTGGAGCATGGGGTGTAAATTAAATGGGCCTGCTGTCAAAAGTTTCCCATACAAGAGAACCTTCCAGTCCTCAGTTATTTTCCTGTGCTGTGTTTGCACACATTCTCTGTGGGAAGTCGACAGGCCATACCAGCCAAGCAGGTATTGACAGGAAGAAACAAATAAAGCACTGACCAACCGCTGAGAAAATATAATTTCCTGAAACATATCTCAAACGTTTTCTCCATGAGATACAGCTGCTGCTATTGGTGAAGCTTTCTGTGTGAAAATAAGATGTGAAGTGTGCAAAGATTGAATATGAGATGTGATTTCAAAAGTAAAAAGTAAACCACTCCTTAAAAACACTCTGACCTGTCATTGGTTTTGGTTATTTGATTGCACACATTAGTTAAAACCTCCCTTCAGATTATTTTGTCAGAGGATTCTCTCAAGAGCTGCGGAAGTCCTCTTTGGAAAATTTGGAAATGCAATTTTGTCAAATGATCCACACAGAAACCATTATCTAATTTAAAGTGATATCAAAGCCATGTGCCTCTGCCGAAGTAAGGAAATACATTTGCTGGTACAAGTCACAAAAAGAAAACCTGATCAAAATAAGTTCCTTTCATTGGCTGGTATCAAGCATCACTAGGTGGCTGGAAAAAGGCTTAATCTGCAACATCTAAAGGCGAGTTCTAGACAATCTATGTTTTTAATGTACAATTAAACATAGGCTATAAAACCATTAATGAGCAAAGGGAAGCAACATATTGATGGTAGTAAGTCAACAGATGTAGGATCTTAATTTTACCTATATTGTCATATATAAATAATCTTGCAGCAACAGGATTTTAACATTTAGTCGATGATGTTGCTTGGTCAGTGGTTAGGCTATTAGCTGACCAAAAGCAGGCTACATGAAAAGTACAATACTGTTAATATGTTACTTTGGGTTTTCAGTCAATTTTATGAAAACCTACCAAAAGCATGCTAGCGTGCCAGACCCACCAGTTTGAATGTGTCAAAAACTGTAACGCTGCTTGGTTTTTTACGCACAAAATATATCTAGCCAACGGCAGGCCGGTGGTCAAAAACAGGTCATTGATGAAAGAGGAAGCTGACACGAATTGTGCCGAGCAACAGACGGTATACAGTTAGTCAACTGACAGTCCAGTACAACATTGGTGCCCAAAGACCCATAAAATATTGCACAACTCGCCCTACCTTGACACGAATGGAGTATGGCAGCCAATATTCCACTTCTTCCAGCAAAAAACAAGAAACTGCGGTTGCTGTGAGCTAAGGAACGAAAACACTAGAGACTGGAGAATTTGAAAAACATTGCCTGGTCTGATGAATCCCTGTTCCTGCTGTTTCACGCCGATGGGAGAACTATGCATCCATTATGCCATGTGTCAATATTGCAGGCTGGTGGTGGTGTGATGGTGTGGGGTGTGTTCTCATGCACACATTGGGCTCCTCGATAAAAGTGTAGCAACATTTGAATGCCACAGGATATCTGAATAATATTGCCATTCATTAGGGTGAGAGGTAGCCTAGCGGTTAGAGCGTTGGGCCAGTAACTGAAAGGTCGCTGGCTCTAATGTCCAAGCCGACAAGGTGAAAAACCTGTTGATGTGCACTTAACCCTAGTTTGCTCCAGGGGCACCATACTACTATGGCTGACCCTTTAGGTAGGCCGTCATTGTAAATAAGAATTTGTTCTTAACTGACTTGCCTAGTTAAATAAAAACGTTTAAAATTCAGGTGCATTCCTTCATGGCAGCAGTGTATCCATCTGCGAATGGATATTTTCAGCAGGATAATGCCCCATGCCAAAAGGCTAGGATTGGACAGGAATGGTTCCACAAACATGACAGTGAATTCAGCTTACTGCGGTGGCCTGCCCAGTCACCAGATCTCAATCCAGTTGAGCATCTGTGGGATGAGATGGAACGAGATATTCGGAGTAGAGATCCACTAATGTTACCAGCCAACTTGACACAACTGTGGTAAGCATTGGAGTCAACATGGGGCAGCATCCCTGTGGAACGATTTCAAAACCTTGTAGAGTTCATGCCCTGATGAATTGTTGTTCTGAATGCAAAACGGGGTGCAACTCAATATTAGGAAGGTGTTCTTAATGTTTTGTACACTCAGTGTATTTCAACTGATATAACTCCTATCTTATCCTTCCAGATCTTCTTCGAGGGAGAATCAAGCACTGACCTTGGGGCAGATAGAGGCCATTTATAGCCAACGACTTGCGATGATGTCAGTTGAGTACATGTTACAAAGTAAATATAGAAAGTGGGTCGAGACACACATTGGCCTTGACTTAACCTCTATTTGTAGAGGTGAGGGGAGAAAAACACTTGGAGGGAAATAAGAATGTGCTCTCTGATTAAGAGGGGATGTATTCCGCCAGACGCTGCAGGAGAAGAAGAGAGAAACTCATCAGGAAGAGGTTAGACCCAAACCTCTGGAGGGGCCCAGGCATCCAATTACTCAGTCCTCCAGACTTGTGTACATCACACCCATTTAAAGGTTAAGTACCCAGCCTGCAAAGTCTGTTGCAAGGTATCAAACGTGGGCCACTTTTTGTAAATTCATGCTCGATATTCAGTCTATGATTGGGTTGACAAGTCAATCTGATGAATTAAAAGGGAACTAGTGTCTAGTGTTGCTCAGTGTTGCTATACAATATCATACATCAAGATATTGAAAGAAGCTAATTAAAAATGGGTGACATTTTCAATGAACTACTACCCTTCATTGATTTGCGGTTATCAGACAGCAATTGCTGTAGTGAATTACTTTGATTCACTTATCATTTACAGTATGTCTTTCTGCCACAGTTTGCACCTGAAACTCGCCTCATGCTGTGTTCTGCCCTAACTACTAAATAACCTTTTCACAACACCTTTATAAACGATGGAATTGATGTCCTCTGACCGTGGTAACACTTTCAATGAACCACCATTGTATAAGCGTTGTAAAAGCATTTACAGGACAGTTTTTCATATTGTTTTGTTGTTGAAACTGTTGCTACAAAAGCTGCTGAAGGTTTCTTCATGCTGGAGTATTCTTTTGGATGGAAACCGGGTTTCAGCTTCCCATATTGGTCACTATGTGTCACACCCGACATGCAGAGTACATGATGTTATAACAGGAGAAACACAGATTCTGTGATATATCACCTAATCATATAAGATTAGACTATATGATCTGTGTGTATGAAAACCTCTACTGACAGAAGACAGTGGTGACTGACAACAGCATGTGACATTGACACATTGGCTCGACCTTGCTAATAATGACCTTCACTTTTTACATCTTTGTGATGAATACAATTCCAATCCCAGTGCTACAAGTACCAGAACTGAGTTGTGAGTGTATTTATTCAGTGCAGTGTGTGAATAGACAGTACTTCTACCTCACCTATTACTGCTGTCTTGAATCCATGACGCTTTTACTGCAGAAAGGTATCTGGCTGTTTGAGCGTCTAAACCATTTCCCACTCTTCAGCCTACATAAAGAAATGAGCCGCACACTAATGGGTCAGTAAGCTGACTACAGGGGGATGACAGTGGGAGGGCGTGGGTGGAGAGGTCCTTAACATGGTCATACAACACCGTCTCCATTGATTTCGGAACACCCAAGAACTCACCAACGTCTACAGGCAGGATCTATAGTAGCCAATGTCCTCTGCTATTACGCCTATCTTCTTGACCTGGGTATTCTGTACTGGGTATTATTCTGTCTAACTCAAAATATTGTGTGGAAGAAGAGTTATGTATTATCTCACATTGTGAAGCTGGGCAGGGAGTTGATGATAATGAGGGGCGTTTGGCAAAAAAAACAAGGCTCCAACATCACGTGGGAGAGAAATTGGGTTTGAAGCTTGGCATAGAAAAACAAAATACCACAAGATATGGTGACTTCAGAATACTAGATTAGCTTTGTGGGATTTTCACGAATCCAATTTATGGACCGGCAAGAGAAAGAGTGGGAAGATGGAACTCAAGCAATTCTAAAAAGTAACTGTTTTTAGCCCTGTCAGACAGAGGACATGTCAAGACACACCCCTTCTTTACATGCAAGGCTCCCGAGTGGCACAGTGGTCTAAGGCACTACATCTCAGTGATAGAGGCGTCACTACAGACCCTGGTTCGATCCCGGGCTGTATCACATCCGGCCGCTATCGGGAGTCCCATAGGGCGGCGCACAATTGGCCCAGCATCCTCTGGGTTTGGCGGAGGGTTTGGCTGTGGTAGGCCGTCATTGTAAAAGAAGAATTTGTTCTTAACTCACTTGCCTAGTTTAATAAAGGTTAAATAAAAAATGTCTGCAATATCTTCTGTAATATGAGCCTCAGCCACTGTTAGTGGAATGCAGCAGCCTCTTCTGGCTAAAGCCATGATGAGGTGGATTTCATCATCAATTATTTCTGCAATAAAGAAACTGGGACAGAGGACAAGACTGCTACCCATGCTGGCAGGACTCCCAAATTAGATTTCGGAGGCATCTGCTTGCAAGATCGCTCAATACGTCTTGATGCCAGAGGGCAGTGTATGCATAGCCAAACTCTTGACATTATCGGGACACTGGCGGCATATGTTTTTAAACTGAAAAGAGAGTTACAATATTATATCATCAGGCGATTACAAAGAAAAAACCTCAAAGAAAGAAAGCGGTACAAGATGAAACGGCAATGGAGACGAGACGCTACATGATAAATCGGAGCGAGCATGTGGCAGGCGCACCTGCTGCAGCGCGCTTTGATGAATATCTCCCTGTCACCAGCACAGCCCCGCAGGACAGCATAATTACAACCCTTTAATTTCCTCCATCTTGACAGTACTGCTGAGCCCAGGGAAGCCCGGGTCGGTCCAGATTCATCACACGCTTATTAACACAGGTCATGGCTGGTGCCCTGTATCAATGCCCTCTTATCTACCTCCCTCCTTTCACATGGCTGAACAGTAACAGTAATGTGTCTATGTAAAGTGGCAGATTATTTCCTGATTTAAAAAATGTTTGTGTGACAATCAAAGTGCAAAGGGTGAGTTGAAGAGGCCCTCTGCGTGTGGCAAGGCAACCCAAAACAAAATGATCTACGCTAGTCAAATTAGGATTGATACTGTATATGGGTATAAGGATTCATTTATGGGCATAAGGATTCATATATGGGTACTTATGAGTTTTATATGTTGTCAGATATGTTTTATATGTTGTCCAGTTGTGACCCGTCATTGTAATGGTGATGGTGGGTGGAAGCAATCGCACGGACACAAACGAAGTCTCCAAGGATAGTTGATTTAATAACAAAATCCAAAATACCAAACGGTACCCAATAGGGAAAAAGCACAGCACTGGGCCGAACAAAAATACTACCCTACCAAAACAAATAATCCAAAAACACGCAGGTAGAATACAAGATCTCCGGCGCAGACTGAAAAGTCTGACCGTAACAAGGGTTAATCACCGACATCAAACAGTATTTTCCTACTCCCTAAATACCCCCCCTAACTTCCCAAATAATAAACAGGTGCGTAGCTGCGTAGTTCAGCTCCTCCTGGAATCTAGCACCCTCCATTCCCCCAACACTAGTTAATAGGAGGGAGACGCCGAACGCTGGATGGTGGAGGGTGGATCCAGCGTTGGTGTTACAGTCATTCAGGGCCCCACATTTTTTGGTGTACAGGGAGAACACTGTAAGATCGTCCCATGTTCTGAGTTCTGTCGCTGTGCATTTCAAATTTGCAGAACAAATAGTTATATTGACTACGTCTGTCCTAGCTCGCTCATTAATCAAAATGACTGATTGCCTCTTATCCGCTTGTCGTCCCCTTATACCATAGTTTGTACATCTCAATTGGGAAAATATTGACAAGACAAACCTATTGAAATAGAACTGTAACTGAATAAATAATACTCATAAAAACTGTTTTACCAGCCTTGGAAAATATGATTTATTTTAGTTGAAGCAGTATACATAGAGAGATAGATAGATAGATAGATAGATAGATAGATAGATAGATAGATAGATAGATAGATAGATAGATAGATAGATAGATAGATAGATAGATAGATAGATAGATAGATAGATAGATAGATAGATAGATAGATAGATAGATAGATAGATACTTTATTGATCCCCCGGGGGGGAAATTTCATTGTCAAGCAGCTACAACAAAACACAGGGCAGGTGCAAAATGCCACAACGAAAGTACACAAAAGACAGATACATGGTACATGATACATAGAGCGACAGTATGAAAAAGTATAGAAATACAACATATCTGGAGTGCAAAAAAATAAAAGCTATAAAAAAAAGACATAGTATGGGTGGTTGGCTGAATATGTACACTATACATTGGTGGATGTTGGATGGTTAACTATACTATACAGGTCGATGGCAGAGAAATACTTCAGTAGCTAAAAATGCGTATGATATGAGCGAGGGTAATAAAAGTTGACTTAATAGACAGACTGGGTAAATGAACAGGTAAGTGAAAGTTAAATTAGCTGTACAGTTAAGTATACAGTTATATTTACAGATAAGTGAATACTTGCATGGTTAGACAAACTGTACGGGTAAATGACAGGAAGAGATACTTTAATAGCTAAATGTGTGTATGATATCATTTGGGGTAATAATTGTAATTCCCTTAAAATACAGTCTTTAGTGCGCAGGGTTTAATTACAGACATCTGCACGTATTGCACATTCGATATACTGAAAGCAATGAGAAAAGGTGCAAAAGACAGGATACTAATATGCATTTCTGAGTGAATGCCTACGTAAGATAGGCCCAAGAATTACTAGCAATATTGCACGTGATATGATATAACAACTGTACACGAGTATGTATATACAGACCTGTATGAATAAATAGGTCCTGAGTGAATGAGTGCTGACGGACCAGAGTTGCTCACGGATGGATGCATAATTGTTAATCTAGGTCCTAGCACCCCAACAGTTCCAGATCTATGTTGCCGACGGCACGGCACCCCGGTGAGGCATTATATAGTCTAATAGCCGCCGGCAGGAAGGACCTCCTGTAGCGCTCTCTGGCACACCGTGGTGGGATCAGTCTGTGACTGAAAGTGCTCCTCTGCGTCATAACCATAGCGTGCAGGGTGGGTGACGTTGTCCATGATGGCCAGCAGTTTGGCCAGGATCCGTCTCTCCGCCACCTCCTCTAGAGTGTCAAGGATCATCCCCAGGACAGAGCTAGCCTTCCTGATCAGCTTATTTACCCGAGAAGCATCACCGGCTTTGATGTTTGCTCCCCAGCACACCACAGACTGGTAGAAGGTATGCAGTAGTTTACTGCACACGTTGAAGGACCTGAGCCTCCTCAGAAAGTAGAGTCGGCTCTGGCCCTTTTTGTACAGGGTCCCGGTGTTACCAGCCCATTCCAGCCTGTTGTCCATATGGACTCCCAGGAACTTGTATGACCCAACCATTTCCACATCCATCCCCTATATAGGGACTGCAGTCAGTTGTGCCTTGGTTCTCCTGAAGTCCACCACCATCTCCTTTGTTTTGCTGATGTTGAGCTGAAGGTGGTTCTGCTCACACCACAACACAAAGTCACTGATTGTGCTCCTGTACTCCTCCTCCTGCCCACCCCTGATGCACCCTACAATAGCAGAGTCATCCGAGAACTTCTGTAGGTGGCATGTTTCAGAGTTATATCTGAAGTCTGAGGTGTCGTGGGTGAACAGGAAGGGGGACAGGACCGTTCCCTGGGGGGCCCGTGTTGCTAACTGCCCGTTCTGACACACAGCTCTGTAGTCGCACAAATTGTGGCCTACCGGTCAGGTAGTCCGTGACCCAGGAGACTAAGGGTGCTTCCACTTTCATCCTCCTCATCTTCTCACCCAGTAGCAGGGGCTGAATTGTATTGAAGGCACTGGAGAAGTCAAAAAACATAACCCTCACAGTGCAACCTGCGTTGCCCAGGTGAGAGTAGGCCCTCTGCAGAAGGTAGATGATTGCATCATCCACCCCGATGTTGCGCTGGTATGCAAACTGCAGGGGGTCCATTGATGTACACACCAGGGGTCTGAGGTGAGCGAGGACTAACCTTTCCAGGGTCTTCATGATGTAGGATGTTAGCGCTACAGGTCTGAAGTCATTCAGTATGGTACCTTGTGTGTCCATAGACCTTTTCTTTTCAATCAAACTGGTTTTGACTGTCACGTCTTCATACAGACTCCTCATCTCTGGATAAATGCTGATATTAATGTTCATGTAAAATACTAGTTCTCGCACTGATCTCTGCAAAGCTGTCTGATAAAGGTGGCTAGCAGCTTGGAGTCTTCCATGCAAAAGTGTCTGACGCGAGATAAGGTAACACGTCTATGTGACTTAATCTCTCACTGTCATGTGCAATCATACCTCAGGATTTGCAGATATCTTGGTGGCGATCTTTGTATTTTCTTGTTCCATGTCCTGTTCAGTTACATTTAGCCTACAGCTTACAAAGTCATGGAGAGGCATTGGAGCTGGGAGTTAGAACTGGCTCTATCTTTAGTTCCAGATGTGTTGACAAAACACACTGCTGTGAGAGAGGTTGACAGTTATTTCCTCTTATCTCTACCATGGGCCTTACTGCTTATCTCAGGAGGGACACTTTGTGGAGTCACTGTGTTTAGAGTATGGGATTGTATATAATCTTATCAAACTCATTTGCAATGTAATTAAAGGTCATGGTAACTAAAGGTCATGACTCTGATGGTGATGATGAGAGAACCATTCACCTTGGATTTCCCTTTTGAACAGAAAGTTCTCACAGGAGCAGAGGATACATGGGAATTTGTTTAAATATTAAAGTGTTCTATTGCATATACAGTGGGGAGAACAAGTATTTGATACACTGCCGATTTTGCAGGTTTTCCCACTTACAATGCATGTAGAAGTCTGT